>OX336351.1:2990224-4190224 GCA_946902875.1 Nematopogon swammerdamellus
CATTATTATTTGTTACAATTTCCGTCACAATACTAAAAAATATTTTGTGGAAATTTCAATCGGCTACCTAAAACGATTCAAAAGGTACCATAACTTTAAAGGTTGGACAGACGGACGCGGGCTTAGATACTTACTAAGCCTGAAGGTCTCGTACGATACGGAACCCAATAGTAAAGTCCCTGCGAAGTTTGTTTCCGAACCTCTCTTGTGCGTGTCATCGAAATAAAACAAATATTTATTGAAAATACATGCAGGAGTTAAACTTTGAGCAATAATAATACACAATATATCAATTAAATTATGTCCGCTTATGGAATTAAGGATACAAATAAAAGTATTTCTTTATTAATAAATGAAAAGCCGAAAATCAAGAGTAGAAAAAAAAATACGTTCCGATCCTGGTCGGAAGGTAGTTTTAGGGGACCCTATTACTAAGCCTACGTCGTCTGTCTGTCTGTCTGTTTTTCTGTCCGTCCGTCCGAGGGGTGTATCTCTTGAACCGTAATAGGTTGCCCGTTGAAATTTTCACAGAATATGTGTTACTATAGCTGTGAAAAATCACGGAGGTCCCCATACAAGAAACTAAAAACTGTATGCGCGCCATCTACCGAAAAGAGTATGAAGCATTTTAACTAATACATAGATAGCGTGAGTGGCGCTGACCATGAAATGGCGATACGGAACCCTCGGTGCGCGAGTTCGACTCGCACTTGGCCGGTTTTTTCTCTTCATTTTCAGTTTTGCATTTAACTAATGAAGAAATATAAAAAGCGAGTACATGCTTAGTAATAATATAAAAAAAATATATAGGTTATAAAAAATTAAAGTAATTTAAAAAGAACCAGTTCTTCCATTATGTCGACCATCAGCGTCCCAAGATTGAAGCAGCGTTCCCCCGCTGGACGACGAGGCTGATTTTCTGCATGAGAAAAGCTCTGTCACGAGACGGTTGACGGGGGAACAGGGGTTCCCAGGTGCTTCGATTAGTAGAAGAACTAGTTGCTTGTCTAAACATTGACTTGGAGGTTTACTGGAAGAAATCACTTATAGTAATAATTCCACCTATCCGCGCTCTTTTTTTTCTATACACACATACATAGCGTCACGCCTGTTTCCCGGTGGGGTAGGCAGAGACAACGGATCTCCACGTGCCACGATCCTGACACACCTCTACCGCCTCTTCCACTGTCATAATGTTCTTCATGCATGCTCGTCGGTTACGGTTACTACGCACTTGACACTTTTTGAGCACATTTTTTTCTCTCTTTGTATTATTGTAAATTTTTATTGTGTTTTGCTTCATATATAATTTATTTGTTATTGCTTGGTGTGCAATAAAGAATTTCTTAATATTCCACCTAAGTTCTTGACTGACGTCGGCGTCGCGGGCCTAGATGCCCCCAGGAGTTTCCACCGCAAAGTCATCACAGTTGTGAATATATTATAATAAATTGTTGTGTGCAATTTTGTTGACATTCTCGGCAAGTCGACGACACTTCAAGGTATTTAGTTCTATGTCGCCAATCAATATGCCACTCCAGGGACCGACATTTTTCTTCATTTGCCATTATTACGGGGCGACAGAGGGCGATTTGCCATTGAGCGGTTCCGGCTCTTGGAGCATCTTCAGTCTTCATGTTTGCCTGGTATGTATTTTCTATAGCCTTACTGTGTGGGGCCGGTACTTAATAAGAATAGCCCCACTGCATCTCTCCCCGTGCATATCGTAAAAGGCGACTAATGGATAAAGACAAGATGCCGTGCATAAGGGCGACAGGCTAGCCACCTCTCACATTGGCACGGTCTTTCCACCGAATCATGCAGCAGCTGGGCTCGTGTCTTACTTGCTGCCTAATAGTTATCTTGTCCGAATATTTTTGTATGTTTGTTTGTATTTTGTAGCCGGAAGGCTGGTATCTCTGGACGTCTATAAACAAAACGTAAATCAAGAAAATGATAGTAAAGGGTGTCCGAATATTTTGCTAAACGCGGTGGTCGATGTTGTGCTGAAATTTTCCATAGTTCTTGCAGCACAATACCGATTACTCTGCTTACGCCGATTATCGGGATACAGCGTATGAATGTATGCATGTATGATAAGATGAGAACAACGCTGAAATTACTTAATCACATAATAGTTAGTAAAGTCGCGTTACATTCAAACCGATCGCAGAAACTTTCGCCAAAGTCGCCTCGAGCTCCAAACTTACTCTGCGAAATGATCGGCCGTTATTGATCTTCTAATATTGATAAGTTTTAATAGATTAGATTAGATCGTACCAAGTTCAACTGCTTCTACTAGTACTTACGGGTCGCATGGTTTTTTTTTTATGTAAACCAGCATGGGTGGCTGTGCCGAGGGACCAATGGTGCAGTCGACAGAGCCAAAATCACCTCTCCTCACGAAACCACGCTCAGTTAGGTGCCATGCCAGCAGATTTGCGGACTGTTGCTAGGCTGTCTAGCCCGTTAATACGACGCTTGAAGACACACTCGCCGGAAGACAGTGCTATTTATTTATTTATTAAAGTCCGCCTTCTGTATGTTTTTATTTAATTTAATTTAGTTTCAAATGAATAAAATTTGGTCCCGATTTGTGACATGTTTCATATGAGGGTCACGCATCTAGTGTTTTGGTCGTGGTTGATGGAAGTTAATATTACCTAACAAGCTTTTGCCCGCGGCTTCGCTCGCGTGAAATTCGTATTCAAAAAGAAGAAAGTAAGTAAGCCCGCTACAACGCCTCTCACCTCTCACCTCCATGGCCCAACCCAACTACGTACCAAGGTTGTAGCTGATGCACATTATGTTCATATCAGCATTATGCTGATGCTGATGCTGATATTTTATCATTGACATCAGCGGATGCTGATGCTGATATTTTATCATTGACATCAGCGGATGCTGATGCTGATATTTTATCATTGACATCAGCGGATGCTGATGCTGATGCTGATATTTTATCATTGACATCAGCGGATGCTGATGCTGATGCTGATATTTTATCATTGACATCAGCGGATGCTGATGCTGATATTTTATCATTGACATCAGCGGATGCTGATGCTGATGCTGATATTTTATCATTGACATCAGCGGATGCTGATGCTGATGCTGATATTTTATCATTGACATCAGCGGATGCTGATGCTGATGCTGATATTTTATCATTGACATCAGCGGATGCTGATGCTGATATTTTATCATTGACATCAGCGGATGCTGATGCTGATGCTGATAATTTTTTTTTTTTATGGAAACTGACACTGTTGGCTACATCACCTACAACATTCGTGATGTCAGCCCATAACGCCGGGTGAACTTGCTGCCACGTCAGTGCTTCCCTTCGGTCGTGCCGGCTATTTTCTTTAAAAAAGGGAAAAATACTGAACTATATCAATATTATGAATTTATATCCAAAGTTTTAGTTGGTATTGGAATAAAAGATTTTGTTTTAATAATTTTGTGAAATTTAATAAAAAAAAAGAATCAATCTGATACCAGTAACAGTTAAGTAATTATCTTAGCAATTAAATTATTAGTATTGGATGGAGCTTTGGAACTATTTAGTATGTGCTGCTTTTTCGGCTTCGAGTCTGTTCCGAGAAGGTTTGTAAATGATATTAGCAATAATTAAATTATTAGTATTGGAACTGTATCAACCAACGGTAAGTTGTATTTTCACGACTCGAACATAAGCATTAATAGTCAGCATCGATCAATGCGGATGCTGATGCGATGCTGATGTTGAAAATGATGCTGAAGTTCCGCGGATGCTGATGCTGATGCTCGCAACAACCCTGCTACGTACGACGCGTCTGTTTGCGTACGGGAAATGGATTCGCATATCTAAATGGGAAACTTGCGTTGTCGGTAATATATCGTGTTACAAAGCATCTCGGGAAAGGAGCAGGGATTTTGTTGCCATTGAAAATTATACTGGGGAGCTTCTAGTCGGTTCTTGTAAAAATATTTTCACATTTATTTTACTGTAATGGTGGTGAAAGTAGGTATACAGAATTTTTTTATAATTTTAAAATGTATGGTTAAAAAATATTAAAAAAATTAGCGAAGATAAATATTCTATGGAAATAAAAAAAATATAGGATTCCTCCACCCCTAGTATAACATTTCGAAAAAAATAGGGAATATAGGGATTCCCATATAGTTTACAGGACAACCTTAACGAAAATCTTAAGTCTTCTTAAGTTTTTTTTTTTTTTATGGAAACTGACACGGATGGCTACATCACCTACAACATCCGTGATGTCAGCCCATAACGCCGGGTGAACCTGGTGCCACGTCAGTGCTTCCCTTCGGTCGTGCCGGCTACACTGAACTGGACGGAAAGTTCTAACGGAAAACGGAATGGTACGGAACCCTGTTCACGCCGCTGGACCGTTATTTTTTTTTTTAATAAATATTTATTTGCAAATTATTTTATTCCGTCTCCGATTAAGTCCCGGTTAATCCCTCTAATTTTTATTGCCCGCAAATCCATCCCTCTTCAAATGTAGAAGATTTAGTAGAAACAATGATCGCTCATTTATCAGGACCGCTCTCAAGTCTCAACTACAGCTAGGGTCACCAGGCATCCGCTATTTTGAAGGATATCTCCATTTTCAGCCGCACAAATTATACATACATACCACACGCTGTATCCCGACAATCAGGGTAAGCATAGTAGTCGGTGTTGAGTATAAGTGCAAGTACTCTGGAAAATTACAGCACAACACCGACCACCACATTTAGCAATGTATTAGGACAAGATAACTATCAAGCAGCAAGTGAGGCACGAAGACCAACCTGCTGCACGACTCGGCGGAAAGACCGCGCCAAGGTGAGAGGTGGCTACCCGGTCGCCCTTTAGCACGAAATATTGTCCTTGTCCCTTAGTCGCTTTTTACGACACGCACGGGGAGAGATGCAGCAGGACTATTATTTTTAAGTACCGACCTCACACGGTACTATCCCAGAAATTATCTTGTCTCATAATAATAGTGTTTATGTAGATAAATGTTTTAGAGTCTATTGTTACCTCCCCTGTATTTGTTATTTATAAGTATGTATGTTTATATATCATATATATTGTATATATTTATATATATATATATATATATGTTTCTCCATTTATTTGTATTTGTGTTTTATTATCTGTTTAATTATATGTCTATATTTTATCACCCATCATTCATTTATTTCTTCTCTGCCACTCCACACTTTTTCATAATAACCCAAAGGTTGGCTGGGGGAGAACGCCTACGGTGTTAAGCTGTACCTTTTGCAAAAAAAAAAAAAAAATAATAATCGTCGCTTGTCAGGCCAATTTGCCAGTCTGCAAAATCGTAACTTTACAGGAGAAGCAAAAACTATTTTTTTTTACTGTTGAAGCTAGCTTAATTTAATTTTAAACTTCAATATTTTCGAACCTAATTGAGATACAGTCATGAAAATTGGCCACAACATGTATTCGCCCATTCTCCGTATATTGGTACCTTTATGTCCAATTAGCCAATCTGGCAGATTGGCAAATTGGCCTCACAAGCGACGTCTGTAACTCCCGAAGCAAAAAGAGGGGTGTTATAAGTTTAACGTGTGTGTGTATGCGTGTGTCTGTCTGTCGCATCGTAGCTGCCAAACGGTTTGACCGATTTGGTTGCGAATTTTTTTATTAGAAAGCTGGTTTAATCGGGATGGTTCGTTAGTTATGTTTGTAATCAAGTTATCAAGTAATTAAGTTATAAAAACATTTATTATTTTAAAAATTAGACCGATATGCATGCGGTTTTAAAAAAAAAGCTTCAAATAAAAGTTACATTGCAAATTTAAAAAACGACCGACCCTTAAAAAGTCAAAAATAATTTCCGTTTTACTTAAAGGAGTCGGGGGAACGAACGAATCCTTTTTAAGTAAGTAAACGGAAATTATATTTAGATTTTTAAGTGTCGGGGGATTTTAAAATTTGTAACACTTAAAACATAATTATGTCCCATATTTTCATCCTTTATCTCTTAATCACCGAGTCTGTTAAGGTACAAAATGAAAGGTGGCAACCCTAAATACGACGTACATACATCCGTTAGGGCCGCGACAAGCGCGGCGAGCCTCACACAAATCAATGTCTTGAGATAGCGAGCCCTTCATCTGAAAGCCTACAACTGGGCGGCCGTTTAAGGCACCCGTATCCGCCTCTGGGGTCTCGCCTTCAGAGGAACTGGACCACTGCTTGCCGACATACTTTTTTTTTATGGAAACTGACACGGTTGGCTACATCACCTAGAACATCCGTGATGTCAGCCCATAACACCGGGTGAAATTGGTGCCAAGTCAGTGCCTCCCTTCGGTCGTGCCGGCTACACTGAACTGGACGGAAAACACAAACTATTTTACATAGCCATTTCGACCGACCTTTCATTCAGTGCGGTGGTACTAGCCCGGGCGGTTCAAACCCTACCACCTAGTAATATAAGACGGGAGTCATATTCCTTAGTCGCCTTTTACGACATACACGGGGAGAGATGCAGTGGGGCTATTATTTTAAAGTACCGGCACCACACATTCACACATTGTGTTTTCCGTCCACTTCAGTGTAGCCGGCACGACCTAAGGGAGGCACTGATGTGGCACCAAGTTCACCCGGTGTTATGGGCTGACATCACGGATGTTGTATGTGATGTAACCAACCGTGTCAGTTTCCTTAAAAAAAACACATCAAGTCCATAATTAATAGCGAGCAATCTAAAGGGATTTCTCCGGTTTGGAACCTTCTCATAGCTGATATTTACTGGTCGCAGCATGTACAATGTCCCCTCTGATTCAATCACACATCACCAGATTACAATAACAAAACTTGGCATTTCTATCGCTTTGAAACACCATATTGCAGTCATCTTTGGGAGGGTTCCCCTGAGTACGTTTTTTCAGCCTTGGATTCTATTCAGCGACTAGCCATTCGCCTCATTGGTGACTCTGTACGCACAAAGGACCTTCAACCTCTAAAGCACAGACGTATCGTTGGGTCATTGAGCCTGTTTTATTGGTACTACTATGGCCGCTGCTCTGACGAACTTGCTTCCTTTATCCCTCCTCCTCCTGTTCGCCTTCGCCAAACCCGCCATACTCTCGCGGAACACACCTTTGTAGTCAACAGAAGAGTCCTTCAAACTGAACGATTCTCTAAATCGTTCTTGTGCCGCACTGCAAAGGTGTGGAACGGGCTCGCAGGGAATATCTTTCCCCACTCCTACAATCCACGAATCTTCAAATCGCGGGTTAATAGCCTTTCCCCAGCAATATTTAATGCACCTTCAAGCCGGACTGGCACCTCTTTGGTGGTGAAATTGACTGCGCCTTAGGCTTCGACCTCGGGCAGAGCCACCCAGTTCGGAAGCAATAAAAAAAATTGCCGACGAAAGTCGCCAATTGTGTTAATAAATCTACTTATGGGCCTTAAGCCCTCGCAAACAACCAACACATGTTTCCACTTCCCCAACCGCGCATTCCGGCCGCTAAAAACTTCCCTTTTCTAAGCCCAACTTTAGCAATGACTGCGCGAGTGGGATATGCAAATCATTTTGTCTGTTGGCTTCATTTGTTTAGCCGGATGGCTGCCACAGAAGGAATATATCAGGACCATTCAGGACGTCTCGGCTAAGGGAATAATAACCTTTCGGCCCGCTTTGCCGCTTTAGAGGGATTCCTATACTGGGGCGATTTTGTAAAGAGCAATGGCGAACTCCCATACATGAAAATAGTTGACATTATTGGGCATTGTCTAGAAATAAAAAATATGTGATTAGGTTCTGTTAAAACCTCTTAAAATTGGTGTATATTTTTTTTTTGCCAGACAAAGTCACAAAAAATATTTATTAAGGATTTAATTTTTTTAGGTTATGTTTGACTGGGTCTCTATGTAGTACTTACTTAGTAATAAGTATTTAGGTGAATTATTTATTTTTGCCGCGTTCTCTTGTGGTCCCTTGATTCTGGTTGCCAATCATCTCGCATCTCAGCGGTGATATGGCATCTGGATCCACATCTGTCATACTCTAAGGTGCAACTATGACATGTGTGTGTGTGTAATTATGACGTTTTTTTTTAGTGTTGCGATTCTGACTCTTACGGTCTTCATTCTCTAACAGTCGTAATTCTCTAACAGTCGCCATTCTCTAACAGTCTTCATTCTCTAACAGTCTTCATTCTCTAACAACAGTTGTCATTCTCTGACAGTCGTCATTCTTTAGCAGTCGTCATTCTCTAACAGCCGTCCTGCTCTAACAGTCATCATTCTCAGCCAATCGTCATTCACTAACGGTCTTCATTCTCTAACAGTAGTAATTCTCTAACAGACGTCATGCTCTAACAATCGTCATTCTCTAACGCTCTTCATTTTCTAACAATAGTAATTCTCTAACAGACGTCATGCTCTAACAATCGTTATTCTCTAAGGCTCTTCATTTTCTAACAGTCTTCATTCTCTAACAGTCGTAATTCTCTAACAATAGTTGTCATTCTCTGACAGTCGTCATTCTCTAACAGCCGTCATGCTCTAACAGTCGTCATTCTCTAACAGTCATACCTTGGCTTGGGGTAAAAATTGATAGCCGAACTTTCTTTTAAAACGTGCATTTCAAATTTTCTACCTATCATATGTACCCCCTGGCCATTGTGTGTCGTCAGTGTATTTTTATTGGCCTACGCAGATCCCCCGGCGAGGTAAGGTCTAACGAGTTGTCGGTTGTAAAACAAAGAACTTTACACTCCTCCTGTGAACAGTAAAGCCTTTAATGCCTTTTGGCTCCCCCTTCCGGCCTTTTCTAGGTGATATTCTAGCAGTTCGGAAATACAGAATGGCTAACTTTTTTTATGTGAACTGACACTGTGTCCTACTACATCCATGATGTCAGCCCATAACACCTCGGTGAACTATGTTCCAGGTCAGTGCTTCCCTTCGGTCGTGCCGGCTACACTGAACTGGACGAAAAACACGAACTATTTACATAGACGTTTCGACCGACCTTTCATCAGTGCGGTTGTACCAACCCGGCCGGGTTAAACCCTACCACCTAGTTTATTGTTTATTGATGATTCATAAGAAGACTGCAATCGAACTTCTCACAAATTTGTTCTACCCGGTTCGATTGCAGTCACGAAGAAGAACCGGTAAAAAACTACGCAGGGTATGTAAGAGTAGTCGTAGTATTCTGTGGGCTATTTTAAGGACACTGTCAATGAATTCTCAGTAAAATTGGTATTCTTGGCAATACCGGCTCACTCAAGCTGGTTCTATACGGACTCTTTCACAGTACAAACAGCTCGCCTCTGGAATAATTAGGAATTAAAAAATAATTCTTTCTTTCTTTCTTTCTTTCGGCGCGCGGAACAATTCGGTTTGTATGAGAGCCACATCTTAGCGTAACCGGAACTCAATTTTATTTAGCCTATCCTGTGTCACGTATAGTTAAATGTGCTTGTCCTAAGTTTAATCGAATTCGGATTATCGGGCGAAGATTTATGTAGGAACATACATACATACAGAAAATATTTCTAAATATCGTCAATTTAGTAGTATTGAAAAGAAAAACTCATCGGTGCACGTTCGCCTGATTCGAACCTCGGACCTTGAGTACAACCAGTCAGACGATGTCTAGGCCGCTCCCCGCAAGCAGGTAAGTACTGATGTGACTCCTTGCCAATAGGGCGTATAGCATTGTTATTCAAAACCAAGGTGGGCCTCCTAATTACCACAATCGCAAGACAAAGAGAAAACTTCCTCATAATTTATTTACCCAAGCCCGAGCGGAGTCAAACATTGAAATCGAATGAAGCCTTCTCGGATACAGGAGGCTTCTCTTTTAAGCAATCATTCGTCTCTGAAATTGTCACTCATTAAGGACATTATTACACTCGGTAGCTCAGTGGTGCGGCCGGTCGACTGTTGTTAAGCACATCTGGGCGCGGTTAGTACTTAGATGGGTGACCACTCGACTGTTGGAGGCTGACCGTGGTTCGGATTCCACGTAAAACTGGTAGTTCCCTTCCGTTCTTACCTCACTAGATGGTAGGGTTTATCCTGCCCGGGTTTGTACCACCGCACTGAATGAAACGTCGGTCGAGACGGCTATGTAAATAGTTCGTGTTTTTCATCCAGTTCAGTGTAGCCTACACGAAATGAGGGGAAGCACTGACATGGCACCTAGTTCATCCGGTGTTATGGGCTGACATTACGGATGTTGTAATGTGCCAAGAGTGTCAGTTTTCATAAAAAAAAATATAGGTTATTATTGTTACAAACACTATCAACTAGCGGTATGGATGCCTCCAGAGTCCAGACTCCAGCGGCGGGAGCACAAATGCGTCGATAAGCCTATATCGATCGATAAACATCTATTTGTTTCGTTCGACGAAGTAGAATAGAAGAAGACGAATAGATGTTTATCGATCGATATAGGCTTATCGACGCATTTGTGCTCCCGCTGCAGATGCCCTGCGTAATTTGCCTACTGGTGAAGGCTAGAACTAGAGCTAAAGGTGATGATCCATACGTTTGACCCGAAACGTCGAGAGCGTGGTTATAGCCGTTTCACTTTGAACGGTGTCCATCAACTATAAAAAAAACCGACCAAGTGTGAGTCGAACTCGCGCACCGAGGGTTCCGTATCGCCGTGTCATGGTCAGCGCCACTCACGCCACCTATGGATTAGTTAAAATGCTTCATACTCTTTTCGGTAGATGGCGCGCATACACTTTTTAGTTTCTTATATAGGGACCCCCGTGAATTTTTTACTTTTTCTTATTTTATTATTTCTTGTATGATTTATTTATTAAACAACCAAAAAATGAAGATACAATAAAAATTAAACTAATTATCTAAGCTAAACTAATATAAAATATAACTAAGTTAAAAACTAAAATTAACCTAAAATTAAAACTAACCTAAAAAATATAAAATATTTCGTCCAGCCCGTCCTCCGTGTCCTGTCCGCGAAGCGAGCCCATTACACCTGCTGCATTCCCACGCTGGATCGCCAGGCTGACTCTCTGCCTGAAGTATTCACCAGCGCGTTTGTCATTTGCTTTTTCTATTAATTTTTTTGATAAGTTGCCAATAAATTTCTTTGTATCGCCGCACCACGGACCAAAAGTCTCGACAGCGAATGCGATGAAGTGGTAGTTCGCCTTCACTGACGAGTACTTTGTGTGTTTTAGCCGCGCAGCTGTTTCTGCGGCCGCACCAGCTGTTTTCGAGGTGCGATCGATGTAGGACGCCGCAAGTGTATCCACGCATGTGGCGTCCCACACCAACGCCTGACCTCTCTCCCAAGGCATAATGGTCATACCGTCTGGACGCTTTCCGTCGTTTCGACTCACCCCTGATGGTTCTAAAATTGCTGGTACATTCACAGAACAAAGGCCTCTTTTTATTATGTCATTAAGTGCAGCGTGTCGTGGGAGACGACCCGCGCACTTTAAACAACTTAGGCCATGTCTTCCCTTTGAGTCTACAGACGACCCGCAAATGCACACGTGAGGCCGGCAGATGTCGCATCCAAGTCGTAGAGCTGTGGCAATGCGAAGCGTGTTATCATCTAAAAGCGTCCCGATGTTGGAGGACGGTATGACCCAGACGGTATGGCCAGAGGCCAGACTCTACGCAAGAAACAGCGCGTAACCTTGCACTTTCAGTCCGTGAGGACGAATTTGCAAGAAGTGCATCGTGCGACTTTTTCACCAAGATCATGTCCCATTCTTTTTGTTATATCGGCCACAATTAGACATATTCTGTGAAAATTTCAACCGGCTACCTATTACGGTTCAAGAGATACAGTCCTCGGACAGACAGACGGACAGACAGACAGACAGACAGACATACGGCGTGGGCTTAGTAATAGGCTTCCGTACGGGATACGGAAACCTAAAAACTCAAATTAGGAACACCATTTACTAAAAGCGATGGATTCGTCTTTCGGCGTTGCGACGATGAACTTCGGGCGGCTGGTTTCAATTCTCCGTAGGCACGCGCCCTCAAATTGAATTAGAACTAATACTCAAATTCAATAAGGAGTATTACCTCCGGACGCATCCGCGAACTCGGGGTTCATGAAGTTTTAACAAAAGGCGTTATATTAGCTTTTGCCCGCGGCTTCGCTCGCGTGAAATTCGTATTTAACAAGGAGAAAGTAAGTAAGCCCGCTACTGTATATTTATTTCGGCGCGCGGAACAATTCGGTTTGTATGAGATCCATATCTAAGCGTAACCGGAACTGGATTTTATTTAGCCTGTCTTGTGTCACGTATGGTTAAATGTGCTTGTACTAAGGTTCATCGAATTCTGATGATCGGTTTAAGAGTTATGGAGCAACATGCATATACAGGTACAGAAAATATTTCAAAACATTTTCAATTTAGTCATAACACCAAGTATATTACTCCATGACCATCCCTTACATCCATGACCATCCCTGACCATCCCTTACAGATTTAGGGATATGACTCCCTTCTTATATTACTAGGTGGTAGGGTTTAACCCACCCGGGTTGGTACCACCGCACTGAATGAAAGGTCGGTCGAAACGGCTATGTAAATAGTTTGTGCTTTCCGTCCAGTTCAGTGTAGCCGGAAGGGAGGCACTGACGTGGCACCAAGTTCACCCGGTGTTATGGGCTGGCATCACGGATGTTGTAGGTGATGAAGCCAACCGTGTCAGTTTCAATAAAAAAAATAATATATTAATAATCGGCCAGCTTGGGGTCATCGGGACCTCACGTCCCGTCTAGTGCCCCCGCTACCGGTGGTGCAGTGCGCCCTGGAGGCGACGCGCGCGCGATGAAGATGACGTTAAGATAGCAGCGCGACGACGTCGCCGTGCAGTCCGGCGGATACGGAGCTCTCCGGGATGGGGGTGGTGGTGGCCTACGTGTCTAGTACCACCACCTATCGTTCGTAGCTTGCCTCGCGTCGTCCCGGAGCACCGAGCATCTCCTTGTCCCGGAGAGCTCCGTAGCCACGGCCTGCACCCGCCGGCGTGCTTGGAGGTTTGTCTCCCGCCGCCGGCGGTATTACCGTTTTTAATTTTTATATTAATTTTGTGTATTTTTATTACTTTTTTGTATAATATATGTAAAATTAATGTAAAATTTTAAGAATGTGAAATAAAGGAATAACATAATAATGTTTTACACATTATTTACACTTCTCAAATATTTCGGCGCTTGCCGTCGATCACGATCACAATCACCTCCGTCATTCATTATTCAAATAACTGCCATTACTATATTATAATTTTACTTACTGACGACGGCAAGCACCGAAATATTTGAGAAGTGTACATAATGTGTAAAACAAAATAATACAACACCACATAGTGGTTGAAAAAACGCGAGAGTGTTTTTAATATTTATTATAATATATATATGTATAAACTTTCAATAGTATTAATAATTATATTCTTCGAGTTTGATTTATTGAATAGGGAAGCATAACAGCTATGTTGGATAGGAAAGTTAACAGACTTTGAAAAAGCAAACACAAACACAAAATTCATAGCCAATAACTTTCACCTTTTGAAAATAATAAACAACTTCGACTTTAATTTTAACTTTACACCCCAGTTCAATACAATAATAAATTCAAAAATAATAAAATATATATACCTAAAGTAATATAATTATTTTTAAATAAACGTCTCTATTATTTCTGCCGAAGCTTTCGTTTAAACTGGTCAGTGAATGCAACCGGTGGTAAAATTGATTTTTTTTTTTTATGGAACCTGACATGGTTGGCTACATCACCTACAACGTCCGTGATGTCAGCCCATAACACCGGGTGAACTAGGTGCCATGTCAGTGCTTCCCCCTTTGATCGTGCCGGCTACACTGAACTGGTCGGAAAACACAAGCTATTTACATAGCCGTTTGGACCGACGTTTCATTCAGTGCGGTGGTACCGGCCCGGGCGGGTTAAACCCTACCACCAAGTAAGATTAGGAGGGAAACTAGGGACCTACAGTTTTACGAGGAATCCGAACCTCGGTCAGCGGTCAACCATCCAAGTACTGACCGCACCCAGCGTTGCTTAACATTCAATAGCGACAGTTGACTGTCTGCACCACTGAGCTATCAAGGCTGACATAATGATATAGATTCGAACCATGGCCGAGGACAATAATTTGTCATTCATTTTTAGGGTCCCTTACCGTGCGGGTTCATGCTGTGACAGGTCTGAGAAATATGTTAGTTAATATAATTTTGTTTCTTTTTATGTATTAGTTTATTTTATGATAACATTTTTTTTTAATGTAATATCATTTATTTATTCAAATAAGTACTTAAAAATATAATTACAAGCTTATAACTACATTTAGGAAAACATTATAAAATGAAATATTCTTTCGAAATTGGGACTGCTGGAAAAGTCCCCATGATGGAAGCCGCATTCACTCTCTGTACTGCTAAGCTGATTTTCTGCCTAAAGAAACTGTCCGCACGTTTGTCTCCAGACGCCTCGATTAGTAATTTACCCAGTTGTTTTTTTTTTTTTTTTATTTAAATATTTTGTTTCATTTAATTAATTGATATAAGTTTTGTAGGTTTACATTTAATTAAAAGGGTTAATGTATAATACATTAACCCTTTTAATTAAATGTACACGCACACAGTACGCACACAGTTGAGTGCATGCACACACGCATGCACTCAAGCGCGCACGCACGCACTTTCATAATATTAATTTTATATTAAACCATAAAAAATACAAATTCCAGAGATATGTTTGCAATTAATCAACTGTAGGTCAACGACATTCTACTTTCTGGACGGGCCCTCGTCATACATTTTACCGGTAGAAAGGTGCGATTGGAGTGCTTCTATATATTGCCAATATTTAAAACAGCGTAAGTGTGCGAGCGCCTCATACATCACGTTACGTTTCCGCTCTGTGAACGTCGATAGAGTGAGACGGTTAAATGGCAATTTGATACGTATAAAGGAGAGACAACGATTGGAGAGTGTGCTGAATGCTCACCAATAGCGCGCCTCAATTCGGTGCGTTGTATGCCACTTCCCGATAATTTAATTCGTTGCTGTAGGTACCTGAACACCCCTTCCGAAGTTCAGCCCAGCTGCCGCCTCGTTCGTTCATTATCTCAAAGCCGACGCAAGTTCGGCCATTTTTCAAGGCGAGTAATAAGTCAGGCGGAAGGAGAGCGATATTGAACTGGGCATTAGCTTGATAAGGAGTGACGAACAAGCCAACTAAACTGACGGCAGTGCGACCAAGGTTGCTGGGAACATTAGAAATACAGAATCCATAATTTCAGCAGCTTCGTATTGGCTAGCACGTCTAGAAACACCTTCTTGAACTAGGCCTCAACCTCGATAGCTCAGTGGTGCAGACAGTCGACTGTCGCTATTGATTGTTAAGCAACACTGGGCGCGGTCAGTGCTTGGATGGGTGACCGCTCGACCGTATTGGAACCTGATCGTGGTGGTTCGGATTCCACGTAAAACTGTAGGTCCCTTCACTTCTTACCTTACCAGGTGGTAGGGTTCAACCCACCCGGGTTGGTACCACCCCACTGAATGAAATGTCGGTCGAAACGGCTATGTAAATAGTTTGTGTTTTCCCTCCGGAGTGAGCCGGCACGACCGAAGGGAAGAACTGTCATGGCACCTAGTTCACCCGGTGTTATGGGCTGACATCACGGATGTTGTAGGTGATGCAGCCAACCGTGTCCGCTTCCATAAAAAAAGGCGCATTTCAGCGCTTCCATTTCGTTGTGCTGGCCACACTAAACTGGACGGGAAATACGAATCATATACAAAGCCTCTTCGTTCGCCAGACCTTTCATTCCGGTGCGGCGGTACCAATCTGGAAGAGTTATACCGAACCAACTAGTAAGTTATGAAGAAAAGTTACCTACAGTTTTACGCGGAATCCGAACCACGGTCAGCCTCACCCATCCAAGCTCTGACCGCACGTCTATGCGTGGTACCAGGGCGCTACATGAGCGCTACCGACATTTATATTAACTGTATTTCAACAGTTCTTAAAACAAAATCATTTGGCAAGGATGACCAGTTCAAACGGTACTCTAGCAATACCATTACAGTGTGAATTGAAACTTCTTTTAAACATACATACAATTCGAAAGCACATTTCCACAGAAATTGCAAAACAATTTGGCGTGTGTCGCCGGTCCGGAAGTGGATAGGTATCAAATAGCATATACGCGGGGCCACAGACCAGATGAATAGTGGCCGGATGGAACATCAAGGGCGCTTTGTTTGGAACACGGGTTGTCGCCAAAATTAATACCAACGGTGATACTCGTATGAGGCTGCGTCTGACTCGAATTTCAAGAAGTTTACCACCAATTTTACTCACCTGATAGATTCAGTTTTAAATATATGTTATACTTAATCTATCAGCGTAGATCGAAAGCTGTTTGAAAACACGATTTGATTATCTTCGCTCGATAGAAAAAAATCATGAACATGCCTCTGAATTTAGTTATAAAACGTATTTAAGGCAACGTGACCAAATCAGGGCTTTGGAAAAAATATATTTTTATTTGTTGAATATATCTAAATCCGTAGCTTTCTTCTTTTTTGTTTCGATACGTAGTTTGGAATAAAAAAATTAAAATCTAATTTTTGATTGATTGATGGTGTTGCATCCTACTCCAACCAGCGAAAGCGGCGCCCTGAAAGAGGAGTACGGGTGAATACGGGTTGACATGGCCTTAATGAGTACGCTTTACGGCCACTCATCGATGGCATGTCGGCATCTACCTACAGCCAATGGCTACAGCAAGAACGTTAGAAGAGGTAGGTTCTCATACAAGCATTGGACAGTCCAACGTCCCTACCTCTTCTAATATTCTTGGGCTCTGTGAAACTAGCATCCCTTATTCCCTCTGCGACCCGTCCTATCTCCGCATGACTCGTCGCAGAGAGAATCAGCACCCTTTTGTTGTTGACATTGGGCTTTTGAGAACCTATCAGTTCTCTAAATCGTTTCTTTGGCGCACCGCTAGGGGCTGGAACTGTCTTCCGGCGAGCGTGTTTCCCGAATCCTTAACTTTTTAGGTTGTCTGTCCATCTGTGCATCTGTTAGCGTCCTTGGACTCAATACAGCACCTAGCCATAGTCAAGCCGTAAGTCTTCATGGCAACATAATTTACTGACTGTCTGGAGTATCTAAGCCACAGAAGATTTGTAGGGTCACTCAGTGTCACACTGAGAAAAATGTTGTGATGGTGATTAGCAAACAATAACAAACCAATTAGCATAGAAAATGTAGTAAATTTTACTAAAGTTTAGTAAAATGTATGTCACTCGTATGATGGTGATTACCATCATAACATATTTCTCAGTTTATATAATGCAGATCTACTCGGAGGAACTGCATCCCTTATTCCTTGCCATCCAACCTATCTCAGCAGCACTCGCAGAGAAACTGAACAAGCTTTTGTTGTAGACGTTGCACTTTTGAGAACCTATCGTTGCTCAAAATTCTTCCTCTGTCGCGCCGATAGGGTGCGAAATTTGTCCATCGAGTGTTTCACGATACTTTCAACCTGGGAGTCTTCAAACGTCGCATTAAAAAGTTGGATAGCGCTTCTATAGTCCACAAATCTGCTGGTATAATGTACGCCTCGGCTCAGGCATCCACATACATTTTTTTTATTTTTTTTTTATTGACAGTGCGCAGTGACACCCCTAAGGTGTCTAACGACGCCCATGGACATTCGCTCGTATGCGGTGTTCACGAATGCCATGCCGACCTGACAGGTGCCCATTCACGCCCCTCTTGATGGACCCGAGACAGTACTTGGGGGGAAATATATGGGCAGGGAGGGCATTTGGAAAAAAATATTTTTTTTTTCAGGACGTACCGCGAATAAGCGGTAACTCTCCGCATAATACGACGACATGGCGCAGATTGTTGATCGAACATCTAGTAAATTGTTCTGTGTCCAGCGACGTGGTCCATCGTAGTTACGCGCTCTGAATACTGAAGATTCAGTTTCAGTTCTTGGCGGCCCTCCAAGTGGGTCCGTAATGACAACAGGACCATTGTTGGAAGAAAACGTTTGTCTTGAATAATGAGTAGCTGGAAGGGCCATGGAACTGCCGTACTATTGAACTTGTACTGAAACCACGATGAGCACTTTGTCAGCCTCGGTAGCTCAGTGGTGCGGTCGGTCGACTGTTGTTAAGCAACGCTGAGCGCGGTCAGTTCTTGGATGGGTGACCGCTCGACCGTTGGAGGCTGATCGTGATTCGGATTCCACGTTAAACTGTAGGTCCCTTCCCTCCTTAACTTACTAATGGTAGGGTTTATCCCGGCCGGGTTGGTACCACCGCACTGAGCGAAACGTCGGTCGAAACGGCTATGTAAATAGTTCGTGTTTTCCGTCCAGTTCAGTGTAGCCGACATGAAATGAAGGGAAGCACGACATGGCACCTAGTTCACCCGGTGTTATGGGCTGACATCGCGGATGGTGATGCAGCCAACTGTCAGTGTCCATAAAAAAATATTTATAAAAAAAACGTTACCTTACTTACGACATTATAGTCCGTATTATGAATCATAATAAAATTTATGATAAACATTTTCTACTGATACATATTTCTACTGTGGTTGTTTCAGTCATGCGATCTCGTTCCTCGAAGTAAGTAAGCCATCCGCCACTTACTTGCCGCACCTCGACCAGGTCTCCTTTTCCCATCTAACCAACTCAAATGCTCTGTGGTATTACATTATCAGCATGTTGGTTGAGGAAGTTCAGTTCGACTTTCAATATCCAATAGGTTCTATAATGGTGTGTTATTCGACCAAGTCTGAGCGCGTGTTAACAATCTCATACGATTGCCAACATCCACACGTTTGTGTGCCTATAATTATTTTATTATTAAATACATGTATTATCATTATTTTAATTTCAAACATTATAATATAATTTCATATTCATTTAATCAGTCTGCGGCATCGTAGCTCCCAAACGGATAGGCTGATTTGGATGCGGTTTTTTTTTTATTAGAAAGCTGGTTTAATATTTTTATATGTTTGTTCCTTGTTAGTACTAAGCATTCCTAAGAAATCCAAATTTTGAATTTTTTAAAACCTACTACATCTGTGATTAACCTCATCACACGTTGGTGAACTAGGTGCCATGTCAGTGTTTCCTTTTGGTCGTGTCGGCTACACACTCAACTAGACTGAAAACACAGAAGTTTCTTTTTGACTTCATTCAGTGCGGTGGTATAAACCCGGACCATCTAATAGATAGGGTATGGGAAGAAAATATTTTGACTGAAATAAATCTCTGTAACGAATGAGTCCGCCTTTCCACATAGCGCTTGCTTCTGAAAAATGTTTTAGGAGAAATAAAGTAGATATTTCTGTCTACAAGTAACTAAGGTTATGTTAATAATTTCCAATTATCGAATAATCTTTGATCTTGTATTATTTGTTGTAGCCGCGATCAATAATTATCTACGGATACATAATCGTCTGACGATAGATGGCATTGTTTGTTTTTTTATTAAGAAAAAATAATATATCTGTAATTTACCGAATTTATTTATTTTCTTCAGATTCAGATTCCGAAAAAAACTTTAAAATGTCATATGTTTACTTCAATAAAATATATTGTTTAGATTTTGAGATGATCAGTGTAGTGTAAGTAAATACTATATTAAATTTCTAAATATATGTTTTATGTAAGTACTCGTAGTCATAATTTCACTTTATTTTTATACTGTCTACATTTTTATAATGTATTATCTAAATATCGAAATAATACAATAATATCTATACATCTATATCTATATCTATATACATATAATAAAATCGTTAAATTAATAATCTCTCTTTGTCTGTACGCGCATCACGCAAAAACCACTGAACGGAAATTGACGAAACTTTGTATAGTGACAGTGTATATCCCGGATTAACATAATAAACAAAAAAATGTAATAAAAATTAAAATTATTATAAAATTTAAATGACAAGTTGACAACGGAGAACTGTCATCTCGACGTGAGCTGGCCGGTGACAAAATGTTTGATAAATAAAAAATAAATAAAAAATTAAGTCGAACTTATGTCGCTGTCATTGGTGCTATTTATATGTCTGTTGCCCGCGGATTCGCTAGCGTGAAATTCGTATTAAAAAAAAAAGTAAGTAACTAAAGGCGGAGCCGAAGGCGGATCTGCGCTCACATAAACGATATTCTTTCTCGATGAAAGTAACTAAGGGCGAGGCGGAAGTCGGAGCTGACTTCAAGAAGAAAAAAAACATTCTTTCTTGAATGAAGTAAGTAACTATGGGCAGGCCGCAGGCCGAGCTGCGTTCAGGAAGAAGCTAAACCATCTTGAAGAAAGTAAGCAACTAAGGCGAGGCCGAAGGCCGAGCTACGTTCTGATAAATAATAAACCATCTCGGAGAAAGCGAGTAACTAGGGCGAGGCCGAAGGCCAAGCTGCGTTCAGGAAGAAGCTGAACCATATTGAAGAAAGTAAGTAACTAAGGCGAGGCCGAAGGCCGAGCTGCGTTCAGGAAGAAGCTAAACCATATTGAAGAAAGTAAGTAACTAAGGCGAGGCCGAAGGCCGAGCTTCGTTCTGATAAATAATAAACCATCTCGAAGAAAGGAAATAACTAAGGGCGAGGCCGAGGGCCGAGCTGCGTTCAGGAAAAAGCTAAACCATCTTGAAGAAAGTGAGTAACTAAGGCGAGGCCGAAGGCCGAGCTACATTCTGATAAATAATAAAACATCTTGAAGAAAGCAAGTAAATAAGAGCGAGGCCGAAGGCCGAGCTGCATTCGGGAAGAAGCTAAACCATTTAGAAGAAAGCAAGTAACGTTCGGGCATATTCAAGACCGGCCGGCGCGGCCGAGGCCTGGGCGGACAGCCTCAAATGCAATAAATATTATAGATATATAATTCAAGATTTCGAATTTGTTGCGTTTGCGGTTGAAACCCTCGGTCCGTGGAGTAGTCATTGAAGCCAAAAGCTTCTTGAAGAGGCTTGGGTCTCTGCTGGTGGACGCAACTGGTGTCCCGCAATCAAGGGCCTACTTCATTCAAACGGTAAGCTTTGCCATCCAGCGGGGTAATGCCGCAAGTGTTCTAGGAACATTTGAAAACGCCCCTTTTATGATAGTTATTTTAATGTTTGTTAGGTAGGTTTTAATTATTTAGTTATTAATATTACTTTTTTATATATTTTATTAAATAAATAGATGGAGTAAACGATATTATATGCTATCGAAGAAAGGAAGTCATTTATGGCGAGGCCCGAAGGCAGAAGAGGGTTTTTGGTTTACCTGAACGCAGCTCGGCCTTCGGCCTCGCCCTTAGTTACTTACTTTCTTCGAGAAGGTTTATCGTCTTCCTGAACGCAGCTCGGCCTTCGGCCTCGCCCTTAGTTACTTACTTTCTTCGTGAAGGTTTATTGTCTTCCAGGATGCAGCTGGGCCGTCGGCCTCGCCGTTAGTTGCTTACTTTATTTGAGAAGATTTATCGTTTACCTGAACGCAGCTCGGCCTTCGGCCTCGCCCTTAGTTACTTAGATTCTTCTTTGAAATACGAATTTCACGCGAGCGAAGCCGCGGGCAACAGCTAGTCGAAAATAAAATATCAAGGGACCTACATTTTTACACCGGTTCCGAACGATGAAGCAGCAGGTGTAAGATACATTTTCAAAAAGGTGTTAAAGTAAATTTTTTAACATTCTCATTCATACTAGATGCAATTAATTAATTGCATATGTTTTTTTTTTATGTTATTTAAATAGAAATTGTGATAAGAAACTTGACGATGGCCTATTTCTTGCTTGGACCATAACATAGATAGAAATATAAAGATTTACCTACCTTATTGTATTTTGTTATTATACCTATCACTATTGCATGTTGACGAACCTAAGTGTAACCTTGTTACCTATAGATAATAAATGGAATTGAATTGAATTGTATTGAATGTTCTATGTTCTGACCCCACAAATTCGGCCAACCCTCGTTGCACAGGCTAACGGTAACAAAAGCCAGCCAAGTAATTCCTTATCCGTTCCACTCGGTAAACCTAGTCCAGCTATTCCACACACCCGGAACTAATTAACGCATAGCAGTGCTATTTGTCTCTTATTTCAAAACTAAATCCACTGAGAATCCAGCGGGGATATCTGTCTGTCTGTCCGTCTGTCGTCGGAATATTTATAAGATTATCTAACATTGTATATTGTACCTACAATAATGTTATTTTACTAATAGTTTAAACTTTATATTTTTATACTTATACTTACAACAAGCTGTGCCCGCGGCTCCACCCGCTCTCATATTTCACTTCACTGCTAACCTCATAAGCCATTTAGCGTGATAGTAAGTAGCCTATAGTTGATGGGAAGAATCAAGCTATCCGTAGAATTTTGTTTTATTAAAATCGGTTCAGTGGTTCTCGAGTTATAAGCGGACAGACAGACACTCAGACAGACACTCAGACAGACAGAAAGCAGACGTTGGATTTTATTATAGGTAAAGGAAAGGATATGTAACCGCAACCGTAAATTTACCTATGTATCTCTATAAGCGAATGTTATATATGACGTTCTTTGAGATGAATAAAGATTCTTTAAACCGATATGCCCTATTAGCAATTCATTGCTACTAGCAATTTCTTTTAGGTAGCCGGTTGAAATTTTCACAGAATATCTTTAAAAAAAAATAACAAAAAGTAAACGTATGTACCGGGACCGGGAACGACTCACCGATTTCAACCAATCAGAAGGCATTAGGTATGCACTCCAGACGGGTATTGGTTGAAAGTAACGAGTTTTTTTTTGGGTGAGTTAGCGTGTCGAATCGTTGGAGGTAGACCTGCTGGTTAGTGTATCGTGATGTCAGTTTTCACACTGCAGTTACGCCTGTAGCAGTAGCAGTCAAAAAAACCGGCCAAGTTCGAGTCGAACACGTGCACCGAGGTTTCCGCACCACAAAAATAAAACGTTGAAAAAACACGTTTCTTGTATTGGGACCCCCGTTAATTTTTACACTTTTTAAATATTCTGTGTAAATTTCAACCGGTTAGCTATTACTGTACCAAAGGTACAGCCATCGGACGGACGAACGGACAGACTGACAGACAGACAAACGGCACAAGGGAGTAGTAGTAATAAGTAGAGATTAGTAATAAGGGATATGACTCCCTTCTTATATTACTAGGTGGTAGGGTTTAACCCGCCCGGGTTGATACCACCGTACTGAATGAAAGGTCGGTCGAAACGGCTATGTAAATAGTTTGTGTTTTCCGTCCAGTTCAGTGTAGCCGGCACGACCGAAGGGAAGCACTGACGTGGCACCAAGTTCACCCGGTGTTATGGGCTTACATCATGGATGTTGTAGGTGATATAGCCAACCGTGTCAGTATCCATAAAAAAAAAAAAATATATAGGCTTCCGTATGGATACGGAACCCTACAAATTTGACTAACTGGGTACCATCGCCATTAACTGGGTACCAGTACCATTGAGAACCCATCGGTTCTCTAAATCGTTGCTTTGTCGCACCGCTAGAGTGTGGAACTGTCTTCCGGCGAGTGTATTTCCTGAATCCTTTAACCTGGGTATCTTCAAGCGTCGTATTAACGGGCTGGACAGCCTAGCAACAGTCCGCAAATCTGCTGGCATGGCACCTAACTGAGCGTGGTTTCGCGAGGAGAGGTGATTTTGGCTCTGTCGACTGCCACCATTGGTCTCTCGGCACAGCCACCCATTCTGGTTTACATAAAAAAAAAACCTATTTCCCAAACCGGCACGCGTTCAACCCTATACAAGATTTCATCTTGTCGTGGAACACACGAGACTATTTGAATTTTATCATACTATAGGCATTTTAACTAATGACAACCGACAAGTCTCTGCCTGAACAAACTTTTCAGGTGCGTAAATATATTGCCTCATACATTTGCGTAGTGTCAAACTTGAAGTCAGGCCGCCGCGCCGCCGCCACTCGCACCGCGCGAGGACCACGCGGAGATCGTTAAGTCGATGGCTTTAGTTGTTCCAACTTCAACAAAAGCTCTCACGCCGAACTTCAACTTTCAATGGCTATTCATATTCAAATACTTTCGGCGCGGCCCGGCGATTGTAAGCTGGCGGTGTGGTTAACTCATTTTGAAGAATGGCTAGGTATATTAGTTAGAAAAGTTATTTTATGACATTTCTGCTTTGTCACTTTCTGTAATAAATAATAATGAAAAGTACGAGTGAAATTCTTCGGCAAATATATTATGTTTATTGTTTGAAAAAGTATTTCTTTGCCAGCCTCGGTAGCTCTGTGGTGCGGTCGGTACACTATTATTAAGCAACCATGGGCGCGGTCAGTACAGTATCCCGCCCGGGTTGCTACCACCGCACTGAACGAAACGTTGGCCGAAACGGCTATGTAAATAAATAATTCGTGTTTTCCGTCCAGTTCAGTGTAGCCGACATGAAATGAAGGTATTTCACCCGGTGTTATGAGCTGACATAACGTTTGTTGTAGGTGATGTAGGCAACCGTGTCAGTTTCCATAAAAAAAATCAAAAAATTGCGAAACACGCGGGCGTATTTTTGAGCGACAGCAGTGAATTTAAATTTCGAACACGTTTTATTATATCGCTCGCCCTGTAAATAAATCTAAACATTGAAAAACCGGTCAAGCGTGAGTTTTACTCACGCACAGAGGGTTTCGTAGATCCTCTAATACCACACCAGCCATACTCAAACTTTTTTTTTCTCGGGCCACTTACACATGTATATCTGTGGGCCCGGGCCGCAACATCTGTCGTTTTAGGTGTTAATGAAAAAACCTATTACAGTTTAATTGTTGTTTGTATTTTTGAAGCTAAACCGATTTAAATGTATGTATGGGGACCTCGCTTAATCTTTGTTGCTGTATCATCCATATTAACGCATATGAACATTTGAACTGTGAACATTTCAATCGACTACCCGTTACGGTTCAAATTATACAGCCTAGGACGGACGGACAGACAGACAGACGGACAGACATACGTTGCAGGCTTAGTAATTGGCTTCCGTGTGAATACGGGACCCTAAAAATCATTACATAAAAAAGTCCTAATTGATGACTAACGACAAATTTAAAAATAATGGCCCCCTTCCTGTGTAGCGTCCATTCATTATTCAATTAAGGTGGGAATCGGGTTCATCATTTAATCACCGCTCCGCTTGTAAAGCAGCCCTTAAAATTTAGTACCTTAAAAGAGCACCTTAATGATTGTAAGCTTTAAGGTGCTTGCCTGATTAAGGAGCAGTTAAGATCCCTTTTCAGATCATCTTGAATATCTGATAACCAATCAGCGTTGAGTCTTGTGTTTACGATGTAAACATCACACCGCGGAGCGATAGCATGTCTTACAAGTAAAGATTTCGTTATAGAACATTTACACCAGTGAAGATTCCTCTATGGACAAATTTAATACCCTGCGCCCACTCTACGCGCACCTGATCCACCGCGTCAGCAGACTAATATGACGCATACGGGTCTCTATTGGGACCCGTACAGACACAAGTGGAGAAAAGTAATTTTAGTTCTTAGGTTAAGACATTTAATATGTATTTTCAATATGGCCCTAGTTGGCTGAAATAAAGAGATAAATAAAAATAAAATACACTAGTGAATATTACTTTACAGAAAAATGTTATAATATAAATCCCAACCACGGCCAGTCCCAAAGGTCTCCCATCCACAGTTCGACCGCACTCGCGTTGCTTAATTCGACGATCTATCGTCGATGCATAGCACCACCTTGTTATACCGAGGCAGACAGTCGACTGGCCATGTTGCCTGGAAGAAATTACTTAGGTACATACATATCACACACGCTGAATCCCGACAATCGGGGTAAGCGGAGTAATCGGTGTTGTGCTGCAAGAACTCTGGTAAATTACAGCACAACACCGACCACCACGTTTCGTAAAGTATTCGAACAAGATTCAATGGATCAAGCAGCAAGTAAGGCACGAAGAGGAAGTACCGTCAGGCTGAGGCCTGACGGTACTTCCTGAGGCGTGAGCGCACTCTATGTACTTGCGCCCGCTAACTACCTACCGCCCGACGGGCCGCCGGCGGTCTATTTCAGTGAAAATTCGTCAGCCACGCGAAGTATACATAGACGCTCGCCGACGCAACTGCGGCAAGCTGCAAAGCAATAACCACTTTACACTCGATCGTTAAGGTACATTTTCGCACGCAGCGATTGGCGTTGTGAAAGAGTAGGCTATTAAAGCCCGAAGGTAGGAACATTTTCTATGGAGTGATTTATCTGTTACGAAGTAACTATTAAGTAATCTGTGGTACCGTGCCAAGGTGAGAGTTGGCGAGCATGTCGCCCTTTAGCACGGCATCTTGTCCTTATCCCTTAGTCACCTTTTACGAGATGCACGGTGAGAGATGCAGTGGGGCTATTCAAGTACCGACCCCACACCGTACGAAGACATTACACCTTTTTTTATGGAAACTGACACGGTTGGCTACACCACCTACAACATCCTTGATGTCAGCCCATAACACCGGGTGAACTTGGTGCCATGTCAGTGCTTCCCTTCGGTCCTGCCGGCTACACTGAACTGGACGGAAAACACAAATTATTTACATAGCCGTTTCGACCGACCTATCATTCAGTGCGGTGGTACAAACCCGGGCGGGTTGCTGCAGTAAATTCACTTGCTTTAACCAAACGACTGTATTTTATGTGACATCGAGGTTTTCTAGGTGCGCCGTAAGCTGTGGATTAACCGAAGAAATTAAGCCGTGATGATGCAAAAAACAGTTCACTTAAACGGCCGCCTCCTACAAATCTTATTTGCTACGATGGCGCGTCCTGTCTCACTTGGCAATAATTCCCTGTAATTTTGCGAAGGTAGTCAAGTAGATATACTTTATTCCTCCAACAAGCCTCGATCTTAGTTGTGCGGGGTCGACTGTCGATTGTAATCATAAGCACACCTGGGCGCGGTCAGTATTTGGGTAGGTGACCGCTCGACCGTTGGATTCTGAATGAAAAGTCGGTCGAAACGGCTATGTAAATAGTTTGTGTTTTCCGTCCAGTTCAGTGTAGCAGGCGCGACCGAAGGGAAGCACTGACGTGGCAGCAAGTTCCCCGCGTGTGAAATTTGTATTTAAAAAAAAACCCGACTGCGTAAAAAATTAAATTTAAATAAAAACTGAAAAGAAAAAAAACAAGTCCAGTAGTCTAGAACTCTGTTAAGTAATATTGAATAACTACACCATTGAAATAGTTTTATGATCGATACACACATATAATAAAACAAATAATAAACTCTAATGCGGAACATAGCGACTATAACAGTCGGGACCCATTGACATTTTCCCAATAATGGGTCCCGACTGTTAAAGTCGCTATGTTCCGCATTAGAGTTTATTATTTGTTTTATTATATGTGTGTATCGATCATGAAACTATTTCAATGGTGTAGTTATTCAATATTACTTAACAGAGTTCTAGACTACTGGACTTGTTTTTTTTTCTTTTCAGTTTTTATTTAAAGTTAATTTTTTACGCAGTCGGGTTTTTTTATTTTTTAAATAAACTTTTTTTATTTTACACTTTTTAGTTAGGATTATAAGACCGTAAATTTCGTAATCTTGTCATTTCATTGAGAAAGTTAATATCGTGGTGATTATTAAGTAGCTTTCGGTGGTCTAAACTACTGATAATTTTATTGATTATTATTAATGATTGTCACGTGGTATCGAGATACGATTTGTTTTCTTTATTTTTGAAAATTACCAAAATCCCAGCCTTGAACCCTTGTAACTTTTCGTTTATGATTGTATCAGCACGAAATAAAATTTATTGGATTTTATAATGTATCCTTATTCTAGAAAAAATATCATTTGATGAAGTTAATACAATGAATATAAATGAAATGAAATGAAGTGAAGTGAAATGAAATGAAATGAAATGAAATGAGTTTATTTATCTCATCCAATACCTACACACACAGTAGATACAATAAAAACACAATACGGACAAGACAAATTGGACCTGCCTGACACAGCCTTTGTCCCTCACCACCGAGTCCAGGAGCCAGTGAGAGGGACGCTGATTTTAAGTCAGGCCCAAGTACACAACACAAATAATATTCTAATATACCCTAACACAAACATATACATAACAACCAGAGAAAAAGGAGAAGAAGAAGTCTTAAAGTTACAGTACACAAAACACAATAACAAACACAACAATCCATCCGTCCGTCTGTCGGTCCGCACGTCATAATAATACATTTTGGAGGCATAGGGCCTTGATTTTATAGCAATAACATTTTTAACTGTTGGTCTAATATAAATTTCCTCAATTTACATTTGAATGTATTACAATTAGTAATCTCTCTGAGAGGAGGCCTCAGCCTCAGGAGGTTCCAACACCGAGTTGCCGCATATTTGAAGGAACCTTCAAATGCGGCGCCTCTGTGCCTAGGAGCTTCCAGCAGTTTACCCACAGATCTCGTGCCGTAGCAGTGCGAATCTCCCAACCAGGTGAGTTTATCGTACAGTGTTTTGGGCTGATTTTTTTAATCACAGCTTGAACTAGGCACGAGAAGTGTAGGCGCCTGCGGTTGCGCATATTCAGCGTCCTCAGTTTATTTAAAATGGGTGTAATGCGAGCACGTCTCTTAGGCCGCTCGCAATACCTCACACACGAGTTCTGGACACGCTGAATATGCTTGGCCGTCCTCTCGAGGATGCAAGGACCGAAAACCACGTTGCAGTAATTAAAGTTGGACAGAACGAGTGATTCAGCCAACTGTCTCCGAACCTCCACACTGACACAGTTCCGAAATTTGTACAGACTTTTAAGTTTGCCATATGACCTGCGAATTAGTTGCTCCACGTGGGCTTCAAATTTCAGCCCGCCGTCAATCAACACGCCGAGATCCCTGGCCGATGTCGCGATGCGTATGGGAACGTTGTTTAACTTGAAACATGGACTGAATTGCATAATTTTACTGATCGCGTGCTTGGTCCCCAGCACGACTATTACGGTTTTATTTGGGTTCAGGCCCAAGCCGCACTGCTCTGCTCTGAATAGGACTTATGACCTCCGAAAGTCCCGAGAACGAGTAAAAATATGACAGAATCTTAGTTTCTTAATTCATTAAAAAAAAGACTGACAGCATTTTCTTTTAAAAAGTTCGCTAGTTTACGCCCTTTCCAACGGGATACCAAATGTCATACAAATAATTCACTATGTGGTCAAAATTAGGGACATAGACCAGAATAGAACGACAACACGGGCACTTTGTAACAGGACCACTTACTTATCGGTGGTCGCTTCCCGTACTGAGAGCGTTTTCCGGAGCATTTTCAAATTTAGAACATGTACCGGTCGCGCGGGCACTTTGTTCAATTCTCCAATGTTTATGTTTATGTTTATGTTTATGTTTGTTTATTTCGTCATAAAAAACACACTGTTCGCAATTATATTTGTTTCACAGGGATTAGTATGCTATGTCAGTTATTATTCGTGTTCATACAAGTACATAGTGTAAATGTTGTCAATTTACATGATTGTAATAATAAATTTTAACATTAATTCTGGCATCTTAATTAAGATATTCGTTTAAATCATAGATACATTTATCCAACAGCATTTGCCTCACTTGGGACTGGAACTTTCTGTCACTACTTTCGTCTTTTATTTGTATTGGAAGTTTCTCATAAAATTTTGGACCGATAATGTTCGGGTCCCTCTCAGCTAAGGTGAGCCGATGTGTCACTGACTTTAATTTGTCTCCATTCCTTGTATTGTAACTGTGATTCACATTATTTTGTTCGAATTTGTGGATATTTTCACGAACATAGCATATAACTTCGTATATATACAAGGAAGGTACAGTCAGGATTCCTAGAGATCCAAATAGCAGTCGGCAAGAGGCACGGTAGGGGGCTCCTCCTAGGATACGTATTGCTCTCTTTTGCATTCGAAGGACCCGAACAGCATCGGTCGACCCTCCCCACAGAATAACTCCATATGAGAGTAGCGAGTGTGCATATGCATAGTAACACTGTTTGAGCGTTGTAAGGGATACAAGTTGTTTTAGTTTTTTTAGTGCATACACAGCTGATGACATTTTATCACACACATTTTCTACATGTTGTTTCCAGTTGAGTGTAGGGTCTATGTGGAAACCTAAGGACTTAATATGTGAGACAGTTTCTACTCTGCTCGAGATCTGTATTGGCACACCCGTCAGTCTCCCTGTAAATACCATAGAATTAGTTTTTTGCAAGTTTAGTACTAATCCGTTCGCCGCAAACCAGTTATGGAGTTTGTCTAGGACGTCGCTAAAGGTCGTTCTTAGTTTACTAAGTGTATCTTCCACAATTACTGCTGTTGTGTCATCTGCAAATAGTACTAGTAGACATTCTATGAGTTGTAATCCCAGGTCATTAAGAAAGATCAGGAAGAGAGTGTTTCCAAGAGCTGATCCCTGAGGGACCCCGATATCCACTGAATGTGGTGAAGATCTTAATTTTGCACCGTCTGATCCGTTCACTTCAACAGTTTGTCGGCGACCTGTCAAAAATGCTATGTATAGATTTAATGCATTTTTTCGGATTCCATACTTTTCTAATTTTTTTATAAGTAGATTCCTGTCTATTACATCGAACGCCTTTGACAGGTCGCAGAACAGACCGCTTACTTTTTTCCCTTTATCAATGTTATGAATTATGTTAGATACAAAAATCCGAGTTGCCGACACTGTTGATCGTTTTTGCCTATATGCATATTGTTGGTCACATAGCAGTTTATTTACTTCTAAATATACCATCAGTGATTCAGACATTATTGATTCAATGATTTTTGAGAATGTGGGCACTATACTGATCGGCCTGTAGTTTTTTACATCCGATAAATTTCCTGCCCCTTTGTATATAGGGCAAACCCTCGTGTGCTTAAGGCGTTCAGGATAAGTACCAGTCTCAAACATTAGATTTATCATATGCGCCAATACCGATGATAAGACCGGGGCACACAGGGCTACCAAGTCGCATGGTATGTCATAAATGTCCTTCGTCGATGAGCTACTAAGTTTGCGTTTTATCGTTCTATCCACAGAATCCGGAGACACCAGAGGTAGGTGATACTCGCTAGTGATGGGAGGCAGCGCTGCATTCAGGAGGTTTATAGCTATATCATGATCAGCGGGTGATGATGAGTTTATGTTTTTTATGGAGTCAATATAGTAGCTGTTCATGAAGTTTGCTACATGTTTTTCACTTACTTTCCCGCCTTCACCGTTCACCAGAGAGTACCCCTCACCTCTGGCACCTAATTTTCCAGTCTCTTCCTTTACTACCTTCCATATCTCTTTTTTGAGATTTTTACTCTTTATAAGTCTATTCTCAATTAGTTCCCTGTGATTAGATAATGATTTGTCATTAATTGATTGCTTTAAATTGTTTATCCAATTTTTTAACCTTGTGTCATTTGGGTGTTGTTTCCTTATTTCATATAAATCTGCCAATTTGACCCTCATTGCAAGTACATCATCCGGTACTCGGATGTCTGACATTTTGCGATTTTTTAAAAATTTTACTGGGATATGCCGATCTAGTTGAAGTTGGATTTTATTTGTGAATTTTTCGAACATTGTGTTTACGTCTGTGTTATCATTTGTAATATTTGTCCAGTCGGTATCTATTAATGCATTAAGAAATTTTATCTTATTAAGGTCTGTGAATAGTCTGCCCTGTGTACCTCCAGTCTTACCCGAGCAGTAGACGCGGAGGTTGAGTGTGAGAAGCTGCGCGTAGTGGTCTGCTATTCCTGACCTGATAGATTGCACCTGCATCTGCTGCTCACACACATTGGTCGCCGCAACGTCTAAGCTCGTGCCGCTCTCGCCAGTACATCTGGTTACAAAGTTTACATGATTATGAACTCCATATGTTGCAATGAGATCCTTCACAGTGATTTTATTGGGGCTGTTCTTGAGAAAGTCAATGTTCCAGTCGCCAACTAAGACAATATGCTTGTTTTCGTCAAATACAGCTTCTAATATACCATTTAGTGTATCCATAAAAATGTCAAAATTACCATTATTGGTACGATAAATACATACAACAATTAAATTAAATTTACAAATTTCAACTGCTGTTACGTCACAATGAAACTCACATGCGAAGTTTTGAATGTCATTCCTAGGTAAAAATTTTACATTATGTCTAACATATATAGCTACACCTCCATGCTTACGTTTTTTTCTGCAAAAATGATTCGCTAAGCTATAGTTCAGTATGCTCATAGTCTTTATCTCAGATGGACGAGTCCAGACCTCTGACAGACATAAAACACTCGGTACATAATCCTGAGTCAGTGCGTTTAACAAATGAATTTTGTTGCGTAATGACTGTGTGTTTTGATGCAAAATTGTGCACGGTAACTTATTGTCACTGACCGCGGACGATGTGGGCTCCGCGGCGGGGCCGAAACCATTCCAACATGCGCACACCTTCCGGCCAGGCGTCCGCGGCGGAAAACACGTTAAAGTTGCTCGCCGGCATATCCACGATGAACGAAGCGCTCTTCCCAGGTTCCACGGGCAGCTTCTCCACGTTGTATGTGCCTGCTCTCTTGCGCTGCATATATTGTTGGACACTGTCGGTGGTCGCTTCCGCTTTAAACGAGTACAGCCGAAGCGAGCGAGTACGTTCAGCTACTAGAAGTGTTTTATCTTGAGGACCGCTCGCCTTTATAATAGCTCGTGTCTGCCGTCGCTTTTGCTCCACAGTAGTGGATTGTGAGTTTTGGTTTGGCTTAGAAGATTTCGTGGACACAGAAGGGCTAGTGCTTCGCAAGTTATTCGGCAAGCCTGTACCTGGCCGAGAAGAAGCGTGCTGAGGTTGAACTCGGTTATCAATCTTCTTCGTTTGGGGTGGGTGTGGTGTAACGCTTAGCACAGGGGATCTATCCCTCATTCCTCCTTTCTTGTCGTCAACTTTTTTTCTTCTTTCTCTGAGGGCGGGAAAGTCATCTTCACTCAGGTCAGGCACGCCAGTTGTCACCAACACATCACCAGTTAGAAACAATAAACTTTGCGGGCCGGATTCCCCGGCACTGATTTGTGCAGCCAACGATGGTACTAGTGCTGGCGATGGGGCTGGGGCCGAGTGTACTATGCTGCATAGCGCCATATTATCTGGTTCTTCTATAGGTGTGCGTAAGTTGCGCGTAGTCGTTGTTGTTGTCGTCACAGAACACTTGTGGCGGCTTCCTACGGCCGTGCTGAAGGTCCGAACTCCCTGTGGGCACAGTCGGCTGTTCGGAGCATCCGGGTTGATCAGTGATAGTGGTTGAAACTGTGTTGGCGGGAAAGCAGGTCGCGGCGTTGTACTGTCATTTTGACAGCGCGGGAAGTCCGTTCGGGAGGGTTGCGGGACTTGCGGGGGCGTCGGGGGCGACCCGATTCGGGCGATTGATTCCATTATTCCCTGGATAAGGAGGCGGTCACTGGCAGCATATGCATCCTGTGCCTCCAACGCGGCACTTTGCTGCTTCACGACGGTTTCCAACTGTTCGAATTTGGCTGTCAAAACACGGATGGCGTCTATGGCGTCGGTGATGTTCGCCGCTCTTGTGCGAAGTGGGGCCATTCTTGCGGTTGCCCACAAGCACACGACACTCCGCGGGTCTACCGCACACGTAGAAACACAGATCGTAGGCGAAAATGTAGGAAATTACGTAAAATACGTCAATAATTCACAGACAAAAAACCAGTACCAGTTGACAGCTGGCTGGTGTTGCCACAATATTAATGTTTAGACTCTTGCAAATTATCTCTAATTTTGATCACATAGTGATTGATTTGTATAAAATGTGGTATACCTTTGGAAAGGGCGTAAACTAGCAAACTTTTTAAAGAAAACGACGCTTTCAATTGGTGTTGTTTTTTTTTTTTAATGAATTAAGAAATTAAGATTCTGTCATCTTTTTACTCGTTCTCGGAACTTTGGGAGGTCATAAGTCCTTTTCATGGTATTAACTTCATCAAATAATTTTTTTACTAAAACAAGGATACATAGTAAAATTCAATAAATTTTATTTCGTGCTGATACAAACATGAACAAAAAAGTTACAAGGGTTTAAAGCTGGGATTTTGGTAATTTTCAAAAATAAAGAAAAAAATATCGTATCTCCATACCACGTGACACCTGACAAAAGGTATGTTAGGTCAAAACGTTGCAAATGACCCCACTTACCTACAAAAAAAAATGTCGGCCGATATGCCGAGCATCCTGTATAATAAGAACTTTATCACAGCTCTATTATTATAAGAGTGAGAATGGCTGCTAACCAACTTTAAATCGTTATAGATCCTAAATGGTCATTCAAAATGAAAAATGATAAGAGAAACCTAAAGATGATTTTCAAATACCTATTCAACGATACCCCACTTAACATAGTTAGTCAACTTTCATTTTTTTCTTTTTCACAATATGGCACCTAGTTGTCGCCATATTGAATTTTGATTACTGTCATGTCTTTAGTGACACTCGCAAGATTAAGACAAATCGATTGACGTAAGAATCATCAAAATCGGCCCACGCGTTTGGTCTCTAGTGTGCCACAAAGGAACAAACATACATACATACATACATACATACATACATACATACATAGGCTGATAAACACATTACCCTCCTTTGCGTCGCGCAGTCGGGTAAAAAGGCGGAACAATCGGTTTGTATGAGAATCACATCTTAGAGTAATCGGAACTGAATTTGATTATGCCTATCCTGTGTCAGGTATAGTTAATGTCCTTGTTTCAACGAATTCGGATAATCGGTTTAAAAGTTATGGAGGAACATACATACATACAGAAAATATTTCTAAAAATCGTCAATTTAATTTTAGTATCATACATTATAGAATCTACAAACGCATTATCTCATAAAATAAAGCAACTTACTCCACGACCATCCCTTACAGATTTATTATTAGTTATTGATGATATTAAGCGTAACCTGTCATTGCACCGTAGCAAGGCTGTACTAAGAAGAGAAAGGCCCCGCTCGCTTGATTGATCGGATCAGTCACTCCGGACCCCTGTTAACCCGACGTGGATTAATTCTCTACAAGCCCTGAAAAAATAGTGCCTTCGAGGAGGCTTTGTGAACTTTTTAGAGCAATGCGACGCTAATGTCTGCTTCGGAGTGTTTAGGGTTCCGTTGCGAGTGACACTGACGGGGCCCTTATAAAAATGGTCAGGTGTCTGTCCGTCCGTTCATCCGTCCGTCTGTCTGTCTGCAGTTCGAGGTTTTTTCAGTGCTTCCCTTCATTTCATGTCGGCTATACTGGACTGGACGGAAAACATGTTTTTACAAAGTCGTTTCGACCGACTTTTCATTCAGTGCGGTGGTACCAACCCGGGCGGGATGAACCCTACCACCTAGTAAGGTAAGGGACCTACACAGTTTTACGTGGAATCCGAAACACGGTCAGCCTCCAACGGTCGAGCGGTCAACCATCCAAGTACTGACCGCGCTCAGCGTTGCTTAACAACAGTCGACCGACCGCACCACTGAGCTACCGAGGCTGACGAGGTGATTACTCCGGAACGTAAAGCTCAATAAATCTAAAAAAAACGGCCAAGTGCGATTCGGACTTGCGCACAGAGATTTCCGACAAAAAGAAACGTTGAAAAAACACGTTTCTTGCTTGCCCTATCATTGGTAGTAGTATAATTGATAGGTTGACTGTAAGAAATCTCTGTAAGGGATAAGTCCGCCTTTTCACCTTATGTAAATTTTCCAATGTATTTGTTACTGTTTAATGTTTACTGGAGCAATAAATAATGTTCTATATATCTATCTATCCATAATTTGTTACTTTTGCTATTTTTTATTATTTGCTCTTATATCCGCCTAAGTTAGGCGGATATATCGTCGGATATAGGTGTTATTAGCTTCTACGCTGCACATGTTCTGCGAAAATTTTAACCGGCTAGCTATTTACGGTTCCTAAGATACAGCAGTAGGGCAAATAGACAGACAGACAGACAGACGGTGTAGGCTTAGTAATGCGTACGGGGTGCGGAAGCCAAAAAATTACAAATTAGGTCATTTAGTCAGTCAATTGTTTGTTAATTGATAATTCACAAATAAACTGATATCTTCCAGTCAACCTTTGGATGTCAGAGAGTCGAATTATATAGTGAAATGTAACTAGGCAGTAAGAAAAGAGCTGAGTGTGAGAATTTAATACGAAATAATCAATACTAATAATAAATCTGTAAGGGATGGTCACGGAGTAAAGTTACTTTTTTTATGATACTGCGTTTGTAGACTCTATATATGATAAATTCGAAGATGATAATACAACTAAATTGACGATTTCAAGAAATATTTTCTGTATGGGTGTAACCATAACTCTTAAACCGATCATCCGAATTAGATCAAACTTAGTAAAAGCACATTTAACTATACGAGACACAGGATAGGCTAAATAAAATTCAGTTTCGGGTACACTAAGATGTGGCTCTCATACAAACCGAATTGTGCCCCGCACGCCGAAATAAAGGTACGGTAGCGGGCTTACTTAATTTCGTCGTTTTAAATACGAATTTCACGCGAGCGAAGCCACGGGCAAAAGGTAGTTAACAATACGAATACTTACATATTATAAAGTACATAAAAAACTTGCTAGTTAAATAAAAGCTTTACTTGTGTGGATACATAATATATTAATAGTCATAAATTCATAATACCCTTTATGCCACATAATGTGTGACGAGAGCGCTGTTCCCTCACGCAGAGAACCAAGTATGTAGCCCTATTTCGTTCGGTTGTATCTCACCTATACATTCTCATTTCTCACTCACCTCATTGTCACAAATTTTATAGAGTCCGTTTTTCTTAAAATTCCAGCTATCGTGTTCTGCTTTGTCCAGGCGGGCTTATTGCCTTAGGCAATTTCCTCTAGTCAACCCGGTGGACCTACAATGTTACATGCAATCCGAACAATGGGGCGGTGGGTGAAGTTGTGTTCCTAATTTTTTTTTAATAAGAAAAAACTAATTGGCACACACCGGTCGGATTCGAACCTAGGACTTCGCGCAAGAGAAGCCGAGGCCCAGACCACTCGGCCACCCGCCGCTTATTTATACATATTTACGCTTATTAATTCTTTATTATTTATTATTTATTCATTATTCGTATGGTATAGTACACTACGCTCGAATTTGTCCTGTTCAGTTTTTACAATCCGGTTCGATATAATGTAATAATTTACTAAATATTATTATAACATAAGTGGTGGTCGGTGTTGTGCTGTAATTTACCAAAGCTCTTGCAGCACAACACCGATTACTCTGCTTACCCCGATTGTCGGCATTCAGCGTGTGTGATATTATGTATGTATTATATTATATAACATTCAATATAACAAGTTTTGTCAGCCTCGGTAGCTCAGTGGTGCGGTCGGTCGACTGTTGATAAGCAACCCTGAGCGCGGTCAGTACTTGGATGGGTGACCGCTCGACCGTTGGAGGCTGACCGTGATTCAGATTCCATGTTAAACTGTAGGAACTGGCATCCCTTATTCCCTGCCACCCGTCCTATCTCCGCATGACTCGTCGCAGAGAGACTCAGCACCCTTTTGCTGTTGACATTGGGCTTTTGAGAACCCATCGGTTTTCTAAATCGTTTCTTTGTCGCACCGCTAGAGTGTGGATCTATCTTCCGGCGAGTGTATTTGCTGAATCCTTTAACCTACGTGTCTTCAAGCGTCGTATTAACGGGCTAGACAGCCTAGCAACAGTCCGCAAATCTGCTGGCATGGCACCTAACTGAGCGTGGTTTCGCGAGGAGAGGTAATTTTGGCTCTGTCGACTGCACCATTGGTCCCTCGGCACAGCCACCCATGCTGGTTTACATGAAAAAAAGGTATATTCCCTTCTTGCCTTACTAGGTGGTAGGGTTTATCCCGCCCGGGTTGTTACCACCGAACTGACTGAAACGTTGTCGGTCGAAACGGCTATTTAAATAGTTCGTCTTTTCCGTCCAGTTCAGTGTAGCCGACATGAAATGACGGGAAGCACTGACATGGCACCGGCCCCACGCGATACCGAATCCCGCGTCTATTTATTGTTTTCCTCGATGGTTTTTAGGTTTCCGTATCCCGTACGGAAACCTATTACTAAGCCTCCGCCGTCCGTCTGTCCGTCCGTCTGTCCGAGGGCTGTATCTCTTGAACCGTAATAGGTAGCCCATTGAAATGTTCACAGAATATTTGTTACTATGGCGGATATAACAATAAATAATAATAAAAAAAGAAAATGTAAAAAATTAAGGCGGCCTCCCATACAACAAACGTACCGAAAAATCGATTAGTCACACTACTGAATAATAGATGGCGCCACAGGCTTTTATACATTGCATTGCCGAAAGACAAAAGATAGGCGGATATTATTGATAGCAGATAGATACGGAAACCTCCGTGCGCGAGTAAAACTCGCACTTAAAAGATTTTTTCTTAATACTTTCATCGCTCATTCAGTCAGATTTACACGAGAGCCGGGGTGCCAACTCCGCGATCACAGCCATTAGCTAATTAAATTTCTTCTTCTTCCTTCCCAGTAATTATACTAACTTGTGAATTTGTTGTTATCGTACTTCGTACTTCGCTCGCTAGTAAAAGAGCGAAGCTCACAGATCGGGGAATTAATTTTACAGTCTGAAGTGAAAAATAAAAAATTATAATTTTTTAGGTTTCCGTATCCCGTACGGAAGCCTATTACTAAGCCTCCGCAGTCTGTCTGTCTTTCCGTCCGTCCGTCCGTCCGTCCATCCGTCCGTCTATCCAAGGGCTGTATCTCTTGAAACGTAATAGGTAGCCCGTTGAAACTACTATGGCGGATATAACAACAAATAAGAAAAATAAGAAAATGTTAAAAATTAAGGGGGCCTGCCATACAAGAAACATACGGAAAAATCGATTGGTCACACTATTGAATATTAGATGGCGCCATAGGATTTTATACATTGCATTGTTAGGTGCTGTCATTTTCCCACCGTAAAGTGCGATCGACCTCATTGAGGTTTCTCTCAGATTGAGCGGTTATTGATAGAGGATAGATACGGAAACCTCCGTGCGCGAGCAAAACTCGCACTTAACATATTTTTCACAATTTGATGGACAAGCATGTAAATTAATTTGTTTTTGTTTTTTCTTTTTATTGAAACTGACACAGTTGGCTACATCACCTACTACAACATCCGTGATGTTAGCCCATAACACTGGGTGAACTAGGTGCCATATGTCAGTGCTTGCCTTCATCTCATGTCGGCTACACTGAACTGGATGCCCTACCCACCTAGTAAGGTAAGAAGGGATGGGCCCTACAGTTTAACTTGAAATCCGAACCACGGTCAACCTCCAACGGCCGATCTGTCACCCATCCAAGTACTGACCGCGCTCAGGGTTGCTTAACGACGGTCGACCGACCGCACCACTGAGCTACCGACGATGACATGCATGTCATTAATTCCTCATCACTCACTAATTATGTCTCATCTGATGTTCTAGATCAGAACAAGCTGACTATTCAGCGCGTAATTTGGTCGCAAAATATCATTATTCAAGGGACATAACCTATCACGGACATCTGTTACGCGGGCCTTTTACTAATAGACCTAGCAGCAGCGGTGGCAGTCGACGAGCGTCTGTGTGCCGACGACGCCTTAAGCGCTTACCAGACGGAGGTAATCCAGCATTCTAACAGGGGTGACCTTGCTTGTTGCCATCCATGTAGACTGCAGATGTAATCCAAATCATGATATGACCTTCATCGTCCTTGGATTACGGGCGCGTGTTCCCATCCGCAGTTGGAGTGTGTCGATTACATCCGTTTAGCCGGCGGATTACATCTAACCAAGGACAGTTGCGCTGTGACAGGCAGCGGGTGGTACTCTCGCACGTATGAGAGTGCAAAATGTCGTCCGAAGACCAGAGCCGCGAACGCAAAATTATAAGCGAATTAATCGATCTTTATAGAGATTTGCCATGCCTGTGGGATATTACGTCCGAAGCTTTCTTTTTTTTTTTCGTCGTCAATTGCGGACAAAACTGCTAAAGCAAGGCCCACTTTTTGAAATTTCGACAAATTTGGAGCCATTTCTACAACACGATACGAGTAGAATTCACGACAGGAGACGGCTCTCAACTATTCGCGAGCGCATGTTGGCGGGTGGATTAGATCCGTGTAGCCGAAACACAATCCGCGGATGGAAACAAAGTCCCCACCAAGGTCACCCCTGTTGGAACGCTGGATTACCTCCGTCTGGAAAGTGCTTTAGTTGAGACAGGCCAAACGTACGGTAGTGACAACACCTTTTAGACGATAAAAGATACATTTAGTCAATACTTCGTCTGGCAAGAATAATGCTCGATGGTTGGATCTGTGGTTGGGCTTTCAATTTGTGTAGATAAAGTTGGTCAATAATGTGCCATTGCCATGGCTGGATTAAGCTATATAGAGGCTCCTAGTTAGTGCAAGTCTCGGGGCCCCTATCCCCTTAAGCAGCCTCGGCAGCTCAGTGGTGCGGGCGGTCTACTGTTATTAAGTAACCCTGAGCGCGGTAAGTAGTTGGATGGGTGACCGCTCGAACATTGGAGATTGACCGTCCCTTGCCTTCTTACATTATTAGGTGGTAGGGTTTATCCCGCCCCGGTTTGGTACCACAGCACTCAATGAAACGTCGGTCGAAACAGCTATGTAAATAGTTCGTGTTTTCCGTCCAGATCCGTGCAGCCGGCATGAAATGAAGGGAAGCTCTGACATGGCACCATAGTATATCAAGCACATAGTACTCATCTTCTCCATCCCTAAGAATGGGAAAAAGATGCCATCTTTCGACCTACTCTTCGATAAGTTAATATATGATTATTATATTATAATGAATGGTCATATCACTCCCGAAACAATGATATCTGATTGGGCAAAGTTTGACTTGTGCTTCACAGAATCACGATATCGAATGGTCTACGAATAAGCAATCGCCGGTCCGTCTGTCATGCCGACATTCATAGGAATGGTTAGGCATTACTTAAAAATATATATTTTTTCAAAAACAATTTTTATGTAATCCGGTATAGGTTGGGGTTGGGGTTACCATGTGCATAGGGTCGGTATTGTACCGTGTGGGGCCGGTACTTTAAAATAATAGCCTCACTGCATCTCTCCCCGTGTATGTCGTAAAAGGCGACTAAGGGATATGACTCCCTTCTTATATTACTAGGTGGTAGGGTTTAACCCGCCCGGGTTGGTACCACCGCACTGAATGAAAGGTCGGTCGAAACGGCTATATAAATAGTTTGTGTTTTCCGTCCAGTTCAGTGTAGCAGGCACGACCAAAGGGAAGCACTGACGTGGACCTAGTTCATCCGATGTTATGGGCTGAAATCACGGATATTGTAGGTGATCGATCAGTGTAGGTCCAGCTAAGCCAGGCACATTAAACACAATTACAACTCGCTAATATTGTTAATTGTGGCGGACGACGACGGCTCCGCAGCCGGCACGTCATAGTTAGGAAAATTAGAATAGGAATTAGCGTAGTAAGGCAGCGGCCGGCGTAGCAATAGAAGTAGGTTTTATAAGTTAGCATAGTGTAGCATAGGCGCGGGCTAGGTATAATTAAGTTAATATAAGTTAGATATAAGTTAGTTATTAAGAAATATATTTTTTACACCATCGTAGAATAAGTTAGCACATAAGACTTAGCCCGTTAGGTTTAATTAGCTATTAGAACATATTAACTAGGTTAGATATAAGTTATAATGAATAAATAAATATATCTGGTCGGCCTTTTACTGGAGTACACACGGACGAGACGAGTGAGGCAAGGTAGGGGGCGGTAGTGTCGCATAACGGGACTCATAGCCGAGCCGGACGCCTATTACCCCCGCCCGCGCATTATTGAGCGGCGCGAGCACGCTGGGCCGAGCGGGCGGGGAGTCATATAAATATAGGTGCCATCGCGAACGGCTCGGCAGACCGCAGCGAACCACGAGAGAGAGAAGACCTCCAGCCAGCAGCAGCAAGAACACGGCAAGACTAGCAGCGTATACTCCCACAAGAGGTTGAGTTCGCCGAGCTAGCAAGTGCTCCGATTCGCTGTCTCTCTCTCTCCGCTGCGCGTCTCACGTTTGCGGCACCCGCACAACCGCAAGCCTGCCGTACCGTCTCGTCCGTCGTTGCTCCGGTAGTAGGCCGGCCTACTATCTACCGTTGAGCACCGGATTTTATTTCGCGCCCGTACACGCCGTTATTCCCTCTCCGCGAGTCGCTGACCGAGTGACTTGGGTGTCTTCGCCGATCCAGATTGCAAGAAACACTACAGTCCACCGCTCCCTGAGCGTCGATCTTGAACATTGGCCCTGTCGACGCCGGATCAGAAGATGCCCATTACTCGGTCGACGAACGCGAGGCTGCGGAGAGGAGAGTCGTCGCGTGACGCGCCGCGTGTGCCACCGACAGAAGGAGCGTTGTCCGCGTCGTCGGAGCTCGCAACATCGCCGCCCGACACATCGGACACCGAGCCACGGACAACGACAACGGAAGACGAGCCAACAACGACAGACTCGACAGTGCAAGTGCCGCGTGCCGCGATCGCCGACGTCACGCGCCGTGGTGACGTCAGCGCGTCAGTGCTCGCGTCCGGCATCGCGCCGAAGGCTGACGTCACGCAAGACGTCGGCGCGCCCGCCGCGACGGTGCAAGTGCCGCGTACCGCGATCGCACACGTCACGCGCCGTGTTGACGTTGGTGCGTCAGTGCTCGCGTCCGGCCTCGCGCCGAAGGCTGACGTCACGCAAGGCGTCGGCGCGCTCGCCGCGCAGACAGTGAAAGTGAAACGTGCCGCGCCCGACGCCGCCCCGCATGGCGATGACGTCAGCGCTCGAGGCGTACGTACCGCGCCGCGCGCTAACTCGGTCGCCACGTCGCGTTCCCGTGCTTCCGCCGGACGTCGAGCAACCTCCGCCCGGTCGGCAAAATCGAAGAGCACGGTTGCGGAGCTTGCGCTGCAAGAGGAGCTCGCACAAGTGGAGCTGGAGGAGGCAAGAGCGCGCATGGACGGGGCAAGAGCGCGCATGGACGAGGCAAGAGCGCGCATGGACGAGGCGAGTGCGCGCACAAGATCGGTGAAGGCGAGGCTCGAGCGCCTGCAGGCCGAGCAGCTCGACCGCATGGAGACGGAGAGATCGTCGAGTGACGAGGAAGGCGACGAAGAGCTGCAGAGGGGCCGACTGGAGAGCTGGATTCGCAATCAAGACGAACCGCACGACCCTACCGCGGCTCCGCCGCACGCATCCACCACTGCGCCGCTGCAACCTGCCGGTGCAGTGTGGCCAAACGTCGCCGTCACCGCGCCGCCGCAACCTGCCGGCACGGCGTGGCCGCATCACTCCGCCTCCGCGCCGCTGCAACCTGCCGGCGCGGCTGGGCCGCACGACTCCACCACTGCGCCGCTGCAACCTGCCGGTGCAGTGTGGCCAAACGTCGCCGTCACCGCGCCGCCGCAACCTGCCGGCGCGGCGTGGCCGCATCACTCCGCCTCCGCGCCGCTGCAACCTGCCGGCGCGGCTGGGCCGCACGACTCCACCACTGCGCCGCTGCAACCTGCCGGTGCAGTGTGGCCAAACGTCGCCGTCACCGCGCCGCCGCAACCTGCCGGCGCGGCGTGGCCGCATCACTCCGCCTCCGCGCCGCTGCAACCTGCCGGCGCGGCTGGGCCGCACGACTCCACCACTGCGCCGCTGCAACCTGCCGGTGCAGTGTGGCCAAACGTCGCCGTCACCGCGCCGCCGCAACCTGCCGGCGCGGCGTGGCCGCATCACTCCGCCTCCGCGCCGCTGCAACCTGCCGGCGCGGCTGGGCCGCACGACTCCACCACTGCGCCGCTGCAACCTGCCGGTGCAGTGTGGCCAAACGTCGCCGTCACCGCGCCGCCGCAACCTGCCGGCGCGGCGTGGCCGCATCACTCCGCCTCCGCGCCGCTGCAACCTGCCGGCGCGGCTGGGCCGCACGACTCCACCACTGCGCCGCTGCAACCTGCCGGTGCAGTGTGGCCAAACGCCGCCGTCACCGCGCCGCTGCAACCTGCCGGCGCGGCGTGGCCGCACCACTCCGCCTCCGCGCCGCTGCAACCTGCCGGCGCGGCGTGGCCACACGCATCCACCACTGCGCCGCTGCAACCTGCCGGTGCAGTGTGGCCAAATGCCGCCGTCACCGCGCCGCCGCAACCTGCCGGCGCGGCGTGGCCACACGCATCCTCCTCCGCGCCGCTGCAACTTGCCGGCGCGGCGTGGCCGCACGCCTCCGCCTCCGCGCCGCCGCATGGGAACGCCGGGGCAACGGCCGAGCCGATGTACGTCGCACGGACCAAACTGCCCAAGTTCCTGTACGATCTGCCGCCGTTCGACGGATCGCCGGAGAGATGGCTGCGCTACCGCGCCGCCTACCGGAACTCCGAGCGGTACTTCTCCGACTTTGAGAACTCGGCGCGGATCGGGCACAGCCTGCGGGGACCAGCAGAAGCAGCAGTCTCGAGCCGACTTGCCGCCGCGGCCGGCGCAGAAGAATTGATAACCGCATTGGAGAGGAGGTTTGGCAAACCGGACGCCATCATCAAACTGGAGCTGACGAAGCACCGCTCCCTGCCGAAGCTGCCCGACAACGCCCGGGACATCTGCACCTTCGCGAGCAAACTGGCGAACAGCGTGCAAGCCATAGTGGGCCTCGGGCACGGACACCTGCTTCACAACGTGGAGATACTGCAGGCGATCACCGACAAGTTCACACCAACTATGAAGAATAATTGGTATCGCCACCCTCCGCGGTCGACTGACCACCGCCCGGCCCTGCAAGTTCTTTCCGAGTTCATGGAAGAAGAGGCAGACAGGTGCGCCGCGGACGTGGGACCCGAACCGAGCGGCGACAGGAGGAACGCGACAGAGCAGCGCCGCACTGGACGCAACGCGGAGAAGGCCTACGCCGCCGACAGCGAGGCCAAAGGAGAAACGAAGAATGAGAAGAAGTGCCCCGCATGCCCAGCAGAGCATCAGCTTCCAGACTGCCGCCGTTTCAAAGCATCAGAGTTGAAGAACCGGTGGGAGTTGGTGAAGAAAGAGAGGATCTGCTTCCGGTGCCTCGTGAACCGGCACAGGCGCAACAAATGCGAGGCAAAGTGCTGCGGTGTGGGCGACTGTGCGAGACCACATCACTTCCTCCTGCACAATACTGCGAGGACCAACGAGACGGCCACCACAGCAGTCGAGGTAGCCGCGGCGGCGACACGCGCCGACCGAGTGCTACTGAAAATAGTGCCGGTGACACTCTCCGGCCCATCCACCACGGTTGAAACGTACGCGCTGCTCGACGAGGGCTCCACCGTGACGCTGATTGACGCCACAGTCGCCGAGCTGCTGGGCGCCGAGGGACGCCCGGACCCCCTGCGAGTGCTGGGAATCGGTGGGGCCCACGTGGAAGCTACTGGGTCCAGGCGCGTCAACCTGCGAATCCGTGGCAAGCATGCCACCGAGGAGCACGAACTCGTGGGAGCGAGAACAATGGACCGACTCCGCTTCCCCGGCCAGACCATCACACGCTCGACCTTGCAGGGGTGCAGCCACCTCACAGACCTCCAGCCGGTACTGGCCTACCCACACGCGTCGCCGACACTGCTCATCGGGCAAGATAATTGGCCGCTCATCGTGTCGAGGGAGCTCCGCAGCGGCCGCCGCGACGAGCCGGTCGCCTCGCGCACCCAGCTGGGCTGGGTCCTCCACGGGGGGCGGAGCTCGGTGACCACACCGCTGGAGAGCTGCTCTCACGCAACCACCGGGAGCTTCGAGGAGATGGCCAGGCACCATTTTCAACTGGAGTCCCTGGGAGTGGAGCCTCGGAAGCCCAGGAGTGATCCAGAGGAGCGAGCGCTGCGCGTGCTGGACGCCACTACGCGTCGAAGGCCGGATGGACGGTACGAGACGGGGCTCATATGGCGTCACGAAGAGTTCACCATCCCCGACAACCGCGAGGCGACGTACAAGAGGCTCACGAACCTGGAAAGGAAGTTGGAGAAGGACCCCGACCTCAGAGAAAAGTACCACCAGCAGATGAACCACATCATTGCAAGTGGGTACGCGGAGCCGGCAGCGAGCGCATCAACACCTGGGCGCACGTGGTACCTGCCGCACTTCGCCGTGGTCAACCCTGCGAAGCCGAAGATAAGGATCGTGCTGGACGCTGCAGCGAAGACACGTGGAGTGACACTCAACGACCTGCTGCTGCCCGGACCAGACTTGCTGCAATCGCTCCCGGCCGTCCTTATGAAATTCCGACAGCACCCCGTGGCAGTCTCCGCAGACATCAAGGAGATGTTCTTACAAATTCGGATACACCAGAGGACTTCGGCATGAGCCACCGATGGTTCAAGGGGCCCGCATTCCTGCGCCAAGATGAAGCGCACTGGCCACGCGAAGATCACCGAGCGCGGGCGCCAGACACAGGAGAAGAGAAGGCACCAGCGTCATGCGCCGTCGTCACGAGTCCCGACGGCGGCGCGACACCGGACGCGAGCCGCTTCTCCTCGTGGCTCCGCCTAACACGAGCCACCGCAAGAGTCCTTCAGTTCATAGAGCTGTGTCGCGCCAAACACTACACCGGCGCGGCACGACGCAAAAGAACGAAGGCCGCCAGAAGCCCCACGCGACAACGATCGGCCGGTGCCCGCAAAGCCAACACCGGCGGGAGCAAGAAGGACGACCGCACCTACGCGCCCTTGACGGCGCAACACATGAGGGCCGCTGAGCTGCTGCTCATCAAAAGCTCGCAGCGGCAGTCCTTCGCTGGAGAGATAAGCCGCGTGCAGAGAGGCCAGCCACCAGCCAAAGAAGATCGACTGAGCCAGCTGGCCCTGCGCCTGGACGACGACGGAGTCCTGCGACTGAGGAGCCGCATCACCGCCGCAGCTGGGGTGCACGAGGCACAACTACACCCGGCCGTGCTCGATGGCAACCACCCGTACACGCGGTTGTACGTACAGCATGTGCACCAACAATTGCACCACGGGGGCACGGAAGCCGTCGTCAACGAGCTGCGGCAACGCTGCTGGGTGGTCCGACTCCGGCCGACGGTCCGCAACGTCGTGAGGACCTGCAAGCTGTGCTGCATCAGGAAGACCCGGCCGACCTCACCGCCGACTGGCAACCACCCGGAGGCCCGACTGGCGCATCACACCAGGCCCTTCACCTATGTGGGCCTGGACTACTTCGGCCCCGTCGAGATCACCGTGGGCCGCCACCACGAGAAGAGATACGTCGCCCTCTTCACCTGTCTTACGATGAGGGCGATGCACCTGGAGGTGGCGGCGTCGCTGTCGTCGGACTCCGCGATCTGCGCCCTCCGCCGCTTCATCGCACGGAGAGGGTGCCCGCGGCAGATATGCTCCGACAATGGCACGAACTTCCGAGGGGCCGAAGCGGAGCTGCGCGAGGCCTACCGGGGTGCGGCCAACGAAGCAGCGAACCGCCTCATCGAGTGGCGGTTCATCCCACCCGGCGCGCCGTTCATGGGGGGCGCCTGGGAGCGCCTCGTCCGCTCAACCAAGGAAGCGCTCCACGTCACCCTGCGAGAGCGGTTCCCCCGTGAGGAGACGCTGACTACTCTACTGGCCGAGGTGGAAATGACGGTCAACTCGCGGCCGCTGACGCACGTGGCCGTCTCGCCGGAGGATCCCGAGGCCCTCACCCCCAATCACCTGCTCCTGGGGGCCGGGTGCCATGTCCCCCCCCAGGGGACCCTCGACGCGGGGGATGACAGCGCCAGGGCGCTGTGGCAGAGGGCGCAGAGGCTGGCCGACAGCTTCTGGCACCGGTGGGTACGCGAGTACTTACCCGAGCTACAGCACCGGCGGGAGCCGCATGGGAGCGGCCGACTTCCAGAGGTGGGGGACGTCGTGATCATCGTGGACCCCAACCTCCCTCGCAACACCTGGCCGCGAGGACGAGTAGCAGCCGTGCACCCCGGACCGGACGGAGTAACGCGCGTCGTCGACGTGCTGACTGCGGGGCGCCTCTTCAGGAGACCCGTAAAGAAGATCGTCGTCCTTCCCACCGAAGCGGATCGAGCAGAGCTGCGACGGCGGGAGAATGTGGCGGACGACGACGGCTCCGCAGCCGGCACGTCTTAGTTAGGAAAATTAAGTTTAATTAATTAAATTAATTAATTAAGCGTAGTAAGGCAGCGGCCGGCGTAGCAATAGAAGTAGGTTTTATAAGTTAGCATAGTGTAGCATAGGCGCGGGCTAGGTATAATTAAGTTAATATAAGTTAGTGTTCAGACGGCGAAGAAAACACAGATTCCATGCAGGATATAGCCTTTAATCTTGTATGTAACGAAACACAAATATGAGCCTGTATCGATTCCTTTTTGACAGATTCGGTTCTTACTCTGTGGCCGGCAGCGGCGGCGGCGGCCGAAACATGCCCCCCAGCGTTGAAAGCTGGCCTTTCAACAATCCCTTGAAGCCACTGGATCAGAAACATAAGAATTCGGTTCGTCGTGAAGAGGCAGAGGACAGATCCTATTGAAGGCTCGACGAAGTACGCCCTTCGTTGTTTTGATGTCTGCTACACGAGATATGCCATCTTTGCCAGGGTACACTTTGATGACTCGACCTAGTGTCCATTTCAATGGTGGGACGTGATCTTCTTTTATGACGACCATGGTGCCCTCTTCAAGCTGGCTTTGTGTCTGTTTCCACTTAACACGTTGTTGTAGTTCTGATATATATTCTTTCTGCCATCTTTGCCAGAAATGTTGTCGTAGTTGCTCCACTCTCTCGTATCTGGAGAGATATGATGTCCGATGGTTCTGATAATCAGGACTTGGCAAAGCAGTGAGTGGTCGTCCGATTAAAAAATGTCCTGGAGTAAGGGGAAGACAATCATCGGGATCAGACGAAAGCGGCGATAATGGACGGGAGTTTAAGATAGCCTCAATTTGCGCAAGAACAGTGTACAATTCTTCAAACGTGAGATTACTATTTCCTAAGACTCTTCGCAAGTGAAATTTTGTTGATTTCACCCCCGCTTCCCACAGACCCCCAAAGTGAGGAGCATACGCAGGTATAAAGTTGAATTTGATACCCTCACTAGCCACCTGATCAGACAATGCATCACTGTTTACTTTTAAAAATTTGCTTAAGTAATTATCCGTTCCAACGAACGTTGTACCGTTGTCTGAAAATATTTCATTTGGCTTACCTCTACGAGAAATGAATCGGCGCAAGGATAACAGAAACGCAGATGTGGTTAAATCTGTTACAAGTTCGAGGTGGATCGACTTCGTAATGAAACATACAAATAATGCTATATAAACTTTCAAGATTTTACATCCGCGACCCTTCCGATCTGCTGATGTGATAGGGCCTGCATAGTCTACACCAGTAAATACAAACGGATGTCCTGGCTGAAGGCGTTGTCTTGGTAACTGTCCCATAATTGGTGCGATGGTCTGACCTCTCATCCTACTGCACACAATGCATTTATGATAACAATATCTTGCTGCATTCCTGCCTCCAATACACCAGAATTCCTGTCGCACTGATGCTAGTAAAAGTTGTGGACCCGCGTGCATCAGTCTCAGGTGCTCATACTTGAAAATCAAACTTGAAATATGATGCGTGGACTTTATTAAAATTGGATATTTTTTTGTATAGTCATATTCTGAGTTCGCTAGCCTACCACCAACTCTTAGTATCCCTTTATCGTCAATGAATGGATTTAACTTCAGTAGTTGGTTTTTGCATGGCAAAGCCTTCTTCTCACTTAGCTGTTTATACTCATCTGGGAAACTTTGTTTTTGTGAATATTTCAACAGTACTTTGAATGCAGCATTAATTTCAGTTGCTGTAAGGTAACCTATCTTCCTTTGTCTCGGGTTTCTGCAATTATATACGAACCTCATCACGTAAGCAACTGTGCGTTTCATTAGGGTAAGTTTTGAAAATCTGTTAAAGTTTATAAGTTCATTTTGAGACAATTGAGGACTTGATATAACCACACTTAAAGCAATATCTGGTTTTAGTTCAGGAAGTGATTCTGTCATTGTTGATCCAAAATCTGGAGGCCATAAAGATTCATTGTCTTGTAAGTATTTTGGGCCCGACCACCAGACCTCATTCTCTACAATCACGCTTGGGTCCATGCCGCGGGACACATAATCAGCAGGATTGTCTTTCGTCGGCACATGTCTCCACAACCAGTTACCTGTTATCTCTAAAATATCCGAGACGCGGTTTCGGACGAACGGTTTCAACTTGTTTGGTAGCATACGAAGCCATCCAAGTACCACTGATGAGTCGGTCCAAAATGTAACTTTATCGATTTTCAAACGCAAGGATTTCCGTGCCTTCTCGTATAACCTTGCTCCCACTAAGGCACCACAAAGTTCCAAACGAGGGATAGTAGTGGGTTTTATGGGTGCAACGCGACTTTTAGAAAAGAGTAGGCGCGTAAGTATTACACCTCTGTTGTTTTCGGTAAGTACATACAAACATGCACCGTACGCGCTTTCTGACGCATCTGTAAAGACATGGAACTCAATTCTTATTGGAGAATCACATAATATCAACCTTGGTATGCGCAAGTGGTTTAAATGGGATAAGTTCTTTGTGAATTTTGCCCAAGTCTCACTTACTTCTAGTGGAACTGGTTCATCCCATGATAACTTGTGTAACCATAACTTTTGAAGCAGAATCTTGGATTCAATGACACAAGGAACTAATAGGCCTAAGGGATCAAAGATTCGTCCTATGGATGACAGAATTGAACGTTTTGTTACATTTGAGTCGGGTTGTATCTCGATCGTGAAAAATAACTCATCTGCAATGCTATGCCATCCAAGTCCTAGAATTTTTGACTCTTCCTGACCCCCCAAGTTTAGATCTTCCTCTGGACGAATCTCGTTATTGGGCTGTAAGATTTTTTGCTCATTCGACCGCCACTTACGAATGTTCATGCAAGCCGAACTTAGCACCTTTGTTACAGCAGCACGAATATGTAATGCCTGCTCCAATGTGTCTCCTCCGGATAATAAGTCGTCGACGTAAAAATCATGCATTAATATTTGAGCAATATCGGGCTGGTCACATTCGAGAGCAAGTTGCTTCAGGCACCGAACTGCAAGAAAGGGTGCGCTTGCAGTACCGTAGGTAACCGTGTTTAATTCATACACTTTCAAGGGATCCATAGGATTATTTCTCCAAAGAATTTTCTGCAAGTGACGATCCTTTTCATTGACCATTGTTTGCCTATACATTTTCTCGATGTCTGCAGATAGAACAATGTTGTAAGTTCTAAAGCGCAAAAGTATTGAGGCGAGATCGTCTTGAATCACAGGCCCTACCATCTGAATGTCGTTGCAAGACTTACCGGTGCTTGTGTTGCTACTTGCATTGAAGACTACTCTCAACTTAGTTGTCGTACTTTTTTCCCGAAGAACTCCGTGATGAGGCATATAATAGCCTGTAATATTATCGCTTTCCACTTGTTCCGACATGTGACCGAGTGATTCGTACTCGTTCATAAACTTCACGTACATTTCCCGCAGTGCAGGCTGTCGCTGCAATCTACGCTCTAAAGATAATAAACATTGCTCTGCTCGCTTGTATGAATGTCCTAGAACATCTTCAGGATGCTTTAGCGGAATTCGTACACAAAATCTGCCATTCTGGAGCCGAGTTGTATTATTAACAAAATGATCTTCACACATTATGTCATCCTTTGAGAATGTCGTCGCGATTGAAACTTCTTCCAATTCCCAAAATTTTGCTAGTTGATTCTGTACACTTTCAATTGCTATGTTGCACACTATTTTGCCTTTTGAAGGAGTGTTAAAGTTATATGACTGAGGTATAACTATCCATCCCAGTTTTGTATTCCGCATTCTGAGTTTATATTTTCCCAAAGATATTTGTCCATTCTTGATTAAATCCCAAAATATATCATTTCCCAATAACAAGTCAATGGGACCAGGTTCGTGAAACATGGGATCAGCGAGCGATATATTAGTAGGAATATTTAGTTCCGTGCGATCAATAGGGGTAAATGGAGTATCACAAGTTATGTATTCAATGACATAACACGATAGGTTAGTGCTGAATTTCTTATTAAGAGATGATAAGCGTACTTTGCATTTGTTATCAATTGCTGAAATTGATTTATTGAGACCAGTGACGGAATTTTCCACAAACGTAGTCGATAATCCTAACCTTTTACACAGACGTTGTGTAATGAGACAAGCAGTAGCTGCACAGTCAAGGACAGCACGAACTGTATGTACTTTATTGTTCTTATCCCAAATGTTTACTAGTGCAGTCGACAAAATTGCTGATCCTTCTCCTGAATTCGCTGAGAGACTACACTCTTGTGTAGTCATTTCCTTTGCTTCCTCTCGATCAACGTGCAAGATAGAATGATGCCGTCTTCTACATATTCTGCAACTGGAACTTCTACACTGTCTTATATAATGCCCTGGTCGCAAACAGTTGTAACACAATCTGTAATTAGATACTTCCTTAGACCTTTCTTCATTTGTCAAACTCAAAAACTCAGGACACCGTACTAAATGATGATCTTCTTGACACTTGGGACATACACTCACGACCGATTGAGGACTGGAGTTTGCAGCGTCGACGGATACAAGACCTTTGAATTTCGATCCTTTGCTCTCATTCACTCTGTCGTTTTCATGGCTATTTGATTCCAGGGTCTCCAACACGTCTGCCCGATTTCTTAAAAAAGTTGTAAGTGTATTTAGAGTAACGTCTTTATGGCTGGATCTATGCTCCTCCCAGCCTCGTGTGGTTTTTGCATCTAATTGATTTACCACCATGTGCACCAGGAGTGTGTCCCAGTGTTGGGTAGGTTCATTCAAAGTATTTAGTGCACGAATGTTTTTGTTCACCTGATCTATAATTCGACGAATATCACCTGAAGTTTCCTTCTTAACTGGATCTATATTAAACAAAGCCGATACATGATTGTGTACTAGAGCTCTCTTATTGTCATACCTATCATGTAACAAATTCCAAGCTACGGTATAGTTGTCCGAAGAAAATTCGAGAGAGTTTATTACCAAAGCAGCGCGTCCTTCAAGAGATGCTCGCAGGTAATGGAATTTACTGATGTTACTTATGGATTCGTTATCGTGAATCAAACTCTTGAACGTATCGTGATATTCGAGCCACGAATCATAAGCGCCGCTAAATGTCGGTATTGCTATTGTAGGAAACTTGATAGTTATATTGTCGTTATTTATATGTATTTCGTTTGACTTAGAAGTCGACCCAGTTTTGGAATTGGAAACTGAACCATGATTGCGGTCGAACAGTACCTTTGCCGTCGCCAGAATCTTGAAGTATTTACTTTCAAACTCACCTCTCTCTCTCACCTGAACGGCGACATCGTCCTCGTCGGATAAGCATTCTATTTCTGTTTGGATTTCATCGTACTTAGAAAACACGCTTTCAATTTTCAATATTCTCAGCTGTAATTCGCTTGTCTGTTCAGGTGTCAGTGATGCTGATGGTACATCGGATATTGCTACTACATGATTACTGAATAACGTAAGTTGGCCCTTGTATGTGCCACGCTTTTTTACCAATTCTTTGATCGACATGATTCGTTAGCCCTTCTTCATATCTACATCATTGAGTCTTTGATTAGTGTTGATGTTGGTAGGTATAACAAATAGCACAACTATATTTTGTAATCATCATCAATTCCATCAACTAAAGTTAAGCTCATAATATCGTATCGCACTGCCAATTCATAATTCATCAAAATAAATTCATAAATACGTAATGCATTGTAAAAATAAATTGAATGTATGACAGATGGTGAAATGTAATTGACAATTCAATAGCAAGTAGAACAACCTATACTATACGGTATACCGAGTAACTACTTGTTGTTGCTTAATCTGTGACCGAGTGGAGTGCCTATAATAGTCTATAGGTATAATATTTATTCATTACTCTCAAATTAAGCTGCAAAAATCTTAATAAGTATCTGTAATATGAACAAAGTAGGTAGATACTGTTGTATGTATGATGCACAATAACACAATTTTCAAGTAGGTTGAAACTAAGTTATTTTACTTACATGTAGGATTGCATCAAACACTCAATTTAGTATGAGTACCTTTACAAATTAGCAAATTATGATGATAATCAAATTACAAATACCCCGGTACTTACGAGTAGGTACCTACGGATAAGAAGGCGGGTCCTGTCTGCCTGCCTGCCTGTTACAGATTCACACAGCCAATCTGTGTAGCCAAATAACTGCAAATTATATTTTTACCAACTCAATAGGTACATAGATTAGGTAATCGTCCTATATGCTGAAACACGTAATAAGAAGATAATATAGACCCTACCTACAATTACCTACAATTACCAAAACAGTGAGTGATCGACATGTGTCGTGAGAAAACTGTGTTCTCTCGGAAAACACGAAGTACTTATGCAAGTAAGTGTACCACTTTACATTTTTTCTCCACAAATACAATACCTACCTACTGTTCTTGCGCAAACGTATGAATAAAGAAGTAGGCTTGACCGTAAATTTCCGATATAGGTATCAGATATACTTAGGTAGGTGTTATGGAAATTCTGAAAAAAATGTTCTGTACTCTTGAGATTGGATGAATAGATCCTGCTGGTGGATGTCCGCCGTGGATGCGCAGTAGTAGATGCGTAGATTCGCTAATATATTCATTACCAGTTTCCAAGTTACTTATGGTACGTTGGTGCTTGCATTGATGTTGTTAATATTTCTTCTTCTCTATTTTTCACGTAGGTATTGTGAAACGAAACCATGTAGCTATCTTCTTGTTTGTAATCACGTTTTCATATGGTTTTCATTTTATCCTCTTAGGTTGTTATGGCAACCGTCAACCAACTCGTTGTGTTCGTGTAGTTTGGGATGGAATCTTGCCGACTTGCCAATACCGCTGATTCTTCACGTATAACGTGCGACTCGAAGGACCATGTTCAGACGGCGAAGAAAACACAGATTCCATGCAGGATATAGCCTTTAATCTTGTATGTAACGAAACACAAATATGAGCCTGTATCGATTCCTTTTTGACAGATTCGGTTCTTACTCTGTGGCCGGCAGCGGCGGCGGCGGCCGAAACAGTTAGATATAAGTTAGTTATTAAGAAATATATTTTTTACACCATCGTAGAATAAGTTAGCACATAAGACTTAGCCCGTTAGGTTTAATTAGCTATTAGAACATATTAACTAGGTTAGATATAAGTTATAATGAATAAATAAATATATCTGGTCGGCCTTTTACTGGAGTACACACGGACGAGACGAGTGAGGCAAGGTAGGGGGCGGTAGTGTCGCATAACGGGACTCATAGCCGAGCCGGACGCCTATTACCCCCGCCCGCGCATTATTGAGCGGCGCGAGCACGCTGGGCCGAGCGGGCGGGGAGTCATATAAATATAGGTGCCATCGCGAACGGCTCGGCAGACCGCAGCGAACCACGAGAGAGAGAAGACCTCCAGCCAGCAGCAGCAAGAACACGGCAAGACTAGCAGCGTATACTCCCACAAGAGGTTGAGTTCGCCGAGCTAGCAAGTGCTCCGATTCGCTGTCTCTCTCTCTCCGCTGCGCGTCTCACGTTTGCGGCACCCGCACAACCGCAAGCCTGCCGTACCGTCTCGTCCGTCGTTGCTCCGGTAGTAGGCCGGCCTACTATCTACCGTTGAGCACCGGATTTTATTTCGCGCCCGTACACGCCGTTATTCCCTCTCCGCGAGTCGCTGACCGAGTGACTTGGGTGTCTTCGCCGATCCAGATTGCAAGAAACACTACAGTCCACCGCTCCCTGAGCGTCGATCTTGAACATTAATTGTTCGTTTAGCTTCTCCCTACGGAGTGGACCGCGACGGGAGGCTGTTCCCGTCCGTACCGCACCGCTCACCGCACACGGCCAGTTAACGTCGTTGGGACTCGGCGGTGCTACCACTGCTGAGGCCTCCGCACCTTCCCGGCGTAGTGTCTAGAGGAGCTACCGACTCCGGACACCGCACCACGCTACCTACATCAGACCCAAGGAAGTGTGACTCGACATTAACTTAAACGCGTTAACTTGCCGGGTGCGACCCTCACGTGTACTACCAGCTGTTACCAAATTAAAAAAATAAATTGTTGTACACCAACACTGCATTTATTTGAAGAACTCATTACCCACTTAGTCCAGCGTGGCACCAGCCAACCGCGTCAGTTTCCATAAAAAAAAAGGTGGCTATCCCTCGGGGATGTGTGACTCGCGCCCTAGCGCGATGATATACCGGGGGGGGGGGGGGGGGGGGGGGTGTCTGGGTCCATGCTCCACTTAGGTTCTCCACCTGGGTGGAGCATGGGATACTTAGAATTTATATGCTCTGTCCATGCTCCAACTACCATTAAGTACAGTCGTGTGCAAGAGTGTAATTTAGTGGGTCCACGGGGAAAACTATACCTAAATCAAACATTGATTTCTAAGAGAGGTAATAATATTATACTTAACATGTTACATGTGACATAAATATTATGTGCCCGCATAATATTTATGTCACATGTATCACCGTTCTCTTTCATCGTCAATAAAAAAATCATAATAAACTGGGAACGGTTCTAAAGTACCAGGGCAGCAGAAATTTAAAGGAGGTTTCCATAATTTTATAAAAGTTAATCGCTATTATAATAATAATAGCGATTTAATTATACGGAAACCTATTCGAAAACGCGTATTCATGGTATTCAATAATAGGTGCCAGGATTTATTAACTCATCCAAGGCCAGGGAGAGGCCAGGATTCTCTCCCTTTTTTTCTTTCCCTCTCAGCGATTAACTTATATAAAATTATGGACACCTCCTTTCAATTTCTGATTCCCTGGTACTTTGGTGACTTCATGTTTGTTAATCGCATATTCATGGTATTTAATAATAGGTGCTAGGATTTATTTCTTCTTCATTTTGTTTGTAAAACATCTCCTTTTGCCATCAGAAAGAACACACTTTTTTATGCGTTCTATGTAAAAAACTCATTTCTACAAAAGTGACAGATAACCCCTTTTCTCATATGACTATCAACTACAAGTATGGCTTACCCGCCTTTGTGAGCAGGGGAGTCTTTTTCCATAAGGGCACAATTGGGGCACGAACCCAGGGCTCCCGAGGCTCGATGGGGGCCCCAAAGTGCCGACATCGTCGTCGTTTACACCGAAAAAGAGGAGAGGAGCAAAATTTTTTGCGTATTTTACTAAGAATTACCGACACAATTTCAAAAGTTTTGCTGGGAATTCCCCTGATGTTTCAAACTTCAATAATTGTTTTGTTTACGTGGTTATTAATCATAAATCAATACTAATAATAAATCTGTACGTGATGGCCATGGAGTAAGTTAATTTATTTTATGAGATACTGCTTTTGTAGACTCTATGTATGATACTAAAACAAAATTATGATTTTTAGAAATATTTTCTGTATGTACGTATGGTCCTCCATATGTTTTAAACCGATCATCCAAATTCTATTAAACTTAGTAAAAGCACATTTGAATATACGGGACACAGGATAGGCTAAATAAAATTTATTCCCGGTTACGCTAAGATGTGGCTCTCATACAAACGGAATTGTTCCGCGCGCCGAAATAAAGGCACGGTAGCGGGCTTACTTACTTTCTTCTTTTTAAATACGAATTTAACGCGAGCGAAGCCGCGGGCAAAATCTAGCTTATCATAAATTATTAAATAAAACTACATTCCGATGTTTCCTTTCACATTTTTTTCTTTTGTTGCTTTCCAAAAAGGACCCAAACTCTGTGTGCCTGGGGGCCCCTGCATGACCTAAGGCGGCCCTGTTTGTGAGTTAAAACCTATGTACAAGCTGTGTCTGCTTCCTTAAAAATTGCTTTAACTTAAGGGGGCTCCTTCCTAAATCTACCCTCTCTTTCTAACATTGGCCGTTTTTCATACATTCTATTTTATTATGAAGAAATTATACAGCTTATAAAAAAATCCTCTGGGAGAAAAATGCATGATAAAATTATTAATGTTTTTCAATAAAAAAATTTGGTACTCCACATTTAATAATTGAAAAAAAAAACTAAACGTTTATTAAGTTTTTGTTTTTTTTTTATTATTATATGTGGAGTACCAAATATTTTTATTGAAAAACATTAATAATTTTATCATGCATGTTTCTCCCATAGGATTTTTTATAAGTTGTATAATTTTTTCATAATAAAATAAAACGCGCATTGTTAGAGTGAGAGGCACAATTTAGGGAGCCTTAAACGTGTGTGTTTGAAAATATAATTTCACAGGTGGAGCTGCCGTCTTGGTTGAAGCTGAAGTAAATATTCAAATTAAAGTCTACCTACATATTTGCCCCAAAATATTTGAACGAAAGTAGGCTGAACGTAACCTAAGCTTTGATGGGTCTAGACAAACTTCATTAAATGGAATTCAGACGAACTTTCCGAGGTAATTTGATTTTAAATTAATTAATTACTTACAGGTTTCTAAAGATATCAGAGACTAGATTATAATTATTTTAATTTTTATGGAAACTGACACGGTTGGCTAAATAACCTACTAAATCCGTGATGTCAGACCATGACACTTTGGTGAAATAGGTGTGCCATGTCAGTGCTTCACTTCGGTCGTGCCGTCTACACTGAACTGGACGGAAAACACTAACTAGGTGTAGTACCGTGTGGGGCTGGTATCACCTAGTTCACCCGGTGTTATGGACTGTCTAAAAAAAGTATGTGGTCTACAAATAAACGTCTATGAATCTTGGTCCAAGCTCTCACTCACCCTTTGTTTTCCCCTCACGTCCAGCCGAAGTCCGCACTCCTGGCAGGACCCCGTCTCGCCCGAGCAGCGTCGTCGCCGCGCGGATCGATTGGCTATTGTGACGCGGCCGAACAATTGCTTCTTGAATCATATCATGCTCGGCCACCCTCACGGACCATTCGATTATGGGGAATATTCGGAGTCCGCGTGCGGTTTCGTAGGCACGAGTTGTTCTCGTTCGTGTGATATTTTTTAGGGTTCCGTATCCAGTACGGGACCCTATTACTAAGCCTTCGCCGTCTGTCTGTCTGTCTGTCTGTCTGTCTGGGGGGTTCCCATAGAAGAAACGAAAAAGTGTATGCGCGCGCGCCATCTACCGAAAAAAGTATGAAGCATTTTAACTAATCATGAATTTTAACTAAGTAATATGAAGCATTTCATAAACATGCCGTAGGTGGTGTGAGTGGCGCTGACCATGACATGGCGATACGGAACCCTCAGTGCGCAAGTTCGACTCGCACTTGGCCGGTTTTTATTGATAGCTTTTGCTCGCTATACTTACGCTCTCGTGAAATTCATACCTTGTGACCGCACCAAGGTGTGCTTGACTTCATGATCGAACGCCAGCCACGGAGCGTAGGGACTAGGAACCGTACATCAGAGCTCCTTCCGCCTAAGTTTTAACCCCCGACGCAAAAAACAGAGGGGTGTTATAAGTTTGACGTGTGTGAGGGTGTGTGTGTGTGTGTGTGTCGTTGTGTGATCGTGTGTGTGTGTGTGTCTGTCTGTGGCATCGTAGCGCCCAAACGGATGGACCGATTTGGATGCGGTTTTTTTTATTAGAAAGCTTGTTTAATCGGGATGGTTCTTAGCTATGTTTGTAATCAAGTAATTAAGTAATTAAGAAATAAAAAAATTAATTAACTTAAAAAGTGGACCGATTTGCATGCCGTTTTTTTTAAAAAGCTTCAAATAAAAGTTAAATTACAAATTTAAAAAACCCCCGACCCTTAAAAAGTCAAAAATAATTACTGGTTACTTACTTAAAGGAGTCGGGGACCGCTAAGTAAATAAAATATAAAAACTCAGAGCTGCGAGGGAATTTACTTAGCGGTCCACCGACTCCTTTAAGTAAGTAACCAGTAATTATTTTTGACTTTTTAAGGGTCGGGGGTTTTTTAAATTTGTAATTTAATTAACCTTCGACCAAAAAGGAGGGGTGTTATAAGTTTAACGCGTGTATCTGTGTGTCTGTCTGTGGCATCGTAGCTCCCAAACGGATGGACCGATTTGGATGCGTTTTTTTTTTATTACAAAGCTGGTTTGAACGGCCATCCCGTTCAAACCAGCTTTGTAATAAAAAAAAAACGCATCCAAATCGGTCCATCCATTCTTAGCTATGTTAGTAATCAAGTAATTATGTAGTAATCAAAAATTACGTCTCGCAGATGAACCAACTTTGATGGAGGTTTTTTTTAAAACTTGAAATAAAAGTTAAATTAAAAATTTCATTAAAAAGAATTTATTAAATTATAATTTCTTTATATACACATCTGCTTAAAACTAATTTTGTACATATTAAAAAGCTAACATTAAAAGCATATACAAAATTGAAATTAAAAAAAACACATATTGTAAAATTATTAGCCGCCAAAAAAATAGTTTGTGTTTTCCGTCCAGTTGAGTGTAGCCGGCACGACCAAAGGGAAGCACTGACATGGAACCTAGTTCACCCGGTGTTATGGGCTGACATCACGAATGTTGTAGGTGATGTAGCCAACGGCGGCAGTTTCCATAAAAAAAAATTAAAAAAAAAACTTATGTCAAAATTTGCGCTAAAATTTATATGTTCTCTCTAACGACACCCCGAATACTGAAAATAAAATTTTCCCCATTTCGAACTTGCTCTTCGCCGCGTCCCAAACTGTTCGGCTTCCTATATATCTGTTTGCCGTTTTCACTAAAGGTGTTATTACGTAAAAGTTTTCCGACACCAACAGGTACGCGATTCGCACCTAGCCTGCGCGCAATGATATTAAGGCCGTGACAAACGCCAACGACCTTGAGCATTCGGGAATTCTACATAATGTACCATGCGACTGCTAATTTCGCTTCGCACGTTCAAGTCACATTTAGCGTAGTTTGTCGCTATCAGCCTAAAGAGTTGATGGTTCGGGGTTCGAATCCCACTTTCGTATGGTTTTTTTTTTTTTGCTTTTTTATTATTTTAATTATTAAAATGATTGTGGCTTATGTAACTGATGCGTGATTCTAATTTTTTATTTTTTATTATTTTACCTAAATAACATTTTATTGTAATTTCTTCCAAATTATTTTAGTTCATGTACTTACCACTTTTTATAAACCTCTAAATAAACTATCGATGAAAACTAAAATAAAAATAGGTAGGTAGGTAATAGGTAGATAGGCATTTAGGTATGTATGGCAAATATCATAGCAACATAGGTACCGGCATTCGGGAATTCTACATAATGTACCATGCGACTGCTAATTTCGCTTCGCACGTTCAAGTCACATTTAGCGTAGTTTGTCGCTATCAGCCTAAAGAGTTGATGGTTCGGGGTTCGAATCCCACTTTCGTATGTTTTTTTTTTTTTGCTTTTTTATTATTTTAATTATTAAAATGATTGTGGCTTATGTAACTGATGCGTGATTCTAATTTTTTATTTTTTATTATTTTACCTAAATAACATTTTATTGTAATTTCTTCCAAATTATTTTAGTTCATGTACTTACCACTTTTTATAAACCTCTAAATAGACTATCGATGAAAACTAAAATAAAAATAGGTAGGTAGGTAATAGGTAGATAGGCATTTAGGTATGTATGGCAAATATCATAGCAACATAGGTACCGGCCGGCGCGCGCGGCGCGCGCGCCGGCAGCATGGCACGGTGCGGTGGGGTGCGGTGCGGTGCGGTAACTCAGTAGCAGCGTGCGGTGCGGAGGCGGCACGGCGGCGGCGGCGGCGGCGGCGGAGGCGGCGGCGGCGGAGGCGGCGGCGGCGGCGGCGCGGTGGAGGCGCGGGAGGCGCAGACAGCGTTATACCACAGTACCTATTAGTTATTCTGTGGTTATACCAACGAAAGCCATGCGTATAACGCCCCGTCAAGTTACGTACCGGAGCGTATACTGATAGATACCACAGAAGAGAGATATTACTGATACGGTCGTACTGTATACTGGTACGGAAAATGACACGGTGGCAACATCACCTACAATACAACATCCGAGATGTCAGCTCGTAACAACTGGTGAAGTAGGTGCTATGTCAGTGCTTTTCTTCGGTCGTACCGGCTTCACTGAACTGGACGGAAAAAAAGAAGGGAGTCATATCCCGAAATAGTTTGTATTTTCCGTCCAGTTTAGTGTAGCCGGCACGACCAAAGGGAAGCACTGACATGGCACCTAAGTTCACCCGGTGTTATGGGCTGACATCACGGATGTTATAGGTGATATAGCAAACTGTGTCAGTTTACATAAAAAAATCCCTCAGTCGCCTTTTACGACATGCACGGGGAGAGATGCAGTGGGGCTATTATTTTAAATTACCATCCCACACGGTACAAATATACCTAACCTACCTATCTTTTTTCCATTCGATCCAAACACAGAAGACAGAAATGACGACCGACACGCGGGCGCAGCAGGGCAGGAGCGAGCAAGCGAGCCCGGAACTAAAATTGTATCTAGTATTGAAGTGCCTGCTAAATTGACGAAGGCAAAAATTTTACCCTTCCGACTGAAGAATTACGTCAATAATTTCATGTAGGCGTTTTTTGTTTTTTATTTTTATCTCCTTTCGTGGATAAAATAATAAAACAAATTGAATAGAGTTTTCTCAGAGCTTTGTGACCTTTGAATCGGTGGTATTGTAAAATTGTAATAATACACACATACTCAGATTTTCAAAAATTCATGCTTTTTTTATATATTTTTAATTTTATGTTTATTACTTACTTTTACTCATTATTAAAAAAACCAGCAATGCACTTTGTTGGTAAGGAACCAAAATATAGGTTGGTATTTTTTTAATTTTCTGAATGTGTGTCAATTGGTCAGTTTTGGACCTTCTTTGTCGCACTTTTTGCATGTTTTGCGTATTTGGCGTTTGTCACCGCCTTAAATAGCTAGACGCGGCGAAGTCGCACATTACACGCATTTTATGATGATACACACATGTTATACACACACATTTTGTTTCTGTTAGCTTATAAATTTAATTTTGCTGTCATTCGCCTACATATTTCTAGTTATTGTTGTTAGTTTGTATTTTTTATATTTAACTTTTTTTTCTGTTCTAATTATTGTTCTATTTTTTACTGCAATAAATTAACCACGAAGTGTACAAACGTTTAGGAACTATGTCGGTAAATTATAGTTATTTTTGTATTTTAACATGTTGTGACATATTTCTGTTGTTTGTGCCAAAATAAATAAATAAATAAATAGATATGCTGCCTACAATTGGTCGGCATGCACACCATTTTCAACAGAGCAAAAACAAAATAGAAGAACAAGTGCGAGTCCAACTCGCGTACCGAGGGTTATTTATTTATTTATTTATTTATTTACTCCAAAACCTCCTATTTACAGATAAATATCCAATTCTTAGGTTAGGTTAATAATAATGGATAATAATGAATAAAATAAAGAGAACATAATATCTACAGTACATAATTTATAAATTAGTCTGTTTCAAGTATTCTGTGGCTAGTTTTATAAACTGCGTACGGTTACAGTTGAAGATATCCAGCTCTGGCAGTTTAGCCATGTCATGGCTAGCGCCACTCACGCCATCTAGATGGACTGTTATGAAATGCTTCATATTAGTTAAATGTCATGATTAGTTAAAATTCTTCACAATTTATTCGGTAGATGGCGCGCGCGCATACCCTTTTTTTTTAGTTTCTTCTATGGGAAACCCCGTGAATTATTTATTTTTTCTATTTTCTTATTATTTCTTGTTATATCGGCCATAATAACAATATTCTGTGAAAATTTCAACGGGCTACCTATTACGGTTCAAGAGATACAGCCCTCGGGCAGACAGACGGATGGACGGACAGACAGACAGACAGACAGAAGGCGTAGCTTAGTAATAGGGTCCCGTACCGGATACGGAACCCTAAAAACCACCTTTCTTATATGGGACCCCCCCCCCTCGATTTTTACGTTTTGTTTTATATTTGTTAGGATATCCGGCATAATAACCGTTAAGATAACAGTCGGACCACGTAGTCTTAGTCTAGGTACTTGATATTAATTGGTTAACATTCTCTAATATCTAATACCCATATATAAAATACCACGTGGGCCGATACTTGAAAAGAATAGCCACACTGCATCTCTCTCCGTGCATATCGTAAAAGGCAACTAAGGAATAAGGACAAGATCCCGTGCTAAAGGGCGACATGCTAGGCACCCATCACCTTGACGCGGTCCTTCCACCGAGTCGGGCAGCAGGTGGACCTTCTTTTTCTTTATTGATAGCGCGACATACGGCGCCAGGCACCCATAAGGTGTCTAACAGTACTGTGTGGGGTCGGTACTTAATAAGAATAGTCCCACTGCATCTCTCCCCGTGCATGTCGTAAAAAGCGACTAAGGGATAAGCGGCCTGCAGACACCCCGGTCGACTTGTGGCTTTCATGGAAGACAGGCTGGCTGGGGTAGCTGGAGACTGCGGGGTTTTGCACGAAGGTCCCCAACCAAGCGGGATTAGTTTGCAGGCCTAGAGCCAACCCCAAACCAAAACAACAACAACAACAACAAGGTGTCTAACAGAGCCTACAGACATTCGGTCATATGCGGGGGTTGCGAATGCCATGCCGGGCTGACAGGTGCCCATTCACGCCCCTCTTGAAGGACCCGCCGAGACTGTACTTGGGGAAAATATATGACCCTGCTCATATATTTTCCCCAAGTACAGTCTCGGCGGGTCAGAGCGTTCCAGAGTTTACCGGCTCTGTAGAGGAAAGATCTGCAGAATCGATTGTTACGCATCCGCGGTGACACCAGCGTGTAGGGATGCAATCTCTGCGCAGTGCGCGTGGTGCGGAGGTGGAAAGGGGACGGGATCGCGTTAAAAAGCTCCTCCGAGTACTCCCCATGGAATAAACGATAGTCCCTTCAATTTGATTTTTGTTTCACCTCTTAAGTTTATATCCCTTCTAGTTTTTCTATTTCTGTGCTAAGCAGACTGTTTGGATTTGTTAGTTAAGAATGGGCAGGTTGATTGGTTTTTGCTAAATTAAGCCCTTTCCGATACAAATTGTAAGCAACGTTGACAGAGTAAGGACCGTCGATCAATTTGTTTATTTTCAAAATATAATTTTCGCTTAACTTGTTTGCATTTACTAAGTTAAATAGGTATTTTGTAGCTTAAACGAGTTTACATTTGGAAGTTAATAAAAGAAAAACAACAAAGTCGTATTTTAGGTTAAAACGTAATCTTCAATTTAGAACAGTCTCGGGCCCTTCAAGAGGGGTGTGAATGGGCACCTGTCAGGCCGGCATGGCATTCGCAACCCCCGCATAGGACCGAATGTCCATGGGTGTCATTAGACACCTTATTAGTGGCTCGGCGCCATAAGTCGCGCTATCAATAAAACAATATATACAGGGTGCCCCCGGACTGGTGTTGTTCCTTTATGGAGGTTATTCTTTGTAAACGATTTTGTTATTCTTTGTATTCTTGTTACGCTTTGTAACAAACATAATTAGTAAAAAAGAAATAGGGTTCTAGGTACGCCCGTTGCGGAGATATACATTTTTAAAAATATTAATGTAGTGTAATTCTCTCTAAATCTCTAAATAACTCTTTATAATATTACCCACAGCACAGCTACGATTACTCTGATTACCCCGATTGTCGGGGTACAGCTTGTGGTACGTATGCATTGTGCTGAACCTCCCAGCTCCAGTTACTGTTCTTATCACTTTCGGCATCTGCCTGAACTATTGAAGAACTCCAATACTAAATTAAATAGAAATAACAAAAAGGTTCCAAGCTTTTATTGAACGTACGAGAAAAATATCAGAATACAAAAACATTCGTCTCTCGGCCGAGACTCACGCGCAAAAGCAAACGTTTTCTGTTTTTAGAACGTTTTTCAAAATTTCAAAATTATTTTTTATGATTTAATTGCACTAATGGGCAGTGGTAATCAGTACAATTACTCCCCCACTAAGAGAGCGGACGCTAAGGTAAGCAAGAAAGAAACCTCTAAGAACCAAATGAAGAAATTTTCGAATAAAAACTTGCTATGCCAACTTCGTGAACGCGTCCAGTGTGCTGTTGCGAACTCTGCATCGGAACGGAGGCAGAGCTGGGGCACAGATCACTTAATAGTTACTTCGTAACAGATAAATCACTCCATAGAAAATGTTCCTACCGTCGGGCTTTAATAGCCTACTGCTTCACGTCGCCAATGGCTGCGTGCGAAAATGTGCCTTAACGATCGAGTGTAAAGTGGTTATTGGTTTCCAGCTGCTCACAGTTGCGTGGGCGAGCGTCTAAATGTATACTTCGCGCGGCTGACGAATTTCCACTAAAATAGACCGCCGCCGGCGGCCCGTCGGGCGGTAGGTAGTTAGCGCGCGGAAGTATGTACATAGAGTGCGTGAGGCCTGGCTGGGGTTCCGTAAAACCCGGAAAACCGTGACCCCCACCAGACAGACATCACAGTATGTACCTATTACGTCTGTAACATGTACTTCGACTCGAAAATCGATTCGACTACCCTCCATACTCCATACTTAGCTCACTACCAGGTGTTGATTCTGCCTAGATAAATGTTTTCGAAAAAGTTTCTATCACAGACATAAGGTTTGCCGAACAATGATTATAATATTCACACCATTCGTCTTCTACGCGAAGATAAATGTGTTTTCTCTAGCCAAAAACATGTTTTATGCTTCTGTGCGCCTAGTACATAAATATAATTTTCAGAAGTGTATTACTTATATCACGGTACTTAAAAATAATGATCCCACTGCATCTCTCCCCGTGCATGTCGTGAAAGGTGACTAAGGAATAAGGTCAAGGTGCCGTGCTAAAGGGCGACAAGTTAGCCACTTCTCACCTTGGCACGGTCCTTCCGCCGAGTCATGCAGCAGATGGGTCTTCGTGCCTTAATTGCTGCTTGATAGTTATCATGTCCTAATAATTTGCTAAACGTGGTGTTTGGCGTTGTCATATAATTGAAAAGAATACTTGCAGCACAAAACCGATTGCTCTTCTTACCCCGATTGTCGGGATACGGCGTGTAGTATGTATGTATTGTTTAATGTGTAATTTAATCCATAGGTTAGGTAACCTACGCTTGGACATGTCGAAAATTCCGCCAGTTCTAAATTCAATGCGAAGAAGAACTGACAAACTTCGCAAGTCACAATGTTTTGTTAGTACCTTATAAGTGCCTATTATATTAAAGTAACTTACAATAATTAATCCATACGTACTACCGCTCACAAGAACATTAATATTTACGGCATAAACACATTATACATGTAATAAAATAATTGTATTGAATACAAAACAGTACAAACAAAATACACACAAGAACACAAAACCTTCGCAGCGAGATAATTAAAATTAACAAATGAAATAAGCGATTAAAATTTAATTGGTTCGTTAATTAGAGTCCTTCGACTAAATTGAACATCGCCCGATGAAGTGTGTAAGAAATTTTCCACGAACGAAAATTTTCTAAAAGAAAAAACCAATAACAGTGGAAGAAGGCTTCTTCCTCGACTAGAGTCGTTATATTGGAGATTTCTCTAATGAAATCTGCCATCTCTACTTCAAAGAGATTCACAGATTCATAGTCCAGGAAACGAGGAAATTCCTTGTATGGGCTCTTCGGACTAATTCCTCTGTCGCTGAAACTTTGCAGTGTGATAGAGTAGTGTTTAAAATATACGTTTGACAAATTATCTAGGATTTTTGATGTTTGGAAGTTAGGTATTAAAATGAATGAATGCCTAAAAATGAAAATCGCTTATAACTGCTGATGAAAAATTGCTCCGTCCGAAATTCCTTCGGTATATGATATTATATATTAATAAGAGTATATATTAACATTATCTAGGAAAATTTCGATTTCGAATAGGCAGAAATTTGAAAATATCTATTTTGTATCACAACTTCTTCAGAAAAATTGCTCTGTCAATTTTAATTTTTTTATATGTCTTAATTTATTTAAATATATCGCTTTTGACAATTATCTAGGAAATTTTCCATATCGATCACACCTTTACAGATTTTCGGCAATAATTCGCTGTGAAAAATTGCTCCGTCCGAAATTCCTTCGGAATATGATATTATATATTAATAAGAGTATACATACAACATTATCTAGGAAAATTTCGATTTCGAATAGGCAGAAATTTGAAAATACCTATTTTGTATCACAACTTCTTCAGAAAATTGACCATATAAATGCCAAAAGGCACCAACCCACAAATTGGTTAAAATGAGTTAAATATACCAATCGAGAGCTAATCAACCCTCTATTTTTTGCAGAAAAGACCCAGGCAGGCTACTTGGTATATACTAATAGGTTTCTACACATTCGTCCGCCCAATTGAGGTATATCGCAACAGCAGAAAAGAATTATGCTACTTGGTACTAGCTAACTGGTCAGATTTATTTTTTTGCGTAAAAGATCCAAGCGAGATGGACTTTTTTGTTTTTAATGAAGTACGCTAAAAGTATTTATCAAAACAGAGCCAAGATATCTGGTACTTTTTGGCATTATATAATAAAAACAAACTGTATATCGCAAAGTGGAACCAATTTATGTGGTTCTTTTTGGCATTTATAATAAAAACAAACGGTATATTGCAAAAATGGAATCAATTTATGTGGTTGGTTTGCCTTTGGGGACCTATAGTGAGTCTTATTTCATTGGAAATAAGAGTTCTTTTTCTAAAAATAAAATCAAACATGTCTACGTTCTATGAAACAGAACGCCTAATAATAAATAAGTTAAGTTCAGTTCACTACCGCGACGAATGTGTCAGTTCACGACCGCGAAGTAAAGTAAATTGCTGTTTTCGACGTGGCTCAATGTACCTACTACGTAGTGATCGCGACATATCGTCAGAGTGTAGTTCGACGTCGTCGTCCAAGCAGGTGCCTACGCCGCGCCGCCTAACGTAACCATTGAAGATAGAATAGAATAGAATAGAATATTTATTTGTATAACATATACAAGTCACAAACTAACATTCACACATTTTAAAATTTTTCTATTTAGAAAATAAAATAATATGAAACATAATAAATGAATCCTATTAAAATTAAAATTATTAATAATAGAAATCCGATATAAAAGTCACACGTGCCTCCTGGGTGGTGCCAAATGACCAGCAATCAGCGTGTGGGAGATCTTCGGATCGGCTGGGTTCGCCACCACACCCCGGGAGAAACAATTACACCGACATAACAGTTCGCTGTGTTCCGGTGTACTTCCCGGGGACCCAGTAGCAGGTGGGGTTGGCTGTGGTGAGGAGTAGGCCAGTGATCCCGACGCGGATTCGCTGTTCAGAGGTGACGCATCGACACGGTTGACAGGGAGACCCGGTTAAACGGTTATTCCGCTGGCCGCCCGCCGGGTAGTACAGGAGCCCAATCGCGTCTAACCAACGCGAGAGGCTGCCCCGGTCAACCGGCGCATAATCCCGGAGTGGTCCGTCGTGCCGGTTGGTGACCGGAGTAGGGGTTCCGGCGGCCACTTCCGGGGGGGACCGGGGGCCTTTCCGTCTTCCGTGTCGGCGCAACACTAACCTGAGTAGTAAGCGATGAAGCTAGGGTCCACGCTTTGCCCGTGAATCACCACAGCCACCCTTTCATGCTCTTTCCCTCCCTCTTACAAAAATCATGGCAGCGAAAAAAAAGGAAAAAAAGGTTCAATCAGCGGTGCACACCCTTACACCACTATTTAGCGTTGACTCGACCAACGTGCGGGGGTTGCATACCAATTTGAATGCCGTCCATCACCACCTGGAGACGAAGAAGCCGGCCTTGCTTTTCCTGACGGAATCACAAATATATCGACCTGCACTACCCCGGCTACACCCTGGAAGAAGCCTTCCGGTCGCGAGCCGGGGTTTGCTTGTTTGTCAGGGCAGATATTTGCTGTCGTCGCCTGCGCTGCCTTGAGGACTCCGAGCTATCAGTACTTTGGGTCCACGAGGATCTGGGAACGGCCTCGCGGGTGTACGCCTGTCTGTACAGGTCGCACTCTGGTGATGCAGAGACAGCTCGGTTATTTTAGTACCTGAGTGGAGCGGCAGACAAAGTCCAAGAGCGGTTCCCTACCGCGGATTTGGTTCTTCTTGGAGACTTCAATGCCCATCACGAGGCATGGCTAGGCTCCAGGAGAACTGACTTTGCGGGGAGAGCCGCCTACGACTTCGCCCTGACGCATGACCTGTCTCAACTCACCAACCAACCAGCCCACCAGGCTGCCAGATATAGACGGTCATGAACCCTCTCTGCTGGATCTTCTGCTGACAACGAACCCCACTGGATATAAGGTCGCAGTGAGAGCCCCGCTGGGTTCCTCTGATCATTGTTTAGTGTGGTCCACGGTGCCATCTTCGCCTCCTCAGTCCCGTACTGGAGGAACGCGTCGAATTTGGCACTACGCGTCAGCAGATTGGGATGGGATGCGAGAACACTTCGCATCCTACCCTTGGAGAGAGATCTGCTTCAGTTCGGGCGATCCGTCGCAATGCGCTAATACCGTTGCCGAGGTGGTTCTGGGGGCAATGGAAATGTTTATTCGCAGCGCCTCTGTCTACCTCGGTGGTAAAAGCCAACCATGGTACAGCCGCGACTGTGCTGATGCTGTCGCAGCTAAATGCGCAGCTTATCGGGCATGGTCGCGCGCTCGTGCCGGACGTGATCCGAACGCATCCTAACTGAAGAAGGAATACAACCGCCTCTCCAGATCCTGCAAAAAGGTTATTGCCAGGGCCAAATTTGACCACATCGGCAGAATCGGCGATAGACTGAACCAGCACCCAACTGGGAGCCGTGAGTTCTGGTCTCTCGCTAAATATGTCGAGTCAAATTTCTGCCGCTCCTCTCTTCCACCTCTGCAGTGTCCTGGAGGCTCACTTGTCCACTCCGCAAAGAAGAAAGCCGACTTACTGGTATCTCTCTTTGCGGGGAACTCCAACCTGGACGATGGGGGTGCCACTCCCCCATCCATACCTAGGTGTGAGAACTCCATGTCGGAAGTGCAGTTTCGACAACGGACTGTACGGGCGGAACTTCTCTCCCTAGACGTAAGGAAGGCGAGTGGGCCGGATAGGATTCCTGCATTGGTGTTAAAAAGGTGTGCTCCCGAGCTGGCCCCAGTGCTGACGCGCCTATTCCGTCTCTCCTACTCCAATTGCCGTGTGCCGGCGGCCTGGAAATCTGCGTTTTTGCAAGCGGTCCCTAAAAAGGGTGACCGCTCAAACCCGTCAAACTACCGACCTATAGCGATTACCTCCCTTTTCTGTAAGGTGATGGAGCGCATTATCAATACGCAGCTCATGAAGTACCTGGAGACGAATGACCTCATCAGCGATCGGCAATACGGCTTCCGGCCAAAACGATCTGCTGGTGATCTCCTAGCGTACGTCACTCACCTTTGGGGGGAATCGCTTGACGGTCATGGTGAATTGATGCTACCTATTTTAATTTTGAATTTTAATTTATTTTAATTTATTTTAATTTTATTTTTATTTTATATTTTTTTATATTGACATAATTGAATTTTTAACCTTTAACAATTCTATTGATGCGAAGTATTTTAATTTAGCTCTAGTTTTAATTGCCTTTCATGCACAAAACAGTTTTTTTTTCTCTGTATTCTTATAATTTTTAGTTATGTACCTATATTATTGCTAATTATTAGTCCCTTACCATGGCTAGACCCAGACAGTTTCAATTGTAAATTTGGTAAACTAAAATGTGACGAACTCAAGTGTACCGATGGTACCTAAGATGGAAATGAATAAATGAAAAATGAAATGAAAAATACTTGGCAATTGGCCTTGATATTGCCAAGGCATTTGATCGGCTTTGGCACAAGTCGCTCTTGGGCAAATTGCCGGCTTACGGACTTCCTTTTGGCCTCTGTGACTGGGTCGCCGACTTCCTACATGGGCGTAGCATTCAGGTCCTAGTGGACGGTTGCTCGTCGGACGCCATGTCAGTGAACGCCGGCGTACCACAAGGATCTGTGTTGTCACCCACGCTGTTTCTTCTGCATATCAATGATATGCTGTCTCTGGGCAACATACATTGTTATGCGGATGACAGTACGGCACACGGATCCTACACCAGTCACCCTTCAGCCAGTCGGGATATTGTGGATGAGAAGAGGCGAAGACTTGTGTCTGAGCTCGAACACACACTCGGCTCTATTTCCGAATGGGGCCGTAGCAATTTGGTCGAGTTCAACGCTTCCAAGACACAAGTTTGCGCGTTAAGTGCGAAGAGAGCGGCGTTCACACCGGCTCCTTCATTCCAAGGCACGTCGCTTAAATTAAGCGAACACCTCGGGGTCCTCGGAGTCGAACTGTCGCACGACTTGAACTTTCGTCGCCATATCGAGGGGAAGGCCAAGCTGGCTTCTAAAAAGCTGGGCGTACTCAATAAGGTGCGACGGTACTTCACGCCGGACCAAAGGCTGCTTTTGTATAAATCGCAGATCAGGTCCTGCTTGGAGTACTGCTCGCACCTGTGGGATGGCTCTGCCAAATACCAGCTTGCGCCTCTGGACTCGATCCAGCGTCGAGCCGTGCGACTAGTGGGTGACCCCGCAGTGTCCCGCGATCTAAAACCACTGCAACACCGTAGGGATGTCGGCTCCCTAAGTGTGTTCTATCGCTTATTCCATGGGGAGTACTCGGAGGAGCTGTTTAACGCAATCCCGCCGTCCCCTTTCCATCTCCGCACCACATGAACTGGGCAGGGATTGCATCCCTATACGCTGGACTTACCGCGGATGCGTACTAATCGATTCTGCAGATCATTCCTCTACAGAACCGGTAAACTCTGGAATGCTCTCCCTGCTCATATATTTCCCCCCAAGTACAGTCTCGGGTCCTTAAAGAGGGGCGTGAATGGGCACCTGTCAGGCCGGCATGGCATTCGCAACCCCCGCATACGACCGAATGTCCATGGGCGTCGTTAGACACCTTATGGGTGGCTCGGCGCCATATGTCGCGCTTTCAATAAAAAAAAAATAAAAAAAAAACGTTCCTCCATTCTCTTCGCCTCAAGACTCTACCTGCAGCGGTCTTCATGCAAGAAGCACACAGCGCCTCCTGGCGGAAAGGAGAAGAGTCCGGTTGCCTAGGCGACGGACTGTTGTGATCTGACACGTCCGAAAATACAAGCGGGAGCGGGCGGTTTTGTTCAAACATTTTGCTCTGGAAAAGATAAAATCCACCCTGATCGAGCGCGGCGCGGGCTCTCAGGGCTTGTTGCGACCTAATACGGCATAAGTATAGTGAGTGTAGTTTCCGAAGTGTGTGCGTAGCTGGGCCCAGCAGATCCTCGGACACCGGGACGTTTCCGTGCCGATCGACGACCACCACCTGAAGGACCGAGCTATCGAAGGTGCGGCTGCGGGCGGAGACATCAACATCCAGGTAGGAGGTACCACACCACCACACACTTTGCGCTACACCTCGAAGCTAGTCCGACGAATCCCGACGCTGCTCAGAAGGAGTCCAACATTTCCCTGTGTTCCCCCGACGCCATCCAGACGCAGTCCGACATCTATGTGAGCTCGGAAGCTAGTCCGACGAATCCCGAAGCTGCTCAGAAGGAGTCCAACATTGCCCTGCGTTCCCACGACGCCATTCAGACGGAGTCCGACATCTAAGTGAGCTCGGAAGCTAGTCCGACGAATCCCGACGCTGCTAAGAAAGAGCCCGACACTGCCCTGGGGTTCCCCGACACAATACAGACGGAGCCCGACATCCAAGTAAGCCTCAAAGCTAGTCCGACGAATCCCGACGCTGCTCAGAAGGAGTCCGACACTGCCCTGCGTTCCCCCGACGCCACCCAGACGCAGTCCGACATCTAAGCGAGCTCTGAAACCAGTCCGACGAATCCCGACGCTGCTCAGAAGGAGTCCGACACTGCCCTGCGTTCCCCCGACGCCATCCAGACGCAGTCCGACATCTAAGCGAGCTCCGAAACCAGCCCGACGAATCCCGACGCGGCTCAGAAGGAGTCCGACACTGCCCCTGCGTTCCCCCGACGCCATCCAGACGCGGTCTGACATCTAAGCGAGCCTCGAAGCCAGTCCGACGAATCCCGACGCAGCTCGGAAGGAGCCCGACACTGCCCAACGTCCCCCGACGCCATCCCGATGGAGCCCGATACTGCCCTGCGTTCCCCGACGCCATCCAGACGGAGCCCGACACCTAAGCGAATTTCCGAAGTCAGCCAGACGGATCCAGACGCTACGCCAAACTAATCCTATCACGAAGCGCAAAATAAGATCTGAACTGACTGATAGATAACAGTAGACAACACCCGTCGCCGCCGCGTAAACCAGCCTCGGGGAAACTTGTAAAAGTCCCAATCGTCTCTTATTTACCCTATTTCACCCCTTATGAAACTATCAAACCCAGAATATGAGTACCGCTGCGATGACGGCGTGATACTGCATGTGCACAGTCGCACCCCCACCCAACTACAGTCCACCCACTAACACCACGGGGTGAGAACGACTGTTGCGTACAGCGGCCCCATTCGGAAATAGACCGAAGCGTTTGTTTGAGATCAGACACAAGTCTTCGCCTCTTCATCCACAACATCCCGTCTGACTGAAGGGTCACTGGTATAGGATCCATGTGCTGTACTGTCATCCGCATAACAATTTATGTTGCCGAGTGGCAGCATGTCATTGATATGCAGAAGAAACAGTGTTGGTGACAAGACAACACAGATCCCTGCGGTACGCCGGCATTCACTGACAGGGCGTCCGAAGAGCAACCGTCCACTAGGACCTGAATGCTACGCCCATGTAGGAAGTCGGCGACCCAGTCGCAGAGGCCAGAAGGAAGTCCGTACGACGGAAGCTAGCCCAGAAGCGATTTGTGCCAAACCCATTCGAATGCCTTGGCAATATCGAGACCAATTCACACCGTTTCAGCACCAATGCAGGAATCATATCCGGCCCACTCGCCTTCCTGGTGTCTAGGGAGATAAGCTCCGCCCGCACAGTTCGTTGTCGGAACTGTACTTCCGGCATGGAGTTCTCACACCTAGTTATGGATGGGGGGATGGCACCCCATCGTCCAGGGTGGAGTTCTACGCAAAGAGAGCATTTACATTTGCGGAGTGGGCAAGTGAGCCCCCAGGACACTGTAGAGGTGGAAGGGAGGAGCGGTAGAAAATCGATACGACAGATTTTGTCGAGAGACCAAAACTCACGGCTCCCAGTTGGGTGCTGGTTCAGCCTATCACCAACTCTGCCGATATGCTCGAATTTGGCCCTGACGATAGCCCTCTTGCAGGATCTGGAGAGGCGGTTGTATTCTTTCTTCAGTTCGGATACATTAGGATCGCGTCTGGTACGAGCGCACGACCATGCACGATAAGCTGCGCCATTAGCTGCGACAGCTTCACCACATTCGCGGCTGTACCAGGCCTGGCTTTTACCACCGAGGCGCACGAGGGCGCTGGGAATGAACATCTCCATTCCCCCCAGAACCACCTCGGCTACGGCATTGGCGCATTCTGCCGGAATGCGCCAATCCCGTAGCCAAGGTGTAGATCATCCGAGGTGTAGATCATCCGAACTGAAGCATAGCTCTCTCCATGGGTAGGATGTGATGTATTCTCGCATCCCGTCCCAATCCGCTGACACGTAGTGCCAAATTGGACGCATTCCTCCAGTACGAGACTAAGGAGGCAAAAATGGCACCGTGGACCCCACTAAACAGTGGTCAGAGAAGCCAAGAGGAGTGCTCACTGTGACTTTGTATCCAGCAGGGTTCGTCGTCAGCAGAAGATCCAGCAGAGAGGGTGCATGACCGTCCATGTCTGGCACTTTGGTAGGTTGGTCTATCAGTTGAGGCAAGTCATGCGTCAGGGCGAAGTCGTAGACGGCTCTCCCCTCGAAGTCAGTTCTCCCGGAGCCCAGCCACTCCTCGTGATGGGCATTAAAATCCCCAAGCAGAACCATATCCGCGGATATATATATATATAGGGAAACTACATGCACTTCATCTGCCGCTCTACTCAAGTGCTCGAACAATCGAGCTGTCCCCGCGTCGTCTGAGTGCGACCTGTAGATACTTACAGGCGGACACACGCGACTCCGTCCCCAAGTGAACCGATTGTGATGATTCTTTTTTTATTTGAAAGCTGGTGCTTTCCGCGTGGTCCCATTTCAATTTCATCAAGATCGGATTGGAAAGCGAGGCGGATTCGCGAAGCCAAAAGCCGAGCGATTCCGCTGAGTACATTAATAGCAAAAAATTACTAAAAAAACTGAAATAAAAAACTATTAAAAAAAATATAAAAACCGCCTTCAAAAATGTATGAAATAAAAAAAATCGAACCCTAGAGTTGAAGGCGGTGCAAGCAAAAATAACCGACCGCCTTCAACTCTAGGGTTCGATTTTTTTTTATTTCATACATTTTTGAAGGCGGTTTTTAATTTTTTAAATAGTTTTTTTACAAAAATGTATACACTTTATTTACATACAGACTGTACGTGCATGAAATATGTTTAATAAGTTATTTCGACATACTGTCATACAAATTAAATTACAGAACGAAAGTTAAATTTTAAAAGTTCCTAATACTATATAGATAGGCCCTACATTTTCGTTCCATAGGCGGCAGGACGGCGCGGCGGAGCGGCGTTGTAGTGGGACGACAGAGGTGGCGGGCGGAATAGCGAGCCGCGAGCATCGACGACGCTCGCGTGTCGTCTCGTCGGTCGCGGTGCGGGACGATGAGCTGCTGGCGCGCGGGCGGGCGGGCTTATTCTTCCCCACTCCCCGCAGCCCTCCCGCACCCCGAGTTCAGTGTAGTGCGAGCGCGCGCTTTTTAAACGTTGTTTTATTATATTGCGATACTCGAAACTACTCGAAAGTTCATGTTTAATGGAGAAATTTTATTGGATAATATACAATTATATTATATTTTGATGTTCTGTGTCTAATAAGTTAATAAAAACAGACGAAGCAATTTTTCACAGTGCTTGGGTTATTGCCAAAAATATGTAAAGGTGTGATCGATAAGGAAAATTTCCTAGATAATTATGAAAAGCGATATATTTAAAGAAATTAGGAGATGAAAAAAAATAAAAATTGACAGAGTAATTTTTATAGGTATTTTCAAATTTCTGCCTGTTCGAAATCGAAATTTTCCTAGATAATGTTATATATATACTCTTATTAATATATAATATCATATTCCGAAAGAATTTTGGACAGAGCAATTTTTCACAGCGAATTATTGCCGAAAATCTGTAAAGGTGTGATCGATAAGGAAAATTTCCTAGATACTTGTCTAAAGCGATATATATAAATAAATTAAGACATATAATAAAATAAAAATTGACAGAGCAATTTTTCTGAAGAAGTTGTGATACAAAATAGGTATTTTCAAATTTCTGCCTATTCGAAATCGAAATTTTCATAGATAATGTTATATATATACTCTTATTAATATATAATATCATATACGGAAGGAACTTCGGACGGAGCAATTTTTCACCAGCAGTTATAAGCGATTTTCATCTTTAGGTATAAATACCTAACTTCCAAACATAAAAAATCCTAGATAATTTGTCAAACGTGTATTTTAAACCCTACTTTATCACACTGCAAAGATTCAGCGACAGAGGAATTACGTCGAGTGGAAATGCTTTATTGATTGGAGTATTCAGTCGTCCGGCTATTATCTCGTTAGCAATTGAGGAGTGTCCGAGCGAAAGTGTTTAACTCAGTCAGGGGTAAAAAATGACACAATAAAATGTTCCGCTCAAATCTTCAAAACAAATCCCACAAGAGTAAAATTTAATTAGAGCAAAACGAGTCAATTTCGTCGTCAATTTCATTTAATTAAGCAAACATAAAATGAAATAAATTCAATCGAAAATAAATATATATATATTTATTTATTTTACAGACAACCGGCGCAAAAGTGAATGGAAACTCAGACACCAACAATAACCACTACTCGCGAAACCGCGCTCAAAAAGTTGTATCCTAGAGAAAGAAAAATAGTTGATCCGTTTCAATTGGTCAGTTCAGTTGGTTGGAGTGGAAAGCCTGGTCAACGCATTGTAAAGATGTAATTTACTTTTAATCGATAAAAAACGAAGGAAACATTTTCGGAGTGACAAAAATATTTTTTTAATTAGTTTTTATTAATGTTTTCTGTAAAATTTTTACTTTTGCAGCCGACCACTTTTACTTGGGCACTTCTCAATTCATTTGTCCTTACTGGCCAACCGGAACCGGAAGAAGGTTGTAATGGAATAAGTTTTAAGGCAATTCAGCATTTTGGCAAGTTCTGGTGGCGCTAGGGGAAAACGGAACAACGGAAGTGAGATAAAAAGTCACGAACGAGATCGCACCCGCTACTCCGAATGTTCTCCAGACCTATTTATTTTGAAAGAAAGAAAACATACAAGGTAAGCAAACACGGTGCAAATTCCACAGGTGCAAGGGAAATAGCGACACGCCGTTTTTTGCTTTTATTTATTTATTTAGGAAACAAAAAGAATATAACAGAGAAACCTAAATTAAAGATAAGTACAGCCATTAAATAAAGTATATATTATACGTAAAAATATATGTTTATACAATATAATATATAGTAAATAGGACTTAATACATACATACATACATAACAGGCCACTAAACAAAACAGTGAAAATTAAAATAAAATTTTACACTCTACGTGTGAATTCCGCATTGCCCCGCAGTACATAGACGAAACAGTCCAACGACAACGGCATGCAGACACAGCGAGGATAACGGAATAAGGACATTCGCTCAATTCCAAGTTTGACACAATCGAGTGCACAATATTCACCCACCACTGACCCGAGCGCACCAGCCTTGCGGCGATAGCACCCGCACTGTGTCACGACTTCATCATGGAACAATCATTTGAAATTCGTTGCACGCAGGGAGGCCCGCTGTCGGGATACCACCAATTTGGCCCCGATGACGCGCATTGACTGCGGTCCAGCCCCCCCCTTGGAAGGACTCATAAAGGCGTTCTGAGCAATTGGAGTGCACCGACTCCGAATATTGTCCCCATCTACGTCTAACGTTCGTCAGTCTGCGTCCCAGATGAGAGACAACGTCACAAACAGCGACTTGTCACCCCGGTACTCGCGTCCCGAATCGCCCCGGCGGCGTCTGCATTCGTCAGTCGGTCGTTCCGCCTCACTTGGTCATCTAACTGGAGCCCACCGTGCCTCGCCCTGCGTCGTGGGGGTGCTGCTAGCCACCCCTCTTTTGCCGCGTGCGAATATCGAGTTGCAGTCATTGACTCATGTATATATTAATAGACTTCACATCAAATAAGCTCGATCGGTTCCTACTGACATATATAAGCCAAACGGTGGCTTTCGAGTTGACGGTCTATCAGTTGCACGCTCGCACGCTGACGAGCGCAGGCGCGTCGATCGTAGTTTTCTACAAATATAATGCCCACGTGTCCCTTGTGACACTGTAAAAATCGTACCGGGAAGAGAAACAAGTATGATGGCGTCCCATATCACAAATAAATGCACGTATATGACGTAATTTCCAAAATATTTACAAATCGCCGAACGGGCGGACAACCGTTCACCGAAAGTTCGTTGGTAATATTTTAGGTTATCCTTCACTTCAACAGCGCGGTCCTTGCCCAGCAATAGGCAATTACTTCGCAAAGCGTTGCATTAGTTTACCGCTAGATGGCAATGTTTTCTATTGAATACCGAATTCTCCTCTAATATTGTATAGAACACTGAATCTATATCTTTAAAACATCATTAGTTGCAGTGGTTCTATAGTTCGTGGGACACTTCACATGCCTGCCTGCAATGGTGCGCGGTGAGCAGAAGCGGTGGCAAGCGGGGCGGAATGAAGCCGAGAACTCAATAAGACACCACAGTAGCGAGTGGCGAGCGATATAATCAAACATGCTTCAAATTAAATTCGCGGCTGCCGCTCAAAAGTACGCCCCACCCGCTAGCATCACCGTGGCAATCTGTACAGAGGCGCCCTTTTTAGGGTTTCGTATCCATCGTACGGGACCCTATTACTAAACCTGCGCCGTCTGTCTGTGCGTCTGTCCGAGGGCTGTATCTCTTGAACCGTAATAGTTAGCCCGTTTAAATTTTCACACAATATTTGTTATTATGGCCGATATAACAACAAATAATATAAATAAGAAAAAGGAAAAAATTCACGGGGTTCCCCGCACAAGAACTAAAAAGTGTATGCGTGCCATCTACCGAAAAGACTATGTAGCATTTTAACTAATACATAGATGGCGTGAGTGGCGCTGACCATGACATGGCGATACGGAACCCTCGGTGCGGAAGTTCAACTCGCACTTGTCCGGTTTTTTTTATTATAGAACGACATGTGGCGCTGTCTAGCAGGGCCTGTCGTATGCGGGGAGTCGCGAATGCCATGAAGGACCCGAGACTTGGGGGTAAATATGTGGGCAGGGAAAGATTCCCAGAGATTACCAGTTCTGCGGAGGAAAGAACTGTTGCAGAAGCCAAAATGTTCGACTTCGAGGACCCCGAGGTGGTCGCTTTTCGATCGTTGTAATATTTACATCGTACCTAACTTGGAATCGAGTCACACGAGCATTGCATACGTCACTTCGCTAACGCGCAAAGTTCTACTGTTGAACATCGCTAAAAATAAAATTAAAAGGATTTTAGCGCGTAAAAACAGGAACATTTTCAGACGAGGATTTCAGTTGAAATATTAGTCCGCTATTTGCCTGAAAACGAATGGAACAAAAAGTACGGAGCAATTCATGAAGGGTTAAACATGATTGTTGACGGTTGATGGCCTTAGGCGATCTAGTAATATGGAAGCCGAATTTTTATATTTTTCGGAGGAAAATACTTTTTGTTGGAGCAGCCACAAATTTTTATTTTGTAATATTTATTTTGAAGTCAGAATATGATTATAATAAAAATAATATTTATGTTGAGTGTTGGTTGAGTGAGGAATTTTTTTTATTATTACATTGCTGAAGGTGGTGGTCGGTTATATACGCCATCACGACAATAGGGGTAAGCAGAGTAATCGGTGGTGTGCTGCAATTGATCTTGTAAATTGCAGCACAACACGAACCACTAGCCCTTTAGCACGGCATCTTGTCCGTATCCCTTAGTCGCCTTTTACGACATGCATGGAGATAGATGCAGCGGGGCTGTTCTTTGCAAGTACGTGCCCAACATGGTCCCACACGCCCTCAGTGAGTTTTGAAAAATTCTAGTTTCGTCAAAAAGCGACTGCAAAATGCAATGATTGAATAGCGAAGCGTTCGCTTGTTTTATAGTATTGTTCAAAGTTTGTTAAACCAATTTATATTACACGAATATCCAAATCTGTCAAAAGAAGTAAAATTTTATGTTACATCATCTGCAATTAGTATAAACTCAAAATAAATGTTTTAGAAAGCTGCAATTTCGAAACAAAGAGAGCATTTCGGAGTATTTAGGACCATTTAGTAGTACGTTTGTGATTTTTTTTTCACATATTAATTCACATAAATAAAAATAAAAATCTATCACCCACTTTTAAATATGGTCAACTTTTAGACAGGATTTTTTAATATATATCCGTGTGTATATATATCCGTGTATATCCGTGTAATATAACCGCGTGGGTTCGGTACTTAAAAATAATAGCCCCACTGCATCTCTCCCCGTGCATTTCGTAAAAGGCGACTAAGGGATAAGGACAAGATGCCGTGCTAAAGGGCGACAGGCTCGCCACCTCTCACCTTGGCGCGGTACTTCCAACGAGTCATGCAGCAGGTGGGTCTTCGTGCCTTACTTGCTGCTTGATCGATTTAATCTTGTTCGAATACTTTGCGAAACGTGGTGGTCGGTGTTGTGCTGCAATTTACCAGAGTTCTTGCAGCACAACACCGATTACTCTGCTTACCCCGATTGTCGGGATTCAGCGTGTGTGATATATATATGTATGTATGTATATTTTTGAAATTCGTTGAACAAAAAACCGAAACGAAAATGTGGCAAATTTTAAAAATTGTCTGTAGTGCGGCAGTCTTAAGGCACGACCGTTCGCAACCAAAACGCTTCCAAGAGTTTTAAAAGCAGTAATTGCACGGTAAGAACCTCGCAACGATCCCGCGAAAGCCTTTCCGCTTTACATAGATATTAACAGGGCGCGCCGTTCCACTCTCTATATAGGCGAGATACGAAAACAAACTGTCGTGTAGGTACACCACGAGAAAATATTCGCTCTGACTCCGAACGAGACTACCAGACATGGCGACTAGAATAAATCACTATTATGAGGTGCAAATTGAGGTGCAATGGATCGACGATTGATCGTGAAACGAAGCGCAATGGGTGACCGTTCGACCGTAGAGGCTGACCGTGGTTCGAACTGTCTGTAATTACTTTCCCTTACCTTACTAGGTGGTTGGGTTTAACCTGTCCCAATTGGTACCAACAACGCACTGATTGAAAAGTCGTTTTAAGCGACATGTTTACATGTAGTTTGTGTTTTCGGTCTTTGTATGGGCACTCCTTAATAAAAAAAAAAATGTTTTATGATTTGTCTGCATATCCGCCGTAATAACACATAATTCTGTGAAAATTACAACCGGCTAGCTATTACGATTCCAAAGATAAAGCCCTCGGATAGACGCACAGACGGACAGGCATACAGACAGACAACGCGACGTAGACTTAATAATAGGCTTATGAATACGGAACCCTAAAAATTATATTCGAAACATCGCGGCTGACTGTACATAGGTGGTTCGGCAGAAAAAGCTAAAATGCCCTGCAGTATCTCGGCGGAAGCGTGCGGTAGTTTCACGTTCCGGCTAGTGCGGCGCCGGCTCCGGCGCGGCGGCGGCGGCAGAGGCGGCGCGGCCGTGGTGGATGGAACGCTCCGCGCGTCATCATGGCAGGACTAGGTCATAGTAAGAGGAGACGAGTATGGCAACTGGAGCCCGTTTTTAGGGTTCCGTATCCGTCGTACGGGTCCCTATTACTAAGCCTACGCCGTCTGTCTGTCTGTCTGACCGTCTGTCCGAGGGCTGTATGTCTTGAACCGTAAAAGGTAGCCCATTGAAATTTTCACAGAATATGTGTTATTATGGCCGATATAACAACAAATAATAAAAATAAGAAAAAGTAAAAAATTCACGGTGGTCCCCATACAAGAAAATAAAAAGTGTATGCGCGTCATCTACCGAAAACAGTATGAAACAGCGCTGACCATGACATGGCGATACGGAACCCTCGGTGTGCGAGTTCGACTCGTACTTGGCCGGTTTTTATTAAAATAATTAACCAGGCTGCGCCGAACCACCAGGGCTGTCACAACTCACAAGTACTCACAGCACTGACACAATTGACAGGTAGTGAGCCCATCATGGTGAAAATGCAATTCCAGAGAGAAAGAGAGAGCGAGAGAAAGAAAGAGAGAGATAGAAAGAGAGAGAGAGAGATAGGCCGGCACATTTACGCACGTGGGATCGCGAATGCCCGCCTGACTGATGCCTATTCACGCCTCTCTTGTAGGACCCAAGGCTGTACTTGGGGGGAATATGTGAGAAGGGAGAGCGTTCCAGAGTTTACCAGCTCTGTGGAGGATGAAAATCTGCAGAACCGAATGATACGCATCCCTGGTAGTAGGTATATCGTTCAATTATGTACAACTCAACATTCGGCCTCGCCTGACTTAACGACTTAACTGACGCCTCGGCCTTACTGACTTCCAGAGATAAATATGTCAAATCAAATCAAATCAAATAATTTATTTGTAATCATATTTCATATTACAAGTCACAGATAGGTATACAAATATTTATTATTAGCCATATTTTGGCATCAATCAGTATCGGTAGGGTTAGCGAGGACATCCGTCAAGTACTCACCTAGAGAGTAGTACGCTTTACCAACCCGAAACTCTTTGAGTCTGGACACAAATATTCCGTCCGAAGCGGCCTCTCGAATTGATATTGTCAATCTGTTGTAGATCGTGGGGCCAATCACTTGGTCTTTAGCAGCATTCAAACTTTCATGTACCTACTTACTTTTATACGAACTACATACGCAGTTCGGCCTTCGGCCTCGCAATAATCAACTTTTTTTTGACGTAGATTTTAAAAATTTTACTCAGCTGGTCTATTTTTCGGTTTCAGTGGTCCCGCCGTACACAGGAACCGGTCGCATTCGCGCGGCGGGCTAGAATGGCCGGAAATTGGCGGCAGACCACACCGGCCGCGGTTCGACCCTCGATACGGGCCGGCTACAGTTTAGACTTCCCGTGTGTTGCCATTAAATATACCTTTATATTGACTGCTTGAATCGCCGCGTTGGCATGTTCGTTTATCTACCTTTTTACCGCAGAGTATTGGTGCTTGATAGCTTGCTGCTTGATAGCTAGGTGGTAGGGTTTATCCAGCTCGGGTTGGTATCACCGCACTGAGTGAAACGTCGGTCGAAACGGTTATGTAAATAGTTCGTGTTTTCCGTCCAGTTCAGTGTAGCCGACATGAAATGAAGGGAAGCACTGACATGGCACCTAGTTCAACCGGTGTTATGGGCTTACATCACGGATGTTGTAGGTGATGTAGCCAACCGTTCCATTCTCCATAAAAAAAAGCTATCTTGTCCGAATACTGCGAGAAACGTGATGATCTCGTCGTTGTCGTTGTGCTGTAATTTATCCTTGTCCTTGAGGCACAACACCGATTACTCTGTTCACCCCGATTGTCGGGATAAACAGTGTAGTTTTTTTACATAAACTAACATGGGTGCTGTGCCGTGAGACCAATGCCGCAGTCGACAGAGCTAAAATCACCTCTCCTCGCGAAACCACGCTCAGTTAGGCGCCATGCCAGCAGATTTGCGGACTGTTACTGATCTGTCTACTTAGCCTGTTAATACGACGCTTGAAGACACCCAAAGTTATAGGGTTCGGGAAACATACTCGCCGGAAGACAGTTCCACACACAAGCGGTGCGACAAAGAAACGTTTTTGGGAACCGATCGATTCTCGTGCTTTGGCCCCTCTTACTCAGCCATCTATATTGGATTACGCGGCGGGTGGCCGAGTGGTTTGGGCATCGGCTTCTATTGCGAGAGGTCCGCGGTTCGAATCCGGTCAGCATGCACCAATGAGTTTTTTCTGACGAAAAAATTTACGTGCATACCTACACCTGCTGCTTCACCGTTAGAACCGGTGTAAAACCGTAGGTCCATTCCCTTGCCCCTTACTAGGTGGTAGGCTCAAATTGTAGCCGACTGGTTTGTTATCACCGTACTGGATGTAAGATGGCCGCATAGCAGCCTCGGTTGTGTTCTACTCTAGTCCAGTGTAGCCAGCAATCCAGGGAAGTCTCCGGTATGGCACCTACCTTCTCGGAGGAGATATTGGCTGGTCGGAGCATGCGCTTTGGCCCCTCCGACTTCGCCACCCATATAGGATTACATAAAAAAAAAAATAATTATAAACAAAACAATCCACTAGAGAATCCCCATTCCACCTCCGCACTACGCGTACTGGGCAGGGGATGCACCCCTATTCAATCGACCTACCACGGATGCGCACCAACCGGTTCTGTAGGTCTTTTATTCACAGAACCGGGAAAATGTGGAACGCACTCCCTGCCCATCTATTTCCTCCCAAGTACAGCCTGGGGTTTTTCAAAAGGGGCATGAAAAGGCTCCTGTCAGGCCGGCATGACATTCACAATCCCCGTGCATCACAGAATGTCCATGGGCATCGTTAGACACCTACTTGTAGGTGAAACGATGTCGCGCTATCGATAAAAAAAAAAAGAGAGATTTTTTCTATTCAGTCTTTAGATGTATATGAAGCGGTTACATTTTTTACTCATATCGTATAACTTTTTCGTTCACTGCGCTCAGTCCATCGGTTAAATTCAAGAATCCATTACATGCTGAATATAAATAAAATAACATCCCCAGCGATAAGAAGGGAAAAATAATAATCAATATTTTTTGAAGAGGCTTGGGCCTCTGCTGGTGGACGCAACTGGCGTGCCGCAATCAAGGGCTTACTTCATTCAAAGGGTAATCCTTGCCATTCAGCGGAGTAATGCCGCAAGTGTTCTGGGAACATTTGAAAACGCCCCTTTTGATAGTTTATTATTTTAATGTTTGTTAGGTAGGTTTAAATTCTTTATTTATTTGTATTACTTTTTAGGATTCCGTATCCGTCGTACAGGACCATATTACTAAGCCTACGCCGTTTGTCTGTCTGACCGTCTGTTCGAGGGCTGTATCTCTTGAATCGTAATATTGATTATATTTGAAATTTTGACAGAATATGTGTTATTATGGCCGATATAACAATAAATAAGTAATAAAAATAAGAAAAAGTAAAAAATTCATGGGCTCCCCACATAAGAAGCTAAAAAGTGTATGCACGCCATCTACCGAAAAGAGTATGAAGCATTTTAACTAATCATGAATTTGAACTAATATGAAACATTTCCTAAAACATGTCATTAGATGGCGTGAGTGGCGCTGACCATGACATGGTGATACGGAACCCTCGGTGCGCGAGTTCGACTCGCACTTGGCCGTTTTTTATATTTTATGAAAATAAATCTGTTTTATAGCTCTCAAAATTTAATTCCTACATTTAAAAAATTCGGAAGTTTTCATCCTGTCGGGCTTAACAAGTCGGCCGAGGTAGGGGTAGGAATTGAATTTTCCGACAGCCCCGGGAAGCGGGCCAAGTCCCTCGGGGAGGGAGACCGGTGAGTCCCCGCTATCGGTGGCCGGGAACTGACGAAACTTTACGAGAACACCTCAAATCCAGCTTGGGGAATAATGAGGACTTATGTCAGCCTCGGTAGCTCAGCCATAGTAAAAGAAGACGTGTAGGGTAACTGGAGCCCATTTTTAAAATAACTACCTACGATGCGCCGAGCCACCAGGGCTTTCGCAACTCACAACACTAACACAATTGACAGGTAGTTAGCCCATTATGGTGAAAATAGAATACCAGAGAGATAGAGATAGATATAAAGAGAGAGGTATATCTAAAGATAGTGAGAGAGAGAGAGAGAGAGAGAGAGAGAAAGAGAGAGAGAGAGAGAGAGAGAGAGAGAGAGAGAGAGAGAGAGAGAGAGAGAGAGAGAGAGAGAGAGAGAGAGAGAGAGAGAGAGAGAGAGAGAGAGAGAGGTAGTCAATCGTGTCAGATTCCATTAAAAAAAACCGAGTGCAGGGCGGCCATCACTGACTACAAGCGAGGGAAGGGAGAATGTAAGTAGTGGTTGTGTACGGACAGCGTGCGCTGGCGCGCGCTTGTGTGAGTGCGAAATCGGCGCGTTTGTATGAAGACGGTTAACTAGTCTGTTTAAACTATGGCTCAGCGGTGCGATCGGTCGACTGCCGTTCGTGATATTAAGCACGAATGTAGCCGACACGGCTAAAGCCAAGACAAAGACAATTTAATAAGTTATAAAAATTTCAAAATTTCAAAAGAGAAATGATGTTTTTTACTTTTTTATGTTATTTATAATAATGCCTCCAATTATTCTTACTAGAATTGCCATTAATTTTATATTCTCATACATAAATGCATAGCGTCAAGCCTGTTGCCCAGTGGGGTAGGCAGAGACAACGGATCTCGACGCGCCGCGATCCTGACACAAGTCTGCCGCCTCTTCCACTCTCATAGTGTTCCATCAACACTTGTTCAAACACTTGTTCCATCAAGATTTTTTTAATGTAAACTGACACGGTTGACTACATCATCTACCTACTACATCTGCGATGTCAGCCTACAGGGAAGGGACCTACAGTTTTGCGGGAAATCCTAACCACACGGTCAGCATTTATTGGCCGAGCGGTTACCCATCCATCCACTGACCGCGCCCAGGTGTGCTTATGATCCGACCGACAGTCGACCGACCGCACCACTGAGCTACCGAGGCTGACAAAATATTTTAAAATATTTTATTAAATTGTAACGAATACTTAAAGCTGCTTCCCAGTTTATCCTAATCTTCGTTTCAAGACTTCAAGTCAAACTTGAAGATAACATAAGTTGGCACGGCGCGGTCGCTCGGAGCGCCAGACAGCAAAGATATTGTTTTAATTGAAGCACTAAGATATTGTTGAAGTATTCCGAACCTAAGTCTTAACTCAGATTAAGCAAATATTTGGTCCGTTGGAGCTCTGAGCCAGGGGCTGGGTTCCAACACCAACAGCGGAGGGGTCCCCATTGAGTCCGCCCCCCCCCCCCCCCCTCCCCCCCACCCGGCCGAAGTGGCGCGGGGGTAAGGAGAGCATTTTGGGGGTGTCCCTATACAAACTAATTAATAGGGGCCGAGGAAAGGTTGGAGGGGGGAAGGGAAAGAAAAAAAACATATTTCAGTAATAAATAACACATCTGTAAATTAAATTAAAAAAAAAAACTATGGAAATCGAAAAAAGTCGTCCTAGTGGCTATTTTCGGAGGTAAGCACTGTAGACGGCCTAATTATTTTGTATCAAACATACTTACATACTTACTTAATATTATACAGAGTGTGGGAAGACCACCCGCGCCAGGTGGGACGACGGCATCAAGTACGTCGGCGGAAAGCAGTAGTTCCTTACCGCTGAGGGTCGGGAGGACTGGAGGAAAATTGGAGAGACTGAATGAATGGCAAAAACTGAACACTTATTATAATCTCGTCCTGTCCGTCCATATGTCACAGCCAGTTTACTCGGAGACTATTTGGCACTATACATATAGATGAAATTTGGAAGGAAGGTGTAATTCTATGAAACGCTATACAATCCTGCGGTGAATTTAGGAAAAAAAAAACCACAGTTGCACTCCGGGAGTGCCGGCAGAAGTGAAAACAACACCTTAACATTGCTTAAAAAAAAAAAAGATTATTGGAAAAAAAAATAAAAAAAAAATTTAAAAGAAAAAATTAAAAAACAAATTAACGGAAAAAAAATACTTAAAAAAAAGTTTAATTTAGTAGGACGGACAGACATGCATTTGTTACGGAACCCTACATTCATTTTGCAGAACTTAGTAGAATGGGCAGACATAAACGTGTTACGGAACCCTACTTTTATTATAAAATAACCGTCGGAGGACCTTGGTTGAAAATTGTAAAATTTAGTAAAACGGACAGACATGCATTTGTTACGGAACCCTACATTCATTTTGAAATAAATGTTAAATTTAGTAGAACGGACAGACATGCATTTGAACCCTACATTCATTTTGCAGAACTTTGAGATGTCATGTATTGAGCGTTGTCATAGCAACGATATATTGTTATCTGACGCGATTGTCATAGCAACTATAGATTGTTATCTGACGCCGTTGTCATAGCAACGTCAGATTGTTATCTGACGCGGTTGTCATAGCAACGATAGATTGTTATCTGACGCGATTGTCATAGCAACTATAGATTGTTATCTGACGCGGTTGTCATAGCAACGTCAGATTGTTATCTGACGCGGTTGTCATAGCAACGATAGATTGTTATCTGACGCGATTGTCATAGCAACTATAGATTGTTATCTGACGCGGTTGTCATAGCAACGTCAGATTGTTATCTGACGCGGTTGTCATAGCAACTATAGATTGTTATCTGACGCGGTTGTCATAGCAACTATAGATTGTTATCTGACGCGGTTGTCATAGCAACTATAGATTGTTATCTGACGCGGTTGTCATAGCAACTATAGATTGTTATCTGACGCGGTTGTCATAGCAACGTCAGATTGTTATCTGACGCGGTTGTCATAGCAACTATAGATTGTTATCTGACGCGATTGTCATAGCAACTATAGATTGTTATCTGACGCGGTTGTCATAGCAACGTCAGATTGTTATCTGACGCGGTTGTCATAGCAACTATAGATTGTTATCTGACGCGATTGTCATAGCAACGTCAGATTGTTATCTGACGCGGTTGTCATAGCAACGATAGATTGTTATCTGACGCGGTTGTCATAGCAACTATAGATTGTTATCTGACGCGATTGTCATAGCAACTATAGATTGTTATCTGACGCGGTTGTCATAGCAACGTCAGATTGTTATCTGACGCGGTTGTCATAGCAACTATAGATTGTTATCTGACGCGATTGTCATAGCAACTATAGATTGTTATCTGACGCGGTTGTCATAGCAACGATAGATTGTTATCTGACGCGGTTGTCATAGCAACTATAGATTGTTATCTGACGCGGTTGTCATAGCAACTATAGATTGTTATCTGACGCGGTTGTCATAGCAACTATAGATTGTTATCTGACGCGGTTGTCATAGCAACTATAGATTGTTATCTGACGCGGTTGTCATAGCAACTATAGATTGTTATCTGACGCGGTTGTCATAGCAACGTCAGATTGTTATCTGACGCGGTTGTCATAGCAACTATAGATTGTTATCTGACGCGATTGTCATAGCAACTATAGATTGTTATCTGACGCGGTTGTCATAGCAACGTCAGATTGTTATCTGACGCGGTTGTCATAGCAACTATAGATTGTTATCTGACGCGATTGTCATAGCAACTATAGATTGTTATCTGACGCGGTTGTCATAGCAACTATAGATTGTTATCTGACGCGGTTGTCATAGCAACGTCAGATTGTTATCTGACGCGGTTGTCATAGCAACGATAGATTGTTATCTGACGCGGTTGTCATAGCAACTATAGATTGTTATCTGACGCGATTGTCATAGCAACTATAGATTGTTATCTGACGCGGTTGTCATAGCAACGTCAGATTGTTATCTGACGCGGTTGTCATAGCAACTATAGATTGTTATCTGACGCGATTGTCATAGCAACTATAGATTGTTATCTGACGCGGTTGTCATAGCAACGATAGATTGTTATCTGACGCGGTTGTCATAGCAACTATAGATTGTTATCTGACGCGGTTGTCATAGCAACTATAGATTGTTATCTGACGCGGTTGTCATAGCAACTATAGATTGTTATCTGACGCGGTTGTCATAGCAACTATAGATTGTTATCTGACGCGGTTGTCATAGCAACGTCAGATTGTTATCTGACGCGGTTGTCATAGCAACGTCAGATTGTTATCTGACGCGGTTGTCATAGCAACGATAGATTGTTATCTGACGCGGTTGTCATAGCAACTATAGATTGTTATCTGACGCGATTGTCATAGCAACTATAGATTGTTATCTGACGCGGTTGTCATAGCAACGTCAGATTGTTATCTGACGCGGTTGTCATAGCAACGATAGATTGTTATCTGACGCGATTGTCATAGCAACTATAGATTGTTATCTGACGCGGTTGTCATAGCAACTATAGATTGTTATCTGACGCGGTTGTCATAGCAACGATAGATTGTTATCTGACGCGGTTGTCATAGCAACTATAGATTGTTATCTGACGCGGTTGTCATAGCAACTATAGATTGTTATCTGACGCGGTTGTCATAGCAACTATAGATTGTTATCTGACGCGGTTGTCATAGCAACTATAGATTGTTATCTGACGCGGTTGTCATAGCAACTATAGATTGTTATCTGACGCGGTTGTCATAGCAACTATAGATTGTTATCTGACGCGGTTGTCATAGCAACTATAGATTGTTATCTGACGCGGTTGTCATAGCAACGATAGATTGTTATCTGACGCGCTGAAGCGAACATAGATTTTTTTCCCCATATAAAAAGTGCCAAGCGCCGCTAAAGAAGTTTTCACTTCAAAAATAGGAGTTGCAAAGCATACATGAAACCGAGGGACGAAAAAAAATCAATGCACATAAGCGTGTAGCGTATCGTTGGATAGGTATTAATAATTAATACCTATCCAACGTAATTGAAACTTCTTTATGATTATTATAAATAAGTTTCAAAATGAGTTTTTGGTTTAAGTCAATATTTGCTGAGATTTCCGCTTCTAGAGTCGTTAAGAAGTGTATTTTTACAGTGTTCCGTCTGCTCTCGTCGCAAAATTACTGGCACGTTGTAAAATTCAAATTTAGAATGTTGAATAAAATTAAAAGAAAATAGGTCTGAGAGTTGAGACGTTGTTTTGTTTTTTCGCGAGAGCTGCCTTGCTGAAAAGTGTGTGAAAAATTAGATTCTGGTGGCTTGTTTGTGTTTTGGTTTTTGGAGCCTACACCCAAAGAGCTATACATAATAAGTCATTGCCTACACCTAAAATATTATAAACTTTGTATTCTAAGCGTGAACGTTCTTCCCGACTTCTACAGTACCCTTTACTGTGCGTGGTCTGAAACGTGTCCGGTTTTTTTTTTTTAATTCCGCGTAAACGGGAAGTTCAAGTTTTCATGCTAATTAATTGAACCAAATGTAGTAAGCATTTAAAGCTAAACTTACAATATACATTAATTTATCTATAAAAAAGAAATTACATTATTTACTACTAAAATTAGTTATTTTAATGTGAAAAAAAAACCTAATGAATGAGTGTACGGTGCTATTTGGTAAGCCTAGTAAGGTATGAAGTGAAGGGACCTAATACAGTTTTACGTTGAACCCGAACTACGGTCAGCCTCCAACGGTCGAACGGTCACCCATCCAAGTACTGATCGCGCACAGATGTTCATATCATACCTTGTAGGATTATTTCATAACTGGTTTAATAAGAAATTTTGAAAATATATATCTTGATGATCTAGGTATGTTAGTGCTTACCTTAGGTCGTACTAGTTACCTAAGGCATTCCAATAATGATCATTACCTCAAGTACCTGCGAGCAATTATTCGGCATTCATAATTTCTTTTTTTTTTTTAATATGTATATGAAAAGGTTTTATTATGTTTTTTTATTAAGGTCTATGAATTGATAGCTGCTCCGAACGCTTTACATCGCTGAATTGACTTGACATTTTATCATCGCATAAGGCATGTTCAAACAGAGGGCAAACCGAAAAAGAAATGAATGCGAATGGAAGCAGAAGGGAGCTTGTAATATTGGAAAATTATTTTATTTATATTATTGGTAATATTTAATAGTTCGTCGCTTATTACTAACTTAGTGCTCTCGTAGAATGAAATTAGGAAAAACAATTTTTTTCATCCTCAAATGAAATAAAGTTTAGTCAGCCTCAGAATGTTCGATTGGGTAAGATTGGACTTTGTATGGGCGACCGTTGTGGATGACCGTGGTTCGAATTCCACGTAAAAGGGTAATTCCCTACCCTTACCGTACTAAGGTGATAAGGTTTCATACGACCGGGTTGGTAACACGGCATTGAAAAATACCCACCGTACCACCAGGGGTACGGCCAGGGGTATGGTGGGTCTGTCATGGAATTAAAGGTCGGCCGAAGCGGTTGTTTCCGACACTATCAAAGGGAAGCACTGGCATGACAACTAGAAGTTCACCAGATGTGATGGGTTGACATTACTGGTGTATTAGGTTATGTGGGTTCGTAACAGGTACGATAAAAAACGGCCAACGGCACCACAAAAAAAAACTTATTTCATGTATGGGATCCCTTAATTTTTTACTTTTTCTATTTTTTTTTATTTGCTATTATATACCTTCGCCATAATAGCACATAATCTGTGAAAATTTCAAGACGCTAGCTATTACGGTTCCAAAGATATAGCAGTAGGACAGAAATACAGAAAGATTCTTTATTCTTTAATCTTTATTCATCATCCATTAGACAGTACACTGCACTCGGATTCGTTATATTTTATCATTTAACATTTAGCATTTTGCAAGTTCGATTATCACAGAGAAGAAGAACTGGCAAGAAACATTGCTGGATACTTTTTTACGTATGATGTAGGCTTCCGTACTGAGTACGAAAACCTACATAAAAAGGTGCGCCAGTATTTGATTTTTTAATTATACATATAATATTAATTTATTCATGACGTATGAAAAACGCCTTGCACGAACCTCGTAGCTCTGTTTGGCGTGGTTTATACAATTACATAAGATCGCGCCTTCTGTTCGCTTTATGTTCGCGGTCTGTGTGACAAGCGCTTTAGAATATATCCGAGACGAAGATGTTTCGAGAGGTTAATTGATTTTCTTTCAGAGACATTTGTGTGGGCCCTTACTGAATAACCTACGAAGTCAATGCACGGACATTCAGTTGAGATGGTCTCTTGCGATATGGTCGGAAATTACTTTACGTAGGTACTTTTTTTGGTGATCAATATTTTTTGTGAGTTTTTGATTACTTGATACATCGACATTTATCTATAGACTGGTTCTCGACCGACTGGTTATAAGATCATTTCACAAGAACCCCCCACCCCCCCCCCCCCCCCCCTCCCCCCAAGGGCGCACGCCCCAGTGGTGGGGACTTTTAGTATGTTTACCTCCTAACTAGTCAGAACAAAGTTCCGAAGGCAAACTTTCTGCTTTCAAGCTTTCCGGCTACACCCCTTATTAGAACACTCATTTACTGTACTACGCTATTAGGTACTAATAAAGAAACTAGTTTAAAAACGCAAAAACAACAAAATCAAAAAATACTTAAAAAAGGGGAAAGAAAAAAAGAAAGAAAGAAAGGAAAAAAGTGACGAGTGTGTTTTATAGTGAAAACCAAAAAATTAAACTAAATAAGTAAATAAAAAGTAAGATATTCTAAACAGTTAAGTTTCTAAACGGTAATATTATACTCTAAGTCTAAACAGTGTCTGTCGTTTGTTTGTTACCCTTTAAAAGTACTTTCGAAACCGCTTTCAAAACCAGAAATTTTACACTTTTCTTCTGCCCTCTGACGCGACGTTTTGACTGAGCGGATAAGCTAAAAATTTCATTCGAAAGCGCGAAGTCGCTAGTATAAAACAAACGAATATTTAGCAAGTTTCATTAAAATACCCATAAAACTTTCCCACGAACGTTTCAATTCCAGCGCGTGTTTTGTTTTCGCTCAACTTCGCAAAGCGCGTCCGTTGAGCGGCTCTCTCTGTTCAACTCCTCTTCCCTACAGTCCGAACAGTTCAATTGTATGAACGGGCCATCGACACACGTCACGACACGTCACCACGTGTCGTCATTACAAAATATATGAAAGTCAGAGGCAAAGTTTTTTTTTTCAAATCTTGGCCATCAAGCGTGCAATACTGGAGCACTCCTACATACTTACAATTCAATAAGAAGTGCATAGCTATCATATCAATCACATTTAAAAATGTTGTCAGCCTACTGGTCATCAGTACAATTAAATCATTAAAAATAATTTTGAATTTTGAAAAACCTTCTAAAAACCGAAAACGGTTAATTTTGTGCGTGAGTTTCGGCCGAGAGACCAAAGCTTTGTATTCTGGGATATTTTGCACGTTCTGTCAAAAAAGCTGGAAAAAACATCTTTTATAATTTGATTTACTACTGGTGATCTACAAGAGTTCAGGCAGATGCTGTAGTGAATTTGATGTTTGCAAAGTTTGAAATAATTTTTTCGTAAGAAAAAATTTCAACTTTGGTAGCCCATATTGCCCCACCTAGGCTTCATAGAAGGTTTTGTTTGAAGTATCGAATAAAGTTAAGCCTTTGTCTGTTCGTTGTCTCGATTATGCAGCGTTAACGACTAAAGCGCGAGAGGTGTTTGAAGTTTGCGTGTTTTCGCATTTTTCAAAACATGTCAACTTGAAGGACTGATTTTGGCCAGAAGGGATGGAATGACAAAATAAAAATGTATTACGTATTTGAAGTCGTCAGATGGATCTTTCGTCCTACATATTTAGAATTGTTGTACGTAGTCTGGTTGCTGAGTACTAAGCGTCGCAAAGTACAAAAAAAGTCTTTATTATTTTTTAGTCTCACCCCCTTTCCCGAGCCCAAAGACGTTTCATCAAATTCACGTCAAAAAACAAAACTATGGCAGATCTCTTCTTTCGAATTCCTTGTTGCAATCCAATTGCGGTGTAGTTGTCGAGCTGTGGAAAGTTGTGTGTGCTCGGGACACAACGTGCTTCAGTGATGCCCGGCTTGGCTACACTGAATGGCGCCGAATTAGGAAAAGCAAAAGTAAATTATATTTGTCCTAATAACAACAAAAGTCATGGAAAGTCGTAGGTACGTATAGCTAAATATAAAAACCAGCCAAGTGCGAGTCGAACTCGCGCACCGAGGGTTCCGTATCGCCATGTCATGCTTAGCGCCACTCACGCCATCTATGGCGTGTTATGAAATGCTTCATATTAGTTAAAATGCTTCATACTCTATTCGGTAGATGGTGCGCGCGCATACACTTTTTGGTTTCTTCTAATGGGAGCCCCGATAAATTTTTTACTTTTTCTTATTTTTATATATTTGTTGTTATATCGGCCATAATAAATAACACATATTTTTCAAAATTTCAACGGGCTACCTATTACGGTTCTAGAGATACAGCCCTCGGACAGACGGACGGTCGGACGGACGGACGGACAGACAGACGGACGGCGTAGGCTTAGTAATAAGGTCCCGTACCGGATACGGAACCCTAAAAATTATATAATTATGTATTTTATACTTTTTTTATAGAAAGCGCGACACGTGGCGCCGAGCCACTTATAAGGTGTCTAACGACTCCTTCGGACATTCGGTCGTACGCGGGAATTGCGAATGCCATGCCGGCCTGACAGGTGCCTATGTACAATGCCTGCAATATAATTCAGTCACCTACACAATTTCTTTTTCGATTTCGATTCAAGCCAAAAGTTTGTCAAAAAAAATTGTTTTATCAAAATAACATTCCCCACTACACTGATACAGAAGAATGATGCTCATGCATTGGACCAGCGTTTTTCAAACTGTGGGTATCGACCCCTAGGAGGGTTAATCTTAGGGAGGTTACCGCCAAAGAGGTCGCATCGCAAGGGGCGGGCGAAAATATTCAATTTTATGAAAAAAAAAAACAGTACAATTTACATCACATACTTATTTGATAATATCTTTCCCCACTCCTACAGATTCAGATTCAGATTCAGATATTTATTTCGCTATAAAGAACACACAACAATAACAATATTTCATTGAGACATAAGCATATTCAGTATGGTTCGTCATAATTTTTTTTTGTCATGCCCCGTTCAGCAGTGCAATCTTTATGGAAGAACCGGGTAAGAAACCTTACAGAGTTTTTTTTTAAATATAACTTACATACATATTAAGTTTTCATTATGTTAAATCTATCATACTATATTTAAGCAAGATAAAATCCACAGATCTTCAAATCGCGGGTTAATAGCCTTTCCCCAGCGACATTAGTCCACCTCCAAGCCGGACTGGGGTCAAATTGGCTGCACCTGAAGCTTCGACCTCGCGCACAGCCACCGAGTTCGGAAGCAATAAAAAAATTCCTATGGGTAATTGCTGCAATGCGATGCGACGACGCTTTTCATATATCGCCGCTGCTATGTGTAGCCTGAGTTATTAAAGCAAACAAGTTTCTTATAATTTGTTTTCGTTCCTTCTCATGCATAATCATTTCAGAGATTCGCTTGGATTCACTACTTAGGGACTCTTGAATACTGTCTGTATCTATTACACTATACCTAAGTATGTATACTGCCTAACTAACCATAATATGATTATTAATATATAAAAAAAATTAATGGCGACGCCGAAGGCGGAGCTGCGTATAGCCAAACCTCAAACAAAGTAACTAAGAACGATACCGAAGGCCGAGCTACGTTCAGGTAAACAATAAACCTTCTTGAAGAAAGTAAGTGACTAAGGCCAAGGCCAAAGGCCGAGCTTCGTTCGCGTGAACGATGTTATTTCTATCGAAGAAAGCAAGTCATTAAGGGCGAGTCCCGAGGGCGGGGGCTAGAGGGTTTATTGTTTACCGGAACTCAACCAGTAGTTTTCTTAACTTAAGGCCTTAAACAAGGTAAGCAAGCATTGTACTAATTCCACGGGTGCAAGAAAGATGACGACGGTGAAGATGATTCAGAAAACAGACGGACAGACCAATAGACAGACGGACGGACACATAAAACTGAAGGCAAGTAGGTGAATAATTCTAAAATATCCGGTTCAATCGGTATTTGCTCGTATCGAAAAATATCTGTGAAATTCTATACGCTTCGTCTACATCTCCCTCACATTCTGTTCTGAGAGAAAATATCGTACGACAAGAGAGGCCCCAAAGAAACATTCTGCAATATTTTTCGAACACACCCTTGTAGGAAAATGATCCCGCCATAACACTCCGCACAAATTCAAATCTTGGAATAATTTCGAAAAAGTGAGCCGTGAACAGAGCTCAAATCACGCGGAAAATTCAAATTTCGAACAGTGGTACTCCGAGCGCAAGGCTGCCCCACTTTCCCGCTGCACGCGAGAGGGCGCTGCAGGCGGGTTTACAAGAGAGAATATTTGAAATTCGAATGTAGCTGTTATCGGTTTTTTATTCGAACTGGAGTTGACACGTCAAGTTGAGTTGAGTTTTGAGAGCGGCCGAGGATATTTGAGTGACCTTGAGTGATTACTAGAGGTAATTTTTTTTTCGATCACTTGGATTCTTTTATGACATGTTTGGTTTGGCTACATCGCCTATAGTGTAATCGGATGTAAATGCAGAGTAATCGGCTCAGCTCAAATAAATTTCAGCTCAACACCGACCACTACGTTTAGCAAAGTAATCGAACAAGATAACTATCTAGCAGCAAGTAAGCCCAAAAACCCACCTGCTGCATGATGGAAGGACAGTGCCGAGGTGAGAGGTGGCTACCCTATCGCCCTTGAGCACAGCATCTTGTTCTTATCCCTTTTACCGCATGCACGGGGAGAGATGCAGTGGAGCTGGTATAAACATTCTTAATTTACTTTAAACGCACGCACATATAATTTTATTTCATTGAGTTGGCTGCATTTAGCTTGTGTACCTGCTTTGAATCTAGTTTTTTATTCGACCTTTAATAGTTTTGAAACTTTAACGACGTGTTTTAGGGATATTACTACACCCAACACCCGCTGCTTCACCGTTCGGAACCGGTGTAAAACTGTAGGTCCCTTCCCTTGCCCCTTACTAGGTGGTAGGCTCAAATTGTAGCCGACTGGGTTGGTACCACCGTACTGGATGTAAGATGGCCGCAAGCAACCTCGGTTGTGTTCTCCTCTAGTCCAGTATAGCCAGCAATCCAGGGAAGTCTCCGGTATGGCACCTACCTTCTCGGAGGTGATATTGGCTGGTTAGAGCATGTGCTTTGGCCCCTCCGACTCAGCCACCCATACCGGATTACATAAAAAAAAAAAAAAAACTACAAAATGAAACTAAAAAATTCAATCAACTCTATAATAATATGAAGATATACTCTTATTATTGCCAAAATTAAAAGAAGAAGAAGAAGAATAACTCTTATTATTATACTCCAAATATTTCTTCACTGTCGGTGTCGGCTCTCATAATCGCCGTGGCCGGTGATGTCGACGTCGTCATCTTCGACTTCCTAAGCGGCTGATATTATTTCTGAAAATTAATCATATTAAGTTAAAACTATTGTATATTAAGGCTAAATCGACTTATATTAGGGCTTGTTGTTTCTTTATACATTTTTACAGAACTAGGTACTGTAAATCTTGTACGATGGAACGGAAACCTTCGTGCGCGAGTCTGACTGGCACGTGGTAGGTTTTTTTTTGCATTTTAATTGGCCCCAAGTTGAAGATGAGAGAAACCCTTTAGGTACAAATTGGGATTTTTTGTATATATTAAAAACACCTATACAAACATAAAAAAACAGTAAAACAAAGGTTAGGTATTTGTATTGAATGCAAAAAATCTCAAAGATTTTTGACGGACGGTCAGTCTGAGCTCGGCTAGCAGCTCACGGTTGCCCTGTTCGATCGGTGGCCTCCGCTTGATCACAGGTACCTATCCTCTCCCTTCGCCTCTTCCCGTACCCTCAGTACGAGCTCATCTAATAAACATTTTCTAGCAAGCTTTCACAAAGTTCCATATTGTAGGTACGCCAGGCCAGAAGTATTGACAATATGTTCGTTTAGGCTTTTACCGCTATTACACATTGTATAAATTTTTCGGTTATGCGGTATATTAAAGCGATTCACTTTTTTTAGTCGACGTTTCGTCCCTCGCTCCGGGGACATCGTCAGGATCAGGACTCGCGGAACTGCGACGACCTGGAGGACACCCGACACGTCGTCCAGTCAGATGTCAACTCTCCACGTCGTCCAGTCAGTTGACATCTGACTGGACGACGTGTCGGGTGTCGTCTAGGTCGTCGCAGTTCCGCGAGTCCCCCCGGAGCGAGGGACGAAACGTCGACTAATAAAAGTGAGTCGCTTTAATTATACCGTTTAATTATATCGCTTTAATTATCGTGCAGTTCTTCGAACTGCACGATTCTCTAAATCGTTCTTGTGCCACACTGCAAATTAATAAGGTATATCCCACTTTTCATTTTAAGTAAAAATTATTAAAAAAAACCATGGGAATAAAATATAACAAGTGATTTATAAGTTGAAGATATTTATTGCAAAGAACAAATTCATAGAATTTAAATGAAGGACTTGTATTAAAAAACACCATGCGTACAAAGAAGTATCATGTACTAGCGTAAAAGTTGATGGAATATAATAAATCTTATAAATAAATAAATAAATATTTTTCTTTACAAATACAGAATTTTATTTTATCCATCATGAACAATTTATCGAAATTCTCTACACTATTTTATTTCTGTAGATTCTGGGTATATTTTTCGTACTAAGTGAGATAGTACGATTGCACCTGTAGATATTAATCAAGTTGAAATAAACCTCAGTAATATATATTTTTCTAAGATACAGAATTTCATTTTCTGTCTCATTCCCATTATTTATGGTAATGCGATTATGGAAAGTTGACATCTGACTGGACGACGTGTCGGATGTCCTCTAGGTCGTCGCAGTTCCGCGAGTCCTGACGATGTCCCCGGAGCGAGGGACGAAACGTCGACTAATAAAAGTGAGTCGCTTTAATTATACCGTTTAATTATATCGCTTTAATTATCGTGCAGTTCCTCGAACTGCACGATTCTCTAAATCGTTCTTGTGCCACACTGCAAAGGTGTGGAACGGGCTCCCAGGGAATATCTTCCCCCACTCCTACAATCCACGGATCTTCAAATCGCGGGTTAATAGCCTTTCCCCAGCAACATTAGTCCACCTCCAAGCCGGACTGGCACCTCCTCGGGGGTGAAATTGGCTGCGCCTGAGGTTGCGACCTCGGACAGAGCCACCCAGTTCGGTAGCAATAAAAAAAATATACTCGTATATATCGCATAACCGAACAACCGACAAGAAGTATTTACCTTTAAAATCGCAGCCCGGTACTTGATCGGGCGAGTCACACTTGTAACTAGCCGGGTTCCATGCGAGTCCCATATCGCACTCAAAGATGAAGGCTTTTCCATCCACACACACGAGATAGGATTCGCAGTTCAGCGAGTCTTCTCCGGGGGCGCTGAAGTATCCGTTGCGACGGGGACACTCAGCTGTCGGTTGCGGCAGCTCTGTTGGAAGCGTGGCGCCAAATGTAACTTCTTATATACTACTACATATGTCAGCCTGGATAGCTCAGTGGTGCAGACAGTCGACTGTCGCTAGTGATGGTTAAGCAACGCTGGGCGCGGTCAGTCCTTGGATGGGTGACCGCCCGACCGTTGGAGGCTGACCGTGGTTCGGCTTCCACGTTAAACTGTAGGTCCCTTCCCTTCTTAACTTACTTGGTGGTAGGGTTCAACCCGCCCGGGTTGGTACCACCGCACTGAATGAAACGTCGGTCGAAACGGCTATGTAAATAGTTTGTGTTTCCCGTCCAGTTCAGTGTAGCCGACATGAAATGAAGGTAAGCACTGATATTACACCTAGTTCACCCGGACTTATGGGCTGACATCACGGATGTTGTAGGTGATGTAGCCAACCGTGTCAGTTTCCATAAAAAAACAAATGAAAAAAGGTTATTTTGTAACACACAAATTTCAGTTTATGCATACGCGAAAATAAAATTATTTGCCGTCAGTGTGGGGCCATAAAGTGAAAATTAAAAAAAAAAATTATAATTTGTATTGAAAAAAAATCGTAAAACATGTGTGTAGGATATCGGTTGAAATCATAGTAGGTATAACGATAGTTAGAGGTACTTACGCAAGCCAGAGTGCGCACTGTCGCAGGGCACATCTTGAAGGAATCCGCATGGATACTCCCCCAGAGACGCCTCTGGGTTGAAGTGAAGTCCATCAGGGCACAACATATTGATAGGTTGCCAGTCCTGCAATATTGCAAAATCATTTATATAGTTATTCTGAGGCCAAAGTAAAGCTTACGCATCTTTTAACAACTAAGAATTGTGTAGAATTCAGGTACCTACCTACTTCTGTAAACAATACTGACATTTAAATTATAATATATTAATATTGTCAATGTTGTTTATATTATATAAATTTTGTAAAACGTTTAGATTCGAAAATTAAAGGTCATTGGGCACTTAAGTATGAAAAATTTACCCACGACCTACATAAATTAATTGATGTGGGATGTTTCGACATATATCTCTGGTTTACGAATATATGGGTCGCATTACCATAAATAATGGGAATGAGACAGAAAATGAAATTCTGTATCTTAGAAAAATATACAGGGTGGCCCAGTTATAGTAGTCCAAAAATTTTTTTTAGATGGAGGACATCATGTTGACTCATTTAAAAACAACATTAGTTCCGCGAAAATCAATAGTTTAGAAGTTATGATTTTTTAAAACTTTTTTTGAAATTTCTCTATTTTAGTCACATTAACCGCTCTAGTTGGATATCTATTCCCCAAAATCAATGAAAATTGGTATGGAAGTAGAGGAGACATGTAGCTAGTACGTAATGAATAGTTTTAAGGTTTACTCCTAGACTGTACTGTTTCTATAGCCCTTTCAGTGAATTTTTGTTCAGATTACATTAAAACTGATGAATTTTTGAAAAATCACTGTGAAAAAAAAGTACTACCGGAGATTTGCCCATGCCCTTAAAAACTACCTATACATATCACAATTCTCCAGACCAAAAATTGTAGTGGTGTAATAATTGTAACATATTCAAAATTAACATAATGTGTACAAAGTCACTACAATAAAAAGTGACGATTACCTTAATAAAAAAAAAAAAAAAATTTTTTTTAACTAGTTTAAATAGTTTTTATGTGTAGACTAGCGCTGTTAGAGACAGGTTTGTGAATAATGTGAAATTGTAGTTGAACTAACGTTGTGAAAAAAATAAGATTTTAAAAATTAAGGTAATCGTCACTTTTTATTGCAGTGACTTTGTACAAATTATGTTAATTTTGAATATGTTACAATTATTACACCACTACAATTTTTGGTCTGGAGAATTGTGATATGTATAGGTAGTTTTAAAGGGCATGGGCAAATCTCCGGTAGTACTTTTTTTTATCACAGTGATTTTTAAAAAATTCATCAGTTTTAATGTAATCTGAACAAAAATTCACTGAAAGGGCTATAGAAACAGTACACTCTAGAAGTAACCTTAAAACTATTCATTACGTACTAGCTACATGTCTCCTCTACTTCCATACCAATTTTCATTCGATTTTGTGGAATAGATATCCAACTAGAGCGGTTAATGTGACTAAAATAGAGAAATTTCAAAAAAAGTTAAAAAAAATCATAACTTCTAAACTATTGATTTTCGCGGAACTAATGTTGTTTTTAAATGAGTCAACATGATGTCCTCCATCTAAAAAAAATTTTTGGACTACTATAACTGGGTCATCCTGTATATTACTGAGGTTTATTTCAACTTGATTAATATCTACAGGTGCAATCGTACTATCTCACTTAGTACGAAAAATATACCCAGAATCTACAGAAATAAAATAGTGTAGAGAATTTCGATAAATTGTTCATGATGGATAAAATAAAATTCTGTATTTGTAAAGAAAAATATTGATTTATTTATTTATAAGATTTATTCTATTCCATCAACTCTAGTACGCTAGTACATGATACCTCTTTGTACGCATGGTGTTTTTTAATACAAGTCCTTCATTTAAATTCTATGAATTTGTTCTTTGCAATAAATATCTTCAACTTATAAATCACTTGTTATATTTTATTCCCATGGTTTTTTTAAATAATTTTTACTTAAAATAAAAAGTGGGATATACCTTATTAATTTAAAAGTAATTTTGTTTCTGTAGGCAAACCTTCACAAATTGGGTCGGATTGTGCCCAATGACCTTTATCAATTAATTGAAAATTAATCGCTTTTGAACTATTAGTAAAGAAGACGCTACCTACCTACTTATGTAGTACCAAAGAAGTAGGAATAACATACCTCGCACTCAACATAGGCGTCGCACTGCCCTGGCATTGGATACCTCGAGTTCTCGCGCTCACAGGCCGAGGGTATACCGTTCTGGGACACCATGTCGTTCCATGCAGGAGGGGCTGTGGGGGCGGGAGGGGGGAGAGGAGGTGTCGGCTCGGTATCGATATCGAACCCCTGGGCGACACCTACGACAACCCAATCTTAGTGGAGGACTACATAATCAGGGTACCTACGCGAAAATGATTGAAATAAAGGGACTCAGGATTATTATAGATTTTTTTTTCATGTTATAGGGTCATCTTCTAGCGAAGGTTGGCTACTATTAGGGTTAGCTCAACTTTAGAGGCTGCAGCTCGAAAACAACCTGCTTGCTGCGGCTGTATAATTTTTTTTTCTTTTTTAGGGTTCCGTATCCGTTACGGGACCCTATTACTAAGCCTACGCCGCCGCCTGTCTGTCTGTCTGTCTGTCTGTCTATCCGTCCGTCCGTCTGTCTGTCTGTCTGTCTATCCGTCCGTCCGTCTGTCTGTCTGTCTGTCCGAAGGCTGTATCTCTGGAACCGTAATGTGTGTGTGTAGGATATCGGTTGAAATCATAGTAGGTATAACGATAGTTAGAGGTACTTACGCAAGCCAGAGTGCGCACTGTCGCAGGGCACATCTTGAAGGAATCCGCATGGATACTCCCCCAGAGACGCCTCTGGGTTGAAGTGAAGTCCATCAGGGCACAACATATTGATAGGTTGCCAGTCCTGCAATATTGCAAAATCATTTATATAGTTATTCTGAGGCCAAGTAAAGCTTACGCATCTTTTAACAACTAAGAATTGTGTAGAATTCAGGTACCTACCTACTTCTGTAAACAATACTGGCATTTAAATTATAATATATTAATATTGTCAATGTTGTTTATATTATATAAATTTTGTAAAACGTTTAGATTCGAAAATTAAAGGTCATTGGGCACTTAAGTATGAAAAATTTACCCACGACCTACATAAATTAATTGATGTGGGATGTTTCGACATATATCTCTGGTTTACGAATATATGGGTCGCATTACCATAAATAATGGGAATTAGACAGAAAATAAAATTCTGTATCTTAGAAAAATATATATTACTGAGGTTTATTTCAACTTGATTAATATCTACAGGTGCAATCGTACTATCTCACTTAGTACGAAAAATATACCCAGAATCTACAGAAATAAAATAGTGTAGAGAATTTCGATAAATTGTTCATGATGGATAAAATAAAATTCTGTATTTGTAAAGAAAAATATTTATTTATTTATTTATAAGATTTATTATATTCCATCAACTTTTACGCTAGTACATGATACCCCTTTGTACGCATGGTGTTTTTTAATACAAGTCCTTCATTTAAATTCTATGAATTTGTTCTTTGCAATAAATATCTTCAACTTATAAATCACTTGTTATATTTTATTCCCATGGTTTTTTTAAATAATTTTTACTTAAAATGAAAAGTGGGATATACCTTATTAATTTAAAAGTAATTTTGTTTCTGTAGGCAAACCTTCACAAATTGGGTCGGATTGTGCCCAATGACCTTAATCAATTAATTGAAAATTAATCGCTTTTGAACTATTAGAAAAAAAGACGCTACCTACCTACTTATGTAGTACCAAAGAAGTAGGAATAACATACCTCGCACTCAACATAGGCGTCGCACTGCCCTGGCATTGGATACCTCGAGTTCTCGCGCTCACAGGCCGAGGGCATACCGTTCTGGGACACCATGTCGTTCCATGGAGATGTCGGCTCGGGATCGATATCGAACCCCTGGGCGACACCTACGACAACCCAATCTTAGTGGAGGACTACATAATCAGGGTACCTACGCGAAAATGATTGAAGCCAAAATAAAGGTGCTCAGGATTATTATAGATTTTTTTTTTCATGTTATAGGGTCATCTTCTAGCGAAGGTTGGCTACTATTAGGGTTAGCTCAACTTTAGAGGCTGCAGCTCGAAAACAACCAGCTTGCTGCGGCTGTATAATTTTTTTTTCTTTTTTAGGGTTCCGTATCCGTTACGGGACCCTATTACTAAGCCTACGCCGCCGCCTGTCTGTCTGTCTGTCTGTCTGTCTATCCGTCCGTCCGTCTGTCTGTCTGTCTGTCCGAAGGCTGTATCTCTGGAACCGTAATAGTTAGCCCGCTGAGATTTTCACTGAATATGTGTTATTATGGCCGATATAACAACAAATAATAAAAATAAGAAAAAGTACGGGGGTTCCCATAGACATAGAAGAAGTGTATGCGCGTGCGGCATCTACCGAATAGAGCGTGAAGCATTTTAACTAATCATGACATTTAACTAATATGAAGCATTTCATAACACACCATAGATGGCGTCAGTGGCGCTAACCATGACATGGCAATAAGGAACCCTCGGTGCGCGAGTTCGACTCGCACTTGGCCGGTTTTTTATGGAAAACGCAACATGTGGCATCGTCGCACCTACAAGTAGGTATCTAACGACGCCCATGGAAGTTCTGTGATGCACGGGAATTGCGAATGCTATGCCGGCCTGACTCTTTGGGCCTGACAGGAGCCTTTTACGCCCCTGATGGGCAAGGGAGCGCGTTTCACATTTTCCACAATTGGCGCAGGTTCTTCAAGGTAAACCGCGTCATTAAGGTCTTAGTCTTCCTATGGATGATGAAGTGATTATTGTTTCCATTGATTTTCCTCCGATCGCCCATACAACTTGATTGATGATTGATTTTTTTTTTTTATATTTATTCGTCCCTTTTCGGGACAGGCAAAACTAATAAAGTATGCAGCCTTTTTTGTTGTACTTATAATGTCTTTTGTTTTCTTCTCGTATTGCGAGAAGCTCAAAAATATATACTTTTTATTTACGACGACGCGGCAAACAAACTTGTTCATCCGCCATCTTTCCATACAAGAATGTAATATACACGGTGAAAAAAAAACCTGTCGAACACCCGAAGGCAAGAAGTACAGTTTCAGATACTGAATCGGATAGGCTAGTTTTTTTTTTAATTCGGACAAAATTTTTCAATAAAAAAATAGAATTAGTATCACGACCTTTTACTTCTAATGTAAAATTCTCTATTCTCTAATCAAAAGAAACGTACAGTTCGCATAATAAAGTTTTATGGCTTAGTGAAGGGGGCGCGGCGGAGAGGCGGCGGCGCGCGCGAGACACAAAGCGCCCGCCGCCGCTGCCGCCTCGCCGCCAGTGTCATAACATAAATTATCTTGAGGCGGTGAATGAAGTGAAGAGTTCTTATGTCTTTAGTGAAATTATTTGTAAAGTAATTTGCCGATTTTTTTTTTTTTGTTATCTTCTGTACTGAAAATGTAATCGGTAAGTGCTTTGAGATCAGTTAGTGTGCAACAACCTATTATTTTGTATACCTAATAAGTTTTAGAATATTACCTAGGTAGTTACCTAGCTAGAAGACTGATATCACGGCTTAAGGCATATGGTAGTAGGGTTTAACTTCACATCACTGTTATGATGGCATGCATACATAATTTAGTTATTTAAAGACATCTTGATACTTAGGAATAATTGAAAAAGGACATATTTTCATATAAATTTCGAAAAAAACTAGCCTATCCGATTCAGTATCTGAAACTGTACTTCCTGCCTTCGGGTGTTCGACAGGTTCTTTGTTCACCGTGTATAGGGATACTATATGTCAAACGTCATGTCATGACAAATAAGATTATGTGTGCAATCGAAATTGAACAGACAGACATTGTAGCGACACTATTATACTAAATCGCCTGCTTTACCGGCATCGCACAGGTTATAAATGCCCGGAATGGTTGAAATGTTAAAGGATTATTAAAATTATTTTTGGACTAACTTACTTAGTGTAGTCAGATAGCACAGCAGCAAAATGACTGTTTTCGTCATGTTGTCGTCCGTTGCAGACTGTTGTCATTAGCTAATTGATTTAAATTTCCAAATTATTCACATTTTATACTATTCCCTAAATACATCTCACCATTTAGGATCATTATCTCACAGATAAATCGGTAGCCATTAAGCTATCAAAATTCTTGTTAATAATTTTACCTGTAGTTAAATCTTTTTTAATGATTGAAAACATTATGTTAACCAGATAACCGCAAAAGTTAGACATAATAAACATCGTATATCTACGCGTGTGGTGGCGTGCCTTGGGAGAGGCCTATGTCCAGCAGTGGATCGATACAGGCTGATGATCATGATGATCTATATGTGATAGTTATACACAAATTACATCTTGTTGCTTAAGGTCTCATTCTTATGAAGCATTCAGAATATTACTAAACATTTGGATATGTGCATGAAAAGAGTTTTATCGGTAGACTTAAATAAAATTATAATTATAATCGTAGACGGAAAAAATAGTTTTATAGTATATTTTTTATGATCGAAGATTATAATCTATTCATCCAAATGTCTTGTGTAATGAATGGTACGGCGGGGTTATTGTCAGAGGCGGGGTCTCATACAAAATAGTACCATGAAAGTTTTATCAAATACAAAACTGATGCATGGAGAAATTTGGATGCCCTCCGATGGCCCCGCCTTCAGGTTTTTTTTTATGGAAGCTGGCACGGTTGGCTACATCACCCACAACATCCGTGATGTCAGTCCATAACACCGGGTGAACTAGGTGCCATGTCAGTGCTTCCCTTTGGTCGTGCCGCCTACACTGAACTGGACGGAAAACACAAACTATGTACATAGCCGTTTCGACCGTCGTTTCATTCAGTGCGGTGGTACCAACGCGGGTGGGTTGAACCTAGTAAGGTAAGAAGTGAAGGGCCTTATAGTTGTACGTGGAATCCGAACCATGGTCAGCCTCGAACGGTCACCCGTCCAAGTACTGACCGGCCCAGCGTTGCTTAACAGTCAATAGCGACAGTCGACTGTCTGCTACACTGAGCTATCGAGGCTGACAGAGCACATAATCAGGTAATGTTTATTGCAAAACTTTAATAAAACGTTTAAGTAAATTTTTAGCTACGGAAAGAGGAATAGCGTAGTATCCACAGATCAGAGTGTGGTAGTATCCCACGATCGGGTGTAAAAACATCAATCAATTGAAGACGTGAGTGGACGAAGGTACTATGTAAAATTTTTTTAGAAATGCATTTTTTAACGTAAATGAAGGTGTTATGTGCCGAGTAATCAAGTGGCACTGACAGAAAATCCGAAATCTTAAATATCGAAAGTAAACTTAATCAGTTAGTTATCAGGAATAGAAAAAATCAATTCAAAAGTCCTAAATTAAAAAAGTTAAGCCATTTTGACCTCATTTTTCTCAGCTTTTTGTTTATGTTACAAAGCACCTTTGTCACCTGATGTCTTCAATTATCAAATTACATCCATTGACTTAGTTATATATTAATAGACTTTACAACAGTTACACTCGATCGGTTCCTACTGACATAAGCCAAACGGTGGATCTCGAGTTGACGGTCTGTCAGTCGCACGCTCGCACGCTCGACGAGCGCAGGCGCGTCGATCGTAGTTTTCTACAACTATAATGCCTACGTGTCCCTTGCAACATTGTAAAAATCGTACCGGGAAGAGAAACAAGGATATATCACAAATAAGTGCACGTATATCCAACGACGTATCATGTAATACATACGAGCTCTTTGCGTATATCACGTAATTTCCGAAATATTTACAAATCGCCGAACGGGCTGCCGAACGTTCGCCGAACGTTCGTTGGTAATACTCTAGGTTATCCATCACTTCAACAGCGCGGTCCTTGTCCAGCATACTACTTCACAAAGTTTTGCATTAGTTTACCGCTAGATGGCAATGTTTTCTATTGAATACCAAATTCTCCTCCAATATTGTATAGAACGCTGAATCTGTACCTTTAAATCACCATTGATTACATCAGGGTATTTCCCAGCTCATTTGAATTAAAAATCGGCTAAGTGCGGGTCGGGCCATGCACAGTGAAGATTTCCGTAGACGGGAAGTAGCTTGACGGTTAAAATACAAAGTGAATAATCAAATTAGGTGTAGGCAATAAAACCAAAACACGAACAAGTAGAAACCAGTTTCACCAGAAACGAAGTAATTTGTCACCTACTTTCCAGCAAGGCATTTTGTATCTCTGGCGAAAAAACAAAACACCATCTGCACTCGCAGAACTATTTTCTTTCAATTTTATTCAACATTCTAAATTTGAATTTTATAACGTGACAGTAAACCACAGAGTAAACTGTGCAAAAGTCGTAAAAACACACTTTTTACGACTTTAGAAGCGCATATCTCACCCAATATGGACTTAAAACCAATGACGTAACATAAAATCTCTTTGCTTAAAACAATATTTTTAATATTTATTTATTAAACGATACCGCACACTCGTAATATGTGCACTGAATTTATTTTTTCATCCCTCTGTTACATGTATGGTGTGTCGCCCTTAATTTTTAAAATATTCCATACCTATCTCAAAATGACACAACCTATCTTTTTTTCAAACCAAAAATCGTTGAAAGTTCTATCACCTTTATTTTTTTCAGAATTTTCCATCTTATAGGTGTGTGCAAGACATTATTTTGTCGTAACCATAACTACGCGCGTCCGAGGGGGGCGGGGGAGGGGAGCGGGGCACCTACTGATCCCCCCGCCCCCTCTTACCGGAGGGGAAGGGGGGGGGGGGGGGGGGGCGACTTATAAAAAAATACAAAATTTTTTTTTAAGGCACCAAAACATTGCCCCATCACATTTTGAATATAAATGTATGTAAAAACAAGGGAAGTGGTTATAGGTGAATGTTTTGGTGGTTTAAAAAAAATAACCAGGGTTAAATAACCTAACCTAACCTAATGTTGAGGCGGCGCATGTCGCATGTCGTTCTTATTGAAAAGAAATGTTTTGTTTCATTTAAAAAAATAATTGAAAAATTTTATTAATTTTGTATGAAAAATATTATTTTTAAATTTCTCCGAAACTACGCATTTCCGGCAAAAAAATATTTCACTAAAATTCATCCTTAACTCGGTCTACACTATAAGCTTAGTGGCAATTTGCAACCACTGGACCCCTCTACTAATACATATCCTTTAAAAGAAAGGACAGGACAACGCTACACTAACACTGCGTGCAATTATTGCATGCAGTGTATCCACTGTTATTACTGTCTGTCCTCCAAACTATTTTTCTATCTCAAATATTTTTGACGGACGTTCAGTCAGTCTGAGCCAATACCAGCGACCGGCGGCCTCCGCACGAACGCAGTAGTGATCCCTCCTGCTGGATCGGTGGTCCCCGAACTATCGCAGGCCCCCACCTATTACGCAAGTAGGTGCTTACCCACACCTTATTCTGTCTTTTCCAATACTGTAAGTAAGGTATCGATAGATAGTAGGCGCATAGGATATAAGTCAGTCAGTCAGTCAGCGTGTAAGCGTCCACTGCTGGACGAACGCCTCTCCAATTTTGCTCCAGTCTTCCCGGCCTTCAGCGGTACGGAACCACTGCTTTCCGCCGACGTACTTGATGTCGATGTCGTCCCACCTGGCGGGTGGTTTTCCCACACTCCGTTTTCCTGTCCACGGCCGCCAGTGTAGGACACGGTTAATCCGACGGTCGTCGTCTCTTCGGCTGACGTGCCCAGCCCATTGCCACTTGAGCTTAGCCACCCGGTATCCAATATCGACTACTTTGGTGCGTCGGCGGATTGCCTCGTTACGCACAATATCACGTAGCGTTATTCCCAGCATGGCTCGCTCTATTGCTCGCTGGGCAACTTTCAACCTTTGGACAACACCGACCGTCAGCGTCCACGTTTCACACCCGTACGTCATAACCGGGAGGACACACCTCGTCATATATACGGGTTTTTAAATTTTGCGGAATACATACATAGATGCATAGGATATAAGGATAGGTAGATGATATAAAATAAGCGAGTAGTATATACCTAATTTAATTACATACGTAATTGTAAAATTGCATGTAATACAGGAAAATAAAGGTTCCAAATAGGTAACATAGTAAAAACAAAGTTTTACTAAGTAATTACATCTTAAACTAGAAAAACTCCCGACCCTTAATACGTTAAAAATAATTTCCGTTGACTCACTTAAAGAAGTCAGTGGACCGCTAAGTAAATAACCGCGCAGCTCTGAGTTTTTATATTTTATTTACTTAGCGGTCCCCCGACTCGGAACCCCGTCGACGAAAATTATTTTTAACTTTTTAAGGGTCGGGAGTTTTTTAAATTTGTAATTTAACTTTTATTTCAAGCTTTTTTAAAATACCGCATGCAAATCGGTCCACTTTTTAAGATAATAATTTTTTTTATTACTTAATTACTTGATTACTAACATATGTAAGAACCATCCCGATTAAACAAGCTTCCTAAAAAAAAACGCATCCAAATCGGTCCATCCGTTTGGGAGCTACGATGCCATAGATAGACATACACACACACGCACCCTCACACGCACACACACACACGCACGTTTCTTGTAAAATAAATAAATTTATTACCCGACTACGGCGAAGCAAAAAGGAGGGTTATGTGTTTGACCGGTATGTATGTATGTATGTATGCATGTAAGGCGATATAGTCCCAACCTAGTGGACCTGATCGCCGGACTGACTCCGCCAGTCCTCCCACCAAGAACTATGTATTTATGTATGTATGTATGTTCATCTGTTCCCTCATAACTTCTAAACTACTTATCATAATTTGAAAAATGAGGTATCGTTGAAAGCGTCTTGATCGTCCGCTGGTTATAGGCTATATGACGTCACATAAAATTGACTATGGCGCCCTCTACATGACAAAAAGTCACGATCTAAAAAAATAAAAAATTTAATGATGCCGTGTTGGGTATCAAATGAAAGGGCTTAATTAGCACATTTCAAAAATGTATATATTGTTAGCTGTTGCTTTCGGATTTGCTTGCATGCACCCGATGATTGGGAATAATTTCTAAATAAAATAAAATCAGGCCTCACTCCAAACCTACCGAAAATACATCCTACTAATATTATAAACGCGAAAGTTTGTGAATGAGTTGCGTTCAGGAAGACGATAAACCTACTCAAAGAAAGTAAGTAACTAAGGGCAAGGCCGAAGGCCGAGCTGCGTTCAGGAAGAAGATAAACCTTCTTAAAGACAGTAAGTAACCGAGGGCGAGGCCGAAGGCCGAGCTTCGTTCGGGAAGACTATAAACCTTCTCGAAGAAAGTAAGTAACAAAGGGCGAGGCCGAAGGCCGAGCTGCGTTCAGGAAGACGATAAACCTTCTCGAAGACAGTAAGTAACTATGGGCGAGGCCGAAGGCGGAGCTGCGTTCAGGAAGAGGATAAACCATCTTTAAGAAAGTAAGTAACAAAGGGCGAGGCCGAAGGCCGAGCTGCGTTCGGGAAGACTAAACCTTCTAGAAGAAAGTAAGTAACAAAGGGTGAGGCCGAAGGCCGAGCTGCGTTCAGGAAGATGATAAACTTTCTCGAATACAGTAAGTAACTATGGGCGAGGCCGAAGGCCGAGCTGCGTTCAGGAAGAGGATAAACCATTCTTAATAAAGTAAGTAACTGAGGGCGAGGCCGAAGGCCGAACTGCGTTCGGGAAGACTACAAACCTTCTCGAAGAAAGTAAGTAACAAAGGGCGAGGCCGAAGGCCGAGCTGCGTTCGGGAAGACTATAAATCTTCTCGAAGAAAGTAAATAACAAAGGGCGAGGCCGAAGGCCGAGCTGCGTTCAGGAAGAGGATAAACCATCTTTAAGAAAGTAAGTAACAAAGGGCTAGGCCGAAGGCCGAGCTGCGTTCAGGAAGACGATAAACCATCTTTAAGAAAGTAAGTAACAAAGGGCGAAGCCGAAGACCGAGCTGCGTTCAGGAAGAGGATAACCTTTTCGAAGAAAGTAAGTAACAGAGGGCGAGTCCGAAGGCCGAGCTGCGTTCAGGAAGAGGATAAACCATTTTTAAGAAAGTAAGTAACAAAGGGCGAGGCCGAAGGCCGAGCTGCGTTCGGAAAGACTATAAACCTTCTCGAAGAAAGTAAGTAACAAAGGGCGAGGCCGAAGGGCTGGTCGAGGCTGGCCAAGATGGTTTATCCTCTTCCTGAACGCAGCTCGGCCTTCGGCCTCGCCCATAGTTACTTACTGTCTTCGAGAAAGTTTATCGTCTTCCTGAACGCAGCTCGGCCTTCGGCCTCGCCCTTTGTTACTTACTTTCTTCTAGAAGGTTTAGTCTTCCCGAACGCAGCTCGGCCTTCGGCCTCGCCCTCAGTTACTTACTTTCTTAAAGATGGTTTATCCTCTTCCTGAACGCAGCTCGGCCTTTGCCTCGCCCATAGTTACTTACTGTCTTCGAGAAAGTTTATCGTCTTCCTAAACTAAACGCAGCTCGGTCTTCGGCCTCGCCATCAGTTACTTACTTTCTTCGAGACGGTTATCGTTTACCTGAACCCAGCTCGCCCTTATGGACTATGGTACACATGTTAAAATTATAAAACAATAAAACCTAAACAAACAAAACATGTAAAACGGCTCTGCAAATACTTTATCACGAAGTTATAACCCCAAAATAATTGAAATAAAAAATAAGTTCAAGAACTAAAACCCGACTACTGAAAAATCACGCTCTAAAAAGTATGAAACAAGAAAATATTCTTGTCTGAAATTGTTATGTACAAACTATTCAATATATTATCGTCTATTAAATAAACAACTTACACGTAATATATGTTAATGTATTAATAAATATTCATAGTGTTGTTTAGAGGATAGCCGTGGTCGTATGCCACCTACTATAGGGCAAAGTGGCATACGACCATGGCTATCCTCTGAACAACACTATGAATATTTAAGTAAAATATATTGTACATAACAATTTCAGATGAGAATATTTTCTTGTTTCATACTTTTTAGAGCGTGATTTTTCAGTAGTCGGGTTTTAGTTCTTGAACTTATTTTTTTTACCGAACTGTCGAATCTTGAGTCGACGTTTGCGAATTTCCAGATAGGTGTAGTGATAAAACACTTTCTAACTAAACATTCTACTCATCAAAACAGGTGTCTGCCAAGTACCTATTACGTTGCGTGAAATTAAAGCGAACGGATCTGTGCCACAATTCTCACTCCAATTTCACGCGGTGTGAACAAATATTGTCTGCCAATATGTTTTGTCAACACAAGTTAAATAAGCAAATATTTCGTGATACGCTCGAACTAGAGTTACCACACGTCCAGGAATGAGCCGGACAATCTTTGAATCGCACACCTTGTCCTGGAGTACGGTTGATAAAAAAACCAGCCAAGTGCGAGTCTGTCAACACATGTTAAATAAGTTAATATTTCGTGATACGCTCGAACTAGAGTTACCACACGTCCAGGAATGAGCCGGACAATCTTTGAATCGCACACTTTGTCCTGGAGTTCGGTTGATAAAAAAACCAGTCAAGTGCGAGTCTGTCAACACATGTTAAATAAGTAAATATTTCGTGATACGCTCGAACTAGAGTTACCATACGTCCAGGAATGAGCCGGACAATCTTTTAATCGCACACTTTGTCATAGAGGTCGGGTGAAAAAAAAACCAGCCAAGTGCGAGTATGTCAACACATGAAGCAAATATTTCGTGATATGCTCGAACTAGAGTTACCACACGTCCAGGAATGAGCAGGACAATCCCGGAATTGCACACCTTGTCCTGCATTATGGGTGATAAAAAAACTAGCGTGCGAGTACGATTCGTACACCGAGGATTCCGCACCAGGTTTCTTGTAAGAGGATCCTGGAAAAATAGAACTGGCGGAATTTTGGACGTATTAAGTTGTATGTTACCTACCTATTTTCAGTATTGCCAGTATATTGCAGCTCGGCCTTCGGCCTCGCCCATACTTACTTACTGTCTTCGAAAAGGTTTATCCTCTTCCTGAACGCAGCTCGGCCTTCGGCCTCGCCCATAGTTACTTACTGTTTTCGAGAATGTTTATCGTTTTCCTGAACGCAGCTCGGCCTTCGGCCTCGCCCACAGTTACTTACTTTCTTCGAAAAGGTTATCCTCTTCCTGAACGCAGCTCGGCCTTCGGCCTCGCCCTTTGTTACTTACTTTCTTAAAGATGGTTTATCCTCTTCCTGAACGCAGCTCGGCCTTCGGCCTCGCCCATAGTTACTTACTGTCTTCGATAAGGTTTATCGTCTTCCTGAACGCAACTCCGCCTTAGGCCTCAAAAAATTGCTCACTTTCTTCGAGGCGGTTTATCGTTTACCTGAACCCAGCTCGCCCTTAGTTACTTACTTTCTTCCTTTGAAATACGAATTTCACGCGAGCGAAGCCGCGGGCAAAAGCTAGTAAAAAATAAATGTCCGGAAATTTTCACGACCTTACTGAATAGTGAGGACCTGTACACGATCAATATTATTGCCAGTAATACTGACACTCAGTAATAATGAAAATACTGGCATAAATATGTTATGTCAATACCGTTAGTGCGTACATTACACGGTAAAAATTACGAGTATATTTCTCACTATTTGGTTTAGTTTTTTTTTTTTATGGAAACTGACACGGTTGGCTACATCACCTACAACATCCGTGATGTCAGCCCATAACACCGGATGAAGTTGGTGCCACGTCAGTGCTTCTCTTCGGTCGTGCCGGCTACACTGAACTGGACGGAAAACACAAACTATTTACATAGCCGTTTCTACCGACCTTTCATTCAGTACTGTGGTACCAACCCGGGCGGGTTAAACCCTACCACCTAGTAATATAAGAAGGGAGTCATATCCCTAAGTCGCCTTTTACGACATACACGGGGAGAGATGCAGTAGGGCTATTCTTTTAAAGTAACGGCCCCACACGGTACGGTTCAATGAACTGATAGTAAAAGCGAAGTTGTTTGTTGGGAGCTGTTATGCCTAACGCCACACAGAGCGTATGTCATTTTGTCAGCGTATTTTGTCAGCCTCGGTAGCTCAGTGGTGCGGTCGGTCGACTCTTGTTAAGCAACCCTGAACGAGGTCAGTACTTGGATAGGTGACCGCTCGACAGTTGGAGGCTGACCGTGGTTCGGATTCCACGTAAAACTGTAGGTCCCTGCGCTTTTTACCTTACTAGGTGATAGGGTTTATCCCGCCCGTGTTGGTACCACAGCACTGAATAAAACGTCGGTCGAAACGGCTATGTAAATACTTCGTATTTTCCGTCCAGTTCAGTGTAGCCGACATGAAATGAAGGGAAGCACTGACATGGAACCTAGTTCACCCTGTGTTATGTTGTAGGCGATGTAGCCAAACGTGTCAGTTTCCTTAAAAAAAAATAAAAGAAATGTTGCGATGCGTAAATCGTGTCGCGTTACGCGCATACATTGCGCCACGTACACATTTCTACTGCGCGTCACACCAAGTGCAAAATATGTCGTTCGTTGCTTTGAAGTTCACATTTTGCGTCGCAAGTTACGCGACAGCAAATACGCCAAGTGCGTCGCTAGCTTTAATTGACCAAAAATTATCTTTATCTCTGCACCACGCGCACTGGGCAGGAATTGCATCCATACACGCTGGATTTACCGCGGATGCGTACAAATCGATTCTGCAGATCTTTCCTCTACAGAACCGGTAAACTCTGGAACGCTCTCCCTGCCCATATATTTCCCCCCAAGTACAGTATCGGGTCCTTGCGAGAGGAGCGTGAATGGGCACCTGTCAGGCCGGAATGGCATTCGTAACTCCCGCGTACGACCGAATGTCCATGGGCGTCGTTAGACACCTTATGGGTGGCTCGGCGCCTTAAGACGCGCTATCAATAAAAAAAATAGGTAAAAAAACTTTTAAGTTAAACGGTTTTATTAAAAAAAAACAGCTGCACAAAAAACTAGAAAAAAAATCAGCTATACAAAAACTAGAAAATAATAAGGACACAAACCTTGGCCTTTTTAAGATTTTACGTCTGGGTAAGAAATTGTGCAATAATAGCGTGCTGTGTTCTCATGTCGGATGCCAAAGGGCACTTTGTGTCGCTGCGTCAGCGGAATAAGTAATAAATTGAGACTTTTAACAGACTAATATAAAAACGTGGGGCGTATAATATACATAATAACATGCGCCCCACGTTTTTATATTAGTCTGTTAAAAGTCTCAATTTATTACTTATTCCGCTGACGCAGCGACACAAAGTGCCCTTTGGCATCCGACATGAGAACACAGCACGCTATTATTGCACAATTTCTTACCCAGACGTAAAATCTTAAAAAGGCCAAGGTTTGTGTCCTTATTATTTTCTAGTTTTTGTATAGCTGATTTTTTTTCTAGTTTTTTGTGCAGCTGTTTTTTTTTAATAAAACCGTTTAACTTAAAAGTTTTTTTACCTATTTTTTATTTACTCGTTTTTAGTTTGATTTTTTTTATAATTTTTTTCTTTCATGTTGTTCCCACGAGTACTGGACCAATAACAGTCGACCCCCCCAGAGGTCCATGTAGAGGGGCAAGGCTCTCATACAACAAGGTGTGCCCAGCCTTGAAGTTGAAACGTTAACGACGTATATTTTATCCACCCTAATGCCACAGTCCTCGGCACGTTTCAAACGTTGACTTGGGTGGTGTATCGCTAACCACGTATCATTTTTAGCCACCCTAACGCCACACAGTTCTCGGGACAATACAGAAACCTTAACTTGGGTGGATTCAAACAAATATCCTGATCATAATTTTTGTTTTATTTAAGTTCAACAGTCCACCTCCTGCCTCCATAATCAGATCCTCGTCACCAAGTGTAGAAGTATGGGACACTCGTCCAAACCAACCAAATGAGCCCAAATTCGAGAGGGTTACTAGTACCAGTTGAAGAGTTCCACTGTCCACCTCCTGAATCCATCATTAGACCCTCGCCACCAAGTGTATTGGTAGAAGTATGGGACACTCGTCCAAACAAACCAAATGAGCCCAAACTCGAGGGGGTTACTAGTAACGGTTGAAGAGTTCCACTGTACACATCCTGACTCCATCATCAGACCCTCGTCACCAAGTGTATTGGTAGAAGTATGAGTCACTCGTCCAAACCAACCAAATGAGCCCAAACTCGAGGGGGTTACTAGTAACGGTTGAAGAGTTCCACTGTACACCTCCTGACTCCATCATCAGACCCTCGTCACAAAGTGTATTGGTAGAAGTATGGGACACTCGTCCAAACAAACCAAATGAGCGCAAACTCGAGGGGGTTACTAGTAACGGTTAAAGAGTTCCACTGTACACCCCCTGACTCCATCATCAGACCCTCGTCACCAAGTGTATTGATAGAAGTATGGGACACTTGTCCAAACCAACCATATGAGCCCAAACTCGAGGGGGTTACGAGTAACGGTTGAACAGTTCCACTGTACACCTCCTGACTCCATCATCAGACCCTCGTCACCAAGTGTATTGGTAGAAGTATGGGACACTCGTCCAAACCAACCATATGAGCCCAAACTCGAGGGGGTTACTAGTAACGGTTGGAGAGTTCCACTGTACACCTCCTGACTCCATCATCAGACCCTCGTCACCAAGTGTATTGGTAGAAGTATGGGACACTCGTCCAAACAAACCAAATGAGCCCAAACTCGAGGGGGTTACTAGTAACGGTTGAAGAGTTCCACTGTACACATCCTGACTCCATCATCAGACCCTCGTCACCAAGTGTATTGGTAGAAGTATGGGACACTCGTCCAAACAAACCAAATGAGCCCAAACTCGAGGGGGTTACTAGTAACGGTTGAAGAGTTCCACTGTACACCTCCTGCCTCCATCATCAGACCCTCGTCACCAAGTGTATTGGTAGAAGTATGGGACACTCGTCCAAACCAACCATATGAGCCCAAACTCGAGGGGGTTACTAGTAACGGTTGAAGAGTTCCACTGTACACCTCCTGAATCCATTATCAGACCCTCGTCACCAAGTGTATTGGTAGAAGTATGGGACACTCGTCCAAACCAACCAAATGAGCCCAAACTCGAGGGGGTTACTAGTAACGGTTGAAGAGTTCCACTGTCCACCTCCTGACTCGATCATCAGACCCTCGTTACCAAGTTGAAATTATCATAATATTGTATTGTCATGAGAACTCAATGTGTGTGCAAAGTTTCATAAAAATCGGTTCAGTAGAAGTAGTTCAAAAAATTGTCGCAAGATTTGAAACAAAGATAGTAACAAACAAACAAACAAACAAACAAATATACGGAGTCAAGCTAAAAAACCGTTTAAATAAAAATCTTTTAAAATATGAAGCTAAAGCTACGAATAAAAATTGATAATATGTGACGTTCGTGCCATGTACTTTAACGAAGTTTTATTTTATCACGACACGTACAATAATTTGTACGTGTCGTGATTAGTGTTGTAAATTGACCGTCAATGACCAAAAAGTCCCGTCAATGACCACTAAAAGAGCGGTCAATGACCGTCAACGTCCTAAAAAGTCGTCGCCTCGGCGTCGTCGAGCGACGTTGACCGTTGTCATCAAGACGTTGTCCGCTACCGACGCCGAAATTGAAACGTTGCCGCACTGCTGCTCGGGCAACGTCCATCGACAACTTCTGAGAACAAAATACGTTGTGGAGTCGCAATATTTTAGCGCGCGTATATAAATATAAAATAAGTGTGCTGTATGTAGTTGTATCATTTCATTATTATACTCAACATAGATTAATGTGAATATAAAATTACTTAAGAAATACAAATAGGTAGTGTTATAAAATAAAACTTCAATTAAACAAGACTTATAACTATTTTTTAAAGTTAATGTTAGGAAGTGTAAATATCTACTTTGCAGTATTATAAAATGCCCACCGAATAAAATTGATTAACCTTTTAACTAAGAACCTACACTAATAGTATGCAATATACTAGATAAGACAGGTGATTTAAATCCTCATAGCATATAATAAATAATTATTAAATGAAAACTATTTGAAATCAGAAAAACAAAACTACTCGTAGGTACCTTGGAGCAAAATTTTTATTTTAAATTGTATCTAGCAACTCCATGGATGACCAACTCTCATTCCGTTTTCGTGTTCGTTTGAGCGAGCGAGCGGCGTCCATGACGCAAACCGTTCAGACGGACAAGTTGACATGGAAGCAAGTGTGCAAGTTACGTGCAGCATGCATGTTACATTATCTTGTTTGATACTTGCATACAATGCGGCCAGCAACATTTTGAATTTTTCCTATCATATCATATCACATTTGAACATCATTTTTTCTTCATTGCACTACCGCAAAGGAAATTTCATAAGCAGATAAGTATTGGTGAGTAACGAATGTAATTAAAACTAAAAAACATTCTAAATATTGTAAGCGTAATAAATAAGATCGACGAAGCAATAAACAATATTTTGATAGCAGTCCAGCAAGATAGCTTTCTACTTGCCTTCTCTGTCCACTGGTAGGCATTATGCCAGCAGAACATGCCAGTGGAATGTTTCCTCCAGTGTTGCCAACTCAAATTTTGAAATTCTCCTAGATTGACTTCGAAAATCTCCTAAAAATCTCCTAGAAAATTTTCGTCCTCCTAAAAAATTCTCCTGTTATTCAAATTATAAAAATTTCACCACATTTTTAGTGTTCCTTATACGTATGGGACTATATTACTAAGCCTAGGCCGTCTGTCCGTCCGTCTGTCTGTCTTATACCTTTAAAGAGCTGTATCTTTTGCACCCTGAAAACCGGTCAAGTGCGAGTCGAACTCGCGCACCGAGGGTTCTCTGCCAGTCAGTCAGTCAGTCAGTCAGCGTGTAAGCGTCTACTGCTGGACATACGCCTTCAATTTTCCTCCAGTCTCTCGGCCTTCAGCGGTACGGACCACTGCTATCCGCCGACATACTTCATGTCGGCGTCCCACCTCGCGGGTGGTCTTCCACACTCCGTTTTCCTGTCCACGGCCGCCAATGTAGTACATGGTTACTCCAACGGTCGTCATCCCTTCGGCTAACGTGCCCAGCCCACTGCCATTTTAGCTTATCCACCTGGTTTCCAATATCAATTACTTTGGTGCGTCGGCGGATTGCCTCATTCATTAGTCATTCACTACGCACCATTTCGCTTAGCTATACTCCCAGGCCAGCCCAGCATGCTAGTTCCATCGCTCGCTGGGCAACTTTGGAAAACAACTAAAGTCAGAGCTCACGCCCGTACGTCGTAAACGGTAGGACGCACTGGTCATAATATATACAGGTTAGACCTCGGGGCGAATTTTAAGTTTCCGAGGCAGCCCTACTAAGTTGAATTCCTCCCTCGACATCCTTAAGGAGACCTTGTCTACCAAGCAGTATTTATTCGAGATATACGTACTTCTTTCTTCCTTCAATCTATTCCATCACTTCTCCGCCAATAATGATTTGTCCTCCCGTCATAACCACGATTGCCATTCTAACCACCACGTAATTCGTCTGTTTTAATGAATTTTTTTTAGTTTTTAACCACACTAAGTTTGACACTTGTACGTATTACCGTATATACGTTAGAGCAAAACCAAACAAAAAATTTTTTTTAGAAAAAAACACGTTTCTTGTATGGGGAAGCCCTTAATAAATTTTTTTTTCTTATTATTTGATAGGATGTCCGCCAATAATAAATAACACATGATCTGTGAAAATCACAACCAGCTACCTATTACGGTACAAAAGATACAGCCCTTAAAGTAGTGCGGACTGACGGACAGACTGTCAACGTAGGCCTAGTACTACTAATTATTAGAAAGAATACATGTAAATAACATTGATTGATAACAAAGTGTTCGTTCGGTTAGGCCCGCCCGGTAGCCGGCTTGTTGGTCGATCAATGCACGCATACTCACAGAGTGTCACATTATCCTATCTAAAGAGCAAGAAGGGGGAACCTTGCTCTTATCAAAAGACAAATCCTATGGTATATTGTGTGACTTGAGAAGATGGTTGGTTGATTCACATACAGTTCATTCATTGTGTTGTCACCGTTTAAACCGACATATTTGTTTTTTACTAGTAAATATATATTTCTCACTCCTAAATCTTCTCCTGTAATGATTTTTTGTTTTTTTTTTATTTTTTTTTTTTATTAATTTTTTTTTTTTTTTTGCACCACGTGTTAGTCAGCGACTTGTTGCACAGCTGTTGACAGCGAGTTGTGTGTGTGTATTCTGTTAGTTTGAAAAAATGCCTGCTTTTGGAGGCAAAAAGCAGGCATTTTTTCGAACTAACAGACTACGATAATTAATTAAAAAAACTAATTAATTAGCAAACTTTTAATATGGAGTGTTTTTAAAATAACGTTACATAGGGGCGCGGGAGCTGGGCGCGAATTTGCCGCGCGCCGCCTCCGCTCCCCCGCGCCCATCGTCCTTATTATTTACAATAATATAGTTATTTTTTTAAACAATTTGTCGCCATCGCCACAGATTACTAAATAGTCGCCAACGATTTGCTTTTAACCCTAACTATATTCATTTGTTTCACTCGTTTGCAATTATTACAGGTAAAAGAGAGACAGCGCACACCGTACTGCGTGGCGTGATAGCGCGTCGCGCGCGCGGCCGGTGCAGCACAGACATCAAAGCGACGCCGCCGGGGCGGCGGCCCTTTGATGTCTGTGCGCCACGCAGCTGCCTACCTACTTAGCTCATGTGTTGCTTGCATGCGTTGCGTCCAATACAGTGCGTAAATAAGTAGGTAAACATCGACATTTTCGTCGTCGTTCAAGGTCGCACGTTGCACACACACGCACGCGCGATGTGTGTTGTGCAGCGCAATATAGTAGGTACCTACCTACATACGTTGGTTACCTACAACTACGATTCAAATAATCAACCTACCTACACTAAATAAAAGGAGATAGGTACAGATTATTCCATTCCATTGCAAGTCCTTTCGGGTTGGGTTGGTTAGGTTAGTTTTATAATAAATTTAATTTAATATTTCCTTATAGAAATACGTGTAGGGTAGACTATTCGCACCGCACTCATGCATGCCCACGAGTGAATTTCCGTGTTATAGGTATGTTGTTAGTGATTGAGTGCTACCTACCCTGTTAGCGCTGGAAAAAGTCCAAGGTAGGTAGGGTAGGTATGATTGATTATATATAATTTTATTCTTCCGGATTTTTTCGGAGTCGTCGGCGATTGTACTCGCCGGTCTGCCACCCGTCCTCGCTCGAGTGCCTCCCAAGATAGAAGACGGGCCCACCGATCAGTCTTGAGTTACATAATATTATTGTCTTCACTGTCCGGAGGTAGATTTCCACTCAGAAATTTGGTCATTATTTTTGTGGTTTCAATTGCAGCCTGTTGTTGGAGTATTTCTAATTTTATACCAGCGTCTAAATTTTTTATGTGTTTCTCTGTTGATTTATTTATAATTCCTGTAGTGCCTATAACTATTGGGACGATTTCGACTCTTGTATTCCACAATCTTTGGACCTCAATTTTTAGTGCGTAGTATTTAGTAAGTTTTTCATTTTCCTTCCTAGTGAGGTTATAGTCGGATGGCACTGTGACATCGATAAGGTAAGTTCTGTTTTTATTTTTGTCTACATATATGAGGTCTGGTCGGTTGTTAGGTAACGCATAATCAGTGGTGACAGCAATTTCCCATATTAGTTTAAATTCTTCATTTTCCACCACATGTGGTTCATTTAACGGGCATTTCCACCAAAATTTTGTGGTTTCGGACTTGTGTTTCTTGAGTAAATTCCAATAAACGTATTTGACTAATTGATTATGTCTCTTTAGATATAGTGGCTGTACTAATATTTTACATCCTGAGATGATATGCCTGACTGTTTCATCCTTTTCGTGACATAATCGGCATCGTCCATCTGTATCAAGTTTTAAAATATCACGTTCAAACTGTTTTGTTCTGACCGATTGTTCTTGTATTACAAAAATTTTAGATTCCATTTGGGGAGTAGTAGGTTGTTTTTTTTGCCAAGAGAAAGATTTTTCAGTATCCGTATTTGGGTGCATTAGTACCTCTCTCACAATTTGACCATGTAGTGGCTTTTCTTTCCAATTTTCTTTGGATTGTTCAGTCTGTTTTTTGTGGATTAAGATTTCATCTTCCGTGGGTTGTTCGATATTAAGTTTTTGTCTAAATTTTTTACCTTGTGATATTATGCTATATAGGCCTTTTTCCTTATCATGATCAACAATTACTTTTAGGACATTGTCATTTTTGTCATCTAGATATTTTTCCATTTTAATAGTTAATTTTATATATAGATTTTCTATGTTTAGTAGGCCTCTTCCTCCTTCATTTACTGGTAGATATAGTCTTTCTGTGTTAGATTTTTGTTGGTGCATGTTATATATGTTTAGGAGTTTCCTTGTTTTTCTGTAAATTTTTTTAAAGTCATCCATAGTATAATTTATTACATTGAAAGTATATATAAGAACCGGTGTTGCGTATGTATTTATGGCCTTTATAATATTTCTTGAGTTTAATGTAGATTGAATGATTTTTCTTACTCTTCTTATGTATTCATTTTTCTTTTCTTCTATTATTTGTTTGTGGTTGATTTCCCCATTTTCATCAATGCCAAGATATTTGTATTTTTTGGTATTGAAGGCTTCGAATTTGTTTCCATCAAGCAGTATATGGTCTTCACCTTCAGCGTTTATTCTTTTACTACCTTTTATTTCTAATACTTTACATTTTTCTATCCCAAATTCCATTCCAATTTGTTTGGAGTATATTTCTACGGTATCTATTAGATTTGATAGCTGATATTTATTTGCAGCGTATAGTTTTATATCATCCATGTAGAGGAGGTGATTAATTATTTGGCCACTTCTTAAAATATATCCGGTTTTTTCATATTCACTCAGTAATTTTGATAATGGATTAAGACATAGACAAAATAGTAAAGGGGACAGAGAATCTCCTTGAAATATTCCTCGTTTTATAATTATTGGCTTTGTTGTAATTCTTGAGTCAGTGCTTATTGTATTCATAATCACTTGCCATGTTTTCATAACTTTTGATATACAATTTGTAATTACGTTAGGGCATTTATATAGTTTGAGGATGAGAATAATCCATTCATGTGGTACCGAATCATATGCTTTTTTGTAATCTATCCACGCCATGTTTAGGTTTTTCTTGTATGTGTTTGTATCTTCTAAGATAGATTTATTGACAATTAAATGGTCTTTGCAACCTCTCGCGCCCCATTTACAACCTCTTTGGTAAGAAGTCATTATATCATTGGCATTACAATGTTTGTATATTTCTACATATAGGATATATGTAAATAATTTGTAAGTGGTTGGTAAGCATGCGATCGGCCTCCAATTTTTTGGATCATTTGTATTCGGATTTTTTGGGATTAAAGTGACCACACCTGTTGTAAGCCACGGTTCTATCTGTTCTTCGTCATTAAGAATTTTGTTAAAGTAATGCAGTATGTATGGATGTGCACTAGTAAAATATTTGAGGTAATAGTTTTGTAATTTGTCTATTCCGGGGGTCTTCCAGTTTTTTAGATTTCTTATTGCATCTTTAAATGCTATATCATTTATTGCATTAAAATTGTTATTCTGGATTATTGGTATTTTATCTGCAATTGTTTGTATCATAATATTCGACTTATCAATGCCAACAGGCTGACTGTAAATGTTTGACCAAAATTCTTCTATTTCATTCTTTGTTGGAATTTCTTTTGGAGTTATATTTTTTTCAAACATTTTCCTGTAGAATTTTCGTTCATTTTGTTTGAATAGCATGTTTTCTTTTTTTTTTCTTATTTTCATTTTCATAGCGTTTGATTCTTCCCGCATACATTTTGATTTTTTGTTTTAGTAGTTCAATTATATTGTATAACATTATATCAGTTGTTATATTATACTTTTTATATAGGTTGTCCTTGATATTTCTCATTCTCCTGCTAGTAACACCACGTGAAATTTCGATCAGTTGTCCAAGGTTTTTTCTCAATATTTCAATTTTATCCTGTATTCTCTTTTTCCAAACTGGGACCTGATTACTATTGTTAAATGATTTTTCAAGTATTTTCTGTTTGTTTTCTTTGATAACTGTCATCGCTGCTGAGTAGAGGATTATGTTTAATTCTGTTATGTTCATGTTAAATGTTAGTATATTTGGTAAATATGCATTTATTTCATTTACATTTTTTATGAATTGTTTGTTTATCATGCCTTTCGGCAAGTATTGTCTTTCATTTATATCAGTTTTCTTTATTTCTTCTATTGTACTTATTAAATTCTTTATTAAATGACTTCTGTCATTATATAAATTTGACTCCGTATTATAATTGTTATTCATATTATAATTGGTTAAATCTGGTGTTAAGAATATATCGAAGGAGACATCTTCATTTATTTCTGTTATATTGCCTGTCCTATGTGCATTAGCAGCTGTATATTCGTTCACATATGTATGATCAGCATTCGGTTCTTTTCTTGAATTTATTAATTCTCTGGACAATATTGATTCTGCAACTTCATTGTTGTTGAAGGTATCAGTGGATGTTGTACTGGGTACCTGTTCAGTGTGATTGTTAATCGAATCTGTTATTGGATTTATTAGTTCTCTAATAAATCCAATATATATATATATATATATATATATATATATATATATATATATATATATATATATATATATATATATATAAGTTATTGGAGTGTAGCCCGCTCTATTTTTTTCAACATAGAATATTACGATTTCTTTTATAGTTTTTTATTTAATCACCTAGGTAGGTACCTACATTATATCAAGAAAAACTAATAAAAATTTAAAAGAAGATCCACCCTTCTGCACACGCGCGGCGCGTCAAGAACGCCTGGCTCACTCCATATGGAAGGCGTCGCGCGGCGTCGTCGTGCCGAGCTTGCGGCGTCGCATAAGAGCCGTCAATGACCGGTCATTGACGGACGTTTTCCATTTTTTGGAAGTTTTCCGTTTGGTCAACGTCGGTAATTGACGGCCTTTGCATCACTAGTCGTGATAAAATAAAACTGAACTATCACTGAGCGTGACACAATTATTGTGTCACGCTGCTGCTGCGTTTTGTCCGGGAATGAACCAGAGTAAAGATGGTAATCCTAGCTCGAACACACCCCTGTGCTGTTGGCTGTGATTTGTGATTCAAAGCAAGCACCTCGACAATTTAAAGCTGTATATATATTTACAGGTACATCAGTAGATATTGAAGTGATATGAATGACATACACTTTATTGCACAGTAAAAAGTGACAAATTAAGGTATAAAGGCATTCTCTACCAGTCGTGCCTGGGATTGTGGGTATGTTAGACGGGTAGGGCAAAATTAAATAAAAAAAACCTATTGTAATAATATAATGAAACCTAATTTAATTTATTTAATTTGAATTATTTTTTAGTTCGAAATATTATAAAAAAAAAAATGTGTTTTTTTTATGTAGGTAATGTAAATAATACAATATTAAAAATAACTAAAATCAAATATTGGTATTAATAAAAAGTATTTAATTTATAATTTAACCTACAAATACAATACAATGTTTTACATAAACAATGTATACATTCATTACATATATGCACACCATTTACGTAAACCTACATGGGTGGCTGTGCTGAGGGACCAATGGTGTAGTCGACAGAGCCAAAATCACCTCTCCTCGCGAAACCACGCACAGTTAGGCGCCATGCCAGCAGATTTGCAGACTGTTGCTAGGCTTTCTAGCCTGTTCATACGACATTTTAAGACACCAAGGTTGTCAATATCCCAATGTCAACCAACTACAAAAGGGCGCTGAGTGTCTGTGCGACGAATTCTGCGGATATAGGACGGGTGTCAGGTAATAAGGGACGCTAGTTCCACAGAGCAGCGTCCCTGATAGTACTTGTAAAACAGACTAAGCAAACCTACAAATCGTTTATAATATCGATGATTCATTTTATGAGATTATGTTGGTTTTTTTTTATGGAAACTGACACGGTTGGCTACATCACCTACAACATCCGTGATGTCAGCCCATAACACCGGGTGAACTTGGTGCCGCGTCAGTGCTTCCCTACGGTCGTGCCGGCTACACTGAACTGGACGGAAAACACAAACTGTTTACATAGCCGTTTCGACCGACCTTTCATTCCGTGCGGTGGTACCAACCCTGGCGGGTTAAACCCTACCACCTAGTAATATAAGAAGGGAGTCATATCCCTTGGTCGCCTTTTACGACATACACGGGGAGAGATGCAGTGGGGCTATTCTTTTAAAGTACCGGCACAACGGTATTTCAAATACAATTTTAGCACCGCAATGAATAAGAATAAAATTAGGGCACCAGAAAATAGACAGACAGGCAGACATAAGACTAGATATAGATTTAAAACTACTGAGGCATAGAGTGAGGTCTTGAACTTATCTGGGGGTCAATTCACTTTGTATTGCGAAAAAACGTTATTTCTGAAAACCAATGACAGCCCAACTTAGAAATATCGTTTTTTCTCGGTGTAAATGAAACGTGAATGAACCGTGTGGGGCCGCTACTTAAAAATAATAGCCCCACCGCATCTCTCCCCATGCATGTCGTAAAAGGCGACTAATGGATAAGGACAAGATGCCGTGCTAAAGGGCGACAGGATCACCATCTCTCACCTTGGCACGGTACTTCCACCGACCAAGTCATGCAGCAGTTGGGTCTTCGTGCCTTACTTGCTGCTTGATGGATTGAATCTTGTTCGAATACTTTGCGAAACGTGGTGGTCGGTGTTGTGCTGTAATTTACCAGAGTTCTTGCAGCACAACACCGATTACTCTGCTTACCCCGTTTGTCGGGATTCAGCGTGTGTGATATGTATGTAATGTATGTATGTAAATGAAACAATCAAAATTATTTTTTTTTTCACATTCTCATACACATTTTCATAGCCTCATAGGTTCATTAGCCTTTTTCAATTACTTTTAAATTTAAATTTAATATGAATGTAATAAGATCACCGCTCGTCCGGAGCGACGACGTGTCAATATCACGAGCTAACTTGCGAAACGTAAAAAGTATTATATTCAGATTTGACCACTGCCGCCGCTCTGAAAACATCTCTGTACGTAATTAGTAATTTCGTTCAATAAATTATAACTAAATTTCATTTAATATTTTTTTTTATTGAAAGCGCGACATCTGGCGCCGATCCACCAATAAGGTGTCTAACGACGCCCATGGACATTCGGTCGTATGCGGGGGTTGCGAATGCCATGCCGGCCTGACAGGTGCCCATTCACGCCCCTCTTGAAGGACCCGAGACTGTACTTGGGGGGAAATATATGAGCAAGGAGAGCGTTCCAGAGTTTACCGGTTCTGTAGAGGAAAGATCTGCAGAATCGATTAGTACGCATCCGCGGTAAATCCAGCGTATAGGGATGCAATCCCTGCCCAGTGCGTGTGGTGCGGAGGTGGAAAGGGGACGGCGGGATTGCGTTAAACAGCTCCTCTGAGCACTCCCCATTTTCCAGCTACCTAAAAGCTACCTAATCTAAAAATAGACAACGAGGGATTGTGGGAGGTTGTGTGTGTATATGCATGTGTGTATGTCACATATGGAATTGCAGTGTATTACTTTTCTCGAAATGTTGTACTTACTCGATTACCGATTTTACTCCTACTGAATTCGACCCCTGCCTATGATGCCTTACACGTAGCTACATGGCTCCACGTGAATTATTAATAGCAAACACAGTAGAGGACTATTTGCCTGCGGCAAGTTCTGTTTCAGGAGCTTGTGTTGGTATTAGTGTTGTAACGAATGCCTATTTTTCCACATTCGCGAATACGAATGCGAATACGAATATTCCAAAATGATATTCGCGAATACGAATACGAATATTGAAAAATTTTATATGAAATTTTATATCCAAATGAAAAAACGCTTAAATGTTCTATTATAAATGTAGATCTACCTACATTGAGTCCTAAAATTATATGAATATGGACTTGTTTTAATGTTGTTCTGTTTTTGATTACTTGAAACTGCATTTTGAAAAAAAAAATTTAATGAAATTAGTGCGTTACAAAAGATTTAGTGCGAATTAGTGCGTTACAAAGAAGTAAAATATTCGATAAATATTCGGTATCTTGAATTTCGAATGCGAATGCGGATATTCGTTACAACTCTAGTTGGTATTATGCGGAATTAGGTACTAGTATTTCAGAACTCCCTTGTAATTTTACTTTGAGACGGCTTCTACACAAATGATCCGAGGGTGAAATCTTAAATAAAGCCCAAAATCTGTCTGAACCTATGAACACCCCTTTGCAGTCGACAGAAGAGTTCTTCGAACAGCTTCTCCAAGAACATTTAATAGGTACGGAAGTCGGACCTTCCCCGCGCCAGCGTAACACGATATTTGTATAAACGTACAAATTCCATTCTTTACCAACCAATCCCCTTGCCCCTTACTAGGTGGTAGGCTCAAATTGTAGCCCACTGGGTTGGTACCACCGTACTGGATGTAAGATGGCCGCATAGCAACCTCGGTTGTGTTCTCCTCTAGTTCAGTATAGCCAGCAATCCAGGGAAGTCTCCGGTATGGCACCTACCTTCTCGGAGGTGATATTGGCTAGTCAGAGCATGTGCTTTGGCCCTTCTGACTCAGCCATCCATACCGGATTACATAAAAAAAAATATCTGAGCGCGATAGCGCTCGATACCACCCAATCAGAGCGCGCGCCGTCCCCTCCGCTACCCGCGGAGCTCGGCGACGCTGTTTCTCATATAAGCATTGGACAGTCTGACGTCCAAACTCTCTTGTTCTTGAGCTTCTTATTCTCTAAAGCTAGAAACTCATTGGGCCCACGTACGCCACACACGCGAATCTGGGCGCGTCGGTCTCCATACATTTTATATGGAAGAGTGCAGCACGCAGTTTCATTGCGCCCACGCCACCCTACGCTACGCGACACACTGCGTGCTGCACTCTTCCATATAAAATGCATGGAGACCGACGCGCCCACGTACGCGTGCGTAGCGTACGTGGGCCCAATGAGTTTCTAGCTTTAACCGTTCTTGTGTCGCATGCAAAGGTGTGGAATGGGGAATCCATGGGAATGGGCTTAATGGGGGAATATCTTTCCTATATACCACACACTGTATCCCGGCAATCGGTGTATGTAATCAGTCAGAGTAATCGGTTTTGTGCTGCAAGAGCTCTGGTAAATTACAGAACAACACCGACCACAACGTAAAGTATTAGGATAAGATGACTATCTAGCAGCAAGTAAGGCACGCCGCACGAGTTTGACTTTACTGCATAACTCGGTGGAAGTACCGCGCAAAAGGGCAGAGGTTGGCTAACCTGTCCTTACAGTGGCGGATCCAGGGCGGGGGGCCCTGCGCCATCGAGGATGTTCTAGCTAGGTGATGTAGCCAACCGTGTACGTTTCCATAAAAATAAAAAAAATACGTACATAGTTGATAAGTCCTCAAAATAAACCATATATTTGAATTATATGAAAAATTCATCCAACGAGTTTCACCTTTTCAGTTCTGATCACCTGCTACACAGATTAATCTATCCTTCCCTGCCCACTGACGCTTTCCAGGACAATAGAGTCCACTTTTGTCATGTAAATGCGACGGAAGAATACCCTTCTTGCAACCCTTTCCCTACAAAAGATACTGGACAAAGGCGCTAAAAACCCTTTTACGGCGCAAATCGAAGATCCCGTACGCCGCGAAACGTAAAAAGCGCCGGCCTGAAGTGCTTCGATAGAAGCATAAGTCGAACTGTGAGATAGTTTGAAAAACTACGATACGACTTATCCACATCACTGGAGAGAATATCTGGAAAAACTGTTTAAAAAAAAACCTTGAACCGACTTCAAACACTAGAAAAGGATATAATATTTTGATCTTGAGTAGATGGCGGTACAAAAGCACATATGGGTCCATCGACAGGTGTGCTTTTGTACCGCCTTCTACTCAAGATCAAAATATTATTTATAACTTTTTAGTGTTTGAAGTCGGTTCAGTGTTATTTTAAAACTGTTTTTTTTATTTCAGTATTTTTAGTAATATCACATAATATTAAAATCGGTAGCCGGGAGTGAATGGATGAGAAGAGCGGAACACTGCGTGTGGTGGCGTGCATTGGGAGAGGCCTATGTCCAGCAGTGGACCGATACAGGCTGATGATGATGATGATGATTAAAATCGGTTTTTTTTTATAGAAATTTGACACGGTTGGCTACATCACCTACAACATCCGTGATGTCAGCCCATAACACCGGGTGAACTTGATGCCACGTCAGTGCTTCCCTTCGGTTGTGCCGGCTACACTGAACTGGACAGAAAACACAAACTATTTACATAGCCGTTTCGACCGACCTATTATTCAGTGCGGTGGTACCAACCCGGCCGGGATAATCCCTACCACCTAGTAATATAAGAAGGGAGTCATATCCCTTAGTCGCCTTTTACGACATACACGGGGAGAGATGCAGTGGGGCTATTCTTTTAAAGTACCGGCCCCACACGGTACAAAGAGTGACGGGAAGTGGATGATTGAAATATTCCTTAGTGTGAAAGTGTTCAACCCTTAGATGTGGTATTCTTTAAAAAATTACGAGTATGAAAGGTGATGAGATATACCCTACTCACGAAAAAAAAAGAATCATTAAAATCGGTTGAGAATTGGCCGAGAAATCTACACACAAAAAAATACATACGAATTGAGAACCTGCACCTTTTTGTAAGTTGGTTGAAAAAAATAAATATGTGTGAACGGCTATTCCCTTCTTGAACGAATAACTAGTGCGTGCGTTTTTTTTTTTATAAAAAAGATCTCTTAGCTAGCCCTTCCAGTATTTTTTTTTAGTTCCATCTCGTGAGTATGTACCTCGTTCTCGCCCTTTGTATTTTGTACCTCTATAATAGAATTGGACCTCTATAATGCACACAATCCGAAAGAAGAGCAGTACACGAAAAGAAACATTACGAAATACAGGAGTGCGCAGTGGCGGACTTATCACTGCAAGTGATTACTTCCAGTCAATCTTTATTTTTTTCCGCGATAGGTACATGAAGCAGTGAGGTGGATTATCTAAAAAACTACAACCATGTTTTTTTTTTATGTAATCCAATATGGTTGGCTGAATTAGAGGGGCCATACCACATGCTCCGAACAGCCAATATCACCTTCGAAAAGGTAGGTGCTTTTTAGATTGCTGGCTGTACTGGGCTAGAGGAGAACACAGCCGAGGCTTCTATGCGGCCATCTTACATCCAGTACGGTGGTCGGCTACAATTTGACACAGGTTTTAATGGTTCCGAACGGCGAAGCAGCGGGTTTAGGTGTGCACGTAAATTTTTCTTCACAAAAACTCATTGGTACACGCCGACCGGACTCGAACCTCGGACCTCTCGCAAGAGAATCCGACGCCCGGACCACTCGGCCACCCGCTGCTTCGTGTATGCACTCCATTATGTACGCCCACATAGTATGTTTTACAGGACCTATAGTATTCGCCCATGACGTGGTGCGAGAGAAAGAGAGGATTAATACTATAAGGGAAGAGGGAGGGAGAAAGAGTAATTGCGCATGCAGGACCAGGTTAGCATTTTGAGTGCAGCTGGAGTTTTTAATTCCGTTTGTAGTTGTCGGCGAGCTGTCCGGACAAATGTTTAATCAACCTGGACAAAATAAACACTAGAGATGCCTTTGTTGAAAATCATGCCAGGTAATCAACTCTTCTCTTAGACTTTTTTCTGCTCAAAAGACCCTACTGGCATTTTTGAGAATGTTTATTATTCTAAAATCCCTCGGTCCGAGAAGGCCGAGCGCTCACAAAGGACATCGGGATGCAGGCCAAGGTTCGTATTTTGAGTGCAGCTGGAGTTTTTTATTCCATTTGTAGTTCTTTGTCGGCGAGCTGTCCATTCGGACAAATGTTTAATCAACCTGGGCAAAAGTAAACACTAGATATGCCTTTGCTAAAAATCATGCCAGGTAATCAACTCTTCTCTTAGACTTTTTTCTGCTAAAATAAGAGTCTTTGAGTGGCATTTTTGACTGGCATTTTTGAGAATGTTTATTATTCTAAGATCCCTCGGTCCGAGAAGGCCGAGCGGCTCACAAAGGACATCGGTATGCAGGACAAGGTTCGTATTTTGAGTGCAGCTGGAGTTTTTAATTCCGTTTGTAGTTGTAGGCGAGCTGTCCGGACAAATGTTTAATCAACCTGGACAAAATAAACACTAGAGATGCCTTTTCTGAAAATTATGTCAGTTAACTTAGAATTTTTTCAAAGTACCACTCGGCCCTACTAGAATTTTTAATAATATTTATTATTATTTTTTTATTTAATTCCTTTTAGTCATAAACTTAGTGGTATGTATAATATTCAAGCAACAACGATATCAGGAGTTTGAAGAAAAACACTTTTTACATTTTAACAGGATGGTGCCCAGCGTCATTCATTTTGAATATTAAAAAAAAGCCTCATGTGCACTCCGGGAGTGCCGGCAGAAGTGAAAACAACACCATAACATTGCTTAAAAAAAAAAAAAATTTTAAGTTTATTTATAAAGAAGGTTTATAAAAAATATATATACAAAAAAAATTTTTATAAAAAATATATATATAAAAAAAAATGAAAAAAAAATAAAAAAAAATTTATTAAAAAAAAAATAATAAAAAAAAAATTACAAAAAAAAAATTATGTTAAATTTAGTAGAACGGACAGACATGCATTTGTTACGGAACCCTACATTCATTTTGCAGAACTTAGTAGAATGGACAGACATAAACGTGTTACGGAACCTTACTTTTATTATAAAATAACCGTCGCAGGACCTTGGTTGAAAATTGTAAAATTTAGTAGAACGGACAGATATGCATTTGTCACGGAACCCTTCATTCATTTTGCAGAACTTAGTAGAATGGACAGACATAAACGTGTTACCGAACCCTACTTAATAGTTGCACTCCGGGAGTGCCGGCAGATCCCATGCCACTCTAACTTAACCCTTAATGCAATGACTTAAGGTTTCATTTTAAAAATGACGCTGACGCGACATCGCGACGGTGTGTCGCGAGTTATACATTTTTCCCCCATACAAAAAGTGCCCAGCGCCGCTAAAGAAGTTTTCACTTCAAACATTACTGACTGTCGAGACAGATCCAACAATACGTCTTATTTTGAAATCGGTTAAGTAGTTTTAGCTGTGTGAGAGAACCGACGAACACATACACTGCAAAAATCATAACCCTCTTTTGGCTTCGCCGCAGTCGTATGGTAAGTACCTTGGGGCCAGGAGAACCTTGTTGCCTTCAAAGTTCGCAAGACGCAATGCTGTGTTTTCTCTGCTAAGATCGACTTCTTCCCTTTCATTTCAAGTTTCCCAGGCAATGTCGTTCCTGTCTCTGAGCACCTAGACCTACTGGGCTGCAAAATTTTCAAAGACGTGGGCTTTAGGCAGTTTATTGAGTCCAATGCCAAAACCGCATCAGAAAAACTGGGGATCCTATACGGCAATAGGAGGTTCTTCACACCGGCACAACTACTTATGTTTACTTGACAAGGCAGTCCCCGGTATCTGATGGCGTCCTTGGACTGAATACAGCACCGAGCCGTCTGTCTGGTGGGAGACCCGAAACTCACTGATCGTCTAGAGTCTCTAAGCCACAGACGATTTGTAGGGTCAATCAGTCTATTCTACAGGTACTATCATGGGCGCTGCTCGAAGGAACTTGTATACCTTATTCCTTGCCATCCAATCTATCTTCGCAGCACACGCCGCACAGGCACTGAACACCCTTTCTTGTCGACATTGGACTTTTGAGAACCCATCGGTTTCTTTCTCGTACCGCTAGGGTGGAGGGAACTGTCTTTCAGTGAGTATGTTTTCCGAATCCCTGGGTGTTTTCAAACGTCGTATTAACAGACTATACAGTCTAGAAACAGTACGCAAATGTGCTAGCATGGCGCCTCTCTGAGCGTGTTTTCGCGAGTATAGGTGTTCTTTGCTCTGTCGACTGTACCATTAGTCCCGCGGCACGGCCACCCATGTTTGATTCGATAGAAAAGAAATCTACCAAATTTTGTAACATCGTGTACATTAGTAGGATTACATAGAACACATTACATAAGCACCATATCCGACACAGGTACACACTCTTAGCCACACAGTAATAAACAGAAGTTTTTATTACACCACAGGCCATTCTATTCTTCACGCCGCTCAACTTAATTAAGACACAACTTCGTCAAACAATTTTGGGTCTTGGTGCACTCGCATTAGCCTTTAATTTGGCTCGAAATGTTAATTTAAAGCAGAAACGTAGTTGGTTAGACGGCACGAGCCACTGCTGGTTTTATTAGTTCTTTGAGCAACAACTTGTTTGACTTTCCTCTTGATTAAGAGTTGACATTATTTTCTTGACTAACAGCTATTGTTAAAATGTTCACATTTTAATTTGAGATTTCTTTACATACATCACAGCACAACACCGACCAGCACATTTAGCTAAGTATTAGGACAAGATAACTATAAAGCAGCAAGTTAGGCACGAAGAGAGATTTCTTTGTTTGTCTTAACTGCTTACTTGCATAATATATACCGCACGTTATATTCCGACAATCGGGCTATGTGGAGTAAGCGGTGTTTGTGCTTGAAGGACTTTGACAAATTACAGAACAAAACCAACCGCCACCTTTCGCAATATAACTATCAAGCAGCAAGTAAGGCAGAAAGACTCACCTGCTGCATGACTCGGTGGAAGGACCGGGCCAATCTGAGAGGGTACTTCTTTTTGAGATTGAAAATGTCTTTTCGATCGCTTCAGTATAGTCCCCGATTTCCAGCGAGAGTGCGAATTCGCCCTGGTGTGATGAGTTTTAAGGCTACGTAAATATTTAGGGTGTCAAATGACGCATATCGACGAGGGCTACAAGATGTTGAAAAAAAATTTTTAAGTTTTTGATAAAATCTCAAATAACCGCTTAAAAAATAGCCGTTTTTAGGGGGTTTAAAAAGGTCACTTTTAAACATATTTCTAAATATATATTTTACACTTTTATATTTTAATATTGTAGATTGACTCAAGGTCTGCGGAGTTTTTTTTTATTTTTTTAAAAAAGTGAAAAATTTGCGAGTTATGATTTTTTTTATATTCCGTTACGCGAGTTACGAGTCATCTTGCAGTGGGAGTAGTTAAAATTTAAAGTTTTCGTGTATGCATGTACATAGGTACTTGAAAATTAAGAATATTTTTTTTTGTAATTTTCGTTTTTTTTTTCTTTTTGACAATTTTTGTAAATTTTTTAAAATGGGCATTTTTTTATATTTCAATACGCCCTAAAAGTCATTTTCAATGTACCCGAAGGTTATGTTATGCATGCGAGCTGTGATTTTTTTTTAAGTATTATAGGTCCCACGCGGTATCATGCGGTACTCTATCGGTATATTGGTGCTCTGCCTGAACCTTATGTTAATATTATGTTATTATTTATGTAAGTATTTAATTTATTATTATTTTATTTTTAATATTTATTGGTAGGACTTTTTGTTTTAGATTTTAATTGCAATTTTAGACTATTTTTTTGATAGGTAGTTTTGGTTTCTATTTTGTTTATTTTGTAATTAGCCTAATGTATTGTACAATATGTTTCATCATCAACATCATCATCATCATCAGCCTGTAACGGTCCACTGCTGGACATAGGCCTCTCCCAAGGCACGCCACCGCACGCGGTCTTCACAATATGTTTAGTTGCAACAAATACATAGTAAGTGACGTAAGTAATAACAAATTATTAAAGATATTAAATTTAGTATACGAAAATGAGCAATTCTCTCAAACTGAAACTGAAAACTAATTTCACGCCAGTCGTTTCGTGCGTCGTCGTCCAGCGCAATGGTACCAATCCCCTCGCAATTTGAATTCAAAATGAGCGAGTGCTTATGCGCAACTGCACGTGATGTGCGACCACGTACCAATTGTACCGGCTTCGTGGCGGCGCGGTGGCGGTGCTGAACTCAACCTGTTTACTATTAGCGAAATAATATCATAGAGACGGCATTATAGCCTTTTTCTACGGTCCGGTGCGTGCAAGAATACAATTTTTGTTTTTTTCTTTGTGTTATTTTTTATGGAATCTGACACGGTTGGCTACATCACCTACAACATCCGTGATGTCAGCCCACAATACCGGGTGAACTTGGTGCCACGTCAGTGCTTCCCTTCGGTCGCGGCAGCTGCACTGAACTGGACGGAAAACACAAACTATTTACATAGCCGTTTCGACCGACGACGTTTCATTCAGTGAGGTGGTACGAAGTAAGATAAGAAGGGAAGGGACCTACTGTTTTACTTGGAATCCGAACTACGGTCAGCCTCCAACGGTCGAGCGGTCAGCCATCCAAGTACTGACCGCGCCCAGCGTTGCTTAACAATCAATAGCGAAGGTGCCATACCGGAGACTTCCTTGCATTGCTGGCTATACTGGACTAGAGGAGAACACAACCGAGGCTGCTATGCGGCCATCTTACATCCAGTGCGGTGGTAACGTACCAGTCGGCAACAATTTGAGCCTACCACATAGCAAGGGGCAAGGGAAGGGACCTACAGTTTTACACCGGTTCCGAACGGCGAAGCAGCAGTCTAGGTATGCACGTAAATTTTTTCGTCAGAAAAAAGTCATTGGTACACGCCGACCGGATTCGAACCTCAGACCTCTCGCATGAGAAGCCGATGCCCAAACCACTCGTTCACCTGCCGCTTATAAGATATTGCATGAAATTACATTATTTGCTTATACAGTTACTAGCGGGCTGCGAGGTACAGCATTCGAAAACTGCCTGTTGGGGAATTTTTAGTGGGCGCCATGTCGTGGTCGGGAGATCACCGCGCGTGCGCAGTGGAGGCTTATTTCGGCAACGGTCATTCGTGCACACGAGCGCGACGCACATTCTGCAGGCCTATACTTTTTTCAAAACCATCGTGTTAGTACTGTTACAGTGACCAGTGAGCGCTATACCGCCATGATAAAGAACTTTTTTGTGCCGGAACTGAGACAGGGTATCAGCAGATATCCTGATGTATGGTTTCAACAAGGAAGACTTGAAGACAAAAATAACTGAAGAAGTCAACTCTATCCCAAGTGATTTATTGCAGCTTGTGATAACTAATACACGCGTCCGCCTTGAAGAGTGTGTACGGCGAGAAGGAAAGCATCTTGATGAGGCACGGAATGTGGCCCAAACGTAAATTTGGATTTTAAGCCATCAGCAAAATAGGCAGATAGATGATTTCGAAAGATCTGGTTGCACGTTTCATCTTACAGCTGTTCACGGTTCACGTTTCGAATAAAACGACTGATAATTTTAGATTTACCAAGAAACACATTTTAGGAAAGAAATGCTTTATTGAAAAAATAAACAAATTGAAAAAAAAAAAACAGGAACAGAACAAACCAAAATTAAAATTAATAACGGGTGTTGCCTCCGAGGCTCTAATGACGGCTTGCATGCGGTCTGGCATACCCTGAATGAGATTTTTTACCTCTACCTGAGGGATTTCTTCCCAGGCGGCCAAAAGTGCTGCTTTTAGTCCACGAAGAGTCTGTGGATAGTGTCGATTAGCCCTAACTTTCCTTTTGAGCATGTCCCACACATGTTCGATCGGGTTCATGTCTGGACTGCGCGCTGGCCATTGCATTTTTCGAATATCAACTTCCTCAAGGTAGGCATTTACACACTGAGCGGTGTGAGGACGGGCATTATCTTGCATGAGCAAAAATTCCTCGCGACCGATGAAGTCCACATAAGGTAGCACATGTTCTTGAAGAACCTCCTCAATGTACCGCACCGCATTTAGACTTCCATCGATGATGACCAGCTCAGTGCGAGCATCCGAACTTATCCCTCCCCAAACCATAACAGACCCTCCGTGAAAACTGACAGTTTGTCTTGTTGTGATGGGCAGAAATCGCTCGCCGCCTCTTCTGTACACTCGTTCTCGACCGTCTAGTGCTCGTAGAGCGACTCTGCTTTCATCGGAGAACAAAACCTTGCTCCACTGCTCGACGGTCCAGCCAACGTGTTCGCGGGCAAACTGTAGCCGAGCTACCCGATGATTTCTGAGGAGTTCTGGACCTCGTGCCGGCCTTCGAGCACGCAAATCCCTCTCCTTCATTCGTCTTCTTACTGTCCGCTCACTGACAATCACACCGCGTACCCGCTGGAGTCGCCGCCTAATTTCAACTGCAGTAAGGAACCGATTTCGTAACACCGCCAGTATGATAAAGCGGTCATCACGAAGGGATGTGCACCTTATTCCGCCACTTCCAGGTCTTCTCGTGTAGAGGCCTGTCTCCCGGTACCGTCTGAGTGCATACCTCAATGTTGTGCGGGGCACATCAAGAATGGCAGCCACCTCACGCTGGGTTTGTCCTTGGTCTGTGAGTAACACAGCTTGAGCAACTTGAGCAGCAGTAAGCGGCATTTTGAACTGATACCTAATTTAAGGTTAACCAAAGATTAATAAAGAGAAACAAAAAATATCAAATGTCACACATTTTATAAGAAAAAAGAATTTACTTACCAGTAACGGTTGGGCGGTAGAACTGTTCTGGTGACAAATTTTCCAAAATTTTAATTAACAACCGCTATTCATCAAAAATTTTACTGACAAATTACGAAACAGTTCTGTTTCGACCTACCCTCACATAAATTTCCGATGTGTTAATACTTTGACACTTTTTAATGTCGTTTTTATGTTTGGGCCACATTCCGTGCCTGTGAGTGTATTTCATAAATAAAATCCCAATTTGTACACTTTCATTTTATACTATTAAAATTACTGTAAGTAAAACTGACATTTTTCAATTATTTTTTAAAGTTTAAAATCTGGAATGAGTCACCCTGTATTAATTAGTTTTGTTTAAATAAATGACATACATTCATTAACATTTACATTACTTAATTACTTATTACAAACATAGCTATAAGCGCGACTAAACCAGCCATCGCGACTAAACCAGCTTTCTAAAAACAAAACCTCATGCAAACCGGTCCACCCGTTTGGGAGCTACGATGCCACATACAGACACACACACACCCATACACACACACGTTAAACTTATAACACCCCTCTTTTGCATCGTGGATTAAAAATGCACCGCTACATTGCCTATATGGATAATCCGGTACTGATTGATCCAAAAGCCGTCAGGCAGCTTTCGGAGACCTCCAGATGTTTCTCGCCCTAACGCCTTGTATTGACAACGCTGATTGCATTTTATCGCTTCTCATTTGTCTAATCCCAGCTTCCCCTCCGTCTCCGCTTATCCGAGACCACCGCAGCATCAAGCTTCGTTGCGAGTGAGAGAGCCTGGGGGAGTGGAAGACAAATTACCAATTCACTTTATCCGGGAGCGTTTTCGCTGTATCGTCTGTTTTTATTTTTAGAATTCCGTATCCATACCGAACCTAAACCTACGCCGTTTGTCTGTCTGTCTGTTTGTCCGTCCGTCCTAGGTAACGTTTGAACCGTAATAGGTAGCCCGGCGATTTTTTTACAGAATATGTGTTGGCGGATTTGTTAAAAAATTATAAAAATAATAAAACAAACGTGCTAAGAACCGATTAGTACATATTCATGTTACTGAATAATAGATGGTGCCACAGATGTTTATATTTTTTCATTATAGAAAGACAAAATATAGACGAATATGATGTGGTATAACCCGGTTACGTTGGATTAGACCTTTTGGAATTGAATAGCGCGTTAGGACTGGGCGGGTTGCGCGGGGAAGTGGGATGCGCTTCCCATCCCAGACGCGCTACTCAATTCCAAAAGGTCCAATCTTAATAGCAACGTAACCGGGTAATATAGCGGATCTACGGAACCCTCCGTGCGTGAGTAAAACTCGCACTTGATTCGCATTTTTGAGTTAACTATTTTTATAAATTTATAACGTTTATTGAGTTTCATGCATAGTTCACTTTTTTCGGAAGCCGTGTCGTGCCGAAAGACGGACAGATGTGATTCTGTAACACTACTACCCATCGGGTGCCCTCGGTCCTGCTCGGCGTCTTGTGACACGCCTGACTCAATTTTGTTCATTTTCCGAAGTCATTTGCGAAAATCGTACATGCTGTCCTTGTTTATCTCATCTGGATTTGCCCTTTTCGAATGTCATACAACAATGTCTCAGAAACGAAACGCAAAAAACTCGCTTCTCGGAGCGGCGCTTTCGACGTTATACTTTTGGGAGACTGCATACAATACGTGCATAACACTATTAGCTACCTATGTCAATAACAGACGCACTGCCCATGCCAATGATTCTAACCAGATGAAATAGTAGTTACTAAGTGCGAACGAGGCAACTAGAGAAAGATATTTTCGTAAGTGACTTCGCAAGATGAACAGACTTTACCTTTCTTCACTTCCAAGGTTACTTTCTTACCTAGTTTTATTCCTTCCTTATCATCTTCTTCATCTTAAATGGGTTTTTAAATTACCGTTGTTGTTAGACATTATTCATCATTCTTCATCTTAGTGTGTTCTCTGTACCATTCTCATCTTCACCTCTCGCCTGCTTGCTCCAATAAATGACTTTTTCACCATGATCTCGTATCTTGTTACAACCTTCAAAAGAATAGCCCCACTGCATCTCTCCCCGTCGCATGTCGTAAAAGTCGACTAAGGGATAAGGAAATTCGTCGGCCTCGGTAGCTCAGGGGTGCGGTCAGTCGACTGTTGTTAAGCAACGCTGAACGCGGTCAGTACTTGGATGGGTGACCGCTCGACCGTTGTAAGCTGACCGTGGTTCGGATTCCACGTTAAACTGTAATTCCCTTCCCTTCTTACCTTACTAGGTGGTAGGGTTTTTCCCGGCCGGGTTGGTACCACCGCACTGAGTGAAACGTCGGTCGAAACGGCTATGCAAATAGTTCGTGTTTTCCGTCCAGTTCAGTGTAGCCGGTGTGAAATGAAGGGAAGCACTGACATGGCACCTAGTTCTGACATCACGGATGCTGTACGTGATGTAGCCAACCGTGTCAGTTTCCATAAAAAAATACCCTAAAATGGTCGACTTATCTATGTTACCAGGCCATCACTCCTTGGTGAACTATGTAGATCCAATTTCACTGCCTCCCTGTAATGTTTGCCAGCTAAACTGAAGTGGATGGAAAAAGGGGAACTATTTTCATATAATTTAGTGCAGTGATACCAATCCTTGTTGTACCAAGGTTGTTGACATTGGGCTTTTGAGATCCCATCATCGGTTCTCAAAATTGTTTATTTGTCGTACCGCTAAGGTGTGGAACTGTCTTCCGGCGTGTGTGTTTCTCGAATCCTTTAACCTGGATGTCTTCAAAATTTGAAGAAATTGAAAATTGATACGACATTTAATGTCGTATCAATGTGCTAGACAGCCTAGCAACAGTCCGCAAATTCGCTGGCATGGCGCCTCACTGAGCGTGGTTTCGCGAGCACAGGTATTTTTGGCTCTGTCGACTGTACCCATTGGTTCCTCGACACAGCCACCCATGTTGGTTTACATAAAAAAATCCTGTCGGGTTAAACCCTACCTACTACCTATTGAGGAAGGGATTTTACGGTGATTACCTACACTCCCAGCGAATATTCGCTTCGTGTGAACCGGACGATTGAGTCAATTCCGTACTCTCGTTTAAAATTTAATTTAGAACGCCGCCGCCCCCTTCTGAATTGAATTTCCTCTAAACTGCGTTCCAGAAACGTATTTGGCTGCAGCTACTGTTCAGTTTGGCGCCGTTAACTCCATTACCCGTTTTCCGTTACTTCCGCCTATCAGTCACCCGATTATCCGTTCGACTTCCCTGCGCCGCCGCGCCGCCACCACCTCCGCCGCCCTGCCGAGCTTCTGAGTAATTGTTCTTATCCGGCAAGGAGCTTCCTGTATCGGCCTCGGTTATACGGATGGCGGATTTGATTTCACCTTCTTAGGGCGAATTTTAAGCCATTTAAGCGGCGAACGTTTAACCTACTAGCTGTTCCCGCGGCGTCGCTTGGCGGCAAAATATATGCAAGCATCGTTAATGTGCCACAAAACTAAATTTTCGAGAAAAGTTGCAGTTTTCCTGTAAGGCATAATATCTACAGACCCTATTAAAATAACAATTGTAGCTTTAGAAACCTAGGAGAACAGGGGGGGGGGGGCGGTTATTTTTTGCACATATTTAACTATATCGTTTTAAGACCACTGCACTTAAAATTGTGAAAAAAAAAAATTTTAAAAATTCCTTAGCCTGTCGCCTTTTAGCACGGCATTTTGTCCTTATCCCTTATTCGCCTTTTACGACATGCGCGGGGAGAGATGCAGTGGGGCTATTCTTGAAAAATACCGGCCCCACGTCGTACTTTACGCTCCTACTCGACACAATTTACCAATGTTGTGTTTGAAGTTTGAAGGATTGTTTGAAATCGTTCCCCTGTGATCTCGAAAACACACTGCACCCCCGAGGTATGCTATGAAACCATAGATCATTTAGATTATGGCTAGATATTCATCTAAATTTGCCGTGTTGCTGTCTTATGCGGATTATTTTACATATGGCATGGTGTGTCGACCTCTTTTCGTACTTTCAGTGTTCCTATACAGATCGCTCAAGATGGCTAATTATTAATCTGATCTGTGGCCGTGTCTCTGCACTCATCGTGTTAAGAATGGGACAAAATATGTTAGTAGAGGATGTCGATAGCTTTGCGCGCTCTCATTGGCTGTTAGACGCCGCGAATGACGGAGACAGCCGCGAAGCACTTTGCGTGAATTGCTACAAATTGGTTGATGAAAATTTTGGCGACACCGCCGTATTCTCATTTATTGTATTGTATTGTTTATTGTTTATATTATTTACTTTATTTAATAAAAAAACACATATTTTTAATGATATTTCGATAAATTTGTCGTCTTCAGATAAAATTTTTTGTATACATTTAATATGTCAAGTAATGAATGATAGATGGCGTTGTCATGGTTTTATTGATCGTTCATAAGGCAGTTAGACTGCACTCGAACTTGTCACAATTTGTTCTATCCGGTTCGATTACACCCACGAAGAAGAACCGACAAGAAACTTCGCAGGGTATTTTTTTATAGATACATATTATTACAAGTACTTTAGTGAATTACCACATAGTAACACCTTTTACCGTCTATCGAAAACACAGCTTGAGAGCAAGATTAACAATTTTACTGAGAGTTCTGACTTGCGCTCTTGAATGCCATCTAGCCTCTACATCTTTCATCTGTGTTTTCAACTATTTTGTTCGCGTGAAAACATGCCTTTCGCTGCCTCGGAGGAGCAGGGAGGTGGAATGCGGCTTCGCAACTAAACAGAGGAATGTCGGGTTGGTGGTATGGTTGCGATTGCGCGAAATTACTCTAGCTTTACCTTTATTGTGAGGGAATGTGTGGAATGTGTTTGAATAAATTAGGGAGAAGAGCTTCTGATTTGGTGAGATGTTGCTGGTATGACGTCTGTAGGTTCGCATTTCCCGGTATTATTTTCACCCAGTCGTTCAGCAGCAGAACAAAATATTAAGGTGCCTAGTAACTAGCGCGTAGTAGTTTTCATAAGGCGTTTTTTACATAAATTGCAATCATTCGCATTAGAATTTTGAAAAGCGTGTGATCGATAGATATAACAACGGCGTCATTTTGCTATAAAAATTTCATTCAAATTATCTTTACTAATTGGTAGAGTATTTCTATCTATTCTATCTATCTATCTATAAAAGTTCAGGTTCACATTTTATACATCTACATAAGTATGTCATAGTAGCCTGCTGCCACTATAGTGAATTTTAAGTTAAATTTAGTAATACAAACAAACATGCACACATACAACTTCATAGCCTATAGTCGCGAAGAAAAAACTGCAAAAATTTGCAAAAAAATAAATTCTCAAACTATTTCAAATGCCGAGCACGACCTTGTATTTGTAAACTCCTCAAGTTATCTGAACAAAATCCATCTCAACTCGCGTTCAAACTTCGCAGATCGTCCTGGCCGCATTCTGTGAAACTCTGCTCGTTACCACACCTCCCTCTCCTGATGCTAGATCTACACTCTCGTCGAGCTTACTGTAATGGAGGTCCGTCGAAACGGCTACGACAACAATTTAAACAGCGGGCAGGCGGTGCGGTCTTCGCTTGGAAACATTGGGACCCATGAAAAAGTGTAAATGCCTTCTCTTGCTCCTTACTGCGTAATAGTCTCAAATTTTAGCCAATTGAGTTGGTACCAGCGGATTGAACGTAAGATGCCCGCCTCGGTTGTATGTTCTTCTATTTTATTAAAGCCAGCAATCCAAAGGGAAGTTTCTGTTATGGCACCATCTTGGAGGTGATATTGGCAATTTTTAATTTTTTTTTATTGGAAGTGCAAACAGGTGCACAACATTATGTAATATACACATTAACTTAAACAGTACAGGTACATGCGCCCCCAGCAACGCGCTTACCAAATAGAATACATGTATAGTGGCAAGATACAAAAGCAGCAGAAACACAATATAAGATAACAATACGGCTAGTCGGAGCATACGCGAACTGTCCCTTTCACTCAGCCACACATACTGGATTATATTAATATAACTAGCTGAGCCCGCGGCTCCGCTCGCGTGAAATTCGTATTTCAAAGAAGACAGTAAGTAACTGTGGGTGAGGCCGAAGGCCGAGCTGCGTTCAGGAAGTCGATAAACCATATCTAAGAAAGTAAGTACGAGTAAGGGCGAGGCCGAAGGCAAGCTGCGTTAAGGTAAACGATAAACCTTGTCAAATAAAGTAAGTAACTAACGGCGAGGCTTCAGGCTGAACTGTATTCTAGAAAGAAAATAAACCTTCTCGAAGAAAGTAAGTAACTTAGGGCGAGGCCGAAGGCCGAGCTGCGTTCAGGAAGACGATAAACCTTCCCGAAAAAGTAAGTAACTGAGGGCGAGGCCGAAGGCCGAGCTGCGTTCAGGAAAACTATAAACCTTATCGAAGAAAGTAAGTAACTAAGGGCGAGGCCGAAGGCCGAGCTGCGTTCAGAAAGACCATGAACCTTCACGAAGACAGTAAGTAACTGAGGGCGAGGCCGAAGGCCGAGCTGCGTTCAGGAAGACTATAAACCTTATCGAAGAAAGTAAGTAACTAAGGGCGAGGCCGAAGGCCGAGCTGCGTTCAGAAAGACCATGAACCTTCACGAAGACAGTAAGTAACTGAGGGCGAGGCCGAAGGCCGAGCTGCGTTCAGGAAGACTATAAACCTTATCGAAGAAAGTAAGTAACTAAGGGCGAGGCCGAAGGCCGAGCTGCGTTCAGAAAGACCATGAACCTTCACGAAGACAGTAAGTAACTGAGGGCGAGGCCGAAGGCCGAGCTGCGTTCAGGAAGGCGATAAACCTTATCTAAGAAAGTATGTAACTAAGGGCGAGGCCGAAGGCCGAGCTGCGTTCAGAAAAACTATAAACCTTCTCGAAGAAAGTAAGTAACTGAAAGCGAGGCCGAAGGCCGAGCTACGTTCAGGAATACCATAAACCTTCTCAAAGAAAGTAAGTAACTAAGGGCAAGGCCGAAGGCCGAGCTGCGTTCAGGAAGACTATAAACTTTCTCAAAGAAAGTAAGTAATTAAGGGCGAGGCCGAAAGCCGAGCTGCGTTCAGGAAGACTATAAACCTTATCGAAGAAAGTATGTAACTAAGGGCGAGGCCGAAGGCCGAGCTGCATTCATAAAGACTATAAACCTTCTCGAAGAAAGTTAGTAACTGAAAGCGAGGCCGAAGGCCGAGCTACGTTCAGGAAGACCATAAACCTTCTCAAAGAAAGTAAGTAATAAAGGGCGAGGCCAAAGGCCGAGCTGCGTTCAGGAAGACTATAAACCTTATCGAAGAAAGTATGTAACTAAGGGCGAGGCCGAAGGCCGAGCTGCGTTCAGGAAGACCATGAACCTTCTCGAAAAAGTAAGTAACTGAGGGCGAGGCAGAATACCGACCTGCGTTCAGAAAGACTATAAACCTTCTCAAAGTAAGTAAGTAACTAACGGCGAGGCCGAAGGCCGAGCTGCGTTCAGGAAGACCGTGAACCTTCTCGAAGACAGTAAGTAACTGAGGGCGAGGCCGAAGGCCGAGCTGCGTTCAGGAAGACTATAAACCTTATCGAAGAAAGTAAGTAACTAAGGGCGAGGCCGAAGGCCGAGCTGCGTTCAGAAAGACCATGAACCTTCACGAAGACAGTAAGTAACTGAGGGCGAGGCCGAAGGCCGAGCTGCGTTCAGGAAGGCGATAAACCTTATCTAAGAAAGTATGTAACTAAGGGCGAGGCTGAAGGCCGAGCTGCGTTCAGAAAAACTGTAAACCTTCTCGAAGAAAGTAAGTAACTGAAAGCGAGGCCGAAGGCCGAGCTACGTTCAGGAATACCATAAACCTTCTCAAAGAAAGTAAGTAACTAAGGGCAAGGCCGAAGGCCGAGCTGCGTTCAGGAAGACTATAAACTTTCTCAAAGAAAGTAAGTAATTAAGGGCGAGGCCGAAAGCCGAGCTGCGTTCAGGAAGACTATAAACCTTATCGAAGAAAGTATGTAACTAAGGGCGAGGCCGAAGGCCGAGCTGCATTCAGAAAGACTATAAACCTTCTCGAAGAAAGTAAGTAACTGAAAGCGAGGCCGAAGGCCGAGCTACGTTCAGGAAGACCATAAACCTTCTCAAAGAAAGTAAGTAACAAAGGGCGAGGCCGAAGGCCGATCTGCGTTCAGGAAGACTATAAACCTTATCGAAGAAAGTATGTAACTAAGGGCGAGGCCGAAGGCCGAGCTGCATTCAGAAAGCCTATAAACCTTCTCGAAGAAAGTAAGTAACTGCAAGCGAGGCCGAAGGCCGAGCTACGTTCAGGAAGACCATAAACCTTCTCAAAGAAAGTAAGTAACAAAGGGCGAGGCCAAAGGCCGAGCTGCGTTCAGGAAGACGATAAACCTTATCTAAGAAAGTAAGTAATTAAGGGCGAGGCCGAAGGCCGAGCTACGTTTAGGAAGACCATAAACCTTCTCGAAGATAGTAAGTAACTGAGGGCGAGGCCGAAGGCCGAGCTGCGTTCAGGAAGACTATAAACCTTCTCGAAGAAAGTAAGTTACTGAGGGCGAGACCGAAGGCCGAGCGGCGTTCAGGAAGACTATAAACGTTCTCGAAGAAAGTAAGTAATTAAGGGCGAGGCCGAAGGCCGAGCTGCATTCAGAAAGACCATGAACCTTCTCGAAGACAGTAAGTAACTGAGGGCGAGGCCGAAGGCCGGGCTGCGTTCAGGAAGGCGATAAACCTTATCTAAGAATGTAAGTAATTAAGGGCGAGGCCGAAGGCCGAGCTACGTTCAGGAAGACCATAAGACCATAATATTACATTAAAAAAAACAAAAACTTTCATACAAAGTCGTCGTCCCCATTTCCCCCCCCCCCCCCCCCCCTTAAAGTTGTAATTTCCAAAAAATCCTTAACGGATTCTTACGTTATGAAATAAACCTATGTTCCAAATTTCAGCTTTCTAGACTTAGTAGTTTCGGCTGTGCGTTAATAGATCAGTCAGTCAGGACAAACAATTTTATAAGTATAGATATCTACTCTTTATTCTACTCGTATCGTACCAAAAGCATCTATCTACACTACACCAACGCAACGCAACAGAACTGCTAACGCCATATATTACGACCATTCGACTCTAAATTCCGTTTTCTTTGATACTGCTCAACCCTAAGGCTATTTAACTTTATGGTATATAGCCTACTATAGTGAGCCTGAAGAACTACTCTTTACATTGGTGTAAACTGCATAAAAATCTGTTAAGTGGTTCCGAGTTTACCTCAAACATACTTACATACATGCAAACAGACGTTTCCTTTTATAAGAAGTAGAGATAGAGAAAAGAAGATAGAGATTAAATTATCCTCCCTTCCCCTCTCCCCGCGGACTCCTCCCCCGTACCTCAACCCCACTCTTCAAAACCACCCCCAGTATGGATAAAATTATTTAAAATCATTTAAAATCCTAAAACCTAATTTTGAAATCATCCCCTATTTTAATTTAAGGGTTGATTTAGCAAAAACGCTGAAACACGTAATTCTTTATTTTATACCAAAAGCCTAAATATGAATTTTCATATCCCTAACTTGAGAAATCATGGGTTCCCCATACATTCTTTCATCCCCTATTTCACCCCGTTAAGGGTTGTTTTTTTGAGACAAAAGGTAGCCTATGTTCTTCCTCAGGATGCATTTCAGCTCCGTACAAAATTTCATAAAATCCTAAAATCTAATTTTGAAATCAACCCCTATTTTAATTTAAGGGTTGATTTAGCAAAAACGCTGAAACACGTATTTCTTTATTTCATACCAAAAGCCCAAATATAAATTGTCATATCCCTAACTTAAGAAATGCTGAGTTCCCCATACAAACTTTCATCCCCTATTACACCCCCTTAAGGGTTGTTTTTTGAGACAAAAAGTAGCCTATGTCCGTCCTCGGGATGCAATTCATCTCCGTGCAATATTTTATCGAAATCTGTTCAGCGGTTTAGGCGTGAAAAGGTAACAGACAGACAGACAGACAGACAGACAGACAGACAGACAACAGAGTTACTTTCGAATTTATAATATTAGTATGGATATGTATTGCTTTCCGATCAGTTCACTGTAACCGGCACGATTGATAGTGTGATCAAGGGAAACACTTACAGAATTGAACATTATATTACCAATTTACCAAGGTGTAATGAGCTGACATCACGGATTTAGTACGTATGTAGCCGATCGTGTGAGGTTCCCTAACAAATTAGCTATTAAGCTCAATTGCTTATTCATTTTCAAAGCCCAATTACTGGCCAACATGCGGTGCATCTCTCGAGATATTATGCCTGCTATTATGTTGTTCGGCTTAGTGCCTCGCCGATTCGAATGCCGAAGGAGCATTCGACTCGATCATTCGAACGAGCGTTCGACATGTCGACTGTCGAGAGTGGTGAGACAGGCTGAAACTCGCCTCGTTAGCTCACCTCCTCCCCGCGGAGGCTGGAAATGGCTCAAGCGTCTGCGGATTACATAAACTTTTCATTCATCATCGCGCAGTCTGTAAGACGAACTGAGTGTCAATTTTCACTCCTACAGAAAAGGCGAGAAAGGATCTAGGCGGGTGGGCAGAGGCGGGTAACTGGCCCCCTCCCCACCCCCCTCCCTCTTAGAAACGGACTTGGAGATAGTTAAAATTAATACCTACCACTTGAAAAATAAAGATCATGTAAGGATAACGTCACCGTTCTAATTTCAAAATCGCTGATGATCTATACATATAATAAAATCGTAGAGGTAAGAAAGTCTGTACATTGAATGTATTCGGAAAAAAACTAACCAGGGTGGCTTAAAATGAGATACTGAACATATTAGAACAGTTTTTAAAATTTTTGTTTGTTTGTTTGTTTGTCTGTACGCGCATCACGCAAAAACCACTGAACGGAATTAGACGAAACTTTGTATAGTGGCAGTTTATATGCCGGGTTAACATAATACGTAAAAAAAAATTACAAAAATAAAAAAAAATTACAATTATAAACATTATTGCGCGTTTAAAATCACGTAGTCCAAAGTACATAATTATATCTTGAGAACTGGCAGCAAATAAAATTTGAATAAAATATTCATTCGAAATTTAAAAATAAGTAGAGATACAACGAAAATGCCAGTTCTTCTTTTTTATAACTTGAACACAATAGTCTATACATATCTATTCTTTCTATACATATCATAAAATCGTAAATGCAAAAATGTCTATTTGTACGCGAATCTGGCAAAAACCACTGAACGGAATTTGACGAAACTTTTTATAGTGACAGTGTATATCCCGGATGAACATAATAATTAAAAAATATAATAAAAATCAAGTAATCCAAAGTAAAGGTAAAAAAAAATTTTAAATGTCATGTTGACAACGGAGAACTGTCATCTCGACGTGAGCTGGCCGGTGACAAATTATTTGATAAATAAAAATAATAATTGAAAGTCGAAGTTATGTCGCTGTCATTGGTGCAATAAAATTTATATATCTGTTGCCCGCGGCTTCGCTCGCGTGAAATTCGTATTTAAAAAAAAGAAAGTAAGTAACTAAAGGCGGGCCCGAAGGCGGATCTGCGCTCACGTAAACGATATTCTTTCTCGATGAAAGTAACTAAGGGCGAGGCGGAAGGCGGAGCTGAGTTAAGGAAGAAGAAAAACATTCTTGAAGAAAGTAAGTAACTAAGGGCGAGGCCAAAGGCCGAGCTCTATTCTGGAAGACCATAAACCTTCTCGAAGAAAGTGAGTAACTATGGGCGAGGCCGCAGGCCGAGCTGCGTTCAGGAAGAAGCTAAACCATCTTGAAGAAAGTAAGTAACTAAGGTGAGGCCGAAGGCCGAGCTTCGTTCGGATAATTGAAAAACCATCTCGAAGAAATAAAGTAACAAAGGGCGAGTCCACAGGCAGAGCTGCGTTCAGGAAGAAGCTAAACCATCTTGAAGAAAGTAAGTAACTAAGGTGAGGCCGAAGGCCGAGCTTCGTTCGGATAATTGAAAAACCATCTCGAAGAAAGCAAGTAACTAAGGGCGAGGCCGAAGGCCGAGCTGCGTTCAGGAAGAAGCTAAACCATCTTGAAGAAAGTAAGCAACTAAGGGCGAGGCCGAAGGCCGAGCTGCGTTTAGGAAGAAGCTAAACCATCTCGAATAAAGTTAATTAATATTAAGATTGAGTTAATTTAATTTAAATTTTATTATAAAGTCCACGCTTCTAACGGCAAATATACCGTGCATCCTAGAACCTCGCGTTTATTCCCGGCTGGATGGCAAGAGGCCCGATGCTATCACCTTAGTGCCATGGACTAAGGGTAGTTCTTTCATGTGGGACGCCACTTTTGTTCTCACATTGGCTCCAAGTCACGTTAGGACATCTTCAAGAGCGGCTGGCGCGGCCGAGGCTGGGGCGGAGAGCCTCAAACGCAGCAAATATAGAAATATAATTCAAGATTTCGAATTTGTTGCGTTTGCGGTTGAAACCCTCGGTCCGTGGAGCAGTGAAGCCAAAAGAGGCTTGAGCTGGTTGACGCAACTGGTGTCCCGCCATCAAGGGCTTATGTACTTCATTCAAAGGGTAAGCCTTGCCATCCAGCGGGGTAATGCCGCAAGTGCTCTAAGAACATTTGAAAATGCCCGTTTTGATAGTTATTTTAATGTTTGTTAGGTAGGTTTAATTCTTTAGTTATTAATATTACTTTTTTATTTTTATGAAATAAATAGATTGAGTAAACGATATTATATTCTATCGAAGAAAGTAAGTCTTTAAGGGCGAGGCCCGAAGGCGGAAGAGGGTTTTTGGTTTACCTGAACGCTGCTCGGCCTTCGGCCTCGCACTTAGTTCCTTCCTTTCTTCCAGAAGGTTTATCGTCTTCCTGAACGCAGCTCGGCCTTCGGCCTCGCCCTTACTTACTTCCTTTATTTGAGAAAGGTTTATCGTTTACCTGAAAGCAGCTCGGCCTTCGGCCTCGCCCTTAATTAGTTACTTTCTTTAAGAAGGTTTTTCGATTACCTGAACGCAGCTCGGCCTTCGGCCTCGCCCTTAGTTACTTACATTCTTCTTTGGAATACGAATTTCACGCGAGCGGAGCCGCGGGCTCAGCTATTTTAAATAAAACCGTTTAACTTAAAAGTTGTTTTATTATTTATACCGGTATGGGTGGCTAAATCAATCGGCCAAAGCACATGCTCCGACCAGCCAATATCACCTCCGCGAAGGTAGGTGCCATACCGGAGACGTAGACCTATACTGGACTAGATGGAACACAGCCGAGGCTGCTATGCGGCCATCATTCATCCAGTACCAACCCAGTCGGCTACAATTTGAGCCTACCACCTAGTAAGGGGCAAGAGAAGGGACCTACAGTTTTACATCGGTTCCGAACGGTGAAGCAGCAGGTGTAGGTATGCACGTAAATTTTTTCATCAGGAAAAACTCATTGGTACACGCCGACCGGATTCGAACCTGGGACCTCTCGCAAGAGAATCCGATGTCCAGACCACTCGGCTACCCGCCGCACCTATTACTCACTTGTACTTACCCACGCAAGGACAACGATAGATCCGCCACAGCCCGTGGCCGCCCGTTCCTCAAAGATTTATAGTCTTGTTTAATTTGTAAAACAATTTTGCTGTCTCAACGTGCCTCCGTCGCGGGAGGACAGTGAAAAGCGGGGCTTTCCTTAGAAAATGTGTTAAGAGGTTAATTTAACGATCACGATCAAAAACAGTCGGTAGTGGCGTTAGGGTACTCAACTAATTAGAACTCTGGCTGTGTGAATAATTAAATATTTATGAATAATTTCATATTTCGATGCGTAATACAGAAAAACACTTTTTTTTATAGAAAGCGCAATATGTGGCGCCGAGCCACCCATAAGGTGTCTAACGACGACCATGGACATTCGGTCATACGCGGAGGCTGCGAATGCCATGCCGGGCTGGTAGGTGCCTATTCACGCCTCTCTTGAAGGACCCGATACTATACATGGGTGGAAATATGTGGGCAGGGAGAGTTTTGTACGCATTCATGGTAAGACCAGCGTATAGGAATGCAAGCACCTACTGATACATTTCATAATAAATACAGTTCATATTGGACTGTATACTATAATAAATCATAAGAAAATCGTTTTTCGTTCAATGAACTACATACATAATATTATGATTGTTTCGGATTTTTGACATTAAAAGGGAACTCCGTTTAGTTTTTATAAATATGAGAAGGAAAATAAACAAAAAAATCAAAATCAGTTGTATCATGTTTTATCGTAGTGCTTTATATCTTTTCATATCTAGAAGACGAATGTTAGATAGAGATAGAAAATTCTTTATTGTTCCAAAAACATTTTTAAGAGATAAGCACAATATAATATTGACATGGGGTGCAAAGGCGGACTTATCCCTTACATACATTTCTTCCAGTCAAGCTTTGAATGTTTGAGAGCCGATTAATGTAGTGAAATGTAATAGGTATTAGCAAAAGAGTTGCGTTTGAGAATTGAAAATAAAATAATAATAAGAATACTTAATGTTGATAAAGAAGAAAAGATGTTAGGCTAACAGGGGGAAAAATTATGTTAAAATGAAAATTTTATAAAACGGGTCAGCCGACAGCCTCGGCAGTGGACTACCGGCGACACCGTCTCCGCGCCTCACCACCCCGCTGGGTCAGAGGAGGGACAAGTGATGCCGCGCGTCCCAGTCAACACCGCCTCGCCCGAGGCCTCGCCCTCCTCGCGGTGTGGCCGGATCCAGTGACAAGACCTGCCGCTGCTTTCAACACCAGCAGCGCACCCAATCCACCACGGTTCGCTGATCATCCATCGCCCGCGTCTGCCGGTGAGGATGACGAACCAGGGACACGCCCCGCCACACCAGCTACGACGGGACAAAGTCCGCCGCCACCGGTTCGCTTTAGGCTATCGCGGCCCTGTGTCGCGCTCTCCGCTAGCGGTGCAGCGCCGTGCGCCACAGCGACGCACGCAAGAGGGCTAAGTAACTGGGATAGAAGAGCTGCGTGACCTCGCCCTGCAGTCCAAAGGATACGGAGCTCTCCGGGATGGGGGTGGTGGTGGCCTACGTGTCTAGTACCACCACCCATCGCTCGAAGCTCGTCTCGCGTCGTCCCGAAGACCTCCGCAGCCACGGCCTGCACCCGCCGGTGTGCTTGGAGGCCTGCCTTCAGGTAGGCAACACAGGCAGTTTCACAATCTTGTAGATACGCGTTATTTGACATCCTAAATATTTACGTAGCTTTAAAACTCACGACACCAGGGCGAATTCGCACTCTCACTGGAAATTGGGGACTATACTGAAGCGATCGAAAATACATTTTAAATGTCAATATAATATACAAATATAGATTTTTGTTCACCCAAAATTTTGTTCACCTCAAATATAATAACAAAAATATTTCAATATAGCATGAAATATTTCAGTATAACCCCTACCTCGCAAAGATAAAAGCAACCCTCATATTACAAAACATATGAATGTTATTAATATCTGGCAGTCTCGCCCTGCCTTCGGAGATTATCATAAGAAAACTCGCAGTCGTGCTGTTCCTCTCACTAAGTTCTCCTCCCTAGAAGCATCCTTCTCGCCGCAGGCACCCCCTCCCCACCCTACGTCACCCCACAGATATGAGGTATATTAGCCAGATGGTACTACTATGGCCGCTGCTCTGGCGAACTTGCTTCCCTTATCTCTCCTCCTCCTGTTCGCCTTCGCCAAACCCGCCATACTCTCGCGGAACACCCCTTTGTAGTCGACAGAAGAGTTCTTCGAACTGCACGATTTTCTAAATCGCTCTTGTGCCGCACTGCAAAGGTGCGGGACGGGCTCCCAGGGAATATCTTTCCTCACTCCTACAATCCTCGTATCTTCAAATCTCGGGTTAATAGCCTTTCCCCAGCGACATTAGTCCACCTCCAAGCCGGACTGGCACCTCCTCGGCGGTGAAATTGGCTGCGCCTGAGGCTTCGACCTCGGGCAAAGTCACCCAGTTCGGAAGCAATAAAAAAAAAGATGGGCCATCAACAACGCTCAAAATGGCAACACGGTGTGGCCGGAATTCTACAGTGCTGTCGAGATGGGAGCGCGGCCAATCCGCGATCGCATGTCGATATTTTCACAGCCAATGAGAGAACGCAAACATATCGACATTCTATGCCTTTTTTTTTAATGGAAACTGACACGGTTGGCTACATCACACCTTGGTGAACTAGGTGCCGTGCCAGTGCTTCCCTTCATTTCATGTCGGCTACATTGAACTGTACGGAAAACACGAATTTACATAGCTGTTTCGACCGACATTTCATTCAGTGCGATGGTATCGGCCCGGGCGGGATAAACTCTACCACCAAGTAAGGTAAGAAGGGAAGGAACCTACAGTTTTACGTGGAATCCGAACCACGGTCAGCCTCCAACGGTCGAGTACCCATCCAAGTACTGACCGCACTTAGGATTGCTTAACAACAGTCGACCGACTGCACCACTGAGCTACCGAGGCTGACGAGGACGAGGCCTTACTGGGGGTTGTCGCGCGCTCATTTCGGAGCGGGGTTGAAGTGTCGGGGGCTTTTCCCCATGATTTCTGTTGTTCTAGCTCAACTTCTGGGGTCAATTACATCGCAGACGTTGAGAGGCAAGTCGCGTGACATTGGCCCCTAGTGTATCTAAGGCGGCCCGGTAAGGGTTTTTTTATAAAATCCGGTATAGCTAGCAGAGTCAGAGGGCCCAGAGCATATGTTCCGCCCAGCAAATGCAATTTGCGCGAAGGTGCCATATAGGAACTTCCCTTTGTACTGGTGGCCATACTGAACTAGAGGTGAACACAACCGAGGCTGCTATGCGGCCATCTTACATCCAGTACGGTGGTACCAAACCAAGTCGGTTAAGGGATATGACTCCCTTCTTATACTACTAGGTGGTAGGGTTTAATCCGCCCGGGTTGATATCGCCACACTGAATGCAAGCTCGGTCGAAACGGCTATGTAAATAGTTTGTGTTTTCCGTCCAGTTCATTGTAGCCGGCACGACTAAAGGGAAGCACTGATACGGCACCTAGTTCACCCGGTGTTATGGGCTGACATCACGGATGTTGTAGGTGATGGAGGCAACCGTATCAGTTTCCATAAAAATAATTAAAAAAACAATTTAAGCCTGCCATCTACATAATAAGGGGCAAGGGAAAGGACCTACGGTTTTACACCGGTTCCGAACGGTGAAGCAGCAGGTGTATTTTTTCGTTATAAAAACCTCATTGGTGCATCTCAACCGGATTTGGACCTCGGACCATGAGATCAAGAATCCAAGCTAAGATCGCGTCGCCCACCCGCCGCTTAAGATGGCGAACGCAGCCGCTACGCCTGATTCCACATCTAGCCATCATATCCCTGATCTATGATTCGTCCCTGCCGCCGTTCCTTAATGAACATCTCGCTCAATCATTTTAAGCGCGTCTGTGCCGTAGTTTAGAACATTTTTAATTAAAGTCGACTCGACGAGAAAAGGTTGTTTTGTGAATAAAAAAAGATCAGAAGAAGCCATCGATATTCGCTGGATTACTTCGGCAAGTCTAGAAGTTTGACGAATGTCCTTGATTATCCAGGAGTTGACAGGAACTAATGCGGGTAATCAAGTTTACTTAATTTATTTTATTTACTTTGCCCGCGACTTCGTCCGCGTGGATTTTAAAAAAAGAACAGAATTCGAAATTGAAGTTTTTATGTGACGTTTCTTGGTGACGTTGATAGGCTTTTGTTTTTCTTGTCTTTTATATTCTCTCTCTCCCGTCCATACTATACTTTATTTGATACTGCTGAGCCCTAAGGCTATTTAGCGTGATGGTATATAGCCTATATTATGTTATTCTAATGTATGAGCTATGGTACTGTAAAGTCTCATCAAAATCCCTTGAGTAGTTTTTGCGGGAAAGAGGAACAAAGATCCATACATCCATACATCCATCATCACAAACTTTCGCGTTTATAATATTAGTAGGATTAGTAGGACGGTGAGTGTGTGTGCTTTATGAGACTCTTCAGTGAAATAAATGCGAACCATTATAAATAGGTACGGTAGATACTTAGTTTAGTTTTGGATATAATTATTTTGATAAGGGTTCCGTACCTCAAAAGAGAACCTGTAACCTCGGTAGCTCAGTGGTGCGGTCGGTCGAATTTAGCGTGATGGTATATAGCCTATAATATGTTATTCTGATGTATAAGCTATGGTACTGTATAGTCTCATCAAAATCCCTTGAGTAGTTTTTGCGGGAAAGAGGAACAAAGATCCATACATCCATACATCCATCATCACAAACTTTCGCGTTTATAATATTAGTAGGATTAGTAGGACGGTGAGTGTGCTTTATGAAACTCTTCGGTGAAATAAATGCGAACCATTTTAAATAGGTACGGTAGGTACATAGTTTAGTTTTGGATATAATTATTTTAATAAAGGTTCCGTACCTCAAAAGAGAACCTGTAACCTCGGTAGCTCAGTGGTGCGGTCGGTCGAATTTAGCGTGATGGTATATAGCCTATATGTTATTCTGATGTATAAGCTATGGTACTGTATAGTGTCATCAAAATCCCTTGAGTATTTTTTGCGGGAAAGAGGAACAAAGATCCATACATCCATACATCCATCATCACAAACTTTCGCGTTTATAATATTAGTAGGATTAGTAGGACGGTGAGTGTGCTTTATGAGACTCTTCGGTGAAATAAATGCGAACCATTTTAAATAGGTACGGTAGGTACTTAGTTTAGTTTTGGCTATAATTATTTTGATAAGGGTTCCGTACCTCAAAAGAGAACCTGTAACCTCGGTAGCTCAGTAGTGTGGTCGGTCGACCGCACTGAATGAAACGTCGTCGGTCGAAACGGCTATGTAAATTGTTTGTGTTTTCCGTCCAGTTCAGTGTAGCCGACATGGAATGAAGGGAAGCATTGACATGTCACATATTCACTCGGTGTTATGGGCTGCCATCACGGATGTTTTAGGTGATGTAGCCAAAAGTGTCAGTTTCCATAAACAAAACAAAAAGTTCAAAGAGCATTTAACTTTTCAGTATAATTTATACACTCTCCTTGTGACCAAATTTCTAAAAGCAGATAAGACTGGATAATAAAGAAAGCTTGTTTAACATCGCCATAATAATAATGAATCGCAAAATTCCAAGCCAGTAGACTTGTTTCATTAAAATTTTAACAAGTTCTTTACTTACAGATGTTTACGCAATAAATGGAATACTTATTCGTTCGCTTTTATCTAAACATTTTTATTCTGTGAATTATTATTAATGTATTTAAATATTTCAAATATAATAAAATAAAATATATTTATATTAAGTCTTTAAACCTACTGTTAATCCGGAAACTTAAAATGAGAATTTATGTATTATATTGTACATACAATTCACAGAACAGCGATTCGCGGCGCGGGGTGCATTTTTAGGTTTCCGTATCCCGTACGGAAGCCTATTACTAAGCCTACGCCGTCTGTCTGTCCGTCCGTCCGTCCGTCCGTCCGTCCGTCTGTCTGTCTGTCCGAGGGCTGTGTCTTTTGAACCGTAATAGGTAGCCCGTTGAAATTTTCACAGAATATGTGTTATTATGGCGGATATAACAACAAATAATAAAGATAGAAAAAGTAAAAAATTAAGGGGGTTTCCCTTACAAGAAACGTGTTTTTTCAATGTTTTTTTTTTTGTGGTGCGGAAACCTCGGTGCGCGAGTCCGACTCGCACTTGGCCGGTTTTTCTTGCTCCGTAACACAAACGATTATTCAGAATGGTTCGTCATCAGTTTTGGCATAGCGTACAGTGAATATACGCAAAGACGGGCATACGCTCGACAGACATTTCTTCCAGTCTTCAAGGTTCTTCGTCACAATCGGTTCTACCAAGAAGCTTCGTGCTTGTTGTTTCGAAATATTTTGTAGAATCTTCGCATCGCATGTCTATTGTTCATTTTCTTTAACAAAAATCCGGTAGCTCTTTTTTCCAGAACAATAAGCTTCTAACGTACAGTGCTTTTGGCACGCCATTCAGCAAAACTGCCTTTCGCGGCGAGGTTCCGCCGGCTATCGAAGTTATGATCGAACATTATATTGAAGGCTTCATGCAAGTTCTTATATAAATGCCTGTCTAAAGGTATAGTTAATTTTGCAGACGTATTTTTTTATGGAAACTGACACGGTTGGCTACTTCACCTACAACGTCCGTGATGTCAGCCCTTAACACCGGGTGAACTAGGTGCCATGTCAGTGCTTCCCCCTTTGATCGTGCCGGCTACACTGAACTGGTCGATAACACAAACTATTTACATAGCCGTTTCGACCGACGTTTCATTCAGTGCGGTGGTACCAACCTGGGCGTGTTAAACCCACCACCAAGTAAGATTAGGAGGGAAGGGACCTACAGTTTTACTAGGAATCCGAACCTCGGTCAGCCTCCAACGGTCAGCGGTCACCCATCCAAATACTGACCGCTCCCAGCGTTGCTTAACATTCAATAGCGACAGTTGACTGTCTGCACCACTGAGCTATCGAGTTTGATGTATATGCATATTTCAAGTATATACATTCATACATATATTATGTACAGGGCTTTGTTGGAGAACCGAAACTTACTGACTCTATCTACAGTCTTAGTTTGGTTCGGAGTATTTTAGTAATTTAGTCGAGTGGCGAGTAATTTAGTACTAAACGTCGAGTAGGTTTAGTACTGAACTGAACAAAAATAGTTCGCACTACTCGGGGCAAACAATGTTTGTACCTAAGACTATAACCCTGAGTACAGTCGTCCATAGTACTACACGCTGCATCCCGACAATCGGGGCAAGCAGAGTAACATGTGTTGTGCTGCAAGTACTCTTGTAAATAACAGAACAATACCGACCACTACGTTTAGCAAAGTATTAGGAAAAGACACCTATCAAGGAAGTAAGGCACGAAGAGCCACCTGCTGCATGACTCGGTGAAATGACCGCGCCAAAGTGAGAGGTGGCTATCCTGTTGCCCTTTAGCACGTCATCTTGTCCTTATCTCTTAGTCGGCTTTTACGACATACACGGGGAGAGATGCAGTGGGGCTACTCTTTTTAAGTTGTTTTATTCCCTTGCCCCTTACTAGATGGTAGGCTCAAATTGTAGCCGACTGGGTTGGTACCACCGTACTGGATGTTAAATGGCCGCATTGCAGCCTCGATTGTGTTCTCTAGTCCAGTATAGCCAGCAATAATAATTAATTAGCTAATTTTTTTCGTCGAAAACAAAAAAACGTATAGGGAGTTAGGGACGCATCGACCGGATTCGAATCTCGGACATTGAGACCAAGAGACCGATCCAAGACCGCGCCGTTCACCCGCCACTGAAAACGCTAAACGCTAAATTCAGTTTAATTATGCATGCAAACTACACCTCTTTCCAAACCCGTTCAAAATGTACTTAGCATTAAACCGTCATAACCGTGCGACTACCGCTCACTATCTGAGTCCCACTATGATAAATGTGCAACAACCCCCTTGCCCCTTCCCTCTGCCACCGCCGCCCCGCCGCCGTCGAGGCGAGGCGTGGCGTGTTACAACGTGGGGCGGCGTGGCAAAGCGTGGCGGAGCGCGGCTCGTAACAGATTGTGGACAACAGCATTGAATGAACAGACATAGAAAGAATGCTCCGAAGTATATATTATCCATACTAATATTATAAATTCGAAAGTAACTCTGTTGTCTGTCTGTCTGTCTGTCTGTCTGTCTGTCTGTCTGTGTGTATGTCTGTTACCTTTTCACGCCTAAACCGCTGAACAGATTTCGATAAAATATTGCACGGAGATGAATTGCATCCCGAGGACGGACATAGGCTACTTTTTGTCTCAAAAAACAACCCTTAAGGGGGTGAAATAGGGGATGAAAGTTTGTATGGGGAACTCAGCATTTCTTAAGTTAGGGATATGACAATTTATATTTAGGCTTTTGGTATGAAATAAAGAAATACGTGTTTCAGCGTTTTTGCTAAATCAACCCTTAAATTAAAATAGGGGTTGATTTCAAAATTAGATTTTAGGATTTTATGAAATTTTGTACGGAGCTGAATTGCATCCTGAGGAAGAACATAGGCTACCTTTTGTCTCAAAAAAACAACCCTTAACGGGGTGAAATAGGGGATGAAAGAATGTATGGGGAACCCATCATTTCTCAAGTTAGGGATATGAAAATTCATATTTAGGCTTTTGGTATAAAATAAAGAATTACGTGTTTCAGCGTTTTTGCTAAATCAACCCTTAAATTAAAATAGGGGATGATTTCAAAATTAGGTTTTAGGATTTTAAATGATTTTAAATAATTTTATCCATACTGGGGGTAGTTTTGAAGAGTGGGGTTGAGTTACGGGGGAGGAGTCCGCGGGGAGAGGGGAAGGGAGGATAATTTAATCTCTATCTTCTTTTCTCTATCTCTACTTCTTATAAAAGGAAACGTCTGTTTGCATGTATGTATTTATGTTTGAGGTAAACTCGGAACCACTTAACAGATTTTTATGCGGTTTACACCAATGTAAAGAGTAGTTCTTCAGGCTCACTATAGTAGGCTATCTCATCTCACTAATATCATAAATTAGAAAGTATGTTTGTTTGTTTGTTTGTTTGTTTGTTTGTTCCTCTTTCACGCCTGAACGGCTGGACGGATTTGGACGAAACTTCGTATATGGGTAGTGTATATCCCGGAGTAACATAATTTTTTAAAAAGTGGTAAAGTTCGAGCCGAGCTCGCGTACAGAGGGTTCCGTACCATCGCGTTCTCTGTGAGAACTAGAAGGATTGGGATTTTCGTTTACGTTTTCCTGTAAATTAAGTGAATATCCCATGGTAACAATATTTTTTTAAAAGAGGTCAAGTTCGAGTCGAACTCGCGTAAAGAGGGTTCCGTACCATCGCGTTTTCTGTGAGAACTAGAAGAATTGGGATTTTCGTTTACGTTTTCCTGTAAATTAAGTGTATATCCCATGGTAACAATTTTTTTTAAAAGAGGTCAAGTTCGAGTCGAACTCGCGTAAAGAAGGTTCAGTACCATCGCGTTTTCTGTGAGAACTAGAAGGATTGGGATTTTCGTTTACGTTTTCCTGTAAATTAAGTGTATATTACAGTAAAGGGGGCGGGGGAGGGGAGGGGGAGGGGGGAAGGGGGAGGGGAGGGGGGAGGGGGAGGGGAAGGGAGAGGGAGAGGAAGAGGGAGAGGGAGATGGAGATGGAGAGGGAGAGGGAGAGGGAGAGGGAGAGGGAGAGGGAGAGGGAGAGGGAGAGGGAGAGGGAGAGGGAGAGGGAGAGGGAGAGGGAGAGGGAGAGGGAGAGGGAGAGGGAGAGGGAGAGGGAGAGGGAGAGGGAGAGGGAGAGGGAGAGGGAGAGGGAGAGGGAGAGGGAGAGGGAGAGGGAGAGGGAGAGGGAGAGGGAGAGGGAGAGGGAGAGGGAGAGGGAGAGGGAGAGGGAGAGGGAGAGGGAGAGGGAGAGGGAGAGGGAGAGGGAGAGGGAGAGGGAGAGGGAGAGGGAGAGGGAGAGGGAGAGGGAGAGGGAGAGGGAGAGGGAGAGGGAGAGGGAGAGGGAGAGGGAGAGGGAGAGCAAATTCGTATTTCAAAAGAAGAAAGTGACTCCCTGCTTATATAACTAGGTGGTAGGGTTTAACCCGCCCGGGTTGGTACCACCGCACTGAATGAAAGGTCGGTCGAAACGGCTATGTAAATAGTTTGTGTTTTCCGTCCAGTTCAGTGTACCAAGTTCACCCGGTGTTATGGGCTTACATCACGGATGTTGTAGGTGATGTAGCCAACCGTGTCAGTATTCTTAAAAAAAAAAAAAGAAAAAAAAGTAAGTAACTGAGGCGAGGCCGAAGGTCGAGCTGCGTTCAGGAAGTCCTTCTCGAAGAAAGTAAGTAACTAAGGGCGTGGCCGAAGGCCGAGCTGTATCCAGGAAGACCTTCTCGATGACAGTAGGTAACTATGGGCGATAGTTACTTACTTTCTTCGAAAAGGTTTATAGTCTTCCTGAACGCAGCTCGGCCTTCGGCCTCGCCGTTAGTTACTTACTTTCATCGAGAAGGTTTATGGTCTTCCTGAACGCAGCTCGGCCTTCGGCCTCGCCCTCTGTTACTTACTTTCTCCGAAAAGGTCATCGTTTTCCTGAAAGCAGCTCGGCCTTCGGCCTCGCCCTCAGTTACGTACTTTCATCAAGAAGGTTTATAGTCTTCCTGAACGAAGCTCGGCCTTCGGCCTCGCCCTCAGTTACTTACTTTCATCAAGAAGGTTTATAGTCTTCCTGAACGCAGCTCGGCCTTCGGCCTCGCCCTCTGTTACTTACTTTCTCCGAAAAGGTCATCGTCTTCCTGAAAGCAGCTCGGCCTTCGGCCTCGCCCTCAGTTACGTACTTTCATCAAGAAGGTTTATAGTCTTCCTGAACGAAGCTCGGCCTTCGGCCTCGCCCTCAGTTACTTACTTTCATCAAGAAGGTTTATAGTCTTCCTGAACGCAGCTCGGCCTTCGGCCTCGCCCTCTGTTACTTACTTTCTCCGAAAAGGTCATCGTCTTCCTGAAAGCAGCTCGGCCTTCGGCCTCGCCCTCAGTTACGTACTTTCATCAATAAGGTTTATAGTCTTCCTTAACGAAGCTCGGCCTTCGGCCTCGCCCTCAGTTACTTAGTTTCATCAAGAAGGTTTATAGTCTTCCTGAACGAAGCTAGGCCTTCGGCCTCGCCCTCTGTTACTTACTTTCTTCGAAAAGGTTATCGTCTTCCTGAACGCAGCTCGGCCTTCGGCCTCGCCCTCAGTTACGTACTTTCATCAAGAAGGTTTATAGTCTTCCTGAACGAAGCTCGGCCTTCGGCCTCGCCCTCAGTTACATACTTTCATCAAGAAGGTTTATAGTCTTCCTGAACGCAGCTCGGCCTTCGGCCTCGCTCTGTTACTTACTTTCTCCGAAAAGGTCATCGTCTTCCTGAAAGCAGCTCGGCCTTCGGCCTCGCCCTCAGTTACGTACTTTCATCAAGAAGGTTTATAGTCTTCCTTAACGAAGCTCGGCCTTCGGCCTCGCCCTCAGTTACTTAGTTTCATCAAGAAGGTTTATAGTCTTCCTGAACGAAGCTCGGCCTTCGGCCTCGCCCTCTGTTACTTACTTTCTTCGAAAAGGTTATCGTCTTCCTGAACGCAGCTCGGCCTTCGGCCTCGCCCTCAATTACTTACTTTCTTCAAGAAGGTTTATAGTCTTCCTGTACGCAACTCGGCCTTCGGCCTCGCCCTCAATTACATACTTTCTTTGAGTAGGTTTATCGTCTTCCTGAACGCAGCTCGGCCTTCGGACTCGCCCTTAGTTACTTACTTTAGTTGAGAAGGGTTATCGTTTTCCTTAACGCAGATCGGCCTTAGTTACTTACTTTCTTCCTTTGAAATACGAATTTCACGCGAGCGAAGCCGCGGGCAAAAGCTAGTATACCATAAAGTTAAATAGCCTTAGGGTTGAGCAGTATCAAAGAAAACCGAATTTTGTGTCGAATGGTCGTAATATATGGCGTTAGCAGTTCTGTTGCGTTGCGTTGGTGTAGTGTAGATAGATGCTTTTGGTAGAAGATACGAGTAGAATAAAGAGTAGATATCTATACTTATTAAATTGTTTGTCCTGACTGACTAATCTATTAACGCACAGCCGAAACTACTAAGTCTAGAAAGCTGAAATTTGGAACATAGGTTTATTTCATAACGTAAAAATCCGTTTAGGATTTTTTGGAAATTACAACTTTAAGGGGAGAAATGGGGACGACGACTTTGTATGAAAGTTTTTGTTTTTTTTTATGTAATATTATGGTCTTATGGTCTTCCTGAACGTAGCTCGGCCTTCGGCCTCGCCCTTAATTACTTACTTTCTTAGATAAGATTTATCGGCTTCCTGAACGCAGCTCGGCCTTCGGCCTCGCCCTCAGTTACTTACTGTCTTCGATAAGGTTCATGGTCTTTCTGAATGCAGCTCGGCCTTCGGCCTCGCCCTTAATTACTTACTTTCTTCGAGAACGTTTATAGTCTTCCTGAACGCCGCTCGGCCTTCGGCCTCGCCCTCAGTTACTTACTTTCTTCGAGAAGGTTTATAGTCTTCCTGAACGCAGCTCGGCCTTCGGCCTCGCCCTCAGTTGCTTACTTTCTTCGAGAAGGTTTATGGTCTTCCTGAACGTAGCTCGGCCTTCGGCCTCGCCCTTAATTACTTACTTTCTTAGATAAGGTTTATCGTCTTCCTGAACGCAGCTCGGCCTTCGGCCTCGCCCTTTGTTACTTACTTTCTTTGAGAAGGTTTATGGTCTTCCTGAACGTAGCTCGGCCTTCGGCCTCGCTTTCAGTTACTTTCTTCGAGAAGGTTTATAGTCTTTCTGAATGCAGCTCGGCTTTCGGCCTCGCCCTTAGTTACATACTTTCTTCGATAAGGTTTATAGTCTTCCTGAACGCAGCTCGGCCTTCGGCCTCGCCCTTAATTACTTACTTTCTTTGAGAAAGTTAATAGTCTTCCTGAACGTAGCTCGGCCTTCGGCCTCGCTTTCAGTTACTTACTTTCTTCGAGAAGGTTTATAATTTTTCTGAACGCAGCTCGGCCTTCGGCCTCGCCATTAGTTACATACTTTCTTAGATAAGGTTTATCGCCTTCCTGAACGCAGCTCGGCCTTCGGCCTCGCCCTCAGTTACTTACTGTCTTCGAGAAGGTTCATGGTCTTCCTGAACGCAGCTCGGCCTTCGGCCTCGCCGTTAGTTACTTACTTACTTTGAGAAGGTTTATAGTCTTTCTGAACGCAGGTCGGTATTCTGCCTCGCCCTCAGTTACTTACTTTTTCGAGAAGGTTCATGGTCTTCCTGAACGCAGCGCGGCCTTCGGCCTCGCCCTTAGTTACTTACTTACTTTGAGAAGGTTTATAGTCTTTCTGAACGCAGGTCGGTATTCTGCGTCGCCCTCAGTTACTTACTTTTTCGAGAAGGTTTATCGTCTTCCTGAACGCCGCTCGGCCTTCGGCCTCGCCCTCAGTTACTTATTTTCTTCGAGAAGGTTTATAGTCTTCCTGAACGCAGCTCGGCCTTCGGCCTCGCCCTCAGTTACTTAATTTCTTCGAGAAGGTTTATGGTCTTCCTGAGCGTAGCTCGGCCTTCGGCCTCGCCCTTAATTACTTACTTTCTTAGATAAGGTTTATCGTCTTCCTGAACGCAGCTCGGCCTTCGGCCTCGCCCTTTGTTACTTACTTTCTTTGAGAAGGTTTATGGTCTTCCTGAACTTAGCTCAGCCTTCGGCCTCGCTTTCAGTTACTTACTTTCATCGAGAAGGTTTATGGTCTTTCTGAATGCAGCTCGGCCTTCGGCCTCGCCCTTAGTTACAAACTTTCTTCGATAAGGTTTATAGTCTTCCTGAACGCAGCTCGGCCTTCGGCCTCGCCCTTAATTACTTACTTTCTTTGAGAAAGTTTATAGTCTTTCTGAACGCAGCTCGGCCTTCGGCCTTGCCCTTAGTTACTTACTTTCTTTGAGAAGGTTTATGGTATTCCTGAACGTAGCTCGGCCTTCGGCCTCGCTTTCAGTTACTTACTTTCTTCGAGAAGGTGTATAGTTTTTCTGAAGGCAGCTCGGCCTTCGGCCTCGCCCTTAGTTACATATTTTCTTAGATAAGGTTTATCGCCTTCCTGAACGCAGCTCGGCCTTCGGCCTCGCCCTTAATTACTTACTTTCTTCGAGAAGGTTTATAGTCTTCCTGAACGCAGCTCGGCCTTCGGCCTCGCCCTCAGTTACTTACTTTCTTCGAGAAGGTTTATGGTCTTCCTGAACGTAGCTCGGCCTTCGTCCTCGCCCTTAATTACTTACTTTCTTAGATAAGGTTTATCGTCTTCCTGAACGCAGCACGGCCTTCGGCCTCGCCCTTTGTTACTTACTCTCTTTGAGAAGGTTTATGGTCTTCCTGAACGTAGCTCGGCCTTCGGCCTCGCTTTCAGTTACTTACTTTCTTCGAGGTTTATAGTCTTTCTGAATGCAGCTCGGCCTTCGGCCTAGCGCTTAGTTACATACTTTCTTCGATAAGGTTTATAGTCTTCCTGAACGCAGCTCGGCCTTCGGCCTCGCCCTTAATTACTTACTTTCTTTGAGAAAGTTTATAGTCTTCCTGAACGCAGCTCGGCCTTCGGCCTTGCCCTTAGTTACTTACTTTCTTTGAGAAGGTTTATGGTATTCCTGAACGTAGCTCGGTCTTCGGCCTCGCTTTCAGTTACTTACTTTCTTCGAGAAGGTGTATAGTTTTTCTGAAGGCAGCTCGGCCTTCGGCCTCGCCCTTAGTTACATACTTTCTTAGATAAGGTTTATCGCCTTCCTGAACGCAGCTCGGCCTTCGGCCTCGCCCTTAATTACTTACTTTTTTCGAGAAGGTTTATAGTCTTCCTGAACGCAGCTCGGCCTTCGGCCTCGCCCTCAGTTACTTACTTTCTTCGAGAAGGTTTATGGTCTTCCTGAACGTAGCTCGGCCTTCGGCCTCGCCCTTAATTACTTACTTTCTTAGATAAGGTTTATCGTCTTCCTGAACGCAGCTCGGCCTTCGGCCTCGCCCTTTGTTACTTACTTTCTTTGAGAAGGTTTATGGTCTTCCTGAACGTAGCTCGGCCTTCGGCCTCGCTTTCAGTTACTTACTTTCTTCGAGGTTTATAGTCTTTCTGAATGCAGCTCGGCCTTCGGCCTCGCCCTTAGTTACATACTTTCTTCGATAAGGTTTATAGTCTTCCTGAACGCAGCTCGGCCTTCGGCCTCGCCCTTAATTACTTACTTTCTTTGAGAAAGTTTATAGTCTTCCTGAACGCAGCTCGGCCTTCGGCCTTGCCCTTAGTTACTTACTTTCTTTGAGAAGGTTTATGGTATTCCTGAACGTAGCTCGGCCTTCGGCCTCGCTTTCAGTTACTTACTTTCTTCGAGAAGGTTTATAGTTTTTCTGAACGCAGCTCGGCCTTCGGCCTCGCCCTTAGTTACATACTTTCTTAGATAAGGTTTAGCGCCTTCCTGAACGCAGCTCGGCCTTCGGTCTCGCCCTTAATTACTTACTTTCTTCGAGAAGGTTTATAGTCTTCCTGAACGCAGCTCGGCCTTCGGCCTCGCCCTCAGTTACTTACTTTTTCGAGAAGGTTTATCGTCTTCCTGAAAGCAGCTCGGCCTTCGGCCTCGCCCTCAGTTACTTACTTTCTTCGAGAAGGTTTATTTTCTTTCTAGAATACAGTTCAGCCTGAAGCCTCGCCGTTAGTTACTTACTTTACTTTTTACAAGGTTTATCGTTTACCTTAACGCAGCTTGCCTTCGGCCTCACCCTTACTCGTACTTACTTTCTTAGATATGGTTTATCGACTTCCTGAACGCAGCTCGGCCTTCGGCCTCGCCCATAGTTACTTACTGTCTTCTTTGAAATACGAATTTCACGCGAGCGGAGCCGCGGCCTCAGCTAGTGTGTGTATATATTAGGTATTTATTGAACACTAATTTATACAAATTTGGGACAATAGGCGAGCTTAATGCCGCGAGGTATTATATACTAACTAACGTTTCCTTACCTTCTAGAAGGTGATATTGGCTGGTCGGAGCATGCGCTTTGGCCCCTCCGACTCAGCCACCCATACCGGATTACTTACAAAACAAGTGCGTGTCGGGCCACGCGCAGTATAAGGTTCCGTAGTTGCGTCACCCTATCAAATTAAATTATTTGATTATTTGTATAATTTTGTACGGGAAATAAATGAATGTTAATTTGAAAAAGTTCTTCAACAGTGAAATGATGGCTGTCGTCCGTACATTTTATAAGTTGGTCGACTATTACTCGTCAACCTGTACAGCCTACTTAGCTGTGATAGTTTTCCTTTTAATTTCGATATACACGGTGTTGCAGTTGCCCCTGTAATATTTTTAACTGACATAAGGGGGTTATTCTATATGTGAAACTAAACAAATTCTGCGAAGAAAACATTAAAAAAAAAAAAAAAAAATTTTCCATACAAATTTTAATTACCTATTCTCAAAATGTATGCAGAAAAAAAAATTTTTTTCTCAAAATGAAAAAGTCTTAGAACAAAAGTTGTTCTATTTCACGTACAGAATCACCCCCTTTCGGGTTTTACGGTTGGGGTTGCAACACCGTGTATATGTATACTACTGCTGTGATTTTTTTCACATATCTAATAACAACCGTTTAGCTGGCAGGGGGTGGGGACACTTGACTCTAACAAAAATTAGCACTTTAAAGCTTAATAACTCACAAACGGATCCCTAAATCGAAAAATGCGTTTCACAAACCCGCAATATTTTCCAAAGACCTATCGAACGACATCCCACACGATGGAGTAGACGTGAAAAAAAAATCACTTTACGTGTAGGGGGGGTACCCTAAAAAAATTATTTAAAAAATTTTATTTTACCACTTTGTCGGCGTTATTAATATGTATATCCATACCAACTTCCAACTTTCTAGTACTAAGAGTCTGTGAGCTAAGCCGCGGACAGAGAGAGACGGACATAGCGAAACTATAAGGGTTCCTTGTTGACTACGGAATCCTAAAAAAACGTGGAGATCCGTTGTCTGTGCCTGTGCATGTATGTAACAAACAATTTCAAAACGGTTTGTACTCTCATTAGTCATTCGCCGCAGCAAGCCCGCACCTCGCTCCGCTTACATACAAATAAAGTGGAGCATCGTCTCGTCGCCGCCGCTTTGTAGTCGGGTGCAATATTCATAAATACCACGTGAGTTGCCGCCAGAGCAGCAGCGTCGGGAAAACTCGGGATAATGTGTGGAATAACACAAGACTGTGTGTCGAAAAAGCAAGATGTACACAACATCATACAGGCTGTTATTATATTATGGAGAATAACTTCGGATCTCGACCTTCGTCTGGAGAAGCTCGAAATCCGTCTATTCCAGTCAGTATTTATATACCACTCGTGACCATAATTGTAATTGTATGTCTTATATTTTAATAAATAGAGAATTTGTGTTGATTTTGTGTCTTTTAATTTTTTTTATGCACCTGACTTAGACGGGCTACACCACCGACAATAGCGGTGTTTATCAGCCCAACACACTTTGATGAACTGGGTGCCATCTCAGTGCTTCCTCCTTTTTGATGGTGCTGAACTGGTAGGAAAACATGAACTATTTTATTTCATAGCTGCTTCGACCAACCTTCATTCAGTGCGGTGGTGGTACTCATCCGGAAGGGTAAGGCCCTTGTTTTTTAGGATCAGTGTGGCGTCCGGACTTGATTCTGAAAAATTATGGCAAGCCCACCTATACGGAGCTCTGTCTATGGCGTCACCATTAGTAACTTAGTTTCTTCGAAAAAAATATAATTTACGTGAAAGGAGCTCGGCTTTCGGCCTCGCCAGTAGTTACGCACAGCCTTCGGCCTCGCCCTTAATGACTTACCTTCTTCTTTTGAAATACGAATGAGCGAAGCCGCGGGTAAAAGCTAGTAAATATTTTTTTAATTTTTTTATGGAAACTGACACTGTTGGCTACATCACCTACAACGTCCGTGATGTCAGCCCATAACACCGGGTGAACTAGGTGCCATGTCAGTGCTTCCCCCTTTGATCTATGCCCCCCAAAATAAATAGGTATTTATGCCGCCGCGCCGCACAGAGGGGTATTTGTCTATTTTAACTGGCCAAAATTAGTTTTGTGTGATTATGGATTCAAAATAATGAGTTTCATGTATTTAAAGTCTAAACTAATGAAATTACATATTAAGTAGTGTAAAAATCTTTATTAGGTAAAAAAAAAATCAACAATTTATTTGCGATCCCATAATATCGTACATCTCTGCGAATTTTGATAGACATGACATGCATTTGTTACGGAACCCTACATTCATTTTGAAATAAATGTTAAATTTAGTAGAACGGACAGACATGCCGTCCATGGAAAGAATAGCCCCACTGCATCTCTACCCGTGTATGTCGTAAAAGGCGACTAAGGGATATGACTCCCTTCTTATATTACTAGGTGGTAGGGTTTATCCCGCCCGGGCTGGTACCACCGCACTGAATGAAAGGTCGGTCGAAACGGCTATGTAAATAGTTTGTGTTTTCCGTCCAGTTCAGTGTAGCCGGCACGACCGAAGGGAAGCACTGACGTGGCACCAAGTTCACCCGGTGTTATGGGCTGACATCACGGATGTTGTAGGTGATGTAGCCAACCGTGTCAGTTTCCATAAAAAAAAAAAAAAAAAAAAAAATGCATTTGTTACGGAAGCCTACATTCATTTTGCAGAACTTAGTAGAATGGACAGACATAAACGTGTTACGGAACCCTCCTTTTATTATAAAATAACCATCGGAGGACCTTGGTTGAAAATTGTAAAATTTATTAGAACGGACAGACATGCATTTGTTACGGAACCCTACATTCATTTTGAAATAAATGTTAAATTTAGTAGAACGGACAGACATGTATTTGTTACGGAACCCTACATTCATTTTGCAGAACTTAGTAGAATGGACAGACATAAACGTGTTACGGAACCCTACTTAGCAGTTGCACTCCGGGAGTGCCGGCAGATCCCGTGCCACTCGTAACTTGACCCTTAATGCAATGACTTAAGTTTACATTTCGCTTTTCGAGATCTAACAATGACGCGATGACGCGAACAGAATTGATCCCGTGCCACTGTAACTTAACCCTTAATGCAATGAATTAAGGTTACATTTCGCTTTTCGAGATCTGACGAGGACGCGATGACGCCAGTTTAAAATTTCTTACCCAAGCGCCGCTAAAGAAGTTTTCACTTCAAAAATATAAATGAAACATTAACTTTATCTGTGAATTATCACGAGTACGACTTTAAAGTTTTAAATTATATAATTATATTACTTCCGCAAAAATCGCACTCCGGTTTTTAGGTATTTAATAAGGGTAATAGTACAACTTTTTATTGATATATGAATAGACACCCAGAAGTACCCAGAAGTATAACAAAAACCTTAGAATTCCTTTTAAATAAATGAAAATTTAACACAATAAACCTTCTGTAATCATTGTACTGCCAAATTTTTTTAATGTATTGCAATTTAATTTAAAATAACTAATACACATTCGTAAATACCTGCTTTGCAACTGTCCATCGTTATATTTTTTTTTTCACACTCAACAAACTAAAATAGGCCCATTAAACTCTTAACACTCTGATAGCAAAACGATAAACATTACGTGCGCAGGCACCGACATCAATATTGCACACTAAGTGGCGGGCGGGATAAGAGGTGCAGGGTGGCGGTAAGTGTCAAATGTCGTTGTTTGGTTTGTGGAGAATAGGTTATGTGATACAATACTGAATAGGAACAGTTTGATGAAATTGAATATTGGCCAGTTAAAATAGACAAATACCCGTATGTGCGCCGTACCAAATCTAGCATCTAGCAATCTAGATCGATACGTACATCTACGTTTGAAACAACCTCTATCAAGGAAACGGAAGCAAGTCGTACAGTATGCAGTAAACGTTGCAAAGACTTATGTATTTATGTACATTGTGAAGGTAGATATGTATATAAGAACGACAATAAAGATGAATACGAAAAAAAACAGCGCTATTTTTCCTCTATATGCTAGAATTTACTCCGCAATAGATAATGTATGAGTTGTGTTACTGTACGAGAGGGGTTTTTGCGGGAAACCAGACAGAAGAATATTTTTCCGTACCTATCAAAAACATGAACAGATTTTTTTTATCGAAACTGACACGGTTGGCTACATCACCTACTACATCCGTGATGTCAGCTCACAACACCTTGGTGAACTAGGTGCCATGTCAGTGCTTCCCTTCGGTCGTGCCAGCTACACTGAACTGGACGGAAAACACGAACTATTTACATAGTCGTTTCGACCGTCGTTTCACTCAGTGCGATGGTATCAACCCGGGCTTGATAAACCCTACCATCTAGTAAGGTAAGAAGGGAAGGGACCTACAGTTTAACGTGGAATCCGAACCACGGTCAGCCTCCAACGGTCCAGTGGATCCAAGTACTGACCGCGCTCAGGGTTGCTTAACAACAGTCGACCGACCGCACCACTGTGCTACCGAGGCTGAGAAGGGAATAGCTACCGGGTTTTGTAGCTATTCCCTTCTTGCATGCATGCATAACGAGTGCGTACAATAAGGCCTCACGGAATCTATGTACTTGCGCGCGCTAACTACCTACCGCCCGGCGGGCCGCCGGCCATCTAATTCAGTGGAAATTCGTCAGCCGCGCGGAGCATACCTACACGCGCGCCCACGCTACTGCGCGCAGTTGTAAAGCAATAATCACTGTACACTCGATCGTTTAGGTATATTTCCGCACGCAGCGATTGGTGACGTGAAACATTAGGGTATTAAAGCCGTAGGTATGGAACTTTTTCTATGGAGTGATTTATCTATTACGAAGTAACTATTAAGTAATCTGTGGTACAGTTCCCGGCAGCAAATAACGCGTGTCGAGCTTTAGAAAGAGACAATCCGGTTGTAGAGCGTCGTCCCTGTCGCACAGAGACGCGCGAGTTCGCGCGACAGGGACTAAAACTTTCATTCACTGTTTCTTATTTTCTTATTTATTAATAATCGAATTTTAACTTGATATTTAGATTTTTATTTTGTAAATAATTTAAATGTTATTTTATTATAATTTTAATTTTATCTAATCTTTTAATTTTGTAATTGAAGGGTTGAAATTCTATAGGGTCTAAGTGCCAAAAAATCTCAAAGCGATATTTTTACGGAAATACAATCAATGTGCCAACGCTAATAACATACAAAAGAGTCTAAGTGCCTAGCTCCGCCCTACTACTACACAGACGCTGTTAAAGCAAGGACCGGTCTATGTGCCACTATGCGTGTATTTTTTACAGTTTTTTTTTTTGTTATATCTCGACTTTAACTTTTAGGGACATAGACCCTATAGAATTTCAACCCTTCAATTTTCTATCGTTTTTATTTACTCAAAATGTAAACCGGAGGAATTCTATTCTAGGTTATTAACTTTTTATATTGTTGATTTTTAAATTTGTTATTGTCATTAAGCTGAGGAATTCTCTAATATATGAATAAATGAAACCTCGATGCACATTTTTTGCTGCCGGGGACTGTACTCGGTAGCTTCGTGCTCCGTATCGCTTCCGTTCGCCCAGTCCCGCGCCACCGGGACACGTTTCTACTCACAAAAAAAAAACGCGTTTTTCAACCGACTTCCCAAAATGAGGAGGTTCCCAATTCATCTGTATGTTTTTTCTTTGCTTGTATGTTACCTGATTTCTCCGCCAATTCTCAACCGATTTAATTGATAATTTTTTTCATGAGTAGGGTATATCTCAGGGGTTGGTCCTTTCATACCAAAAATTGAAATAATACCACCCCTGAGGGTGGGAAATTAAGGGATGTACACTTTCGGACTTATGTATTTTTAATCACCCATTCCCGTCAACCGATTTTAATATTACGTGATATATTACTAAAAAGAGTGAATTAAAAAAATGTAAAAAAAAAAACATTGAACCGACTTCAAACCCTAAAATGTATTAAATATTATTTTAATCTTGCGTAGAATGCGGTACAACAGGACACCTGTAGATGGTCCTTTTTGTGCTTTTGTACCGCCTTCTACTAAAGATTAAAATATTATTTAATACTTTTTATGTTTTGAAGTCGGTTAAATGTTTTTTTGTATATGTAGCCGTTTAATAATATACCATCTAAAAAAAATTAGACGTGACCATTAGTTAAAAATACTAAAATGAAGACCTCGAAAAAATGTATCCGACTCTCCGTTCAGCGGAGTTGAACCTCAGAGAAACAACTTCTTCGTCAAAATAAATTAAATTCTCAAAATGACTAAGCACTTTAGAATTTTAAGTGAGGATCACTCAAGCGCACTCAACAAATTCCTCAGCACTTAGCGGATCACTTAGGAATGCTCAATTCAATAGGACTTATTGGTTTTCAGTTGACGGTTGGATAGACACAGCTTCGCCGCCGCACTGTATCCTCGAACTTGATCACTACTGCCAATGTAATTGAGACAAAGAAATGTAAAATAGAAGAAATTTTTTAGTGCTCCAAAAACATTTTACAGAAACAATCTAGGTAGATATAATATAATTTGACATGAACATGAGGGGGCAAAGGCGGGCATATCGCTTGCGGGTTTTTTTTTTTTTATGGATACTGACACGGTTGGCTAACATCACCTACAACATCCGTGATGTAAGCCCATAACACCGGGTGAACTTGGTGCCACGTCAGTGCTTCCCTTCGTTCGTGCCGGCTACACTGAACTGGACGGAAAACACGAACTATTTACATAGCCGTTTCGACCGACCTTTCATTCAGTGCGGTGGTACCAACCCGAGCGGGCTAAACCCTACCACCTAGTGATATAAGAAGGGAGTCATATCCCTTAGTCGCCATATGACATACACGGGAGAGATGCAGTGGGGTTATTCTTTTAAGGTACCGGCCCCACACGGTACAGATTTCTTCCACTGAACCTTTAAACGTTTGAGAGTTGTACGTTGTGAAATATAATTAGGTAGTAGCAAAAGACTTGAGTGGGGGAATATAAAATATACATACATAGCGTCACGTCTGTTTCCCGGTGGGGTAGGCAGAGACAACGGATCTCCACGTTAAAATATAAAATAGAATAAATTAATAATAAGAAATACTTATTAATATTACATGTAAGTACGTGTTATAGCTAAATAAAATCTTTACTAGGTATAATTGCGATCAGAACCTTCCTTAAAATAAAAAATGTCATTGGGTCCAAATCAGCAATTTTTTTTTATAGAAAATGGGTCTTCAAAAGGGGTCGAAACCTTCCGAAATCGCGAAAACACTGTACTTAAGTTAAACTTTGAAGTGTTTTGATTCACCTTACTTATTTAATTATTTATTACTAGCTTTTTCCCGCGGCTTCAGTCGCGTGAAATTCGTATTAAAAAAGAAGTAAGTAAGTAAGAAATCGACCGAATATCGACCCAAAATAGCGCTCACCTATCCATAGATTGACTGGCAGAAAACTCTCTAAGGAATAAGTACGACTTTGCACATGGGGTAAATTTTGTATTGGGCTTATTTCTAATAAAGTATTTTATAATATTAATATTTCTGAACCAGTAAAGTCCATCCATTTCACCATTATTAGCACTTCTCGACCTCAACTTAGCAGGCGGCCACTCGGCAAACTACAAATAAGGGCGACCTGATTCTTAAATCAATAGCATCCCTCAGCGATGTTCCGGTGTACCTCAAACGCTCTTCAACTTCCATTAACTTAAGTAAATCTTCGCCTAACCGCCCTTAAAGATGCGATGAGATGGCAGGAAGGGTTGGGGACGGCACATCATCCTCGGCGTGGGGGTTTCGACAATCTGTGCGATGGGAGCGGTTGTGGGGGAAAGGGGCGAAGGGGGGGGGGGGGGGGGGGGGGTCGCTTGTCCAAAATGTTAGCAAGAAATTCGATTGGAAAAACGACGAGTCACTTACAATCAGTTCTATGCTATATGAGAAGCGGCGCGGCGAGTGGGCCGATCATCGGTCTGAGCGTCTCGGCTTCTCTTGCGGGAGGTTCGACGTTTTGAACCCCCGACGAAAAGGGCGGTCATAAGTTTGATGCCTACGTCTGTCTGTGTGTGTGTGTCTGTGGCATCGTAGCTCCAAAACGGATGGGCCGATTTGGATGCGGTTTTTTTATTAGTCTCAGCTGTGTTAGTAAACAGGTAATTATGAAGTAATTACATCTCACGCTTAGACAGACATGGAAGCGGTGTTTTTTAAAAAGCGAATTAAAAGTTAAATTTACTAATTAAAAAAAACCCCGACCCCTTAAAAAGTCAAGAATAATTTCAGTTTACTTACTCTACAATAGAATGAAAGGAGTCGGATGACCGCTCCTTTAAGTAACTCTGTGACGGATGAACGGACTTATAATGGTGGACTTAAAATAAAAATATCCATTTGTAATTTAATTATTAAGATGTCTCGTAACTGTAACGGTTCGGCTGCCGCCGGGAGAACGACACGTACCGGCCGACGACTCCAGTTTCGGGGCCCACCGGTGGGTCGCGCGCGACTCATACTTTGGGAAAGGTTGCACTAGTATATTATTAAGCCTTGGCGCCTCCCTAGCACGTGGTAGCTTGTGAATCAATTTGCGTGAGCCCGCGCAGTAATGAATTCGGTTATTTCGTTCAATTAGTGACAGTTCGGCTATATCTAGAGCTAACTACAAACAGAAGCCACCTTGTAGTTCCAATAAAGACCACCCGGGAAAATTTTAATTCGAATATCGTAACAGTCCTCGAAAAGTGCCGCGCACTTAATTTTTTATCTCATTGCTCTCAATAATTCTACAATTACGAAAAAAACATTTTCTAGAAATAGGTCTTCTTACTGAACGCGACCTTCTGGCTCGCCCTCAGTGACTAATAACCTCGCGAAAATATTTATTTTAACTAAACACGGTTCCGCGTTCGGCCTCGCCTTTTTATTTAATTACTATCGTAGAAAAGGTATAGGTAGCTATAGTACCTATAAATGAAGCATAATGAAAATATTATTAAAAATTATATTACACCTTGCTCTTCGATCTCCACCCTCTCTAAGTCTGTATGAGCCCTACTCAAAAACGTTTACTTCCATGCTGTCTAAAAATTTATGTTCTATCGTAAGATGTCTGGCAAAATTATATTATTTACATTCATATTTTTGAAAATTGAATTGTTTGCGAGCGAATCAGGAAGTTAATTTAACCAAAAATCTTTGAAAATTTAATGTAAATTAAATTTATTCGTGACCACAGTGATGAAAAATAGTATTATTTCGTAGCTTCGTGCTTCCAATATCGAATTATTGGTATACTCTGGTGAACAGCCATTTACCGACGTCTAGGAAACTATTGCATTTATGTAAATGGAATAATTGACTGGCGTACTAACCATTTAGTAAGTTAAATGGTCTTTGAAATTATTAGTTAATACGATGGCTTCTCTCGGCGGATTGATATTATCAGTTTGAATAGTGTATGCGATTTGTATAAATTTATTATCTTGAAAACTAACTCGAAAACGAAATTTACCAAATCTTATGAATTTCATTAAACTACTCTGTGAAAATATATCAGAATCGAAATATTACGCAATTTTGAAAATAAGTCTCAAATGCTAGCTTATCTTCTTAGAAAGAAAAATCAAATCAAATAAAAAAACGTTTATTGCACATATACATAGTACAGAAGTAGCACTTAATGCCTATGGCCTTTTTCGACAGCCTACCCTTTTTTAACAAATAAAAACCAGGGTCCAAAAAAGAAAAAGAATCCGTATGACATTTTGACAATTGCGTCGTAGCCGTAACGGACGAGCGTGTATGAAGAACATTATGTGAGCGCCGGCAGGTATGTCAGGATCGTGATACGTGGAGATCCGTTCTCTCTGCCTACCCCACTGGGAAACAGTATGAGTGACGCTATGTAAGTATGTCACATACCTTACCGTCTGTGTTTTGACAAGATTCCCTTTGCACTAAGGTTTTTAACCTTCTTTCAGCCTTGGATTATATTCAGCGACGAGCCATTCGCCTCATTTATGACTCTGTACTCACAAAGGACCTTCAACCTCTAAAGCACAGACGTATCGTTGGGTCATTGAGCCTGTTTTATGGGTACTACTATGGCCGCTGCTCTGACGAACTTGCTTCCCTTATTTCTCCTCCTCCTGTTCGCCTTCGCCAAACCCGCCATACTCTCGCGGAAAACCCCTTTGTAGTCGACAGAAGAGGTCTTCGAACTGAACGATTCTCTAAATCGTTCTTGTGCCGCACTACTGGCGTGGAACGGGCTCCCGGGGAATATTTTTCCCCACTCCTACAATCCACGGATCAGAAAATATCTCTGAAAATCGTCAATTTAGTTTTAGTATCATAAACAGAATCTACAAACGCAATTCTTCCTCACCTTTAATAAAATCCAACGTCTGCTTTCTGTATGTCTGTATGTATGTCTGTCCGCTTATAACTCGAGAACCAGTGAACCGATTTAAAAAAAAATTCTACGGATAGCTTGATTCTTCCCATCAACTATAGGCTACTTACTATCACGGTAAATGGCTTATGAGGTTAGCAGAGAAGTCAAATATGAGGGCGGGCGGAGCCGCGGGCACAGCTAGTATCTCATAAAACAAAGTAACTTACTCCATGACCATCCCTTACAGATTTATTATTAGTATTGATTGATGACCACGATGTATCACTGTGTACTCCTGACAGTTAAATAAACGCCTTTTTTAACCGACTTCCAAAAAAGGAGGAGGTTCTCAATTCGTCTGTATGTTTTTTTTTTTTTTTATTTTTTTTTTTTTTTTTTATTTTTATTTTTTTGTATGTTTGTAACACGATTTCTCCGTCAATTGAGGGCCGATTTAGAAAATTCTTTTTTTGTTAGTTAGGTCATACTTCCGAGGTGGTCCCATTTCAATTTTATCGAAATTGGTTCAGTGGTTTTCGAAAAATCAGCATAATACTATGGTGTGTGGTTACCTTCAGCAAAACTTGTGATGTGGTCGTTTTCGGCAATTTTTTCAGTTTGATAAATTAGTATGGTGTATGGTTACCTTCAGCAAAACATTTGTGATGTGGACTTATTCAGCAATTTGCAGTCTGACACATATGGCGAATAATTCTGTACCACTTCAATCGATTTCGATTATTCGATTTCGATTATTCTTTTTTATGTAATATTACTAAAAAGAATGAAATAAAAACTGTTTTAAAAAATATTAAACCGATTTCCAAAAAACAAAAAAAATAAAACTAAAAAGTATTAAATACCTAATATTTTGAAATTTTCTCTGTCCTGTTGAAATACATGAATCGATATACTAGTGATACATATTCGGACCCTTGTTTCATGAATATTCTAAATTTGAAATTTTTTATCTTTTCCGACCGGCGCTTAATTTATTATGGTACCTGGCCAGTACCTACTGTACCGAGTACCATCGAGCTGGTTTGATGATGGAGACAGAAGGTGGCCATAGGAACTCCTAAACTACACATGATAAACCCATCGTGTTTGGGCTCGTTGCATTTGTCTTCACGAGAAATTTACTTCAGACCTAAAAGATTCTCAATTCGACGGTATGTTTTCTTTTTTTTTGGATGTTTGTTACGCGATTACTCCGTCAATTGTGGGCCGATTTTGAAAATTCTTTTTTTTTTTATTTGAAAGGGGATAACCCTGAGGTTTTTGAAGTGAAAACTTCTTTAGCGGCTCTTGGCACTTTTTTAGGTGGGTAAAAATGTATAACTCGCGACATCGCGTCAGCGTCATTTTTAAAATGAAACCTTAAGTCATTGCGTTAAGGGTTAAGTTAGAGTGGCACGGGATCTGCCGGCACTCCCGGAGTGCAACTGTTAAGTAGGGTTCCGTAACACGTTTATGTCTGTCCATTCTACTAAGTTCTGCAAAATGAATGTAGGGTTCCGTAACATATGCATGTCTATCCGTTCTACTAAATTTTACAATTTTCAACCAAGGTCCTCCGACGGTTATTTTATAATAAAAGTAGGCTTCCGTAACACGTTTATGTCTGTCCATTCTACTAAGTTCTGCAACATCACCTACAACGTCCGTGATGTCAGCCCATAACACCAGTGCCATGTCAGTGCTTCCCCCTTTGATCGTGCTGACTACACTGAACTGGTCGGAAAACACAAACTATTTACATAGCCGTTTCGACCGACGTTTAATTCAGTGCGGTGGTACCAACCCGGGAAGGTTAAACCCTACCACCAAGTAAGATTACGAGGGAAGGGACTTACAGTTTTACGAGGAATCCGAACCTTGGTCAGCCTCCAACGGTCAGCGGTCACCCATCTAAGTACTGACCGCACCCAGCGTTGCTTAAAATTCAATAGCGACAGTTGACTGTCTGCACCACTGAGCTATCGAAGCTGACGTGGTCCTATTTTAATTGGGTCAAGATCGGATTGGAAAGCGAGGCGGAATCGCGAGGCCGAAGGCCGAGCGATTCCGCCGAGTACATTAATAGCAAAAAATTACTAAAAAAAACTGTGAAAAAAAAAAAAGTTTTAAAAAACATAAAACCGACTTCCTAAAAAAAGTAAAACTAAAAAACTATTTAAAATAAAAATATAAAAACCGCCTTCAAAAATATATGAAATAAAAACCTAAAAAAAAAACGAACCCTAGAGTTGAAGGCGGTGCTAAAGCAAGCAAAAATGATGCATGAAAGAAAACATGAGCGGATGATAATATCCTTTGTGATTTGTAAAGCAAGCAAAAATGATGCATGAAAGAAAACATGAGTGGATGATAATATCCTTTGTGATTTGTGTAGCCTTTTTAGCACCGCCTTCAACTCTAGGGTTCGTTTTTTTTTTTAGGTTTTTATTTCATATATTTTTGAAGGCGGTTTTTATATTTTTATTTTAAATAGTTTTTTAGTTTTACTTTTTTTAGGAAGTCGGTTTTATGTTTTTTTTACTTTTAATTGTTTACTGACTTGCAGTTTTTCCTTCCTCTTTTGTGATAGTCAGATTTTTAATATGACTCATCCATACGAAGATTGGGTGTGGTGGGGAAGTTTATCGCCTATCAAGCTGCTGTGAAATAGAACAGTCTTCGTGCGCCTCGGCGGGTCATCGGGGTTCAGTCAAAGCTATTTGCATATCATTTCAATATCTATTCACGAAATGTGATGAACCGTGGTGAGGGCGGGGCGGTGCCAGCGACCTTGACTTGTGAAAACACTCTAGTGCTAAGTCCTATGATATTATCATTTACAAACTAATAGGAACTATTTTTACGGGGTTGGTTTTGTATCACCAATCATCCTATGAGGGGGATGGGGGTGCGGGGGAATGGGGACGGGGGATATTTTTTTAATGTAAACCAGCATGGGTGGCTGTGCCTAGAGACCAATGGTGCAGTCGACAGAGCCAAAATAACCTCTCCTCGCTAAACCACGCTCAGTTAGGTGTCATGCTAGTAGATTTGCGGACTGTGGCCCGTTAATACGACGCTTGAAGACATATTGAAGAAGAGATATTTTCCGCCAGGGGGGGGGGGGGGTGCTTGAAATAACTCTAGGGGAGGGGGGGGGGGGGTTGGGGTTTAATCGAAACCATTAAGTTTTTGTGATTGAAATTTAAACAAATGGAAACAACTGATTCAAAAAGTAATACATATTTATGTAAATTTACTCACCTCTGTGATAGTGACAGTGTATTTGTTCTTAATTTTTTTTTTCTTAGATTTTACATAAAACTTTTTTATGGCTGATTCATTGAACTGTGTATCTCTACGTTTCGGGTCAAACGCCAGGCCCAACATGGTGAGAACAAGAGAGAAATAATACCAGTATACAGTTTACTATTCACCCTAATTATCAAACTGGTGTCAGTCAGTCAGTCAGTCAGCGTGTCAGCCTGCACTGCTGGACATACGCTTCTCCAATTTTCCGCCAGTCCTCCCAGCCTTCAGCGATACGGAACCACTGCTTTCCGCCGACGTACTTGATGTCGTCGTCCCACCTGGCGGGTGGTCTTACCACACTCCGTTTTCCTGTCCACGGCCGCCAGTGTAGGACACGGTCACTTCAACGGTCATCGTCTCTTCGGCTAACGTGCCCAGCAGACTGCCACTTAGGCTTAGCCACCCGGTGTCCAATATCGACTACTTTGGTGCATCGGCGGATTGCCTCGTTACGTACCATATCACGTAACGATATTCCTAGCATGGCTCACTCCATTGCTCGCTGGGCAACTTTCAACCTTTGGACAACAGCGATCGCCGGAGTCGCTTTTTAACTCGATGTTTTGTAATTAACTAGAAAGCGGGCCGCAGCACTATCAGGATCATTCGACATTCATGAAGCTGAAAGTTTTTTTATTTAGTTTTTACAACGTTTTTATTATGGATGGGATGTGAAGCTCTCATTATACGTGGGGTGTCCGCGGCATGCGCTCTCGTAAAATTGCGGACGATAAACTACTTTTACTCTTAGCTGTGTTATTTTGGAAAAAAAGTGCGTCGCACGCACGCAAGGAGTTCCGGGGAAAGTTTAGAAAGTGTCTTTTTATTATTTTCTTTGTTCAGAATTAATATGATCTCGTACAGTACTTTTACTATAATGAGAAACGTCGGCTTTTAGAGGATTTACTCTTCTCCCTTTCGCATTGGCTGTCCTTCTGTAAAAGCCGATGTTTCATGGTTTAGTAAAAGTACTGTACAAAAAAATAATAACTCCCAAATTTTTCACTTGTTTTTTTTTCAAAAATAAAAAAATCATCCCCAGATATTTTATATTTATGATATTAATTTGTCTTTATTTCTTTTCTTTAATACACTTTCTCTCACATTAATACAAGTAATTTAATAATGATATTTATATTTTCTAAAAAACTGTCGAATTTTTTTTTATTTTTTTGTTCACCATCTTGTATCCCTCGTCGATACGCGTCATTTGACACCCGAAATATTCACGTAACTTTAAAACTCACGACACCAGTGCGAATTCGCACTCTCGCTGGGTATCGGGGACTATACTGAAACGATCGTAAATAAATTTTCAATGTTGCATTGCATTGTTCAGACACTTGTAAGTTCATAATATAAATAAATAATACCAGCAGGTTCTAAACAATGAAGGCTACTACGCACTAAACAGAGTTTATTGCAGCGTCAGTACGTCTGCGCTGGATCGGCCGCTGTGCGTGCGGGACAGCGTTATACCAACGATCGCATGCGTATAACGTCGTCCCTCTCGCACAGAGGCCAAGTTACGTGCCGCGCGGTATACACAGAGATATGTGTGTAGAGGCACCATCGACTTTTCCGAATTAGTTTTTAGGGTTCCGTTGAGGTACGGAAAAAAGGAAAAAAAAACTAAATTTTACATACAGGGTGACTGGAAATTTGATCTATTCCTTGAAAGGGGTTATACTAGAGGTTATTTATAAAAATTTGAGTCCCATCAACTGGGGGTCGAAAATGAGCGGCTTCCGAGATATTATCGGGGTTTTAAGATTTTTTTTTACTTTCTGACACGTAATCGAAAAAAAAAGTTGTAAAAAAATATATTTATTATTGGGCACTCTATTCATATTTTTCTGAAAGCTGGTAACTTACCAATTATTTCAAATAAAAATATTTATATATATTTTAGACTAACCACAAAATAACACCGCCCATAGTCTATCGAAAACACAGCTTGAGAGAAAGATTAACAATTTTTCTGAGAGTTCTGACTACAAAGACTTATTAATTAAGTGAATCAGGTATAAAGAGCCTTTGTCAAACTTTGACACATAATTTGTATCAACTTATTTATGTTAGAAACATACTTCGATGTAGTATAATGTCAAAAATAAAAAATAAAAAATATTAATAATAAGATACTCGAAGTATCAAGTTGTCAATGGGTTAATAAAATTGAGGTACTTTGATTGGCCTTGTCCCTTATACAAACAATGACGTTTCTATATATTAACTTCTTCGAGCCCATACAAAAGTCATTGAGGCTTCGCTCGCGGCTATTGTAAGTCCTGATTGCATTCGTACACATCTTGTTCCATTCATCATATCTCGTATCTCTGCTACGAAGCGGAGAGAAAACGGAGCACTGTCGGTCGACTCGGGTGCGTTCAACCGAATCGCTAGCATCGATCAAATGCAATACTAGATATGTGATGCATTTTACAAAAACGGACCGTTTTTATTTTACATGGACAATGTTTTGATTTTTTGAAGAAATTATATTTATTTTACATAAAAATGACTTTATTTATTGCACAATATGAAATTAACAAATAACTACTAAGACTAATAATAAACTAACCTAAACAACATAAAAAACGTAACATAACATTTATTTTACATTAATTTTAATTTCTTCAAAATGTACATACAATTTCTTTAATGTAAAATAAATAAAATAATATTTATTTTGCCAATGAGATCTCTTCGTATAGTTAATGGTAAAATTGAAATCGCCTAGCGCAACAAATTTTAAGAAAATAAAATTCTAACTACATATTCCCAGTATTCATATCTACAAAAAAATAATTCAAAATAAAAAAAAACACTACCTACACGCTGGGTTTACTGCGGTTGCGTACCAACCGGTTCTGCAGATCTTTCATCTACAAAACCGTTAAACTCTGGAACGCTCATCCAGCCCATATATTTCCCCTCAAGTACAGTCTCAGGTCCTTCAAGAAGGCGTGAATAGGTAGGTACCTGTCAGGCCGGCATGGAATTCGCAACCTCCGCATACGACCGTATTGTATTAAGCTGACAGTATGTGTAATCATTAATTTATAAGTATTGTACATTAAAAGTTAAATTCTACCTGTTACATACTCTACCGTACTGTACCGTACCGTACCGTACCGTTCCGGGCCGTGCCGTGCCGTGCCGTGCCGTGCCGAGCCGTGCCGTGCCGTGCCGTGCCGTGCCGAGCCGTGCCGTGCCGTGCCGTGCCGATCCGTGCCGTGCCGTGCCGTGCCGTGCCGTGCCGTGCCGTACCATGCTGTGCCGTGCCATACCGTGCCATACCGTGCCGTGCCGTGTCGTGTCGTGTCGTGTCGTGTCGTGTCGTGTCGTGTCGTGCCGTGCCGTGCCGTGCCGTGCCGTGCCGTGCCGTGCCGTGCCGTGCCGTGCCGTGCCGTGCCGTGCCGTGCCGTGCCGTGCCGTGCCGTGCCGTGCCGTGCCGTGCCGTGCCGTGCCGTGCTGTGTCGTGCCATAACATGACTTGCCGTGCCGTGCCGTGCCGTGCCGTGCCGTGTCGTGTCGTGTCGTGTCGTGTCGTGTCGTGTCGTGCCGTGCCGTGCCGTGCCGTGCCGTGCCGTGCCGTGCCGTGCCGTGCCGTGCCGTGCCGTGCCGTGCCGTGCCGTGCCGTGCCGTGCTGTGTCGTGCCATACCATGACTTGCCGTGCCGTGCCGTGCCGTGCCGTGCCGTGCCGTGCCGTGCCGTGCCGTGCCGTGCCGTGCCGTGCCGTGCCGTGCCGTGCCGTGCGCGGCGGTCCCGTGTCGTGCCGTGCCGTGCCGTGCCGTGCCGTGCCGTGCCGTGCCGTGCCGTGCCGTGTCGTGTCGTGTCGTGTCGTGCCGTGCCGTGCCGTGCCGTACCGTGCCGTGCCGTGCCGTGCCGTGTCGTGCTGTGCCGTGCCGTGGTGCCGTGCTGTGACCTACCGTGCCATGCCGTATCGTACCGTACTCTACCCTACCCTACCTTACTCTACTCCAGTCTAGAAAATATGGAAAGTCGACTTTCCTATGTGTACCAATATTTACGACGCTATACCAAATCTGGGGTTGTGTTTGATCGATGGTATTCTGCATATTATCATAGCCAATAGTGGACTTTGTTTGCAGCATAGAATAACTTAGAAACTTGTGCCGTAATAGTAAAGTAACACAGGAAGAACGCGGAACAGGGAGAACGCAGTGCGCGGAGAAGTAATTTTATCTGCGGTAGGTTCGAGTTTTGAATCCAGACCAGACCACCTACATTATTATTGTGTTCGTGTGTGATATATGACATAGATACGTTTTAAAAAATAAGCTCCATATGGTTTCTTGCTCGTTTCTTCCTTATAGATTGCATTACTGAACGGGATTTATGGCAAATAAAACCGGCCAAGTGCGAGTCAGACTCGCGCACTTTCCGCTTTTTTATTTTATTTAATCTGGTATGAGTCGGAGAGGCCAAAGCGCATGCTCTGCCCATCCAATGTCACCTCCGAGAAGGTAGGTGACATACCGGAGACTTCCCTGGATTGCTGGCTATACTGGACTAGAGGAGAACACAACCGAGGCTGCTATGCGGCCATCTTACATGCAGTACGGTGGTACCAACCCAGTCGGTTACAATTTGAGCCTACCCACCCCAGTAAGGGGCAAGGGAAGGGACCTAGAGTTTTACCACGGTTCCGAACGGTGAAGCAGCAGGTGTAGGTATGCACGAATTTTTTTTCGTCCGAAAAAACTCATTGCTTCACGCCGACCGGATTCGAACATCGGACCTCTCGCATGAGTTGCCGATGCCCAAGCCACTCGGCCACACGCCGCTTGGAGAACTTGACTGAGTTGACGGAGTAAGAATCAATGTGAGTACGCTCTATGTATACGGGCCTAAGTCCATCGTCCCCTCTCGCCACATCAGAAGTACATCAGGAAGCGATCTGACGCGACTCAATGCTACTGCCTACTGCCGACTCCACGGAGAATGTAGGTGAGAGAAGTTGGTCCAAGCAAACTGGGTACGACACTTTTCCATTAATAAGAAACACCAGCTTTTAGAAAGGCTATTCACATCTGATACATCATTGATACACTTATTTATTGTAGTTAGAAGTCTTAGTAAAATTGTAATATTGCTCTCAAACAGTTTTTTCATTAACTGTAAGCGGTGTATATTGTATTATGTGGATTGTCACCGAAGATTGTAATGAAATACTGTATAAGAAGTTTCTTACCAGCTCTTTTTCATACAATGGAGGTACTGAAAAATTCGTTGGACATCTGGGGGCACACAACATCGAAGAAACGTGGCACTGCATCAGTCGCGAGGGTACGTCGTCGGGACGAGACGGAACTCGCGTGATTGGCCTACGAATTCATGTCGTCCCCCGCAACTCCCCCCCCCCCCCCCCCCCCCACACAGTGGCGACGACGACGCATGTTTTACTAGAAATAAGCGCTAAAAACAGCTTCTCTCGCCGTTCTTCTCCGTGGCCTTACTGCCTATTGCAAAGCACCCCCTCATTAGGAACACATAAAGATACACGATGTACGGGGAAATGGGGGAAAAGCGCGTTTTTTTATCGAGATTTTTTCTAATGTCCTCGTGGTTCGCTTCGTGATTTGGGGATGCGTTCGTAATGGCTGTTAGTATAAAATCGCTAGATATATCAATACAGAATCAGTCATTTGCGAGGAACCTTGTTCTAATAGGTATAAGATAAGACAGATTAGAGTCAAACAAAAAAACCTGGCGATACGGAACCCTCGGTGCCCGAGTTCGACTCGCACTTGGCCGGTTTTTACATACATATCACACACGCTGAATCCCGACAATCGGGGTAAGCAGAGTAATCGGTGTTGCGCTGCAAGAACTCTGGTAAATTACAGCACAACACCGACCACCACGTTTCGCAAAGTATTCGAACAAGATTCAATCGATCAAGCAGCAAGTAAGGCACGAAGACCCACCTGCTGCTTGACTCGGTGGAAGTACCATGCCAAGGTGAGAGGTGGCGAGCCCGTCGCCCTTTAGCACGGCATCTTGTCCTTATCCCTTAGTCGCCTTTTACGACATGCACGGGGAGAGATGCAGTGGGGCTATTCTTTTTAAGTACCGGCCCCACACAGTACAGTATAAAATGTAACAATAGTAATGTAGGAATAAAATGTAACAAGTGATTTAAAAGTTGAAGATATTTATTGAAAAGAACAAATTCATAGAATTTGTTCTTTGCAATAAACTATTCTTTTTAAGTACCGGGCCCACACGGTACGGTTTTTCTTGTTTATAATATTATGCAATCTCTTTTATTTATTTTATGTTTAACTATTTTACTATTGGACTGTACTGTAATTGACTCTAACTGACTCAGAGGGATCAAAGCACATGCTCCGACCAGCCAATAGTATCACCTCCAAGAAAGTGCCATATCGGATACTTCCCTTGGGTTGCCGGCTAAACTGGACTAGAGGACACAGCCGAAGCTGCTATGAGTATTATAGAAAAATCATGAAAAAATAAAACATTAATCTTTTATTTAGGTTCCCGTATCCCCGACCCCCGTACGGAAGCCTATTAGCCTAAACCTACGCCGTCTGTCTGTCTGTCTGTCTATCAAGCTGTATCTTTGGAACCATAATAGCCAGCGGGTTGAAATTTTTCACAGAATATGTGTTATTTTAGCCGATATAACAGCAAATAATAAATATAAGAAAAAGTAAAAAAATCACGGGGGTTCCCATAGAAGAAACCAAAAATGTATGCGCGCGCGCCATCTACCGAATAGATTATGAAGCATTTTAACACGCCATCTAGATGGCGTGAGTGGCGCTGACCATGACATGGCGATACGGAACCCTCGGTGCGCGATTTCGACTCGCACTTGGCCGTTTTTTTTCTATAGCAAAGTAATATATTCTCCCTCCCTAGTGTCCGCCACTAGAGTGCGACCTCAACTGAAGGACTTCACATAACGAAATGGGATTAGCCCTCAACGGGAGTAACTTCGTCGAGTGTGGATGAATTTCTGAGAGACACGATGTGGAAAGTTGGCGTTAGTTTAGTCTAGTGAAAAGGGTGCCGGAGATGACATTATCGATTTTGGGAATAAGCACTATGAGTACAGAACCTTAGGAAGTCGATAACTTAGTAAAATAGAAAGTGTTTGCTCATATTTAATCGATTTTCCTCGCGGCTCTGCTCGCCGGTCAGCTTTGTAAGGTTTTTGAATTTAGGGCAATGGCCGATTTGTTTAAATTCGTAGTAGTATTTAGTTAATGGCAATATTTCAGATATGGCAACGCCCAACACAGGTCATTGGGCACTTAAGTATGAAAAATTCACCCACGACCTACATAAATTAATTGATGACATTATCGATTTTGGGAATAAGCACTATGAGTACAGAACCTTAGGAAGTCGATAACTTAGTAAAATAGAAAGTGTTTGCTCATATTTAATCGATTTTCCTCGCGGCTCTGCTCGCCGGTCAGCTTTGTAAGGTTTTTGAATTTAGGGCAATGGCCGATTTGTTTAAATTCGTAGTAGTATTTAGTTAATGGCAATATTTCAGATATGGCAACGCCCAACAAAGGTCATTGGGCACTTAAGTATGAAAAATTCACCCACGACCTACAGAAATTAATTGATGACATTATCGATTTTGGGAATAAGCACTATGAGTACAGAACCTTAGGAAGTCGATAACTTAGTAAAATAGAAAGTGTTTGCTCATATTTAATCGATTTTCCTCGCGGCTCTGCTCGCCGGTCAGCTTTGTAAGGTTTTTGAATTTAGGGCAATGGCCGATTTGTTTAAATTCGTAGTAGTATTTAGTTAATGGCAATATTTCAGATATGGCAACGCCCAACAAAGGTCATTGGGCACTTAAGTATGAAAAATTCACCCACGACCTACAGAAATTAATTGATGACATTATCGATTTTGGGAATAAGCACTATGAGTACAGAACCTTAGGAAGTCGATAACTTAGTAAAATAGAAAGTGTTTGCTCATATTTAATCGATTTTCCTCGCGCCTCTGCTCGCCGGTCAGCTTTGTAAGGTTTTTGAATTTAGGACAATGGCCGATTTGTTTAAATTCGTAGTTGTATTTAGTTAATGGCAATATTTCAGATATGGCAACGCCCAACAAAGGTCATTGGGCACTTAAGTATGAAAAATTTACCCACGACCTACAGAAATTAATTTATGTGGGATGTTTCGACATATATCTCTGGTTTACGAATATATATGTCGCATTACCATAAATAATGGGAATTAGAAAGAAAATGAAATTCTGTATCTAAGAAAAAAAAATATTACTGAGGTTTATTTCAACTTCATTAATATCTACTGGTGCAATCGTACTATCTCACTTAGTACGAAAAATATACCCCGAATCTACAGAAATAAAATAGTGTAGGGAATTTCGATAAATTGTTCATGATGGATAAAATAAAATTCTGTATTTGTAAGGAAAAATATTTATTTATTTATTTATAAGATTTATTCTATTCCATCAACTCTAGTACGCTTGTACATAATACCTCTTTGTACGCATTGTGTTTTTTAAACACAATTCCTTTATTTAAATTCTATGAATTTGTTCTTTGCAATAAATATCTTCAACTTTTAAATCACTTGTTACATTTTATTCCCATGTTTTTTTTAAATAATTTTTACATAAACGAAAAGTGGGCTATACCTTATTAATTTAAAAGTAATTTTGTTTCTGTAGGCAAACCTTCACAAATTGGGTCGGATTGTGCCCAATGAACTTTCGTAAACAATTTTAAATTTCGTAGTTCACCCGGCACCTAGTTCATCCGGTGTTATGGGCTGACATCGCGGATGTTGCAGGTGATGTAGCCAACCGTGTCAGTTTCCATAAAAAAACACCAAACGCTGTATCTCGACAATCGGGGTAAGCAGAGTACTCTTGTAAATAACAGCACACCACCGACTACCACGCTTTGCAATGTATTAGGACAAGATAACTATATCAACATATCAAGCAACAAGTAAGGCACGAAGACCCTCTTGCTGTCTGACTCGGTGAAAGGACCGTGCCGACAGATTAGCACGGAATCTCGTCCTTTTTCTGTTCTGCATGATGGTAATAATTTACTTCCCATCTAGCCATTGTGTCTCTGATCTCTGACGACAACACTAAAACGTATTTCACACTGTCTATACGTGCGTGAATTTCCCAAAACATACTTCATACTTTAAGAAGCGAAATTTTCAGAGCACTTGTAGAAGCAGCTCTTCCCGAAACTTTCGATATGTTCGGTTCAAAGTACTCAGGCTTAGTACTCGTTTGATGTTACGTAAAGTTAGGCCGACATTCATAGTCGTTCCATAGTTCGAAGCTTAGCACTATCTAAGCTAAGCATGAGTCCGGTTAAAGTTCACTAACATTTTGTACAGGACTCTCATAGTCGAGACTAACGCTTAGAACGAACTATGCTAAGCCAAGTAATAGTCCAAGTTAATCGTCACTTTTTTTTCTTTTTCTGGTGTGATTCGCACCATTGCTCATACTGATATATAGGGTGTTTTTCGTAGAGATCCCCCATTTCATCAAAGTTGACTGTCACACTCACGCACGCTGTCAGTCAAACCGCCGTCACTGGACACTGGCAGTAATAAACGAATTTCCTATTCGTTTGGTTGCCACTATTTAAAAAAAAGAAATAACCTGTCGTGACGTGACAGGACAGCCAGTGTGTCAATGCTCTGTGTATTCTATTCTGCGCTACTCCCTCATTTGTACTAAAATGAAAGAGACAGAAAACTCGTAAGTTCGCTTTCGAAGCTAAAGTCGTCGTGAGACTAGACTTGGACTTGGCTTAGTTTTCAAACTCAAAGACGGTTACTTAACGCGCGCACGGCTTGTCTATGAGAGTGGTAAACGTCAAAGTTTGAACTCAGAGACGAACTAAGCACGCTTGTTGCGACTATGAATGTCACTCTTAGACGTTCCGCCTCTCAGTGCTTATATGTACTTACTACATACGTATGTATGCGGGGCGGTCTTCACGCACGTACCCAGGATTTCTTTTCGGGGAGGGTCCAGCCAGTTTTATGATTTAGTAAAGTACCAGATTTTGCCTGCGGCTTCGCTCACCTGAAATTCGCATTTTTTTTTTATGCAATCTGACACGGTTGGCTACATCACCTACAACGTCCGTGATGTCAGCCCACAACACCGGGTGAACTAGGTGCCATGTCAGTGCTTCCCCCTTTGATCGTGCCGGCTACACTGAACTGGTCGGAAAACACAAACTATTTACATAGCCGTTTAGACCGACGTTTCATTCAGTGCGGTGGTACCAACCCGGGCGGGTTAAACCCTACCACCAAGTAAGATTAGGAGGGAAGGGACCTACAGTTTTACGAGGAATCCGAACCTCGGTCAGCCTCCAACGGTCAGCGGTCACCCATCCAAGTACTGACCGCAGCCAGCGTTGCTTAACATTCAATAGCGAAAGTTGACTGTGTGCACCACTGAGCTATCGAGGCTGACAGACATCATCATCATCATCATCTATTCAAAAAGAAGAAAGTAAGTAAGCCCGCTACCGTACCTACCTTTACTTCGGCGCGCGGTATAATTCGGTTTGTATGAGAGCCACATCTTACCGTAACTGGAACTGAATTTTATTCACCCTATCCTGTATCCCGTATAGTAAAATGTGCTTGTACTAAGTTTAATCGAATTCGGATGATCGGTTTAAGAGTTATGGAGATACATACATACATACAGAAAGGATTTCTAGAAATCATCAATTTAGTTTTAGTATCATACACAGAGTCTACAAACGCAGTATCTCATAAAACAAAGTAACTTACGAGTATGTACTCCATGAGCATCCCTTACATATTTATTATTAGTACTAGCTGTGCCCGCGGCTCCGCCCGCTCTCATATTTCACTTCACTGCTAACCTCATAAGCCATTTAGCGTGATAGTAAGTAGCCTATAGTTGATGGGAAGAATCAAGCTATCCGTAGAATTTTGTTTTATTAAAATCGGTTCAGTGGTTCTCGAGTTATAAGCGGACGGACAGACACTCAGACAGACAGAAAGCAGACGTTGGATTTTATTATAGTAATAAAATAATAATAATAATAAAGGAAGGATAAGGAAGTATTGATGATTGGGTAAGTAGATAGGTACATAGTTACCATAAAGTTTCCCAGAAATAAAAAAAACCACACAAATTCTACATATTATTAAACGTAATAGTTTTTGACACGTTTTTATTTAAATATATGGGGATTTATTTAGTGTTGTGTGGGTAGTGTCACATTTTATTTTCGGGGTGGGTCCGGATTTCCGGAGAGGGGGTCCAGGGGTCTGGACCCCCTTATTATATCCGCTATAATAACACATATTCTGTGAACATTTCAATAGGCTACCTATTACGGTTCAATAGATACAGCCCTCGGACAGACGGACGGACGGACAGACAGACAGGCGGCGTAGGCTTAGGAATAGGCTTCCGTACGGGATACGGAAACCTAAAAAGTGGGGCTACTCTTTTCAAGTACCGACCCCACACGGTAAGAATGTAATAAAACGTCTTATTGCGAAACACTGGAGCATAACATTTATGCCGCCCAATTTATACACCAGCGCGTGCTCTAGGGGAAACAGGAATTAACCCCTATAAATAATATCCCGTTTACAAACGTATCCGCCATCGATGAAATATATGCACGACATCGTCCAAGACCGCGGCCTCATTTCTCAAACGGCGCACGGAGACACGGGCGACGAGGCGACGGGATCACCGCTTTACATCGACAACGCAACGTTTAGATCGACACTAGTTAGGTAGACGAGAAAAACGGAATGCTATTGGATCGATACGTACGTCGCTGTTCGAGTCTTAATAAGAATTCTGTATAACAAATTTAAACGCATTCTAGAACGACCGCTAGAATGCCGCTATATCAGGGTAAATGAACTGGTCATAGCACTGAGAATTAATTTCGAACTTACATGGGTTTTTTAAAATACCATGGTTGTTAAACATTATGAAAAGGTGTGTCGGCTTTACTCGCGGTCATCTCTGAGCTGTATAGCTCGATTTTTCGGCCCATCTTCTTCAAATCAAATGAAATCGCATTTAAAAATTTATTGACTTTTGCAAAATTTTCAAAAGGTTACAGCTTAACGCCGTAGGCGTTCTCTTCCAGCCAACCTTTGGGATATCATGAATGAGTGTGGAGTGGCAGAGAATAAATAAGAATGATGTAGACAATTTCAACAACTTATACAATATAAATATTCCGAATGGGGCCTTAGTAATTTGGTCGAGTTCAACGCTTCAAAAACACAAGTTTGCGCGTTCAGTGCGAACTAGTGCGAAGAGAGCGGCGTTCACACCAGCTCCTTCCTTCCAAGGCACGTCGCTTAAATTAAGCGACCACCTCGGGGTCCTCGGAGTCGAACTGTCGCACGACCTAAATTACCGGCGCCATATCGAGGGCAAGGCCAAGCTGGCCTCAAAAAAGCTAGGCGTACTCAATAAGGTTCGACGGTACTTCACGCCGGACCCAAGGCTGCTTCTGTATAAATCGCAGATTAGGTCGTGCTTGGAGTACTGCTCGCACCTGTGGGATGGCTCAGCCAAATACCAGCTTGCGCCTTTGGACTCGATCCAGCGTCGAGCCGTGCGACTAGTGGGTGACCCCGAAGTGTCCTGCGATCTAGAACCACTGGAACACCGTAGGGATGTCGGCTCCCTAAGCGTGTCCTATCGCTTATTCGACGGGGAGTGCTCGGAGGAGCTGTTTAACGCGATTCCGGCGTCCCCTTTCCACCTCCGTACAACGCGCACTGGGCAGGGATTGCATCCCTATACGCTGGACTTACCGCGGATGCGTACCAATCGGTTCTGCAGATCCTTTCTCCACAGAACCGGCAAACTCTGGAACGCTCTACCTGCCCACATATTTCCCCCCAAGTATAGTCTCGGGTCCTTCAAGAGAGGCGTGAATGGGCACCTGTCAGGCCGGCATGGCATTTGCAGCCCCCGCGTGCGTCCGAATGTCCATGGGCGTCGCTAGACACCTTATGGGTGACTCGGCGCCACATGTCGCGCTTAGTATAAAAAATAAAAAAATATATATAAACAAATAGATAAAAATATATAAATACAAATATATACACGAATAAAATATAGAGAGAAAACTAACATTAGACTCTAATCCATAAATAGCGAGTAATTTTTTATGGTTCCAGAAAGTGAGACAGAACAGAATACGCTTTTTAAACATAAATACAGTCAGCATTTATGTTTAAAAAGCGTATTCATAGACGGATTTCGAGGGTACGTTAATCACAAAGGCACGTGAGTCGAGAATTTTTTAAATAATGTTCGAACATATTGTTTCAAAATTCTTTAAATGTTACCGTAACGGTTACCATTTAACGAGTTTGTTGACAACCGGCCGTAAGCTGCATCCTCGACCAATCGCCATAATCCCCATCGAGATGAAGAAAAAAAATCAGGGACAGAATGTAATGTGATTCATAACATACTAAGCCTTGACGTTTATGGTTGAAACGAATAGACGTCCGGAGAATAAAAATGTCGGCGGCACAGCCCGCTATCTCCCCCCTGCCTTCTATCCGTCATATCGCGGAGACATGTGTCTACTGCGGGGGGTGCTTAGAAAGTTTTTGGGGCAACTCTTTCAGTTACGCAGATGGGATCTTCGCGATGCGGAAATGTGAGTTTAAATCGTTTCTATTTGGGAGAAATGTTACTGCAACGGCGTCGAATAGACGAAGCTAAGCTGGCAGTGGGCTGGGCACGTCAGCCGAAGAGACAGCGACCATTGGAGTAATCTTATCCTACATTGGCGGCCGTGGAAAGGAAAACGGAGTGTGGGAAGACCACTCGCCAGGTGGGACGAAGACAGCAGTGGTTCCGTACTGCTGAAGGCCGGGAGGACTGGAGGAAAAATGGAGAGGCGTATGTCCAGCAGTGGACGCTTAGACGCTGACTGACCGACTGCTACTGTAAGCATTGTTCCCTATCGTGGGCTGGTCGGAGCATGAGCTTTGACCAATCTGACACAGCCACCCATGCCGAATTACATATAAAAAAACTTGTCCTAGGCAGATCGCTTTTTGTGGACATCTTTTTATGGACTATTTTCGCGTATGGTCAAATTTCAACTTTGATGACTCATCACATCTTATTTATGCATCTATAGTATGGTGTTTCAAACATACTCCTAATTCCTAGGTATTATACATTCGGGAATAAAACGCTTTTTTTTTTTTTTTTTTTTTTTTATGCAAACTTCTCACGGTTGGCTACATCACCTACAACATTCGTGATGTCAGCCCATAACACCGGGTGAACTAGGTGCCATGTCAGTGCTTCTCTTCATTTCGCGCCGGCTACACTGAACTGGACGCAAAACACGGGGACACAAAAGCTTCTAACTGGGTTACTATTTTTGGGTTTCATCTTTTTCAAATTCAAGTTCCAGCGACGACCGCGCAATTAGGCGCGTGTAAGACATATCATATGATTGCATTTCCAAAAAAAAACCGGCCAAGTGCGAGTCGAACTCGCGCACCGAGGGTTCCGCATAGCCATGTCATGGTTAGCGCCACTCACGCCATCTGTGGTGTGTTATGAAATGCTTCATATTAGTCAAAATTCATGATTAGATTATGCTTCATAGTCTATTCAGTAGATGGCGCGCGCGCATACAACTTTTTGGTTTCTTCTATGGGAACCCCCCTGAATTTTAACTTATCATTATTTTTATTATTTGTTGTTATATCGGCCATAATAACACATATTCTATGAAAATTTCAACGGGCTACCTATTACGGTTCAAGAGCTAAAGCCCTCGGACACAGACAGACAGACGGACGGGCGGACAGACAGACGGCGTAGGCTTAGTAATAGGGTCCCTTACCGGATACGGAACCGTAAAAAATGCACTTAAAACTTGAAAACATTTTCATATCCGGATTCGAACCTCAGGCGCTCGCGTGAGTGACTAGCGCCTTCCACTAGGTTAACCGTATAACAAAACACCACATTTGTCGGACAAAACATAGCTCTTTGATACAGGGCTGGCAATAAAACGTACAATGCGATACCGGATGCCTTTTACTGCTCTTCGTGCCATTGAAAATGGGCACAAGTGCCCTGAATTATGTATTTGAGAAGACTATAAGCTTTGTATGATTGTGGGCACGTGTGCTAGAAGCTGAATCGTGGACAGTGAAGAACTATTACAGAATGCAATATTAAAATAAACTATGTACAATATTATTTATAAAAAAATTACGAACCAAAAAAAAGTCAAAAACAATTTCCGTTTGGTTCCGTTTAAAGGCGTCGGGGGAACGCTAAGCAAATAACCGCGCAGCTCTGACTTCTTTATTTTATTTTACTTAGCGGTCCCCCGACGCCTTTAAATAACTAAACGGAAATTATTTTTGACTTTTTTGTACTGTGTGAGGCCGGTACTTAAAAAGAATAGCCCCACTGCGCCTCTCCCCGCGCATGTCGTAAAAGGCGACTAAGGGATGAGATGCCGTGCTAAAGGGCGACGGGATAGCCACCTTTCACCTTGGCTCGGTCCTTCCACCGAGTCGTGCAGCAGGTGGGTCTTTGTGCCTTACTTGCTGCTTGATAGTTACCTTGTCCCAATACATTGCTACACGTGGTGGTTGGTGTTGTGCTGTAATTTACAAGAGTACTTGCAGCACAACACCCATTACTCTGCTTACCCTGTGGTATGTACCTATATGTATGTAAATTTTTTTGTGTCGGGGTTTTTTTATAATTTGTAATTTAACTTTTATTTCAAGCTTTATGGTATGAGAAATAATGTTATACTTAGTGACAAGTACGCCTCACACATGGGACAAGGTCATTCTTCACATACTAAACATTGGGATGTGGTAAGAGAGTATGGAGGCGGATAATGCAAATTAAAAATATTTTTTTTTTTATGGAACCTGACTCGGTTGGCTACATCACCTACAACATCCGTGATGTCAGCCCATAACACAGGGTGAACTAGGTGTCATGTCAGTGCTTCCCTTCATTTCATGTCGGCTACACTAAACTGGACGGAAAACACGAACTATTTACATAGCCGTTTCGTTCAGTGCGGTGGTACCAACCCGGCCGGGATAAACCCTACCACCTAGTAAGGTAAGAAGGGAAGGGACCTACAGTTTAACGTGGAATCCGAACCACGGTCAGCCTCCAACGGTCGAGCGGTCACCCATCCAAACACTGACCGCGCTCAGCGTTGCTTAATAACAGTTGACTAACCAACCGCGCCACTGAGCTACCGAGGCTGACGAATTTTCTTTTTTATAAATAAATAATTCCTTTCTCTTCCCTACATATTACAAAATCCCATGTCTACAGTCTGTATGTATGATAGTACTGTATGTACCGGATAGAACAAATTGTGACAAGTTCGAGCGCAGTCTAACTGCCATACTTATGAATGATCATGATCAATAAACAATACAATACAATACAATATGTATCTTCGCTAATAACTCAAGAACGGCTCAACCTAACCCTGTATCCCGAGAATCGAAGCAAACATAGTATCGACGTTGTGCTGCAAGAACTGCGGTAAGTTGCAGCACTACACCGACCACCACGTTTACCAAAGTATTACGACAAGATATTACTATCAAGCAGCGAGTAAGGCACGAAACCCACCTGCTGCATGACTCGGTGAGAGGTGGCTAACCTGTCGCCTTTTAGCACGGCATCTCGTCCTTATCCCTTAGACATACACGGGAAGAGATACAGCGGAGCTATTCTTTTTAAGTACCGGCCCTACACGGTCCCACGCGGTACTTAAGTAGCGGTCCCACACGGTACTTACATATGCCATGTTATGTACCATAAAAAAACTTTAACTTTTGCCTCTTGTCTAGCTAAACCTTTCTTTACAACATATCGTAAAGGAAAGTAACACAAAGACAGTAAAAATTCAAAATAATGCCACTCTCTCAGAACACAAGAACATTAAAATCAGCAGAAGGTTTCCGTTTGGACCAACAGCGAAGCACTTTCTCAGACAACGCAACGGTTTCTAAGCCGAGGGCCTCCGGGCTATCGCGTGAAACGTTAGTTCGCGACTGGCAAAACGATCGCTGTCAAATTTCATAAACAAAACTCGAAGCGTGTCTAATGAAAGACTTGAAATAAATGAGTGAACGCGACATATTTCTGTAGAACATGTAAGACAAGACAAATCATTTATTGCAATTTTTGTAGAGTATTTGAACATTGAGCGCCTGCCTGGGTTGTACATGAGTGCGCCTACAAAATGCCTGGGTAAGCATTCAACACAGCACTAACACTACTCTCAATACTGTGAGAGTTACGCAATACTGAATCAATTATTTATTAATCAAAAATGATTAAATGAATGCGTGTGTGATATGTATAAAGTAATCAAAAATAACGTCTCACGGATGGACCGAATTGGATGCGGTTTTTTTAAAGCTTGAATTAAAAATATATTATAAAATCTTAGAGCTGCACGGGTATTTACTTAGCGGCCCCGGACTCCTCTAAGTAACTAAACTTAAATTATTTTTGACTTTTTAAGGGGTCAGGCTGTTTTTATTTGTAATTGTACTTGACAGCACCCAGACGCTATTTAAGGTGTTTTTCCAATCGCGCGCAAAAATTTAACGCGATAACCCTGCCGGAACACCAATAAAGCGGGAATCTTATTTTTTTATTGGACCGCATAATGCGGCCATGAAAACGCCACATCAAAGGCCGCCGGCCTAAATTTATGAACATTGCGCCCGCGTCCGCCCCACATAACTTATAGGTCGTGTGAGATCGCTAACAAATGAAGATCGGGGCCGTCTTGAGTAAGGCTGAGGAAATTGGCTGGGCACAGGTGAAGATCTAGGATTACGTCGGAAGAAAATCGAGGAGCAATGTCATAAACAAGAACAATATCATATTTTGTTGTTGACGTGTAAACCTGTTCAGAAGATGAAGCTAAAAGAATTAATGTTGTATTATTGCAATTCAATTCGCTATTGAGTAGTGAAAGTAAATCAAATAACAAAGATAAATACACTTTCGTTAGACTCATTATATGATTGGATAAATCAAAAGAATGTTATATCCTTTATTTCACGTTTAACAATATTTTTATATTAATTTTACATACATTTTACAAAAAGTAATAAAAATACACAAAATTAATACAAAATTTAGATAAAAACGGTAATTTCCGCCGACCGCGGGAGGCAAGCCTCCAAGCACGCCGGCGGGTGCAGGCCGTGGCTACGGAGCTCTCCGAGACGACGCGAGACAAGCTACGAGCGATAGGTGGTGGTACTAGACACGTAGGCCACCACCACCCCCATCTCGGAGAGCTCCGTATCCGCCGGACTGCACGGCGACGTCGTCGCGCAGCTGTTTTCAAAATATTGATCTTCGCGCGAGCGTCGCCTCATGGTTGCACTACACCACCGGTAGCGGTGGCACTAGACGGGACGCGAGGTCCCGATGACCCCAAGCTGGCCGATGGTGGACGTCGCCCTCACCGTAGTTAAAAGAATGTAATTATTAAAATAATTTAGAAGAATAAAACAATGAAGTACTTAAATCAATTGGAAGAATAAAATCAATAAAAATCATTATAACAATTTATAAAACTTAAAATCAATGAGAAAACTACAAACTATTTAAAAAATCAATTTTTCTTTGTCGTCGTAGATCTGATGGGGAGAGTCAGAAGGTGGGCATAGTAACACCTCAGGAATAAACATTACTAAACGATTAAATAGGGAAAATAACACTAAGCCTATGCCGTCTGTCTGTCTGTCTGTCTGTCTATCCGCCCGTCCTAGGGCTGTATCGCTTGAACCGTAATAGGTAACCGGTTGAAATTTTCACAGAACATGTGTTATTATGACGGATGTGCCAACAAATAATAAAACAAGCAAAAAGTAAAAAAATAAGGGGTTCCCAATGGGATTTTTTCCCATACAAGAAAAGTGATAAGAATCGATTAGTACATATTCACGCTACTGAATAATAAATGGTGCCACAGTTTCAGTTTTAGTTTTTTTTTTTATGGTAACTGACACGGATGCCTACATCACCTACAACCAGTGGCGGCTGGTGACTTCAGTAACCGGTAGTGCGCTAAGTACCTACCTACTTAAATACCAAATTTCCCAACACATTCCCGTCATGTTATTTTAAGATCGGGACTTCCGAATTTTTTAAACGCCTGCTTTTTATTATGTAAGTATGAATATTCTCAAGACACTCAATGAGTTGCAAAAAACAAGAAAAAAAATCCAAACAAGTTTTTTAACTTATTTTTAGTACCTTTATGTACACACCCATGGACCACAACACTACTGCAGCTTTCAAAAAGAAAACAGTCCAAAAATACTTAAAAAAATATATAAAAATAAAAGCATTTGAAAAGTAGGAATTGAACCCGGGATCACCTGATTGTAAAGCCTTGCCTTTAACCAACGCTTAGGCAAATATCGGCACCACTTAATTCACAGTATCGCGTGACAGAAAGCACAAAACCTAACCATATCCCATTTTAAATATTCGCGCGCTAACGGGTATGTGACATCATCACATCACATCACATGACAGCGCGCTGACTCTAGGTAGACGGCATAATTTGCAACGGCATTGTAAGACGGACTTGTGCAAAACGAATCGCTCGCGACGCGACGTGTCGCACGCGCGGGTATTCACGATATAGCGTCCTTGTTTGGCGCTCGTGCGCCGCACGCAGAACTCCTTTCGGCCCATACTGTTTCTATGAAGTATCTTCTGTCTCACGCGCCAGCGGTGTTTTGCCGATCCCCTTACATTCAGTATGGGAGACCCGCGTGCGATTTATATTCCGCACGGCGCGCGCGTTTACTCGCAAAAACGTGCCTTGTGACCTATAAAATAAGGTCGAATTCACATTCGTATTTATTTGGAGTACGATCTTTATGGTTTTAATGTAGTATGTTGTAAGGTATTATTTATTTTGAGTGAAGTGAAGACTTCTCGTGGTATGGTAGTGCGGCGCACGAGCGCACTTTAGGACCAGCCGCCAGTGCCTACAACATCTGTGATGTCAGCCCATAACACCGGGTGAACTTGGTGTCACATCAGTGCTTCGCTTCGATCGTGCCGGCTACACTGAACTGGACGGAAAACACAAACTATTAACATAGCCGTTTCGACCGACCTTTCATTCAGTGCGGTGGTACCAACCCGGGCGGGTTAAACCCTACCACCTAGTAATATAAGAAGGGAGTCATATCCCTTAGTCGCCTTTTACGACATACACGGGATTAGTTTCAGGATTTATATTTTGCAATAAAGGAAAACAAAATATAGACGAATATAGTTTTTTGACAGGTATGGTATAGCGGATCCACGGAACCCTCCGTGCGCGAGCAAAACCCGCACTTGACCGATTTTTTTATTTGTCCGAGAAAAATATATATGTTTACACGCTCGCTTGAGAATGAGTTTTAAAGCCCACCTTGACTCAATGCTTTTTTTTACCACAATTCTAGTTTTTTTTTTATGAAAATACAAATTAACGTAACAATAATTAGTTTGGATTTGATCAAAGGCGCGCTTATGAAATTAAAGCACAAAATAATTTCAAGGCGAGAGGTGCTGGTATTTTTCTCTAGAAAATAACGAATTCAAAATATTTCAGATGTTCAAATTTAGGGAATACCGCTTTTCTCTTATCGTGATGTTTCACAACCTTAATTTAATCATTTATATTTTATTTCTACGTGTTTTTAATCTATTGATTTTTTATTTCATTATAACCGCAAAAAAATTAATACGAACAACTTATAGCGGTCGGATATGTTAAGGCTCTGTCAACCCGTATTCACCCGTACTCCTCTTTCAAGGCGCGCCGCTTTCGCTGGTTGGAGCAGGATACAACACAAACAATCAATCAAAAATTAGGTTTTTATTTTTTTATTCCAAAACTACGGATCGAAACAAAAAAGTAAATAGCTACGTATTTAGATATATATTCAACAAATAAAATAGATTTTTTCCAAAGCCTTGATTTGATCACGTTGCCTTAAATAAGTTTTTATAACAAAAGGCATGGGCATGATTTTTTTCTATCGAGCGAAGTTAATCAGATCGTGTTTTCAAAAAGCTATCTATCTGCGCTGATAGAATAAGTTTTACATATATTAAAACTGAATCTGTCAGGTGAGTAATATCGGCGGTACACTTCTTGAAATTCGAGTCAGACGCAGTCTCCCATCACCTTGAAGTGATTGTTTTTTTCCTTTTTGCAGCAGTGGCATAGCCTATGTCCATCCATTCCCTTCTCACCTTACTAGGTGGTAGGGTTTAACCCGCCCGGATTGCTACCACCGCACCGAATGAAAGGTCGGTTGGAACCGCTATGTAAATAGTTCGTGTTTTCCGTCCAATTCTGTCGGCACGACCGAAGGTAGGCACGGCACCTAGTTCACCAAGGTGTTATGGGCTGACATCACGGATGTAGTAGGTAATGTAGCCAATCGAGTCAGTTTCCATAAAAAAAAATTTGCAGAACCGACGACCAGTTGAAAAATTGTACTTTAACGGACAAATAACTCTTGGACAAGACATAACCGCAGGTGGTGGAAATCACCATAAATAACTATTCGCCAGTGGGTGGACTATGGCGCATTCGGCGAACGGGAAATTGTAAACGCAACCGCATTTGTTTTAGAAAGCCCAAAACTTTGCCTCAACTCGTAGTTTCCCATGAAGCAATGTTTACTCTTCCAACAACAACGAGTCCAACATACATACATAAGTTGTTCGTTCGCGCCGCAGCGGGGACCCCCGGACTGGGAGTAAAACGTTTTGAGGCTCGAAGTAACTATACTCTATTTCGCGAGACAAGCCAGTACTAGAACGGTAATAACAATGCGCAGTGAAGCGCTATTGGTCCACGTCAACTCGTTACAACTGCGGTCATACGGGCCGCCGGCTTACAGCGCGCTGCTGCCACGCTCAGTCGTGTTTCCAACCTCGCGCAGTGCAGACGTGTTAAAATTCAGTTTTCTTTCTGTTTTTTCATTGTGGCGTCTGAAAGTTGGCGACATGGCTGATTCAACAACCGAATCCGCCTGTAACATGTACGAACGAACTGTGAAACGAGCAAAGCGTCCGTTGCACACAGCACAAGTACGACAAGACGTATAAACGCGCCCTAACAAAAGCATTAAGCAGGCGTGGTGGGGATAATGGGCAGGGTCTATCGATCAGCCGTCTCTGCCTTAGGACTATGCTAAACATGAGATAGGAACTCTCAGTACTGGCCTGTTTCGAAAAATAAAGTATACTCCCTATGCATTCCTTGCATACCTACACCTGCTGCTTCGCCGTTAGAAACTGGTCTAAACTGTAGGTCCCTTCCCTTGCTCCTTACTAAGTGGTAGGCTCAAATTGTAGCCGACTGGGTTGGTAGCACCGTACTGGATGTAAGATGGCCGCATAGCAGCCTCGGCTGTGTCTTCCTCTAGTCCAGCATAACCAGGAATCCAAACGGAAGTCCCCGATATATAACCTACCTTCTCGAAAGTGATATTGGCTGGTCGGAGCCATGTCCTTTGGCCCCTCTGACTCAGCAACCCATACCGGATTATATATAAATGCAACGAGTGAGGAATGCGACAGCACGTGGGTCACCATCGATGTCACAAGTATTTTTACGTACAGAATTGGCTGGAAGAAATTACATATTACAATAAGTTCTCCTGCGCTGTCCTCAATTATAAATCTCCCGTTCTTCTTATTTTTTTATTCAGAGCAATGACTATTTCACAAAATGCAAATTCACTTATTCTGCAACTTGGCTGGCATCCAACTCGGAGAGCGTTAGAGGTAATTTTTATCAGACTGCGCAAGAAGAGCAATTCTCTGTGAGGGTAAGGATCGTTACCCCTGCACTGTAGGCAAATAAAAGCCGCGCCAGTTTCTAATGCGCGAGAACCTCGTTTTAAACCTTGGAAATAATGTTACAATCGTACAACTATTTATTATATAGGTGTCATGTCAGCAGTGCGTGCACAAACACTGTACTGCTGACATGACACCTTGTCTGAGCGTGGTGAGAGGTGATTTTGGCTCCGTCGACTGCACCACTAGTACCTTGTAGTTATGTCATATAATAAATATATTTTTGTATATTTAATTAAACTGCGCGAATGTCTGACAGTCAAACCACTGGTGTAGTTTTTATTTAGGGTTTCGTGATTTTCCAAAACACAATTATTCTTGTACATACATAATACAAATAAATATTGTGTGATGGTACGGAACCCTCGGTGCGCGAGTTCAACTCGCACTTGGCGGCTTTTTTATGTTAATAATGTTATGTCTCAAGGGGAACATTTGTGGGGGTAGCATAGGCCTATTGTTGTACTTAGTTATATAGTATATTTTGTCTTATTTATGTTATCTCTGTGGCTTCTCTAATAAATAAATAAATAAATAAATAACGAGATGCTGTTAACTCAAACAGGGAGTGGAAAATTCTTTAATATGGAATAAACGAACGAGACATGAAAATAAAACCGTTTAAAACGAATATGATAACTTAGACTAAATGATAAAGAAGTTGCATATGATGAAAGTCCTGCTGAGTGTTCAGTCGAGTAGTAGGTAAGATGACTGACGACAGGTAGCAGCCGAGAGTGCAGCGACAGCAAACAGCGCTTAACAGCACTTGTTGTAGATGGGATGGGATTTCTTCAGCACTTATTCAGAGCAATAAGCACATGTACCGTGTGGGGTCGGTACTTAAAAAGAATAGCCCCACTGCATCTCTCCCCGTCGCATGTCGTAAAAGTCGACTAAGGGATCGTCAGCCTCGGCAGCTCAGTGTTGCGGTCAGTTATTGGATGGGTGACTGCCCGACCGTTGGAGGCTGACTGTGGTTCGAATTCCACGTTAAACTGTAGGTCCCTTCCCTTCTTACCTTACTGGGTGGTAGGGTTTATCCCGGCCGGGTTGGTACCACCGCACTGAGCGAAACGTCGGTCGAAACGGCTATGTAAATATTTCGTGTTTTCCGTCCAGTTCAGTGTAGCCGGCGCGAAATGAAGGGAAGCACTGACATAGCACCTAGTTCACCCGGTGTTATGGGCTGACATCACGGATGTTGTAGGTGATGTAGCCAACCGTGTCAGTTTCCATAAAAAAAAAAACTTAATTAATCAAATTACAAGTCCTTTGCCATCGCTCGTTACCTAAGTATCAGGAGGCAGTAGAGAGTTGTCCGCCGACGTGCCTGCATTACGTTTCACACGAAGAACGTCGCTGCGGTCAGTGGTGTATTCTACTAGAGGCATCGCTACGAAAATATATACAGAGAAATTGTGTCCCGACAGCTGAGGTATGAGGTAGCGCAGCGGGGTGGCGGAGCGCTGAGCAGAGCGGTAGAGGGGAGCTAGCGCGGGGCGGGAAGCGAGGTAGGGAAGCTAGCGGACGATATAAGCGTTCGGTGACAACGCCAGCCAAGGCCAACCCGTGTATCGGACGCCATCAGTTTTTCCAGTATTTGTAGTATATTTGCAAAATCGGCACTCACAACCGGCCATAATGAATGCTGGGGCGTTCGGCAAGCAGTTCGGCTCCTCGCGATCGACTGGTCTCAACTGGTCAATTTGGGCTCAACTCGATGGACCGTTGCCCGAATAAATACATATTAGCTCACTGGCTACGGTGCGGAGAGGACCAAGGTGGCTTTTGGACGATCAAGTTATACACCCTTCTATACATTACGCTGTACATATCCCGAAAATTGGGGTAATTAGATATGTGCTGCAAGAAATCGAGCAAATATAACAGCACAACACCGACCACCACGTTCAGCAAAGTAAGGATAACTATCGCCGGATCGAGTTCAGAGACAATAGGTGGTATATGGCTGAGCCATCCCACAAGTGCGACTCGCACTTGTGCGAGCAGTACTCCAAGCAGGACCTGATATGGGATTTATACCATAGCTGCTTTTAGTTCGACGCGGCGTGAAGTTCACAGACACAGGTAGCAAAGAACTTGAATTAATATTTGGTTAAGCAAATTATTTCTGAAGCATTCGTGAGTGACAGAATATAGATGCACGCTAAATAATATAAACATTTTGAATAAAACGATTGTACAACTCTGAAATGTGACTAGACTTTATAATGTAATATCATGTTTGCGGCTACTTGAGAAAACGCTTCAGTACAGACTGCAGACAGACCGAGGAAAAATTGTGAAAGTTTGAGCTAAACGCAGCGGGTATGTAAATCTTATTTTTACGTAAGCCGACCAAACATTGCATCGAGCGTCGTGCCGTGGGGATACGTACATTTGTCAGATTCCAGATACTGCTGCACCCGCTACGGTCTCCTACGCCGCCGTAGACACCCTTGAATAACAAAGTTATCGTATCGGGTGACGCAGATGCTAGAGGAACTGAGAGTGACTCGCTAAGAATTTCAGTCTGTTCTACAGATACTATCATGGACGCTGTTCGGAGGAATTTGCATTCCTTATTCCTTGCCATTCAACCCATCTCAGACAGAAACTGAAGAACCTTTTGTTGTTGACACTGAGCTTTTGAGGACCCATGGTTCCTCAAAATAGTGTGAAATTGTGTACCAACGAGTGTGTTCCCGATTTTCTCAATCTGCGAGTCTTCAAACGTCGTATTAACAATCTGGGTAGCGCTTCTATAGTCCTCAAATCTGCTGGTATGGTGTCTCGCTGAGTAGCGTGGTTTTGCGAGGTGAAGTGGATTTGGCGTTTTCGGGTACCTCTGATCGGTCTGGTGGCGAACACTGCTAGCCAAAAAAATCTGAGTGATTTGTTTTTATGATGTGAGCATTTTTTTAAAAACGTTGAAATTTGACATCTCGTACAACATTTTTAGGTACTACGACTACAAATTTGCAAAATAAATATTTTTTTTTATTGGTAGCCTAAATAACTCTGCTATTGATCAGAATCCCAAATAAAACCAAAATGCCCATAGTTTTATCACAAAAAAATATTAAGTAAAATTTTCAACTTTTTTCAAAATATGCTCATATCATAAAAAACAAATGACTCCGATTTTTTTTCTTATTTTTCCCTGGGTAGACATAAACTGGCCTACTCCCTGGTTGCCGTTTGACGTAGAGTTTCGGGACACGTTGTATATTAGCAGCTAGCAGAAGCAGCCGAGAGAACTGTATTGTTCAGCATCGTACTAATCACGTACTAATAAACGAGACGATTGAATGAATCTTTTGAAATCAAGTCGGACTTGTATCGGGATTACGTAGGAATCCCGATTAAAACGTGCTCAGAATCAAGTGCAAAGGCAAACAACATTAGGTACCTACTTCCTATGCACAATTCCGCTTCCTCGTTCAATCCCAGCTCTCCCTGGCGGCATGGAAATATTATACTAGAGATCCACGGGCTTACATAGCTAGAGAGAACATCAACTTGTCGAGGCGAGGCTGGTTCGGGCACCGAGGTTTCCGTATTATGTTTCTTGTATTGAATTTTTTTATATAAGTATATTATTTTTTTTATGGAAGCCGACACGTTTGGCTACATCACCTACTACATCCGTGAGGTGAGCCCATAACACCTTTGTGAACTAGGTGTTATGTCAGTGCTTCCCTTCGGTCGTGCCGGCTACACTGAATTGGACGGAAAACACGACCTATTTACATAGCTGTTTCAACCGATCTTTCATTCATTGCGGTGGTAACAACCTGGGCGGGATAAACCCTACCACCTAGTAAGGGAAGGGAAGGGACCTACAGTTTTACGTGGAATCCAAACCACGATCAGCCTTCAACGGTCGAGCGGTCACCCATCCAAGTACTGGCCGCGCTCAGGGTTGCTTAACAGTCGATCGACCGCACCACTGAGCTACCGAGGCTGATAGCCTGTCTCTGTCGTTTGTCATTCTGACATTGGTCTCTCGGCACAGCCCGTGTCAGTTTTAATAAAAAAAAGGAAAGCGACCTTCAATTTGTGGAATCCGAACTACGGCCATGATTAACAGTCCGAAGGTCACCAATATAAATCTGACCGCGCCCGACATTGCATACCGCCAGGAATATTGTGAAATTATGTTAATTTCTATGTTTCCCTGGTTTATGCCGACCTTTCACGTGAAAAATGTATTGAAGAGGAATAAACCACAATGAACGAACAGGAATTACGCACAAAGAGCTGAAATTCAGAAAATATTGTCACCTAAATAACGGCCATACATTTCACACGAGATTAAAACACAAAGCGAGGTGTTAATATGAAATATGCCTGAATATATGGCATGTTTTCGAGCCCATATGCATTAGTGTATTAAGTATATTTAAACAATCAACGTGTTCTATACAGAGTGTTTCAAGATACGCTTGCTAAACTTCAGGAATATAAAGTACTCATTATTAGAAGAAAAAATAACTATCACTCAAATCGAAATACCGTATTCTTTTTTTAATACAAAATACATATTATACATATCACACATGCTGAATCCCGACTGTCGGGGTAAGCAGAGTAATCGGTGTTGTGCTGCAAGAACTCTGGTAAATTACAGCACAACACCGACCACCACGATTCGCAAAGTATTCGAACAAGATTCAATCGATCAAGCAGCAAGTAAGCCGCGAAGACCCCGCCTGTTGCATGACTCGGCGGAAGTACCGTGCCAAGGTGAGAGGTGGCGAGCCTGTCGTGCTTTAGCACGGCATCTTGTCCATATCCCTTAGTCGCCTTTTACGACACGCACGGGGAGAGATGCAGTGGGGCTATTATTTTTAAGTACAATTTTTAAATTAAAACTTTAATAAAAACTCGATGGACAGTGAGTGTGGGGAGATTAGCAACAGTGATGTCAAGGTCTAGGGAGTGCAATCCCCATTTTCTTTTGATGTCATTCAAATGTAAGTGTTTGGAATTTACCTACATGTAGTTTAATTCTACTAGTTAAGCGTGTAAGTTAGTAATTTTTTTATTTGTTATTAATAAAGGCGAACGTTAACCGTCCACCAAATCTCGATGAAACGATTTTCAACAAAAAGTACTGTAAAATTACCGAATCTGGGAAAATTCAGAGCGTATTTAAATATGGTCCATATTTAAATACGCCCTTTCGAACTCTGAAGTTACAAAACCCTATCCTGGAACACCCTGTATGTATAGTTTCATAAAAAAAAACATAAACAGATTTAAAAAAAATCTCTCTAACTTTCAAACTTCTACTTTTTTACTCTTTTGAGAACGCTCTCCCTGCCCACGTATTTTCCCCCAAGTACAGTTTTGGGCCCTTCCAGAGAGGCGTGAATGGGCACCTGTCAGGTCGGCATGGCATTCGCAACCTCCGCATGCGACCGAATGTCCGTAGGCGTCACTAGACACCTTATGGGTGGCTCGGCGCAACATATCGCACTTAGTATTAAAAAAAAATTCAGGAGAGTGCAAAAACATGTTTTCGACCAGCCGCTGCAAATTAAGCAGTTTTACATAAAAAAGTATGCCACAACATGGCGTGTATAACCCAATTTTTATAACTGTGCACTTCGAGCTGTCAAAGTCGTTAGGTTGGCAGTGCTGAATTCACCCCCCGCTTACTTCCTCACCTCTCCGCCGACGCCTGTCAGTACACGCCCCTGCTGTGTGTGTGTGTGTGTGTGTGTGTGTGCTGATAGGTGTCGGCGGAGAGGTGAGGAAGTAAGCGGGGGGTGAATTCAGTCCTGCCAACCTAACGACTTTGACAGCTCGAAGTGCACAGTTATAAAAATTGGGTTATATGACACAGTTGGCCTAAACTAAACCCCCTAACTTTAAATTGTATTATGTTTTTTTATTGTTGCAGGTTCTATAGCACTGACAGTTTTAAAATTTGTGATAATTTTTAATTATATTTTTTTACCATTTAAAAACCTTGCAAATGTAAATGCTTGGTTTTGAAATTTATATTGTAAAGCTCAAAAGCGCCGGATTGCATCAGAGAAAATTGTAACCTCAAATAAATCACAGAAGCTGTCAAAATTCCTAGCAAGTAAGTGTTCCAGGCAAAAAAATTAGGAATGCCATTTTTAATACCTAGAATCAATTCGCATTCGTCCAGCCGCAATAGGCCTCAATATTTTAATCCGATATGATTGAACTCAGCTACCACAAACGAATCTACCGAGCACTCAAACACCGACAACTCGATGCTTTCACGTTATTATTTGAATGCAGTAATTGCAAATGACGTACCGCAATGAGCTGTCGATAGCTCTATTCTGGGTCCTGTTTACTACTTAAAAACAATTGGTTCTTGACAAAGTCAAAGTCAAAAACATTTATTTGTAAACATGATTGCTCACATAAAATTTGTTAACATTCAGATTCACATCGTCACTAAAATTCACTATATATATAAAATTTGGTATAAGTACATATATTTTAACATGCACACATTTCATTTGCGTCACATTTGTACTACCTATGTTACGAAGTAACTATTGGGTCATCTGTACCTATCCTTTCCTTACCTATAATAAAATCCAACGTCTGCTTTCTGTCTGAGTGTCTGAGTGTATGTCTGTCTGTCCGCTTATAACTCGAGAACCACTGAACCGATTTTAATAAAACAAAATTCTATGGATAGCTTATTTCTTCCCATCAACTATAGGCTACTTACTATCACGCTAAATGGCTTATGAGGTTAGCAGTGAAGTGAAATATGAGAGCGGGCGGAGCCGCGGGCACAGCTTGTGTTACTATATTGACCACACTGAGTTCGATGTGACATCGGACTCGAATAGATTAGAATAAAATAGAAACTCTTTATTGCACACAAGTATAGCTTGGATCCTTCAAGAGAGTCGTTAATAGGCATCTGTCAGGACGGCATGGCATTCGCAACCACCGCGTACCACCAATATCCATATCGTCGTTAGACACCTTATGGGTGGATCGGCGCCACAGGTCGCACTTTCTATAAAAACAAAAATTGAAAGAAGAGCAGTACCCGACAAGAAACAAAAAATACAGGAGTGCGCAAAGGTGGACTTATCACTGCAAGTTATTTCTACCAGTCAACCTTTATACGAATATTTGAAAAAATAGGTCGACGCCGAAGCGGGCTCATCGACTCAAATTCATGGTAGTGGTACTTTTTTTAACCATAACCGTAAGACCCCTAGCGTCATAGACTGAATGATAGGGTTAATACTCTTCAGTACGACTATGATAAACAATCGGGTAAAACAGACAATTTGGTCGACAGATTGATTTTTAAGTCGAAAAAGTTCCGATTTTTACGCAAGCGTAGCCGAGACCGCCGCCGTTCAACTATGAACTTTTGTAGTACTACGTTTTGTAGCAAATGGTTTTACTATTCAAAATGTACTAAAAGTGAGATTTAAATTGAACGGGACCGGATGGGATGGGATTTTTTCTATACCGTTTCATACAAATTGTACGGAGCTCTATTACTAACAGTATAACTCCATAGTAAAAATCAACTAAGACGAAATGCAGCGAGTTCTTCGTTCGAAATTTGAAAATCCAAGATGGCCGCCATGGTAGACACTCGCCGTAAGGACTTGCAAACGATGCAAATATACCCTGCGCTGCCGAAGGCGTCGTCTCATACTCCCAGACCACGCGCGAGCGAACGAAGCCCGCGAGTCAGCTAGTTATACATTATAAAATATACAACTATATTATTTATACATAAAAAGGATTAATACAATAATAATAGTTATACATTGTACAACTATATGAATGATACAAAGGGTTAATACAATTTAACAGCCTAAAAGCTAAAAGTAATTAAAATTTAACTCCCAAAGCCCAGAGTACCGGCCCAAACTAGCACTGGCGAGAGTTTGCAATTTGCTGAATATTTGTCAACAAACAAGAGCTCATTCCCGCTTGGTTTAATTGCTCAGTTAATGAAATGGTCTCTTGATAATTATGTGAGGGCGGCACTGTTGAAACGCGCGTTAGGGTATAGTTTAGAAATTAGGGTCAAATTATTACGTGCGTGCCATAGCTTTCTTCATACGTCGCATAAGCTTGGAAATTCAAAGAGGGAACTCTAAAAGCGCCCTAGGAACCATGGCTGTCTCGGCTGAACTGGTATAATTTTTTAAAATTTAAGTTCAGGTTTATTTTTTTTTTATTACCTATTTACTGCACATAACTATCATCAATACTAATAATAAAACTGTAAGGGATGGTAATGGAGTAAGTTACTTTGCGGAGTAAGTTACATGCTCGCCTCCGCAGCTTCGGCTCACACGGGTGCCTGCGCTTTGTTACGGCGGACGGGGGCTGTACTCCCTCCGCGCCTCCGGCTTATAAAAACACTCTAGGGAATAGCCACACTAACTAATTAAAATTAACACATTACCGATTCCTGTTTAGGAAATGTATGAAATTCCTAAGAAATGTGTTTAATATTTACTTCACACATTTCCTGTCGATTTTTTTTATGTAAACTGACACGGTTGGCTGCATCACCTACAACATCCGTGATGTCAGCCCATAACACCGGGTGAACTTGGTGCCACGTCAGTGCTTCCCGTCGGTCGTGCCGGCTATACTGAACTGGACGGAAAACACAAACTACATACAACATAGCCGTTTCGACCGACGGTATCAACCCGGGCGGGTTAAACCCTACCACCTAGTAATATAAGAAGGGAGTTATATCCCTTAGTCGCCTTTTACGACATTCACGAGAAGAGATGCAGTGGGGCTATTCTTTTAAAGTACCGGTCCCACACACGGTACGGTACGGTACGGTACCACGGAATTGTATACATTTCCTAGGAATTCTATTTAATTCCGGATTACATACATTTCCGGTAACCAATAGACCAATAACAAACTAAATAAAAATGCATAGGTACATAATGTCACGCTTGTTTCCCAGTGGGATAGGCAGGAACAACGGATCTCCACCACGCGCCACGTTCCTGATACACCTCTGCCGCCTCTTCCACTCCAATTTCGTTAATGCATCCCGCCGAGCTATTTTATTAATTTCATTTTATTTCAGTTTAATTTGTTTTTGTCAGCCTCGGTATCCCAGTGGTGCTGTCGGTCGACTGCTGTTAAGCAACCCTGAGCGCGGTCAGTACTCGGTTGGGTGACCGCTCGACCGTCGGACGCTGACCGTGGTTCGGAATCCACGGAAAACTGTAGGTCCCTTCCCTTCTTACCTTACTAAGTGGTAGGGTTTATCCTGCCCGGGTTGGTAGCACCGCACTGAATGAAACGTCTATCGAAACGGCTATGTTAACAGTTCGTGTTTTCCGCCCACTTCAGAGTAGTAGCCGACATGAAATGATGGAAAGCACTGACGTGGCGCCTAGTTCGCCCGTTGTTATGGGCTGACATCACGGATGTTGTAGGTGATGTAGCCAACCGTGTCAGTTTCCATAAAAAAAATCATTGCAAACGTTCGAAATCACCGTGCTGAATATAGATAAATGCACATCCAAGGACTTGCGTGTCCAAGGGCCGAGCGATATCTCAGACCTAGAACGATAAAAAGGTATGGACGCCGGACTGTCAAATGCTTGTATGAGAACTAGCGTCGCCGAGTTGCGGGGAGCGGAGTGTACTTACCGATGTTAAGATATTCCACTATTGTGCACACTAAACTTGGCTGTAGTGTTTTACACGTAAATACAGAACATGCGGGCATTTTAAACAGGTTTTTGCGAACGCAGCCGATGACAGACTGACGGGCCAGCGCGCGACCGTCCAATGAAACAAGTATGCTTTTACTTATATCGTGTTACGCTGGCGAGGATAGGGTACGGGATCCATACCTTTTTTATCGTTCTAGTCTCAGACAGTGATAAATTCCGAAATTGCGGAAGTTCTGAATCGATGTTGTATTCTAGTCACATAATCTGCTCTATTTGGAGATGGCTCACGAGCTGTATCGAAAACCTTTGATCTAAACCCTTCCATAAGTCAAGACGACATCTGGCTTTTAGGCGATTCATTGTTCTATATTCTATACGGACATTGGTACGAGTTTTTCGTTTTGCAGTGCATACATATTTTGTGGTCGCCGGAAAGAAATACAGAATGAATAGAACCAAAAGGAACCAACATCATAACAAAAGCGCTCAGGCAGTGCTACGCGCTGCCCAGCCAATGAGCAGTGTTGCAACTTCCGTTCGTACTTTCACGACGTTTCACTTTTTCTGAATTAGGTCCCACTCCCAAACGTTCGTTAAAAAGCTTCGCTTCAATAAAAATACATAGGCGACGCGAGCTCGCGAGTTTGAATTTGGAACGAAGAGAACATGGCGGCGACATCATGATCCTGTTTTGTTTGTGACAGCTTTGTTCGCTCTCAAACAGGGTGCCCCATATCGACCGCATAATGTATTGCCAGCACACAATTTCTCAGCTCATAAGCTGCAATAATATTGTTATTTGCTAATTCCTAAAGTCAGAAATAGCAAAATGAAATTCAGCGTTACTCGTTAGATTGACACTATTTAAATATTTTGTCCTAGATAATTCCGTTTGCATTTTGTAAGGCAACACTGCAGAGCTGCTGCGCACTTGACCAGTTTATAATCAACCGTAATTAACCGACCATAATTTACTGTGTTCGACTCGCATACAACGCCGAATTGGCCAAAATTATGTTCATAAACGAAGCCACAATTTGGGAACCATATCGCATGCTGGTTTTCAACTTCATGGATTTTATTACGAAGTACAGCAAAGGAAATTTAATGTGTAAAGGTTCTACGTGTATGTGTGAGCATACTGTGTTTATTATATACCCAATAATGAGGCTGCACGAGATCAGATTATCCTGCCGAGTTTTCGAAATAGCCCACAACCGCTGGTTTTACTTTGGGCATCACGAATAAATTGTTGACGCGTACCGTATGCATTTTAATGTGTGCGGTTCATCGAGATATTGTTACTAGATAGAGTCCGTGCTACGAAAAAAAGTTTTAAATAATTCACGATGCAATAAATGAGTTTATTCTTTATTCATAATCCATAGTACACTGCACTCGGATTCGTCCCTTTATTTCGGCGGGCGGAACAATTCGGTTTGTATGAGAGCCATATCTTAGCGTAACCGGAACAGAATTTTATATTTACCCTATCTTGTGTCCCGTATAATCAAATGTGTTTGTACTAAATTTCATCGAATTCGGATGACCGGTTTAAGAGTTATGGAGGAACATACATACATACATACATACATTCATACATACATACAGAAAAGATTTCTAAAAATCGTAGATTTAGTTTTAGTATTATAAAATATAGTCGACAGACACAGTATCTCATAAAACAAAGTAACTTACTCCATGACCATCCCTTACAGATTTATTATTAGTATTGATTTAACATTTGGCATTTAGCCAGTTCGATTATCACATCGAAGAAGAACTGGCAAGAAACTTCGCTGGATACTTTTTTTTTAGGTTCACTTAGTCTACATTTACAAAAGTGGTTGCCACTGCCTACGCAGTAAGAGTCATCACTATTTCTAAATAAAAATGTATCAAAAATATTAGAGCAATGGATGGGGGGTGGTGCGGCGCGGAGAGCCGAGTGGTAGAGGGGCAGTTTGAGGTGCGAATCGCGCGTGTAGCTACGTTGCCGGCGCGGCGGTTCCCGATCGACTAACTCAGTTGCGGCTGGATATCTTCAACTCGGTGAACACGACGCGCTGTCCGAATGCACTCTCTATTGGTAGGAAGTGAATATATATCGATGCCCACAAACAAATTTTAATTTTTATCATTAATTGTTGATATACAATTACCCATGTGCATTTTAATGGATTATAATATTTCAAAACCAGATGAGGTGTCACATTTGATTGAAGTACGTGTTGTGTGATAATTCGCTAAAGTTCTTGCAGCACAACACTGATTGCTCTGCTTCTTTCGATTGCCTGTATTTGATAAAGATGGCGGCTTAGCAGCCTCAGTTGTGTTCTCCTCTAGTCCAGTATAGCCAGCAATCCAAAGGAAGTCTCCGGTATGGCATCTACCTTCTCGGAGGGGATATTGACTTTGGCCCCTCCGACTCAGCCACCGGGTTACATAAAAAAATATATAAGGTTAGTACTTTTAAAAAGATAATTCCGCCAAAAAACTTGGTTCACTATGCCATTACGTCGTCTCAGGATTCCTTCGAATGGTTCTTGTGCGCAAAAACGCGAAAGGAAGCTGTTAAAATTATTTATGAGCCTTCCCAGATACAGTCCTGGCGAGCGAGGCCCCTCCCCTTGCGTGTAGGATGTAGGCCTCCCCTCCGTTCCCTCGCCTTCGCTTCCGCCTTGCCTACTGGTGACCGGCAGCCGATTCCAAGTTCAGCGCAACGTCGAGCAGTCACAATCCCGAATCTTCCACTCAAATTTGCTTCATAAATTTCTTTCGTTAGTCTCCTATCATCCATTCTTCCAACATGACCGAACCACCGAAGCATTCCTTTATCAATCCTTGTAACTTTTTCTATTAAAGTAAATAATAAACTAAACAAAAAAGAAACGTGTTCATGCACAAAATCTAAATTGAATCAGGTATTATTAAAAGAACACTTGTCCATGAGACTACTTTTTACAGGACAGCGAAAAAAATTATTTACTAAAAATGCAGTTAGACCACCTTGTTTCATGTCTATAGGAAAGTTTTTACGTTTTATCTCAGTACGAGGAATGTAGCCAGCTACCGAAAATTTTCCTCCCTCAATAAATATTTTTAAAACAACACAATTCCAGGACAAGTCGTGTTTTAAAAATACCTCTATTTTGTGACCTATTAAAATAGTATGGAAGGTGTGGACTAGTGTTGTTATAATTTCAATACCTATCTGATGTGTCTGTGTATTGCCAGTAAAACTGCATTCATAACTTAATTTGGCCAAAAAGTATTTTTAGTTATTTTTTTATTTTTATGGATACATTGTAAAATTTATATTTGTAAAGCCAGCCTTGCATGGCTCTATGCATGTGAAGGCTGTATTGTACGCCCATTCAGGCATTTTGCATACTCAAAAAACCCGTAATGGAAGAAACTGTAAAAAAGCTGCAAAAAAAGCAATAAAGATTTTGATTTTGAAAAATTGGACTAGTGTGGTTATAATAATACCTGATTCAATTGCAATTATAAATTGTATAGTTATAGTTTATTAAATAATTTTAATTTTAATTTTAATTTATAATTATAACATGCAAATAAATCTATATTTTTGTTACAAATATTAACCGACCTTTCTCTATGGAACGACGCTGCACCTCGCTAGAATAGGTACTATTTCCTACTCAACCTGCACTCCAAGTTCACGTCTACTTATTCTACTTTAGCGAAGCTTGCGCAGAAGTTCGTGTACAAGTTGGAATAGACATTCTAGTGACCAGTGGTGGAACATTCTGATAACAGCGAGCCTGGATCAGGAAATGACTGGATGAGTAAATGTTTTCAAGCCGACCCAGTATTTTTTTTTTGCGTTCCATTTGTAAACTTTTCTGTTTCCCCCCTAGTACAGTCGCGGGTCTTTCAGGAGAGGCGTGAATAGGCATCATGGCAGGCTGGCATGACATACGCAACCCACATTCGACCGAATGTCCATCAGCGTCGTTAGATACCTTAAGGGCGGCTCTCGGTTTATAGTAATTGTTCCAAATAAATAACTACATAGATACGCTACTAAATTTAATTCTGAGAAACAACCAGAAATCAAATTATGATGATCGATGATACATATTTGTATCTTTATTTACTTTACTACTGTACCGTACTGTACGTTATTACTGTACCGTGTGGGTTCGGTACTTAAAAAGAATAGCCCCACTGCATGAATTTTAATTTATTTTATTATCAATTCTCACACTCAAGTATTTTAATGCTACCTACTTAAATTTCACTACATATAATAATAATCAACTTTCAAACATCGAAAGGTTGATTGGAATAAATCTCTGTAAGGAATAAAACTGCCTTTGCACCTCATTTAACTGACAAACGAAGAATAATTGGCAAGAAACAGCGAAGGTTCTTGCTTGTTCTTATTATCTTTGAAAATCGAACTCGCTGTAATGTTAAAAATTATGACGAATCCGATGGCAGTAGTGTACTACCACAGAGCACAACAACCATAGAGTAGTATTGTTATACAAGAATAAAGAATATTGTAATTATTTCCGTAAAAAATTTTTGACGCAATAAAGTTTATTTTTATTGCGAGCGCGACATGTGGCATCGTTTCACCTACGAGTAGGTGTCTAACGATGCCAACGGACATTCTGCGATGCACGGGGATTGCGAATGCCGTACCGACCTGACAGAGGAGAATTTTCACGCCCCTTTTGAAAAACTCAGACTGTATTTGAGAGGGAATAGAGCAGGGATGTTTGAGTATTTTTTCTGTCTTTTTTTTAACCTAACGTATTTTACGATTTTTTCGAAGTAATTGCCTATTGTGTCTCTCCTTCATCTCACAAGATAAAACATTTATGAGCCAATTGGGCGGAAGAAGAAAAAAATAATCGGACTTTTTGCTCCAGAGCTCCTATCCGGACGTATGTATTCCAGCAAGGGTCAAGATCGGGAGGATTTTCAGCCTTGAGCTACTTTCTGGCTAACAAGGAAGTCTGCTTGCTATCATCCGAAAGACAGTTTACGAAAATATTATTTCTGTCAACATTATGAATTAAAGAAGCTAGTATTCTGTATTTATTAGTTAATCAGTTCTACAATCCTTACCTTTAATAAAATCCAACGTCTGCTTTTTGTCTGTATGTCTGTCTGTCTGCTTATAACTCGAGAACCACTGAAGCGATTTTAATAAAAAAACATTCTACGGATAGCTTGATTCTTCCCATCAACTATAGGCTACTTACTATTACGTTAAATGGCTTATGAGGTAAGCAGAGCGGGCGGAGCCGCGGGCACAGCTAGTTTGTCATACAACTGCTTTTGTTAATTGTAAACTCGACACGTGGCGCCGAGCCACCCATAAGATTTCTAACGACACCCATGGACATTCGGTCGTATGCGGGGGTTTCGAATGACATGCAGGCCTGACAGGTGCATATTCTCGCCCCTCTTGAAGGACCCGAGACTTTACTTTGGGGGAAATATATGGGCAAGGAGAGCGTTCCAGAGTTTACCGGTTCTGTAGAGTAAAGATCTGCAGAACCGATTGGTATGCATCCGCGGTAAGTCCAGCGTGCATGACGCAATCTCTACCCAGTGTATGTGGTGCGGAGGTGAAGAGGAGACGGCGCGATCGCGTTAAACAGCTCCTCCGAGTACACCCCACATAATAAGCTTTAAATTACTTATTAAAATTACAATTTTTCATTTTATAATAAACTAAACTTACTGACAATTAATTAATAAAAATAATAATAAACTAAACCTAAATTTCAAAACTAATTAAGTAATAATTCTAAATAACTAAAACTAAAACATTATAAATAATTACTTTTTTCTTCGAACATGATTTCATTGATGAATGCTTGCCTTACTGTGTGCGCAATGTGTCACAATTTTTGATTTTTTTACTGAAAACCAGTATGGGCGCCTGTGCCACAGGTAAACGAAACAGCCACATCCAACTCACCTCGCGATACCACGCTCAGCTAAACACCTTTTTTTTTTTATGGAAACTGACATGGTTGGCTACATCACCTACAACGTCCGTGATGTCAGCCCATAACACCGGGTGAACTAGGTGCCATGTCTATGCTTCCCCCTTTGATCGTTCCGGCTACACTGAACTGGTCGGAAAACACAAACTATTTACATAGCCCTTTCGACCAAAGTTTTATTCAGTGCGGTGGTACCAACCCGGGCGGGTTAAACCCTACCACCAAGTAAGATTAGGAGGGAAGGGACCTACAGTTTTACGAGGAATCCGAACCTCGGTCAGCCTCCAACGGTCAGCGGTCACCCATCCAAGTACTGACCGCAGCCAGCGTTGCTTAACATTTAATAGCGACAGTTGACTGTCTGCACCACTGAGCTATCGAGGCTGACGACCATACCTGTATTAATTTTTTCCTCGAAGGGAACAAATCCTTAAATCCGTGCAGAAGAAGTGCGCAATTTCGCCTTCACCGCAGGCTCGGAGGCAGACATCGAGCCTCTCGTTGCCGCCTCCGTTCAGCGGCTTACCTAGCTACTAAGTGTACAGCCTGCATTCACTCTGCGCGCCAATGCAGAGCCTTCATTGCACACTGCCTTTCTCGCGCCAAAATATACTGTCGGGTCCTTCAAGAGGGACGTGAATACTGAATAGGCACCTGTCAGGCCGGCATGGCAATCGCAACCCCCGCCCGCATACGACCAAATTTCCATGGGCGTCGTTAGACAGGCTCGGCGCCAAATGTCGCGCTTTCTATAAAAAAAAGGTAGGATAGAGCAAGTTTAGACAGTGCTCGGTGAGATGAGAACTTAACTAGCAGTCTATATATAGCTATTTGTTTGAAATAATAAACTAGTGTCAGTCAGCCTCGGTGGTCGGTCGACTGTTGTTAAGCAACCCTGAGCGCGGTCAGTACTTGGATGGGTGACCGCTCGACCGTTGGAGGCCGACCGTGGTTCGAACGTAAAACTGTAGGTCCCTTCCCTTCTTACCTTACCAGGTGGTAGGGTTTATCCCGCCCGGGTTGATACCACCGCACTGAATGAAACGTCGATCGAAACGGCTATGTAAATAGTTCGTGTTTTCCGTCCAGTTCAGCGTAGCTGACATGAAATGAAGGGAAGCACTGACATGGCACCTAGTTCACCCGGTGTTATGAGCTGACATCACGGATGTTGTAGGTGATGTAGCAAACCGTGTCAGTTTCCATAAAAAAAATTATGGTCAAAATTAAACAAAAACTTGCCCTAGGCAGATCGCTTATTACCGAACATGGAATATGTCTGTATGTATGTCTGTCTCTCATTTTTTTATGGGAAGCACGACATGCCAGCGACATGGCGGACAAAAGGTAAGAAAGAAAGAAAGAAAGAAAAACAAGAAATAAAAGAAAGAAAAACGTTAATTCAGCTAAAACTATAAAATAAAAAGCAGGATTAAAAAAATGTTAAATACATTTTTTTTAGCAGAAACGGGTTATTATGAGATAAAAAGAAAACACAGATGGTGTGCAATGTGCAAGTAATGTAAGTACCAAAATACACGTCAGTGTAGTGAATAGCTTTGCGTGAGTCTCACTAAGAGCCCGGCCACAGAACCATCGTACTGCTTGTACAGAACTTGCACTTCACTCTATCGACAGTGAAATCACTCCTCGATTAAATAAATAAAATGTCCCCGGACTGGTGTAGTTCCTTTAAGGAGGCTATTCTACGCTTTGTAACAAACATAATTAGTAAAATAAGTAGGGTTCTAAGTACGCCCGTTGCGGAGATATAGATTTTTGAAGTTATTAATGTAGTGTAATGTTTAAAATTTCAATAATATGCCTATAATATATTGAGCGGCTGGTGATCGGACTCTTGACCTAAGGGCCGAGTTTTGATTCCGGCCAACTGCACAAACCAGTTTTTTTTTTAGAAAATTTAAGTGCATACCTACCTGCCGCTTCATCATCGTTCAGAGCCGGTGTAAAACTGTAGGTCCTTTACATACATTGCTTATTGTTTATTGTTTACTGTTTACTGTTTTCTGTTTACTGTTTACTGTTTACTGTTTTCTGTTTACTGTTTACTGTTTACTGTTTACTGTTTACTGTTTACTGTTTACTGTTTACTGTTTACTGTTTACTGTTTACTGTTTACTGTTTACTGTTTACTGTTTACTGTTTACTGTTTACTGTTTACTGTTTACTGTTTACTGTTTACTGTTTACTGTTTACTGTTTACTGTTTACTGTTTACTGTTTACTGTTTACTGTTTACTGTTTAATGTTTACTGTTTACTGTTTACTGTTTACTGTTTACTGTTTACTGTTTACTGTTTACTGTTTACTGTTTACTGTTTACTGTTTACTGTTTACTGTTTACTGTTTACTGTTTACTGTTTACTGTTTACTGTTTACTGTTTACTGTTTATTGTTTATAGATCATTGATATGGCAATAAGTCTGTACTCGCACTTTTGATTCTACATAACGCATTGCCATCTCTGTCTTCTTAACGTTGAAAGATAGAGAAGATACTTTGATAGAGAAGACTTATCGAATTGCGAATTAATTGAAGGCCCTCAACTTTATTTTTTTTTTTATGTGTTTACCCAATCGACCCTAATCGTAGTTCCAGAATTGAATTTGATGCAAAGTGAACTATCCGTTCGTTATACCCATTGCATGCACGCAGGGGCAAAGAGGCCAGAGCGACTCAACACAGACCAGCTATTAAGCCGCTTCCTTGTGAGGGCATTTCTCGTAAATACTCTTGTTACTCAAGTCCGCTGCAAAACTGAGTGTGTCTGTGATTTTTAGGATTTCGTACAGTACGTGACCCTATTACTAAGCCTACACCGTCTGTCCGTTCGTCTGTTCCGTCTATAAAGTCGTCGCCTAAAATATCCGTCGCTGTAAGTTCTTCAAGACCGGTGGATCCCCGGTACACATTATGTGGTGGTCATATGCACTTCCACGCATATACTTAGCTGGTGAAAACAAAAGCTGCGGCTAGTACAAAACGCTGAGGCCCTGGGCACAGGCTGTGGTTGGATAGGGTGCGGACCCCAGTGGCAGTGGCGGCTTCACCCCCGGCTCTCGACTTCGGTTGGGGGTTCCTTCGGGTGGACGGGTGGTGGCTCGGATCGGCTGGGGAAAGGTCACAGTCTGTGTATTTCCCATGGGATTTTTTCGGAAGAACGGTACAGCTATGGGGCCTCGATCTGGCATACATGATCACTGTACTCGCAAGAGTGCAGGTGTAGACGTCTGGATTTTGTAACCGCAAGGTTGGTATCTCTGGACGTCTATAAACAAAACTTAAATCAAATAAAATGATAGTAAAGAAGGTGTTCCGTCTATAAAGGGCTGTATATTATGTTGAACCGTTATAGGGAGGTTCAGGTTCCTTCAGTTTATGACTTAGGATCTTTAATTCTGAATGGACAAGCATGTATGTATGTATATATTTAAGTATTATGTATTATATAATCTTTAATACATATGTATTTAATTTATAGTTTTATGTATTTAATTTAATTTATAATTTGCCATTTCTACGTTTAAACTGGTATGTACTTATATTATGTAGTGCAAGTATATTATAGTTTATCATAGTTATTTTCCATATATTATATTTTACATTCCCACACTCAAGTCTTTTGCTACTACCTACTTATATCTCACAACATACGACTCTCAAACATCCAAAGGTTGACTGGGAGAAATCCCTGCAAGGGATAAGTCCGCCTTTGCCCCTCATGTAAATTACTTATCGTTTGTTACTGTTAAATGTTTTGGAGCCTTAAAGTATTTCTATCTATCTATCTATCTTTCAAGAGAAGCGTAAAAAGGCATCAGTCACGCCGGCACGGCATTCGCAACCCCGTTCTAAACCGAATGTTTTTGGGCGTCGTCGGCTCAACAATCCACGCTGACGGTGCCAAGTGTCTAGCGTATCCATAAACAATCCACGCTGACGGTGCCAAGTGTCTAGCGTATCCATAAACAATCCACGCTGACGGTGCCAAGTGTCTAGCGTATCCATAAACAATCCACGCTGACGGTGCCAAGTGTCTAGCGTATCCATAAACAATCCACGCTGAAGGTGCCAAGTGTCTAGCGTATCCATAAACAATCCACGCTGACGGTGCCAAGTGTCTAGCGTATCCATAAACAATCCACGCTGACGGTGCCAAGTGTCTAGCGTATCCATAAACAATCCACGCTGACGGTGCCAAGTGTCTAGCGTATCCATAAACAATCCACGCTGACGGTGCCAAGTGTCTAGCGTATCCATAAACAATCCACGCTGACGGTGCCAAGTGTCTAGCGTATCCATAAACAATCCACGCTGACGGTGCCAAGTGTCTAGCGTATCCATAAACAATCCACGCTGACGGTGCCAAGTGTCTAGCGTATCCATAAAAAAAAGGTAGCCGGTTCAAATGTTCGCAAAATATGTTTTACTACTACATTTTGCCCGCAGCTTCGTTTCGTGTGACTTTTTGCTCACAGCTCAGGCCGCCGATAACGCAGCGTTATGATTTATACTCTAAAACCATTTTGAGGAAACACAGAATGTAACAGTGAAAACAGCAGGTATGTAAATCGATAAACTGGCAGCGTAAACTCACAAATAAGGTCACGTGCAAAATGCGAAACCCTAAAACTACGTGAATATAAATACAAATATTTCATAAACATCACTAAAGCACCTCCGCCTACAAAAATACAAAATTTGTCCACAAACTTCCCCCGAAATAGCTTGCGTAGAACCAATATCGTGATACAACTGGCGGGCCTGGCGGGTTGGCTCATGACACAATTTACGGGGTCGGCGCATCGGAAAGAATCCGCCGAAATTTATACAGCGCCAGGAGCGTAAAGTCGAGATCCCGTTTTGTCTTTCCACATATTACGTGGGGGATTGCTACATCAGGCAAATATGCTGCAGTTTGTTGTCAATTTTTTTTATTGTTATTAATTTCTAAAACATTTCAATTCATTTTCACATATTTTTCACAATTTATATTGTGTATTCACATTTCATACTATTTGAGGAGCTGTCAATCAATACTAACCAATTCCATAAAATTTAATTTGTCAGAATGCGCGCGTTGAGGAGTATGTGTGGAGTTACAATGAAATATAGATTGAGAAATAGTGTAGTGCGAGAGTGCGGTGGGCTGAAAGAAGATATAGTGACAAGGATTGAGAAAGGAATGCTACGGTGGTTCGGTCATGTTGATAGAATGGATGACAGGAGACTAACGAAAGAAATTTATGAAGCAAATGTGAGTGGAAGAGTCGGGAAGGGTCGCCCTAGTCGGGCATGTGCTCAAAAATGGTCAAGTGCGTAGTACCCGTAACCGACGAGCATGCATGAAGAACATTATGGGAGTGGAAGAGGCGACAGAGGTGTGTCAGGTCAGGATCGTGGCACGTGGAGATCCGTTGTCTCTGCCTACCCCACCGGGAAACAGGCGTGACGCTATGTATGTATGTAAATTTTACAGTAGAGCCAAAAAACAGGAACACCTATAAGAAAGCAAAAATAATAATTATTTAAATGCAGTGTGGTGCTGAAAGCTACTCTGATTAAAGGTAGCCTTTCAGTTGTTAGCGTCTGCTTGTTGTGTCATTGGTCCCCTTTGTTTGCAAACATTTCACTTATCGGAAATTTCTATACAAATCTGTCAAGTTTAGATTGAGAAATATTTTAAGGAGTTTCGAGAGGCGACCTTTTTTTTTTTATAGTAATCGCGACATGTGGCGCCGAGCGAGGTGTTACGACAAGGTGTCTAGCGACGCCCATGGGCATTCAGTCACATGCGGGGGCTTAGAATTCCATGCCGACCTGACAGTTACCTATTCATGCCTCTCTTGAAGGACCCGAGACTATACTTGGGGGGAAATATGTGGGCAGGGAGAGCGTTCCTGAGTTTACCAGTTCTGTGGAGGAAGGTTCTGCAGAACCGATTGGTACGCATCCGCGGTAAGTCCAGCATATAGGGATGCAATCCCTGCCCACAACGCGCGTTGTATGGAGGTGGAAAGGAGACGGCGGAATCGCGTTAAACAGCTCCTCCGAGCTGTGGAATAAGCAATAGAACACACTTAGGGCGCCGACATCCCTACGAAATTGCAGTGGTTCTAGATCGCGGGACACGTCGGGGCGGGGTAATCCACTAGTCGCACGGCTCGACGCTGAATCGAGTCTAAAGGCGCAAACTGGTATTTGGCTGAGCCATCCCACAAGTGCGAGCAGTACTCCAAGCAGGACCTGATCTGCGATTTATACAAAAGCAGCCTTTGGCCCGGCGGCGGCGGCGTGAAGGGCCGTCGCACCTTTTATATGGAATAGGTTAGTTATGATCGAAAACTGTGTTTTCCGTGCTACTTTTAAGATACTTCTGGACAGTTTTGATTGATGATGGGGTTCGATGGATCTGTGAGTCCGTGGTGAGCCCGAGAAAAAAAAAACTTTGGTCGGAAGTGGAATTGGTTAGTATTGATTGACAGCTCCTCATTTGTCCTTTCTTCAATACTGCATTTATATTTCGTTTATTATTTATTTATTTACTTCTATAACATAGTCAGGTATAAAAATATATATATTTCCAACCATGGAAAAACAATCATAATATTCCTGAATGAATTCTAAACAAATATGTATCTGATCCGCGCGTTCTGATCAAAATTATGTCTCCTGGGAGCTCGCTATTTGAAACGAGCTAATATGAGCTGCACCGACAAAGTAGTCACATATGAATCCCCTGCATATGGAACTCAAAGTAAGCCTGGCACAGCCGAGGTGGGATTACCGCGAGCCTATGCAGATGTAGCCTGCAGACGGCGTCACAGCAAATCCGACAAAGTGTGCCACAGGCTTAGACCTTGATAAGGGAGCGGAGTCGGGATGGAAAGTATGTGGTTGTCGTTAACGCCTTTCGGGGTGTCAGTTCTAGCGATCATACCAGGGTGACTCCGAATTTAGCCCCATCACTGGCGGTGCAGTTGGAATATACCCTGCGAGGTTTCTTGCCGGTTCTTCTTCGTGGGTGTAGTCGAATCGGATAGAACTTTGTGACAAGTTCGAATGCAGTTTAATTGCCATATGAATGATCAATAAACAATAAATGATAAACGATAAATGATAATCGATAAACTATCAACGATAAACCATAAACAACGGCTGTTATTTATAAGGCCCCGGGGCTGAACGTTTGATGGTTGCAGTGGTACAGCAAGGCTTTGTGACTCATCTTGGGATAAATTGTGTGTACATTTCAGAGAAGTCGATTTTTCAAAGACGAACGTCTTTGAAAAATCAACTTCTCTGAAATCTCTAATCTCTAAAATCTAGTGACTTGAAGTAAATATATTATTATTATTGTTTGTGCTTTATTTGTCGATGTAGTATTTTGTTTTTTACTCCAATCAATGAAGCATTTCCACTCGACGTAATTCCTCTGTCGCTGAAACTTTGCAGTGTGATAACGTAGGGTTTAAAATACACGTTTGACAAATTATCTAGGATTTTTTATATTTGGAAGTTAGGTATTTATACCTAAACATGAAAATCGCTTATAACTGCTGGTGAAAAATTGCTCCGCCCGAAATTTCTTCGGTATATGATATTATATATTAATAAGATTATATATATAACATTATCTATGAAAATTTCGATTTAGAATAGGCAGAAATTTGAAAATACCTATTTTGTATCACAACTTCTTCAGAAAAATTGCTCTGTCAATTTTTATTTTATTATATGTCTTAATTTATTTAAATATATCGCTTTTGACAATTATCTAGGAAATTTTCCTTATCGATCACACCTTTACAGATTTTCGGCAATAATTCGCTGTGAAAAATTGCTCCGTCCAAAATTCCTTCGGAATATGATATTATGTATTAATAAGAGTATATATATAACATTATCTAGGAAAATTTCGATTTCGAACAGGCAGAAATTTGAAAATACCTATAAAAATTACTCTGTCAATTTTTATTTTTTTTGTATCTCCTAATTTCTTTAAATATATCGCTTTTCACAATTATCTAGGAAATTTTCCTTATCGATCACACCTTTACATATTTTTGGCAATAAACCAAGCACTGTGAAAAATTGCTTCGTCTGTTTTTATTAACTTATTAGACACAGAACATCAAAATATAATATAATTGTATATTATCCAATAAAATTTCTCCCTTAAACATAAACTTTCGAGTAGTTTCGAGTATCGCAATATAATAAAACAACGTTTAAAAAGCGCGCGCTCGCATTACACTGAACGCAAGGTGCGGGGGGCTGCGGGGAGTGGGGAAGAATAAGCGCGCCCGCCCGCGCGCCAGCAGCTCATCGTCCCGCACCGCGACCGACGAGACGACACGCGAGCGTCGTCGATGCTCGCGGCTCGCTATTCCGCCCGCCATCTCTGTCGTCCCACTACAACGCCGTTCCGCCGCGCCGTCCTGCCGCCTATGGAACGAAAATGTAGGGCCTATATATATAGTATTAGGAACTTTTAAAATTTAACTTTCGTTCTGTAATTTAATTTGTATGACAGTATGTCGAAACAACTTATTAAACATATTTCATACACGTACAGTCTGTATGTAAATAAAGTGTATACATTTTTGTAAAAAAACTATTTAAAAATTAAAAACCGCCTTCAAAAATGTATGAAATAAAAAAAATCGAGCCCTAGAGTTGAAGGCGGTCGGTTATTTTTGCTTGCTTTAGCACCGCCTTCAACTCTAGGGTTCGATTTTTTTTATTTCATACATTTTTGAAGGCGGTTTTTATATTTTTTTTAATATTTTTTTATTTCAGTTCTTTTAGTAATTTTTTGCTATTAATGTACTCGGCGGAATCGCTCGGCCTTTGGCCTCGCGATTCCGCCTCGCTTTTCAATCCGATCTTGACGAAATTGAAATGGGACCACACGGGAAGCACCAGCTTTCAAATAAAAAAAGAATCATCAAAATCGGTTCACTTGGGGACGGAGTCGCGTGTGTCCGCCTGTAAGTATCTACAGGTCGCACTCAGGCGACGCGGGGACAGCTCGATTATTCGAGCACTTGAGTAGAGCGGCAGATGAAGTGCATGTAGTTTCCCTATATATATATATATCCGCGGATATGGTTCTGCTTGGTGATTTTAATGCCCATCACGAGAAGTGGCTGGGCTCCGGGAGAACTGACTTCGAGGGTAGAGCCGCCTACGACTTCGCCCTGACGAATGAACTGCCTCAACTGGTAGACCAACCTACCAAAGTGCCAGACATGGACGGTCATGCACCCTCTGTGCTGGATCTTCTGCTGACAACGAACCCTGCTGGATACAAAGTCACAATGAGCACTCCTCTTGGCTTTTCTGACCACTGTTTAGTGGGGTCCACGGTGCCATTTTTGCCTTCTCAGTCTCGTACTGGAGGAATGCGTCCAATTTGGCACTACGTGTCAGCGGATTGGGACGGGATGCGAGAATACATCACATCCTACCCATGGAGAGAGCTATGCTTCAGTTCGGATGATCCGCCGGAATGCGCCAATGCCGTAGCCGAGGTGGTTCTGGGGGGGAATGGAGATGTTCATTCCCAGCGCCCTCGTGCGCCTCGGTGGTAAAAGCCAGGCCTGGTACAGCCGCGACTGTGCTGAAGCTGTCGCAGCTAATGGCGCAGCTTATCGTGCATGGTCGTGCGCTCGTGACAGACGCGATCCTAATGTATCCGAACTGAAGAAATAATACAACCGCCTCTCCAGATCCTGCAAGAGGGCTATCGCCAGGGCCAAATTCGAGCATATCGGCAGAGTTGGTGATAGGCTGAACCAGCACCCAACTGGGAGCCGTGAGTTTTGGTCTCTCGCCAAATCTGTCGTATCGAATTTCTACCGCTCCTCCCTTCCACCTCTACAGTGTCCTGGGGGCTCACTTGCCCACTCCGCAAAGGAGAAAGCCGACTTATTGGTGTCTCTCTTTGCAGAGAACTCCAACCTAGACGATGGGGGTGCCATCCCCCCATCCATAACTAGGTGTGAGAACTCCATGCCGGAAGTACAGTTCCGACAACGAACTGTGCGGGCTGAGCTTATCTCCCTAGACACCAGGAAGGCGATGGGCCGGATAGGATTCCTGCATTGGTGCTGAAACGGTGTGCTCCCGAGCTAGCTCCAGTGTTAACGCGCCTTTTCCGCCTCTCTTATTTCACTTACCGTCTGCCGGCTGCCTGGAAATCTGCATTTGTCCAAGCGGTCCCCAAAAAGGTTGACCGCTCAAACCGTTCGAACTACCGACCTATAGCGATTACCTCCGTACTCTGCAAGGTGATGGAGCGCATTATCAATGCCTAGCTCATGGCGTACCCTAGAGACAAATAACATCAGCGATCGGCAATATGGCTTCCGGCCAAAATGATCCGCAGGTGATCTCCTAGCGTACGTCACTCACCTTTGGGAGGAATCGCTTGAAGGACATGGTGAATTCTTGGTAATTGGTCTCGATATTGCCAAGGCATTCGACAGGGTTTGGCACAAATCGTTTCTGGGCAAGCTTCCGTCGTACGGACTTCCTTCTGGCCTCTGCGACTGGGTCGCCGACTTCCTACATGGGCGTAGCATTCAGGTCCTAGTGGACGGTTGCTCGTCGGACGCCATGTCAGTGAATGCCGGCGTACCGCAAGGATCTGTGTTGTCTTGTCACCAACACTGTTTCTTCTGCATATCAATGACATGCTGCCACTCGGCAACTTAAATTGTTATGCGGATGACAGTACAGCACATGGATCCTATACCAGTGACCCTTCAGTCAGACGGGATGTTGTGGATGAAGAGGCGAAGACTTGTGTCTGATCTCAAACAAACTCAAAATGCGGCCGCTGTACGCGACAGTCGTTCTCACCCCGTGGTGTTAGTGGGTGGACTGTAGTTGGGTGGGGGTGCGACTGTGCATGTGCAATATCACGCCGTCACCGCAGCGGTACTTATATTCTGGGTTTGATAGTTTCATAAGGGGTGAAATAGGGTAAATAAGAGACGATTGGGACTTTTACAAGTTTCCCCGAGGCTGGTTTACGCGGCGGCGACGGGTGTCCTCTACTGTTATCTATCAGTCAGTTCAGTTCTTATTTTGCGCTTCGTGATAGGATTAGTTTGGCGTAGCGTCTGGCTGACTTCGGAAATTCGCTTAGGTGTCGGGCTCCGTCTGGATGGCGTCGGGGAACGCAGGGCAGTATCGGGCTCTGTCAGGATGGCGTCGGGGGACGTAGGGCAGTGTCGGGCTCCTTCCGAGCTGCGTCGGGATTCGTCGGACTGGCTTCGAGGCTCGCTTAGATGTCAGACCGCGTCTGGATGGCGTCAAGTGAACGCAGGGCAGTGTCGGACTCCTTCTGAGCAGCGTCGGGATTCGTCGGACTGGTTTCGGAGCTCGCTTAGATGTCGGACTGCGTCTGGGTGGCGTCGGGGAGAACGCAGGGCAGTGTCGGACTCCTTCTGAGCAGCGTCGGGATTCGTCGGACTAGCTTCGAGGTGTAGCGCAAAGTGTGTGGTGGTGTGGTGCCTCCTACCTGGATGTTGATGTCTCCGCCCGCAGCCGCACCTTCGATAGCTCAGTCCTTCAGGTGGTGGTCGTCGATCGGCACGGAAACGTCCCGTTGTCCGAGGATCTGCTGGGCCCAGCTACGCACACACTTCGGGAACTACACTCACTATACTTATACCGTATTAGGTCGCAACAAGCCCTCAGAACCCGCGCCGCGCTCGATCAGGGTGGATTTTATCTTTTCCAGAGCAAAATGTTTGAACAAAACCGCCCGCTCCCGCTTGTATTTTCGGACGTGTCAGATCACAACAGCCCGTCGCCTAGGCAACCGGACTCTTCTCCTTTCCGCCAGGAGGCGCTGTATGCTTCTTGCATGAAGACCGCTGCAGGTAGAGTCTTGAGGCGAAGAGAATGGAGGCACGTTTTTTTTTTATTGAAAGCGCGACATATGGCGCCGAGCCACCCATAAGGTGTCTCACGACGCCCATGGACATTCGGTCGTATGCGGGGGTTGCGAATGCCATGCCGGCCTGACAGGTGCCCATTCACGCCCCTCTTGAAGGACCCGAGACTGTGCTTGGGGGGAAATATATGAGCAGGGAGAGCTTTCCAGAGTTTACCGGTTCTGTAGAGGAATGATCTGCAGAATCGATTAGTACGCATTCGCGGTAAGTCCAGCGTATAGGGATGCAATCCCTGCCCAGTGCGTGTGGTGCGGAGATGGAAAGGGGACGGCGGGATTGCGTTAAACAGCTCCTCCGAGTACTCCCCATGGAATAAGCGATAGAACACACTTAGGGAGCCGACATCCCTACGGTGTTGCAGTGGTTCTAGATCGCGGGACACTTCGGGGTCACCCACTAGTCGCACGGCTCGACGCTGGATCGAGTCCAGAGGCGCAAGCTGGTATTTGGCAGAGCCATCCCACAGGTGCGAGCAGTACTCCAAGCAGGACCTGATCTACGATTTATACAAAAGCAGCCTTTGGTCCGGCGTGAAGTACCGTCGCACCTTATTGAGTACGCCCAGCTTTTTAGAAGCCAGCTTGGCCTTCCCCTCGATGTGGCGACGAAAGTTCAAGTCGTTCGACAGTTCGACTCCGAGGACCCCGAGGTGTTCGCTTAATTTAAGCGACGTGCCTTGGAATGAAGGAGCCGGTGTGAACGCCGCTCTCTTCACACTGAACGCGCAAACTTGTGTCTTGGAAGCGTTGAACTCGACCAAATTACTACGGCCCCATTCGGAAATAGAGCCGAGTGTGTGTTCGAGCTCAGACACAAGTCTTCGCCTCTTCTCATCCACAATATCCCGACTGGCTGAAGGGTGACTGGTGTAGGATCCGTGTGCCGTACTGTCATCCGCATAACAATGTATGTTGCCCAGAGACAGCATATCATTGATATGCAGAAGAAACAGCGTGGGTGACAACACAGATCCTTGTGGTACGCCGGCGTTCACTGACATGGCGTCCGACGAGCAACCGTCCACTAGGACCTGAATGCTACGCCCATGTAGGAAGTCGGCGACCCAGTCACAGAGGCCAGAAGGAAGTCCGTAAGCCGGCAATTTGCCCAAGAGCGACTTGTGCCAAACCCGATCAAATGCCTTGGCAATATCAAGGCCAATTGCCAAGGATTCACCATGACCTTCAAGCGATTCCCCCCAAAGGTGAGTGACGTACGCTAGGAGATCACCAGCAGATTCGCTATTGAATGTTAAGCAACGCTGGGCGCGGTCAGTACTTGGATGGGTGACCGCTGACCGTTGGAGGCTGACCGAGGTTCGGATTCCTCGTAAAACTGTAGGTCCCTTTCCTCCTAATCTTACTTGGTGGTAAGGTTTAACCCGCCCGGGTTGGTACCACCGCACTGAATGAAACGTCGGTCAAAACGGCTATGTAAATAGTTTGTGTTTTCCGACCAGTTCAGTGTAGCCGGCACGATCAAAGGGGGAAGCACTGACATGGCACCTAGTTCACCCGGTGTTATGGGCTGACATCACGGACGTTGTGGGTGATGTAGCCAATCGTGTCAGTTTCCATAAAAAAAAATCGTTTTGGCCGGAAGCCGTATTGCCGATCGCTGATGAGGTCATTCGTCTCCAGGTACTTCATGAGCTGCGTATTGATAATGCGCTCCATCACCTTACAGAGAAGGGAGGTAATCGCTATAGGTCGGTAGTTTGACGGGTTTGAGCGGTCACCCTTTTTAGGGACCGCTTGCACAAACGCAGATTTCCAGGCCGCCGGCACACGGCCATTGGAGTAGGAGAGACGGAATAGGCGCGTCAGCACTGGGACCAGCTCGGGAGTACACCTTTTCAACACTAATGCAGGAATCCTATCCGGCCCACTCGCCTTCCTGACGTCTAGGGAGAGAAGCTCCGCCCGTACAGTCCGTTGTCGAAACTGCACTTCCGGCATGGAGTTCTCGCACCTAGGTATGGATGGGGGAGTGGCACCCCCATCGTCCAGGTTGGAGTTCCCCGCAAAGAGAGATCGCCCGAACTGAAGCAGATCTCTCTCCAAGGGTAGGATGCGAAGTGTTCTCGCATCCCATCCCAATCTGCTGACGCGTAGTGCAAAATTCGACGCGTTCCTCCATTACGGGACTGAGGAGGCGAAGATGGCACCGTGGATCCCACTAAACAATGATCAGAGGAACCCAGCGGGGCTCTTACTGCGACCTTATATCCAGTGGGGTTCGTTGTCAGCAGAAGATCCAGCAGAGAGGGTTCATGACCGTCTATCTCTGGCAGCCTGGTGGGCTGGTCTACCAGATGAGACAGGTCATGCGTCAGAGCGAAGTCGTAGGCGGCTCTCCCCGCAAAGTCAGTTCTCCTGGAGCCTAGCCATTTTTTTTTATCGATAGCGCGACTTGTGGCATCGTTACACCTACAACTAGGTGTCTAACTATGCCCATGGACATTCTGTGATGCACGGGGATTGCGAATGTCATGCCGGCCTGACAGGAGCCTTTTCACGCCCCTTTTGAAAAACCCTAGGCTGTACTTGGGAGGAAATAGATGGGCAGGGAGTGCGTTCCACATTTTCCCGGTTCTGTGAATAAAAGACCTACAGAACCGGTTGGTGCGCATGCGTGGTAGGTCGATTGAATAGGGGTGCATCCCCTGCCCAGTACGCGTAGTGCGGAGGTGGAATGGGGACGACGGAATCGCGTTAAACAGCTCCTCCGAACACTCCCCATGAAATAAACGATAGAACACACTCAGGGAGCCGACGTCCCTACGGAGTTGCAGTGGTTCTAAGTCGCGGGACACCACGGGGTCACCCACCAGTCGCACGGCACGACGCTGGATTGAGTCTAGCGGCGCAAGCTGGTATTTAGCTGAGCCATCCCACAAGTGCGAGCAGTACTCCAAGCAGGACCTAACCTGTGTTTTGTACAACGTCAGTTTTTGGCCCGGCGTGAAGTACCGTCGCACCTTGTTCAGTACACCCAGCCATGCCTCGTGATGGGCATTGAAGTCTCCAAGAAGAACCAAATCCGCGGTAGGGAACCGCTCTTGGACTTTGTCTGCCGCTCCACTCAGGTACTCAAATAACCGAGCTGTCTCTGCATCACCAGAGTGCGACCTGTACAGACAGGCGTACACCCGCGAGACCGTTCCCAGATCCTCGTGGACCCAAAGTACTGATAGCTCGGAGTCCTCAAGGCAGCGCAGGCGACGACAGCAAATATCTGCCCTGACAAACAAGCAAACCCCGGCTCGCGACCGGAAGGCTTCTTCCAGGGTGTAGTCGGGGTAGTGCAGGTCGATATATTTGTGATTCCGTCAGGAAAAGCAAGGCCGGCTTCTTCGTCTCCAGGTGGTGATGGACGGCATTCAAATTGGTATGCAACCCCCGCACGTTGGTCGAGTCAACGCTAAATAGTGGTGTAAGGGTGTGCACCGCTGATTGAACCTTTTTTTCGCTGCCATGATTTTTGTAAGAGGGAGGGAAAGAGCATGAAAGGGTGGCTGTGGTGATTCACGGGCAAAGCGTGGACCCTAGCTTCATCGCTTACTACTCAGGTTAGTGTTGCGCCGACACGGAAGACGGAAAGGCCCCCGGTCCCCCCCGGAAGTGGCCGCCGGAACCCCTACTCCGGTCACCAACCGGCACGACGGACCACTCCGGGATTATGCGCCGGTTGACCGGGGCAGCCTCTCGCGTTGGTTAGACGCGATTGGGCTCCTGTACTACCCGGCGGGCGGCCAGCGGAATAACCGTTTAACCGGGTCTCCCTGTCAACCGTGTCGATGCGTCACCTCTGAACAGCGAATCCGCGTCGGGCTCACTGGCCTACTCCTCACCACAGCCAACCCCACCTGCTACTGGGTCCCCGGGAAGTACACCGGAACACAGCGAACTGTTATGCCGGTGTAATTGTTTCTCCCGGGGTGTGGTGGCGAACCCAGCCGATCCGAAGATCTCCCACACGCTGATTGCTGTTCATTTGGCACCACCGAGGAGGCACGTGTGACTTTTATATTGGATTTCTATTATTAATAATTTTAATTTTAATAGAATTCATTTATTATGCTTCATATTATTTTCTATTCTAAATAGAAACATTTTAAAATGTGTGAATGTTACTTTGTGACTTGTATATGTTATACAAATAAATATTCTATTCTATTCTATTCTATCTTCAATGGTTACGTTAGGCGGCGCGGCGTAGGCACCTGCTTGGACGACGACGTCGAACTACACTCTGACGATATGTCGCGATCACTAAGTAGTAGGTACATTGAACCACGTCGAAAACAGCAATTTACTTTACTTCGCGGTCGTGAACTGACACATTCGTCGCGGTAGTGAACTGAACTGAACTTATTTATTATTAGGCGTTCTGTTTCATAGAACGTAGACATGTTTGATTTTATTTTTAGAAAAAGAACTCTTATTTCCAATGAAATAAGACTCACTATAGGTCCCCAAAGGCAAACCAACCACATAAATTGATTCCATTTTTGCAATATACCGTTTGTTTTTATTATAAATGCCAAAAAGAACCACATAAATTGGTTCCACTTTGCGATATACAGTTTGTTTTTATTATATAATGCCAAAAAGAACCAGATATCTTGGCTCTGTTTTGATAAATACTTTTAGCGTACTTCATTAAAAACAAAAAAGTCCATCTCGCTTGGATCTTTTACGCAAAAAAAATCTGACCAGTTAGCTAGTACCAAGTAGCATGAGTCTTTTCTGGTGTTGCGATATACCTCAATTTGGAGGATGGTTCTTAGACGAATGTGTAGAAACCTATTAGTATCATACCAAGTAGCCTGCCTGGGTCTTTTCTGCAAAAAATAGAGGGGTGATTAGCTCTCGATTGGTATATTTAACTCATTTTTAACCAATTTGTGGGTTGGTGCCTTTTGGCATTTATATGGTCAATTTTTCTGAAGAATTTGTGATACAAAATAGGTATTTTCAATTTCTGCCTATTCGAAATCGAAATTTTCCTAGATAATGTTGTATGTATACTCTTATTAATATATAATATCATATTCCGAAAGAATTTCGGACGGAGCAATTTTTCACAGCGAATTATTGCCGAAAATCTGTAAAGGTGTGATCGATATGGAAAATTTCCTAGATAATTGTCAAAACCGATATATTTAAATAAATTAAGACATATAAAAAAATTAAAATTGACAGAGCAATTTTTCTGAAGAAGTTGTGATACAAAATAGATATTTTTAAATTTCTGCCTATTCGAAATCGAAATTTTCCTAGATAATGTTAATATATACTCTTATTAATATATAATATCATATACCGAAGGAATTTCGGACGGAGCAATTTTTCATCAGCAGTTATAAGCGATTTTCATTTTTAGGCATTCATTCATTTTAATACCTAACTTCCAAACATCAAAAATCCTAGATAATTTGTCAAACGTATATTTTAAACCCTACTCTATCACACTGCAAAGTTTCAGCGACAGAGGAATTAGTCCGAAGAGCCCATACAAGGAATTTCCTCGTTTCCTGGACTATTTGTCGCAGGAATAATTTTAGATTGGAAACAGATTTTTTTTTTTAATGTTTATTATTATTTTAAGGTCAACATAATACCTGCAACGCCGCCTCCGTCCTTGGCACCATGCCCCCTTCGTGCTCAGGGCTACAGGAGGATTTATTATATTCTTAGTTAGTTTGTTTGTTTTATTTAGCTATGTTATATTGTATTAGTCAGTTTTATCTTATAAGTGGTTTAGTTTAGTATGAATATTTTTTTTTAATTGTGATAATATTACATCTATCCATTTAATGTCATATGTTTCTACTAGTTGAGCAATTTTCCGATTAGATTTTTAATATTGTTAAACATGTTATTCTTCATTTTCAAGCTTATTTGTTTTCTAAAATTTTATAGTTATTGTTTTTCTAAGTTATTTTTGGCATCTTGTTTTAACGCAAATGTGTACAGTATTCGAAAGTATATCGTTTAACTGAACTCATTTCAAACATTCTTGCTGTCTGTAATCTAACATCTGCTGTCCGTCCAATGTGAATCAGTGAGATACTTTCATAAGCTATTTTCCCATTCGTTGGAAATGTTTCAAACCTGTCCGTTTGGCTGAACGATTCCAAATAGTACCGCGTCCATTGACCACTTTATTTCTGAAGAGAGTTACAAGGAAATTTTCAATATACATAAATACATACATAGCGTCACGCCTGTTTCCCGGTGGGGTAGGCAGCGACATCGGATCTCCCGTGGTGGTCCCGGATCTCACGCGTGGGCCGAGTTAAACCCTACCACCTAGTAATATAAGAAGGGAGTCATATCCCTAAGTCGCCTTTTACGACATACACGGGGAGAGATGCAGTGGGGCTATTCTTTTAAAGTATTGACCCACGCGGTATATTCGTACGTTCCTTTCATTCTTTTCTCACTAAAAGGTAGGGTTTAACCCGCCCTGGTTTGGCACCACCGCTCTGAATAAAGGGTCGGCCAAAGCTGCTATATAAATAGTTCGTATTTTTCTGTTGAATTCAGTGTGGCCGGCACGATCAAATGAAAGCACTGGCATGACACCTTGTTCACCAAGGTGTCATGGGCTGACGTCACGGCTGTTGTTGGTGATGCAGCCAATCGTTCCATAAGGAATTTACACTCGCAATAATTATGCGACGCCGCCGGGTCCGTAAACACCTACAAGTCAGAACGACTGAAGCTTCGATCGAAAAATACCCTCACGAAAGTGAGCGACCGTACCGAAGGGATCCTTGCGACACCTGCTTGTAACTGCAGTTAACAATGGACATAGTACTAACACCTGCCCGATTCCACCAGACGAAGTCCGTCCGCTGGCTCGACATTATTCAATATCGGCATTCCAGAACAAGCTCGTTTGTACGTAGGTACGAATAGCCACAGAGCATTGACAAGTTAACTCGACAAGAAGTGCCAAGTTCACTCTACAAGAAGTGCCAATGAAGCCGAATTCAATAGGAGGAAGTAAAATGCATGTATCGCCGTGCCAATCCGTATATGGTCTGAATAAATATTATTAGTAAGAATTTAACTGCCTTACGGTCGTCTCCGAGCTAAGTATTGCATTGTTTATTGATGATTCAGTTAGACTGCACTCAAACTTATCACAATTTGTTCCAAACCTTTTTGTAAAGTAGACTAAGTGCACATTGAAAATTGCTTTAGTGAACTTTCTTGTCAGTTCTTCTTCCTTGTGATAATCGAACTGGCGGAATGTTACAATGTAAATATGACAAATCTGAGGGCAATTGAAATTACTGCCAAGAGAAGATAATAAACAATAAATAATAACACTCACGAAGAAGAACTGGCAAGAAACTTCTCAGGGTATTTTTTTTATACGTATTATAACAAGTATTTTAGTGACTAGCCATCGCTTACAAGTCTTGTATCAAGTTATCAATAAATCTATTTTGAGAACCGATGGGTTCTCAAAATGGTTTCTTCAATAAATCGCCTTGCTATAGATTTTAACACATGTTTTCCGTCCTGTTGAGTGTAGCGGGCACGACCAAAGGGAAGCATTGGCATGGCACCTAAGTGCTACAGGAACGAGGCGTACATGTTGACATCAAGAGGCGTAAGTTGAATTATGTGAAAGTATAAATATAAAGTATAAATATAAAGTATAAATATAAAGTACTAGCTTTTGCCTGCGGCTTCGCTCGCGTGAAATTCGTATTTCAAAGGAAGACAGTAAGTAACTAAGGCCAATCTGCGTTAAGGTAAACAATAAACCTTCTCAACTAAAGTAAGTAACTAACGGCAAGGCTTCAGGGTGAGTTGCATTCTGGAAGACAATAAACCTTCTCGAAGAAAGTAAGTAACTGAGGGCGAGGCCGAAGGCCGAGCTGCGTTCAAGAAGACTATAAACCTTCTTGATGAAAGTAAGTAACTGAGGGCGAGGCCGAAGGCCGAGCTGCGTTCAGGAAGACTATAAACCTTCTCGAAGAAATTAAGCAATTGAGGACGAGGCCGAAGGCCGAGCTGCGTTCAGGAAGACGATAACCTTTTCGAAGAAAGTAAGTAACAGAAGGCGAGGCCGAAGGCCGAGCTGCGTTCAGGAAGACGATAAACCTTCTCGAAGAAAGTAAGTAACTGAGGGCGAGGCCGAAGGCCGAGCTGCGTTCAGGAAGACGATAACCTTTTCGAAGAAAGTAAGTAACAGAGGGCGAGGCCGAAGGGCGAGCTGCGTTCAGGAAGACCATAAACCTTCTCGAAGAAAGTAAGTAAATAAGGCCGAGGCCGAAGGCCGAGCTCCGTCCAGGTACACTACAAACCTTCTCGAAGAAATGAAGTAATTGAGGGTGAGGCCGAAGGCCGAGCTGCGTTCAGGAAGACCATAAACCTTCTCGAAGAAAGTAAGTAACTGAGGGCGAGGCCGAAGGCCGAGCTGCGTTCAGGAAGGCGATAACCTTTTCGAAGAAAGTAAGTAAATAAGGGCGATGCCGAAGGCCGAGCTGCGTTCAGGAAGACCATAAACCTTCTCGAAGAAAGTAAGTAAATAAGAGCGAGGCCGGAGGCCGAGCTGCGTTCAGGAAGACTATAAACCTTTTCGAAGAAATCAAGTAATTGAGGGCGAGGCCGAAGGCCGAGCTGCGTTCACGAAGACTATAAACCGTCTTGAAGAAAGTAAGTAACTATCGCCCATAGTTACTTACTGTCAGCGTCTTCCAGGATACAGCTCGGCCTTCGGCCAGGCCCTTAGTTACTTACTTTCTTCGGGAAGGATTATAGTCTTCCTGAACGCAGCTCGACCTTAGGCCTCGCCCTCAGTTACTTACTTTCTTCGAGAAGGTTGAAGGTTTCCTGAACGCAGCTCGGCCTTCGGCCTCGCCCTTTGTTACTTACTTTCTTCGAAAAGGTTTATACTCTCCCTGAACGCAGCTCGGCCTTCGGCCTCGCCTTTAGTATGTTACTTACTTCCTTTGAGAATGTTTATTGTTTATCTGAATCCAGTTCACCCTCCGGCCCCGGCCTAAGTTAAGTAACTTTCTTCTTTTGAAATACGAATTTCACGCGAGCGAAACCGCGGGAAAAAGCTATCGTTATTAAAATAAGAAACTTCAGTTAAAATAAATAAAATACTTTAGATACCTAACTAAGTAAAATATTCCACCTATTAGCGTAACCGGAACTGAATTTTCTTTAGCCTATCCTGCGTCACGTATAGTTAAATGTGCATGTACTAATTTTAATTGAATTTAGATGATCGGCTTAAATTTTATGGAGGATAGCTTTTGCCCGCGGCTTCGCTCGCTGTAGACTCGATCTAACAGTAAATCCGATTTAAACGCAAATATGATAATAAATTGTCGTTTCTCTTATATTCTCCCTCTCCCTCTCCCTCTCCCTCCCCCCCTCTCCCTCTCCCTCTCCCTCTCCCTCTCCCTCTCCCTCTCCCTCTCCCTCTCCCCCTCTCCCTCTCCCTCTCCCTCCCCCCCCTCCCCCCCTCCCTCTCCCCCTCCCTCTCCCTCTCCCTCTCCCTCTCCCTCTCCCTCTCCCTCTCCCTCTCCCTCTCCCTCCCCCCCTCCCCCCCTCCCTCTCCCTCTCCCTCTCCCTCTCCCTCTCCCTCTCCCTCTCCCTCTCCCTCTCCCTCTCCCTCTCCCTCTCCCTCTCCCTCTCCCTCTCCCTCTCCCTCTCCCTCTCCCTCTCCCTCTCCCTCTCCCTCTCCCTCTCCCTCTCCCTCTCCCTCTCCCTCTCCCTCTCCCTCTCCCTCTCCCTCTCCCTCTCCCTCTCCCTCTCCCTCTCCCTCTCCCTCTCCCTCTCCCTCTCCCTCTCCCTCTCCCTCTCCCTCTCCCTCTCCCTCTCCCTCTCCCTCTCCCTCTCCCTCTCCCTCTCCCTCTCCCTCTCCCTCTCCCTCTCCCTCTCCCTCTCCCTCTCCCTCTCGCCCGCTCTCACCTCCCTCCCTCTATGCCTCTATTTACCCCCACCCCCTTTCCCCCTTCGTTCCGCGTTCATAGCTCCCCCTCGCTCCCTCCCTCTCTCCCTAATCGAAAATCCTAATATACACTTCATTTACAGGAAAACCTAAACGAAAATCCTAATCCTTCAAGTTCTCATAGAAAACAGGATGGTACGGAACCCTCTTTACGCAAGGTCGACTCGAACTTGACCACTTTTTTTCAAAATTATCTTACCATGGGATATACACTTAATTTACAGGATAATCTAAACGAAAATCCTAAGTTTTTTAGTTGTCACAGAAATCGGGATGGTACGGAACCCTCTTTACGCGAGCTCGTCTCGAACTTGACCACTTTTTTTCAAAATTATGTTACTCCGGGATATACACTACCACTATACAAAGTTTCGTCAAAATCCGTCCAGCCGTTCAGGCGTGAAAGAGGAACAAACAAACAAACAAACAAACAAACAAACATACTTTCACATTTATGATATTAGTGAGATAAATATAAAGTATAAAGTATAAATATATACGGTCCGACTTAAGATAATCTTATGTCCATTCAGGGAAGTCTTTTCCATAACGGCACATGGCGCACGAGCCCAGGGCCCCCAGCTCGATGAGGGCCCCTATGTGCCGAGACGTCGTCGTTTACGCCGAAAAAGAGGAGAAAAATTTGTTAGTGTATTTTACTAAAAATTGCCATTAAGTTCTTTAACATTTCGAAATTTTAATGTAAATCGGATACCCGAAACAGTAAGCCAAATGTAACAAAATAAAAAAAAAATCACAAAAATACATAACGTAAAATATCTTAATTAATTCTATAAAATGTGTATGTATAAGTATTTAAATAACTTTAAAATAATCAATTCGCTAAATAAAACTAAATACTGTGTCTGTGGAACCAGCTCTCTGTCAATCTCCGTCTCTCTTCTTCCATTCACACTTTCAAAATTCTTTTAAAGAAGCACTTTTTGTCATCGTAATTTCTCTGATCTAAAACTAAGTGTCTCATGTTCAGAGTTAGTAAATATATATAATATGTTATCTTATGTACGTAGGTACATATATCTGGTATATAGGTTGTTGTTGTTCGGACTCGTTCTCCGCGCTTATGCCCGCTCCAATGCAGGCCTTTTGCGCGTTCTACGGCCTTACTCCAACCAGCCGAGTTCTTCCAGGAGGCGGCACACTCTCTTTGGGTCTTGGCACGCCTCTCGAAGTGTAGTAGGGCCTCCCAGCTCCTTCGCCCTTATGTCTGCCAACTCCTCGCACTCCAGCAGCACGTGGGTGGGTGTCTCGTTCGCCTGCATGCATGCTCTGCACAGTGGGCTGTCCGTTACTGGTATATAGGTATAGTATATTCATATTTAAGTTTATCTATCTTTTGTATTCCTGTACATCTGTCATATCATAATACTTATCTTTTCCGCCACTCACCTAGCCGTTATCATATCCCAAAGGTACTCTGTTAGAAAATGCCTATAGGCATTAAGTGTTACCTTTTGCCCATATTTTATTTGAGTGCAATAAATATTATACAATACAATACAATGTTTTTATTCACTTTTTTTTTACTTTCTTAAAGGACCCCAAATATGCCCAAAGGCCCCGCATGGTCTAAAACGGCCCTGTGTCCATTCCATATAGGCACACGCTTCATTCCGTGTGTACGATAAATGTATTAAATTGAAACTACCCCCAGTAGAACCCTATCAAATTAACTAATTGTTTTTTCCTATCTCGACAGTATAATCCGTGAACAAATGCCACTATGACAAAGTTCTAAAAGATTAACACAGGACTTACATCAACGGAGGTGCTGACGAAGTTAGAGATCGGGGGAAAAAGAATTTCATTTCATAGGGGTAGTTTTATGACCGTACGTTTGGAAATAATTAAAGGCATCGATGAGTCGAACGGGCATACATACCACATGCTCTGTCTCGACAGTCGGGGCAAGCAGAGTAATCGGTATTGTGCTCGGTATCGGGTAAATTACAGGCACCTAACGGTTCGTCTCGGTGGAAGGACCGTGCCAAGGTGACAGATGACTATCACGTCGCCCTTTAGCACGGCACATTGCCCTTATCATATTTGCCTTTCACGACACGCACGGGGAGAGATGCAGTTGGACTATTCTTTGTACCTGGGTCGTTCCGCCATTTCGTTCAAATTTGCATGTCAGTCAGTCAGTCAGTCAGCGTGTGAGCGTCCACTGCTGGACATACGCCTCTCCAATTTTCCTCCAGTCCTCCCGGCCTTCAGCGATACGGAACCACTGATTTCCGCCGGCGTACTTGATGTCGTCTTCCCACCTGGCGGGTGGTCTTCCCACACTCCGTTTTCCTGTCCACGGCCGCCAGTGTAGGACACGGTTACTCCAACGGTCATCGTCTCTTCGGCTAACGTGCCCAGCCCACTGCCATTTGAGCTTAGCCACCCGGTGTCCAATATCGACTACTTTGGTGCGTCGGCGGATTGCCTCGTTACGCACCATATCACGTAGCGATATTCCCAGCATGGCTCGCTCCATTGCTCGCTGGGCAACTTTCAACCTTTGGACAACAGCGAACGTCAGAGTCCACGTTTCACACCCGTACGTCATAACCGGGAGGACACACTGGTCATATATACGGGTCTTTAAATTCTGCGGAAGGTCAGACTTCAGGACGAATTTTAGTTTTCCAAAGGCAGCCCAACCCAGTTGAATTCGTCTCTCCACCTCCTTAAGCAGACCATGTCTACCAAGCCGCAGAATTTGACCGAGGTATACGTACTCTTCAACCTGTTCGATCACTTCTCCGCCAATAACAATTTGTCCTCCCGTCATAACCTCGGTCGCCATGACCTTGGTTTTGTCCCGGTTCATCTTCAGACCAACCTTCATCGACGCTGTATAAAGGTCTTCCAGCATGATCTGAAGCTGATCTCGGGAATTTGACAGAAGAACAATGTCATCGGCGAAACGCAGATGACTGAGAAGATCTCCATTCACGTTTATACCCATGTTGTCCCACTTAAGCATCTTGAACACATCTTCCAATGCGTTTGTGAAGAGCTTGGGTGAGATCACATCCCCCTGCCTTACGCCTTTACCAAGGAGGATAGGTTGGGTATTCTCGTGAAGCCTCACAGTCATCGTCGCGGACCGATACAGATTTCGGAGCACCTCGATGTAGCGGTGGTCGATTCTGCACCTGAGGAGGGAGTTTTCGACAGCCCATTTTTCAACTGAGTCGAACGCCTTCTCATAGTCGACGAAGGCTAGGTTCAAATTTGCATGTTTTGGCGGAATTTTTATTTTTTTATTTTCTGAAATATATTTATGTATATATGTGTTCCTGTACTTATTAGATGTAGTAATATAAGAGAGGCATCTATGTACAACTTTTAGTTTTGGAGAAAATTGATGGAAGGTAATGAAGGTGTGGATGGCAATGAAAAACACCTGGATGGTAATTTATGCGGTTGGATGGTAATGAAGCATGCTAGTATGTCTTAATGAAATTTGCTTTATTATATTATTATTATTATGATAATGATAAAGATATCATTATTTAGCTGATGGTAGTAATAATGTTAACGATTATCAAAAGTTCGACACTATTAACATAAAAATTTTAGCTAAGTAATTTATAATTCATAGTGTAAAAAGTTTGAACTGAAATAACAAATCCCCTTTCCACCTTCGCACCACGCGCACTGGGCAGGGATTGCATCCCTACACGCTGGACTTACCGCGGATGCGTACCAATCGATTCTGCAGATCATTCCTCTACAGAACCGGTAAACTCTGGAACGCTCTCCCTGCCCATATATTTCCCCCCAAGTACAGTCTCGGGTCCTTCAAGAGGGGCGTGAATGGGCACCTGTCAGGCCGGCATGGCATTCGCAACCCAATTCGCAATACGACCGAATGTCCATGGGCGTCGTTAGAAACCTTATGGGTGGCTCGGCGCCATATGTCGCGCTGTCAATAAAAAAAAAAAATTAAATAACAAATGAAATTGTATTACTGATACTTTGAAACTTTACAGAGTGAGCAGGTATTCAGTGAAAGGCGATATATGTATAAGAAATATAAGATTTATTCAGACTTTTATGTAAAGATCACAAGAAAAGCCACTGTATTATGTTTAATCAGTTATCGACTGATTTTTTCAACATACTACTTGAAGAAAGAAAGAAATATTAGTTTTTTCACTACAGCATTACAACCAGCAACAAAACAAAAATACATTGTAAAAAACTTTTTAACAAAAAATTCAACCGGCAAAAAACTGAAAAACGAAAAATATAATGACTAATTTTGAGACTGTTAGTAAGACTAAGAAGGTTTATTACCCGCCAAAATTGGATTTTTCGTCGGTAAATTTTTTTGTTAAAGCTTTTATATTTTTTTTTTTCAAATAAAAATGGGACCAACTTTGAAGTATACCCTATCCAATAAAAAATAATTGGTCAAATACATATAAAAAATATATGAGCTTCGAATTGAGAACCTACTCCTTTTTGCTTTCGTCGGTTAATAAGAGAAGAAGAAAAAAATAGGACTGGCCACAACCTATGCTGAATCTAGTGAATATTTCACTAGACTCGGCGCTATATTGAAGTCCAACCGTTACTACGCAATTAAAATACAGTAACTTAGTGAACTCACACACTATGCACTGAGTGGAAACAACTATACTCTTACATATCACTGAATTGAACCGGCTACACTTAAATGGTCAAAACATAAACAATTTCTATAGCATTTCGACCGAACTTCAGTCAGTGCGTTGGTGCCGACCCGGTCGGGTTAAACCCCGTACTCAAGTATACGTTATGTAGATACTTTACGTGCCAAATAGAAATAAAAGTCCAGTTTTATTGGATTTTTATTATTTATGTACTACTTACTACGTGCACACAATTTTTTTTGTGAACACTGACATGTTTACATCACCTACAACATCCGTGATGTCAGCCCATAACACCTTGGTGAACTAGGTGCCCTGATAGTACTTTCCTTTCATCGTGTCGGCTACACTGAACTCGACGGAAAACACGAAATATTTTGCTTTATTTAAAGCCCGACATATGGCGCCAAGCCATCCATAAGGTGTCCAACGATGACCACGGACATTCGGACGTTTACATAGCCGTTTGGACCAACGTTTCATTCAGTGCTGCGGTGGTACCAACACGGGCGGGATATAACCTACCACCCAGTTAGGTAGGAGGGAGGAAAATCAAGTAAACATTTCATTACCATCCGAACCCCTTCATTACCGACCGGCAAACATTTTGAGGGTAAAGGAGGGTAATGAAATTTTGATGTATTTCTTCAATTGCTCCCTTATTACTGATATTACAAATTTATTATATTAATTAACGAATATTCTGACTAAAATCTGATTCATTAAGATTTAAGTTAAATTTTTATATTGTGTACTTATGTTAAAAAAAGCCGGAAGGTAATGATGCCTCGACGGTGACAAAGTAGTTGATGAGCACGAAGATCGTGAGTATTTTCTTCCCCAGCGACGCTCGTCCTCTCCTGTCTAGATCCAGAGACACAATGAGGGCCGTTCGACGTGCGGAGTGTAGAGCAAAGGCTAAAGTCGGGTCACACTCTGTCTAATTTGTAATACCACTTCTGCGGAAGGTAATGACGTTTTTCCACGGACAAAAATGAAATATTAATTCTTTTTATGATATAATGGCTCTAAAAATAAATGAATCCTAAAGAAATATGCTTTATTAGTTACACTATAGGTGGGTTTATTAATATTCTCATTTTACTTGAAGAAACTAAAAAAAAAAATTATAATAATAATGATCCTTCGTTTGGAAGAGGATAGGAATGAGAATTTTGAGGGTTTTTATTTTTTTTTATTTAATTGAATGGACAAATGTCTGATTCGTTAAATACTACTTTTTCCTTTCATCTAAACGTGTATATTTCGATAAAATTATTTTAAGAAACATACATTTTCACACGCTTTTATTGCGCGGGAATGCAATTTGAACGAAATGGCGGAACGACCCACCTACCGGTTGACTGGAAGAAATCACTTGCAGTGATAAGTCCGCCTTTGTGCACTACAGTATTTCTTGTTTCTTGTCGCGTACTGTTCTTCTTTCAAGTATTTTATTTTAAACTGGTTTTTGCACGCGGATTCGCTCGCGAGAAATTCGTATTTAAAAAGAAGAATGTAAGTAATCCCGCTACCGTAGTAGGTACCTTTATTTCGGCGCGCGGAACAATTCGGTTTGTATGAGAGCCACATCTTAGCGTAACCGGAACTTATACCGACCTATCCTGTGTCTCGTATAGCTAAATGTGCTTGCTTCATCGAATTAGGATGTTATGGAGGAACATTCCTCAATATAGTTTTAGTATCATACATAGAGTCTACAAAGGCAGTTTTCATAAAACAAAGTAACTTACTCTATGAACCATCCCTTACACATTTATTATTAGTATTGATTTTTAACCGACTTCAAAAAAGGAGGAGGTTCTATGTTCGGCTGTATGTATTTTTTTTATGTATGTTCAGCAATATCTTCCCCAATTGTGAACCGATTTCGATGATTCTTTTTGTGTTCGGTTCAGTCTAGCTCCAAGGTGGTGCTAAAGCAAGCAAAAATAACCGACCGCCTTCAACTCTAGGGTTCGATTTTAATTTTTTTATTTCATACATTTTTGAAGGCGGTTTTATATTTTTTTAAATAGTTTTTTTTATTTCACGTTTTTAGACATTTATATTAATTTTACATACATTTTAAAAAAAGTAATAAAAATACACAAATTTAATACAAAATCAAAATTAAAAAAAAAAACGGTAATTTGCGCCGGCGGCGGCAGGAGGCAAGCCTCCAAGCACGCCGGCGGGTGCAGGCCGTGGCTACGGAGTATTGATATTGATAAAGTATTATATAATATTATGCATTGTGCGCAAAAAAGAGTTTCTATTCTATTCCACCGGGCCTACACGCTACCCCTAAACCACTGGTTCAATTTCATTCGCTCATCATAATTTACCAGATCTCTGTCCGCACTGGACTGACCGTCGCCGTCACAACTGCGCAAACATACCGGTACGTGCACGCGATTGCATATAGTTGCACGCGCGTGTGAGTTATTCATGAGATATCGCGCCAACTGGGGACTTCATGAATTGTAGATTCTCTCGTACTAGTGAATCTTTCATAGTACTCACCGGCAATGTGCGACAGGAAGTTTGTGATAAACAGCGCGAAGGTGAGAACGATGACAGAAAGAGATTGGGAGCGTTGCTTCCTTTCAAAGGTGAGCTATTTTCTGTAGATGGCGCGTATACACTTTTTAGTTTCTTGTATTCGGGGATCCCCGTGATTTTTTTACTTTTTCTAATTTTTATTATTTGTTTTTATATCGTACCATACCATAATCTACATATATATTAATACGTGAAGCAAAAACTTTGTACCTTGTACCTTTGTAACTTTGTACTTTGTACTTTGTAAAACTTTTACGAAAATTGCGCAGAATGTTAATATTTTTTCAAAATTATGCATAAAAATACAATAGATCAATAAAAAACCATTACACACACCACCATGTATTTGACACACATCCTTTCCTTACCTATAATAAACTTACTTACGTCTGCTTTCTGTCTGTCTGAGTGTCTGTCTGTCCGCTTATAACTCGAGAACCACTGAACCGATTTTAATAAAACAAAATTCTACGGATAGCTTGATTCTTCCCATCAACTATAGGCTACTTACTATCAAGCTAAATGGCTTATGAGGTTAGCAGTGAAGTTAAATATGAGAGCGGGCGGAGCCGCGGGCACAGCTAAGTACATTATAATCTTTTGATTATTGTTGAAGTCTGTGTTCAAATTGAGAATATATTAATATTGTTTGTCTTTAATCTGTGTTAATAGAAGTATATTCTTTGACAATAGAACCTTAATAATGTTCAAAGTTATAATTTAAATTAATGATGGTCGACTTTCGACCACAGGACGACCACTAGTAACAGTTATTCTGTGAAAATTGCGCGCTACCTATTACGGTTCAAGAGATACAGCGCTCGGACAGACGGACAGAAAGACGGTGTAGGCTTAGTAATAGGGTCCTGTACGACGGATACGGAACCCTACAAAACAAGTTGATGGCCTTTCTGCCTTTTTGAATCCTGTTTCTACGAGTCTTTACCCTCCATGCACATTGATAGCCTTCCCGTTCAGTCCTTTTGAAAGGGATTACCTTACTGAAGCATTCGGCAGATGTAATATAAACTTGGCGGCCAATTTATATTTAGTAGAGCATACGTAATTCGGAACGGCTTATGAGTTTCTATTACGTCCGCGTTCTATTATTATACGGCGGGTATGAAAGCGATTCGTCGGCTGGAATTATTGATAAGGCCCTTTTCCTGTTAAGACGAAACGGAAATTAATCTTCTCCATACAAAATCGTCAATTTTTTTTTTATTGAAACTGACACGGTTGGCTGCATCACCTACCTACTACATCCGTGATGTCAGCCCATAACACCGGGTGAACTAGGTGCAATGTCAGTGCTTCCATACATTTCATGTCGGCTACACACTTAACTGGGCGGAAAACACGAACTATTTACATAGCCGTTTCGACCGACGTTTCGCTCAGTGCGGTGATACTAACCCGGCCGGGATAAACCCTACCACCTAGTAAGTTAAGAAGGGAAGGGACCTACAGTTTTACGTGGAATCCGAACCGCGGTCAGCCTCCAATCCAACGGTCGAGCGGTCACCCATCCAAGTACTGACCGCGCTCAGCGTTGCTTAACAACAGTCGACCGACCGCACCACTGATCTACCGAGGCGTACATGTTGACACCAAGAGGGGTAGGTTGAATTATATGAAAATATAAACTTCAGACGGTCCGACTTAAGATAATCTTATGTCCATTCAGGGAAGTCTTTTCCATAAGGGCACATGGGGCACGAGCCCAGGGGCAGGGGCCCCCCTGCTCGATGAGGGCTCCTATGTGCCGATGTCGTCGTTTACGCCGAAAAAGAGGAGCAAAGAGTCTTTCGGCATTTATGTTTTCTAGCCCCCTAAACCTTATCCAATTTTTACAATTTATTTTCTTGTGTTAAAGACAGTCCAATCTACGTTCCTGTAATTTTTGTGTTTAGATGAAATATACCTACAACACCGTAGCTAAAAATTTGTATTTCGACCGAAAAATTTTGAATTTTTGATTTTTTTATTTCATAAAGTTCATTAAACTTTATTGAGTCATCACTTTAGATATTTAAAAAATCTAAAAGTTATGATCGTAGATTCAACTGCCCTTATTACAACAAAAAAAGAATGGTAAAAATCGGATAAGGTTTAGGGGGGGGGGGGGGGGGGGGGGGGTTAAAAACATAAATACCGAAAGACGATTTTGTATGGAGATTGTTAACTTCCGTCTCGTCTTAAGGATTAAGTGGAACAAATTTGCTCAAGCAAAAAGTTCAAATTTGGAACCTCATGTATCTACTGTGTTTTCAATTTGTAATTGTTCATGGAGCAAGCAAGCCGTTTTCTTCATCAATCTTCAAGTCGCCGGCTAATAAAATTTCCCCGGCGACTTTTATCTGCCTACAATTCGCACTACTCCTCAGAGGTGAAATTGGCTCACTTCGAACTCAGCCACCCAGTTAACCCTAACGAAAAAAAAAACTATTTTATCTTAGTGCCCAAAACTATTTATTATCAGTTTGATTTCTATCTCTGGTATTTTATTTCGCCCGCTACCATCAATCTTTGATGCTTAGATTATGCAGGTTAGGTCTGAGCTATTTCATCTGTAGTGGAATAAATTTATTCCGAATATATTTCGGCCTTACAGTCTTCGGCTATTTGACATTCCTGCGACATCATAAAGGCATTTCGCGAAGCAATCATTCAATTCACTATACAGGCAGCTCATTCAGGCTTGGTGAATATACCTTACTATCTTCAAATTACGCTCAATTTAATTTATTTCATTCAATTAATTTAATTTGCCGTTTTAATTTTTTATTTTTAGAGTAAGATTTTTTATTTAAAGTGCGACATATGGTGTCCTGCGACGCCCGATTGTAATTCATGCCCGGCAGGTGTCTTTTCACGTCCCTCTTGAAGGACTCGAGACTGTACTTGGGTACTTGGGGGAAATATGTGGACAGGGGTACAAAAAAACTTTCAAAATCGATCCCGAGCAGTGATAATTTCTCACCTATACCAACACAGATGAAATCTATCCACTAGTTAGTAATAAGATACCCTTTCTATACTATTATACCTCTCTGCATCTAGTGTACAAAAAAAAAACTTTCAGAATTCATCCCGAGCAGTGAATAAATTCTCGCCTATAAACACATAATGATTTCATTTGATATTCTAAAAGACAAAAACAATATCCAGGACAATAAAAAGATCAACCTAAGTATGCAGATGAAAATCTATCCACTAGTTAGTAGTAAGATACCCTCTCTGTACTATTGTACCTCTCTCCATCTAGTGTACAAAAAAAACTTTCAGAATCCATCCCGAGCAGTGAATAAATTCTCGCCTACCCACATGTCTTTGACAGTTAACGCGCTATAATTATAGCGCTTAAGCCCCTAATAGTTTCCGCGCCGAGGTCCACCTGAATAATTCATGGTAGCTCCCGCACAACGCGCGTCTATTCATAAAAGTATGTTAAGAGATTACGCATAGCGGCTACACCCTTGTCAAGCTCGCCCCTTTCTCGGCATCAAATAATAATAAAGAGAGCATGTAGGAGTGGAATAAAGGGGAGAGAGGCGCGTGACGTGAACGCAAACGCGGCAGTTGCGACGGCGGCACGTGGCGCGAGCGTGCCCCACATCGACATTGGCTGTGCCCCGTCTGTCTGTCGTAGACAGTCCCGGATTATTCATATAGGCAATGCAGGCTCAGCGCCGCTCAGGGGCCCCGCGGCTTGTGAGAAACATTTTTTTTAACATTGAAAATGTTTATGTTCTTGTGATCGAGTATAGTGCCCCGATTTATGAAATTGTGACATTTGCCTGTAGTTTCGCAGATATGAGAGTTACGCCGATGGGCCATATGTCAAAATGTGCGTCTGCTTGAGGGCTTCAATGTGCAATTTGAATTCCCAAAATCGGTCGGTAACTTTTTGAGATTTTCCAAAATTGGTCAAAAATTCAAAAACTTTTCGCCGACTTGGATCCAGAATTCCCAATAACTTTTTTTGAGCTCGCTATTCAAGATACGGATTTTTTTTTATCTCGGGATTGAATTAAGCTACAGTTAAGCCATCTTAGGAGGCGGGCGGACAAAAACTGTAGGCGGTAGCGGGTCCCTTACGCGCGAGGTCAGTCTGCGCTCCGTTCACTTTATCGTCAGTTCGATAAAGAATGAATCCTATTAACAAATTTGTCAAATTTTATCGTGTGCTATATTTCTAAATTACATTTTCAATGCCTTTGATAGTTGCGCGTAGTGTGAGATCTGTATAGATTTCTTAAGGATAGCGCGACATGTGGCATCGTTTCACTTACAACTAGGTGTCTAAGGATGCCCATGGGCATTCTGTGATGCACGAGGATTGCGAATGCCATGCCGACCTGACAGGAGCCTTTTCACGCCGCTTTTGAAAAACAATAAACATAAGTCAATGTATTGTTCATTTGATCCTTTCGCTGTCATTTTACAAAGGTTTTAAGTAAATTTTTTTAAAGGACAAATAATTTAACAAAAACAATTTTATATTAATTACTTGTTATAAGCATATGGATGATTTATGATGATGATGATGATGATTTACAGTTAATCAAGAAATAAATCATTATAATTTTACTAATAGTCACGATTTTGCAAGTATTGCATAAAATGACATTACATTACCTATAATCCGTTTTGTTTTTATATGTAAATGACATACATTCACTAAAATTTGGTTTTGGTATAAGGTTTAAATACTTCCTTTTTTATGTTATCCGTTATGGATGGCTGAGTCAGAGGGCCAAAGCACATGCTCTGACCAGCCAATAATCACTTCCGATAAGTTAGGGGCCATATCGGAGACTTCCCTTTAGACCTACCTACCTAGAGACCTACCTGCCTAAGGGGAGAGGGGCCCCGAACCTTGCAATGCCTAGGGGCCTCTAAATGGCTTAATCCGGCCCTGGTCGTAAAGCCAATCCAGTACATTGTAATACAAGCAATAAACACAATATGGACGTAGACAAGATTCTTGCACTGGAATAGTTCGACTTCACACGGGGCAGTGCGATGTGAGGTGGCGCAAAATTTGTGTCGGTGTAGGTGTTTGTTTAGCTGCAGTGTCCTGTTAAGGCCCTTACAATGTAAATTTTTGTAACCGTTAACGTTACAATGTAAGAAGCTGTACATATTTATTCTTTGGTACAGACAATCATTGCAAGAAGGTAGAATAGTACCTAATTTATTAAGAAAGGTTTGATTATTTTAGTTTTAGTAATGTTGTTTTTATTTGTCTTTCTGCGTGTAATTTTATGTTTGTTTATATCTTTCTTGTAGGTATTTCTGGGACGGTATTCCCATCCCATTCCTGTTTTTGTGTTACTTATATTACGGTGTAATTTAATTTCTTTACGATAATATGTTGTTATGGGAAGGGGCTGATATATTCGTAAAGTGAATAAAGCACAAAATAAAATAAAATAAAATAAACGTTACAATGTAATTACACCATACATATTATGCTCTTTTTAGCTCATTGACCGGAGACCGACTAATCGCTTCTTATAGCTCACAGTCAGCACGCTCACAGTCGGTGACTCACTATTCGCTTATATTTGAACACGTTCTAAAATTCATTTTCAATGTACCCGAACATCATCTAATGGATGAGATCTGTGAATTTTTTTAATAGCCGAATTTGCTGTTTTAATTTTTTTTTAAACTGACACGGTTTTCTACATCACCTACAACATCCGTGATGCCAGCCCATAACACCGGGTGAACTTGGGGCCACTTCAGTGCTTCCCTTCGGTCGTGCCGGCTACACTAAACTGGACGGAAAACACAAACTATTTACATAGCCGTTTCGACCGACCGTTCATTCAGTGCGGTGGTATCAACCCAGGCGGGTTAACCTACAACCTAGTAATATAAGAAGGGAGTCATATCCCTTAGTCGCCTTTTACGACATACATACGCTCTTTCAGAAGTAAGACAGTATTCGACCCTTAAGGTCTTGTCACTCATCGAGCGGCACACTTCAGCGAGGAGCCTTGAGGAACCCAGTCAGCCGGAGAAGGGGACGTCAATATCAAATGAAGCCGAATTTCAGCCATTGTTCGACAAACTCGACGCGGTCGATGTCGTCAGAGGGATTACTATACAGAGCTACATAAGTACTCGTTTGTACCTAGGAGTAGGTAGGTACATGCTGTCCGTAGAAACAAGTTGTAGGGTGTTTCAGGATAGGGTTTCGTAACTTCAGGGTTCGAAATGGCTCCATATTTGAAAACGAAAAGCTCTGAAACTTTTTCCCAGATTCGGTCATTTTATAGTACTTTTTGGTGAAAATCGTTTCGTCGAGATTTGGTGGACGGTTAACACCCGCCTTTATTAAATAAAAATTAAATTACTAAATTGCAATTTTTAAATAGTAGAATTGAACTGCATGTAGGTAAATTCCAAATACTTAAATTTAAATGACATCAAAAGAAAAAGGTGACTGGACTAGGTCATTGCAATACCTAGACCTAGACAGCACCATCCCATACTCACTGTCCATCGAGTTTTATAACAATTTCCAATTTTTGTATAAAAAAAGTACGGAATTTCGATTTGAGTGATTAGGATTTTTTTCTTCTAATAATTAGTACTTTCTATTCCTGAAGTTTCTCAAGCCTATCCTGAAACATCCTGTACATAATAATCAGCGCGAGGCATCCGAAGAATAAATACGATATAGAGAGAAAGAAAAAATCGGTCAAGTGGGAGTTTTACTCGCTCACGGAGGGTTCCGTAGGTCCGATATACCATATCTGTGAAAAAACCGTGTTTATGTTTCGTCTTTCTACAATGCAAAACTTAAAAAACAAAAATATAAAAACTTCTGGCGCTATCTATTTTTTTTTATGGAAACTGACACGGTTGGCTACATCACCTACAACATCCGTGATGTCAGCCCATAACACCGGTTGAACTAGGTGCCGCGTCAGTGCTTCCCTTCGGTCGTGCCGGCTACACTGAACTGGACGGAAAACACAAACTATTTACATAGCCGTTTCGACCGACCTTTCATTCAGTGCGGTAGTATCAACCCAGGCGGGTTAAACCCTACCACCTAGTAATATAAGAAGGGCGAGTCATATCCCTTAGTCGCCACTGGGGTATAGTGCATCGCTTTAAGGTCGTTGCTTACGGTGACACCAAGTCTTGGTCCGGGTAGTTTCCCACCTTTTTCCACCCTGTAACATGGTTGAGGGAGGCGATGGCTGGCCCAGGTGTGGTGATCGTGAACGGGTGCTGTTTGTGGAGACTGGCCTGCTTCATGTGGCAGTGTGGTGGGTATGTAACTTCATACAATTTCACATAATTTTTTTTTATTTTGTCATGAATTGCTGCATTTGTCATAAATCAGCGCATGCGTGTTTAGGTAGTGGCAAACATTTTTGTAAAGTAGACTAAGTGCACATTGAAGAAAATTTCAGTGATGTTTCGTGTCAGTTCTTCTTCGCTGTGATAATCGAACTGGTGGAATGTTTGGACGTCGGACTGTCCAATGCTTATATGAGAAACAGCGTCGCCGAGCTCCGCGCGTAGCGGAGGGGACGGCGCGCGCTTTGATTGGGCGGTATCGGGTGGTATCTCGCTCTGATTGGGCGGTAACGAATGTTATTTGTACATTTTTACAAATATCGTGTTATGCTGCTGGCGCGGGGAAGGTCCGACGTCCATACATCTAACGTTCTTGTTCGTGAGATAGAACATCTGTATCCACAGCCGAAGCCGTTGGAATTGTGTATGCATATAAAACAAATCGCTATACGGTCAACAGGCTCCACGATTTAGTATAGGCGTGACATGTAGGCGGTCATCGGAGGAAGATCTACGCGATCTATGATGAAACCGACACTCAGTCGACCATGCGAGAAGGGACGCGTTCAAACTCCTGCTCTTTTCAACAGCGCCTGTCAAATCCATACAAGGTAAGTTAGCACGGTGCGAATTCCACGGGATAGCGACACCCTGCTTCTTTGGGTTGGAGAAAATTCGGTTTAAATTTTGTGTAATGCAAAACTACGAATTGAAACAAATAGGTAGGTAAGTAAAAAGCTACCGACATAGATAATCAACGAGTGAAATCAATTTTTAATGTTCGATTTTTCCTTTGGTCACGTAACATCTAAATGTGTTTTTACAAGTAAATTCAAAGTAAGTTTCAATATTTTTTGTATCGAACGAAGTTCTGTTTTAATTCATGGTTAAGAACGAAAAGGGACTAAATAACAATTTTGTAAAACCTGACTACGAAAAACTATGGAAATAATAAGGAACTCTGATTAAATATGCTATAGTCGGGACAATGGTCTATTCGAATGTTTCTACACGCCCAACTACAGAGACTCTCCTTTGGATTGCTGGCTACACTAAACTAGAGGAGAACACGGCTGAGCGGCCATTTTATGCCCAGTGCCATGCTACCAAACAATCCAGTTGGCTACATTTTGAGCCTACCACCTAGTAAGTGGCAAGGGAAAGAACCTAAAGTTTTACACCGGTTCCGAACGGTGAAGCAGCAGGTATTTCATACCTTACTTCGGGCAACCCTGCATGTGGCATTAAAAGACACCCGCTTTTTGGCCGGGCGTGGTCATTCGACCAAATGACTCGGCGAGTCAGAACTGTAAAGCCGATCCCAAAATTCAAAAAGATCCTACATTTAAAGAACTGTCAAGCGGAATTCGAAATTTAAAAAGATTCTAAAGTTAAAGAAACAGATCGGAACGAATCTCAAGGCGAATTCGAAATTTACCAAGGTCCTACAGTTAAAGAAATAGCATCGTAACGACTCTCAGGCCGAATTTGAAATTCAAAAAGGTCCTACAGTTAAAGAAACAGCATCGGAACGACTCTTAAGCCAAATTCGAAAATCAACAAGGTCCTACAGTTAAAGGAATAGCATCGGAACGACTCTCAAGCCGAATTAGAAATTCAAAAAGGTCTTACAGTTAAAGAAACAGCATTGGAATGACTCTCAAACCGAATTCGAAATTCAACAATGTCCTACAGTTAAAGAAACAGCATCGGAACGACTCTCAAGCCGAATTTCAAATTCAAAAAGGTCCTACAGTTAAAGAAATAGCATCGCAACGACTCTCAAGCCGAATTCGAAATTCAAAAAGGTCCTACAGTTAAAGAAACAGCATCGGAACGAATCTCAAGCCGAATTCGAAATTCGACAAGGTTCTACAGTTAAAGAAACAGCATCGGAACGACTATGAAGCCGAATTCGAAATTCAAAAAGGTCGTACAGTTAAAGAAACAGCATCGGAACGCTGACCCAGCGGATTGAACCAGTCACTGGAATGAATCTTTTTAATATTCCCGACCAGTTTACGGCTTCGCTTTGCCCGAAACGGTTTTACGGTTATGCGTAATGTTTCATTTGCCATCAACATTTTTATGCGCCGTAAAATACCGCTGTCGCGTCGCGGAATGGTAATCATAAAGCCTTTTTTGTACGAGTGTTGCCGGGGCACTTAAGCGATTGTGTCGAGCTATATGCCCCGGTAGCTGGCTGAATGGGTAATGGCAAATTGGGTTTGATTTGCTTGCAAAATACGTTTCGGCATACAGAGCATATTATGTGAAAGGCGTGCTATTTTCAAATAAGTATAATAATATCGTTTATCTAAACGCTGCTTGGCCTTCGGCCTCGCCCTCAGTGGAGCTTGGGTGGCAGTATACAGGTAAAGTTATACAGACGCGATCGTTTCCTATTATATTTGCGTTTAATTAAATGTGATATGCTATTAAGCCGAATTTACTTCAATTCACGTGGGGTTTTCACATACGTTTTCTGGCACATATAAATATGGTTGCCTATAAGATATTTTCCTCGAATTGGAATCGCGGGCACAGCTATCAATCAATAATACTAATAAATAAGACTCTATGTAGTATGATACTAAAACTAAATTGACGATTTTTAGAAACGTTTTCTGTATGTATGTTCCTCCATAACTCTTAAACCAATCATCCGAATTCGATGAAACTTGGTGCAGGCACATTTTACTATACGGGACACAGGATAGGCTAAGTAAAATTCAGTTTCGGTTACGCTAACAATCATACAAACTGAATTGTTCCGCGCGCCGAAATAAAGGTACGGTAGCGGGCTTACTTACTATCTTCTTTTTAAATACGAATTTCACGCGAGCGAAACCGCGGGCAAAAGCGAGCTATTGTATAAAACATAAAACGTAGGTACTGAATAACTTAAGGACACTATTAAATATTGTATAATGTGTATTAATCCAGGGAAGTCTCCGGTACGGCACCTACCTTCTCGGAGGTGATATTGGCTGGTTAGAGCATGTGCTTTGGCCCCTCCGACTCAGCCACCCATAACGGATGACATAAAAAAAAAATTATAATTGATTAAGTTAAGCGACAAAGTATGAAAAAAATCGTATTAAGCGAAATTCGCTTTTTTTATGTAAACCAGCATGGGTGGCTGTTCCAAGGGACCAATGGTGGCAGTCGACAGAGCCAACATCACATCTCCTCGCGAAACCACGCTCAGTTAGGTGCCAGGCCAGCAGATTTGCGGACTGTTGCTAGGCTGTCTAGCCCGTTAATACGACGCTTGAAGACACCCAGGTTAAAGGATTCAGGAAATACACTCGCCGGAAGACAGTTCCACACTCTGGCGGTGCGACAAAGAAACGATTTAGAGAACCGATGGGTTCTCAAAAGCCCAATGTCAACAACGAAAGGGTGCTGAGTCTCTCTGCGACGAGTCATGCGGAGATAGGACGGGTGGCAGGGAATAAGGGATGCTAGTTCCACAGAGCAGTTCCACGTAAGTCAGAAAGTAATGCGCGCCGACCGGAGATTGAATCCTCTCTTACGGTTGGCTACTGAATGCTTCACTGAAGCAAAGCGGAAATGCGACATGCAAATAGATGTCTAGTTTACGTTTTGCTTACTTACTTACTAGCTGTTCCCGCTGCTGCGCTTCGAGACAAACATCCTATAACCATACTTACATACAGGGTGTTGAAACGGCCACTACATTACATTTAAGAAATGATTATTGGGATCAATAGTACCTAACAAAAAAGTCAAATAACTTTTTTCTAAATTCCTTTTTAATAAAAAGTTACAGTTTTCATACAAACTAATTGATTAATTTAGTGTAAAAAGGATCTAATGTTCCGCACAAACGTGGGAATGAAAGGTGCGCGGTGAGTGAGCGAGCAAGACGAGTGCGCGGAGCGAGGAGATGCGCGGGACGGCGCGGCGGCGAGGCGTGAGTTTTTCGTTCGACCCCGACCGTTCCCGCGCCAGCACCCTCCCCCGCGCGCGTCAAATTACTTACACTTGACGAAAACATACATTTCAAAAATTAATATCTCGAAAACTAGGCACTTCAGAGGGAAACTTTATTTACTTTTTTGTCTCGGAAAAACGTTAGGATTGCGCTGGCGAAATTAATGTACTGGCCGTTACAACACCCGGTATATGTGCCAGAAAGCGTCTGTGAAAACCCCACGTGAATTGAATGGAGTATTATCGACTTACGCGCGAATATAGAATCGACGACGCGCGCATAGGTCGTTGCGGACTTTCCGCTTTATTTATTAGAATTTGGATAGAGTTATTATTTTCTTGTACATATTTGCTGTATTTCTGTAAGTGCTACGACTTATATGTGCAATAATTTTTTTTAATTTCATTTGATGTTTTTTTACCATACCGGAGACTTCCCTGGATTGCTGGCTATACTGGACTAGAGGAGAATAGAACCGAGGCTGCTATGCGGCCATCTTACGTCCATTGCGGATTACGGTTATACCAACCCAGTCGGCTGAAATTTCAGCCTACCACCTAGTAAGGGGCAAGGGACATACAGCTTTACACTGGTTCCGAACGGTGAATCAGCAGGTGTAGGTATGCACGTAAATTTTTTGGTCAGAAAAAACACACTGGTACACGCCGACCGGATTCAAACACACATACACGATCCACGGTGTAAGAATAATGTACAACTAATAAGACATAGATTAGCTAAAACCTCAAAAAGCTTTATTTGTAATAGTGTTAGATTTTATAATAAACTGTCTTCTAACATAAAACAATTAGATGATAATAATTTCAAACGACGGATTAAATTAATGTTAATTGAAAAGAGTTATTACACTATTAAGGATGCATTAACTGACCGTAATTTTATCTAAGAGTTTGACTACTGTTTTTTCCACTAACAAACTTTGACAATTTGACATTTGGATACACTTTGTATCATTAAATTTTTTTTTTATATGACTTATTACATCTTTTTGTAATAAATGTAAACTAATTTGTATTTATTTTTTGACTTGATATAATATGAAGTATCAAAATTGACGATGGCACTACCAGATATAGGTAATTTAAATAGGCAGTGTGGTTAAATTCTTCAGTATTCATGTTTATGCTGTAAATATTAATGCTCTTGTGAGCGGTAGTATGGGTTAATTATTTGTAAGTTACTATAATATAATACTTATAAGGTACTAACAAAACATTGTGACTTGCGAAGTTTGTTTGTCAGTTCTTCTTCGCATTGAATTTAGAACTGGCGGAATTTTCGACATGTCCAAGCGTAGGTTACCTACCTATGGATGAAATTATACAATAAACAATAAACCGGATTCAAACCTCGCTCCTCTCGTATGAGAAGCCGATGCCCAAACCACTCGGGCACCCGCCGCTATGGTGTTCTTTTTTTTTTGGATCTGTGTGATATGTTTATTGTTGTCTTTTTTTTTATTGTAAGCGGAGTGCAGGATTAACATTCTTACTGAGAACTCTGACTACAAAATACTTAATGTAATTAAAGTAGGTGTAAAGAGCCTTTTTCAAACAATGTGTATTAACAAATATATTTTGGTTGATAAATAAATATATCAGGTTTCGCAATATTCACATGGGACTCCAATCACTTTGGTGGAGATGTTTATTTTATCTCTCCCGACATGAACAAATATCATGCGGATTGGGAAAAACTCGTGACTTCTAGTATAGACCTTGCGTCTCACGACGACGGCGGCGCATGAGACAGTCTTTTCACGTACAATGCGGTAAGAATGGGCATCTGTCAGGCCGGCGTGGCATTAGCAACCCCCGAATACGACCGAATGTCCATGGGCGCCGTTAGACACCTCATGGGTGCCTCGGCGCCATATGTCGAGCTAACAATAAAAAAAAAAAGAATACTACTAGTGAAAAATTCCCATACAATGCGGTAAGAATACGACTAGTGACCAATTTCCATACAAAGCGGTAAAAATACGGCTAGTGACCAATTCCCATACAAATCGGTAAAAACACGACTGGTGAAAAATTCCCATACAATGCGGTAAGAATACTACGAGTGACCAAGACATGAAATGAAGGGAAGTTCACCCGGTGTTATCGGCTGACATCACGGATGTGGTAGGTGATGTAGCCAACCGTGTTAGTTTCCATAAAAAAAATTCCTGTACAATGAGGTAAAAATACGACCAGTGACCAATTCCCATACAAAGCGGTAAAAGTATGACTAGTGACAAATTTCCTTATAATGCGGTAAGAATACTACTAGTGACCAATTCCCATACAAAGTGGTAAAAATACGACTAGTAAAAAAGTACCATACAATGCGGTAAGAATACTACGAGTGACAAAGACATGAAATGAAGGGAAGCACTTTATAATATTATTTATTTATTATTGAATAGACTTTCGCATATTATGTAAATTAATCATGTGCCATCGTTAGATGCAACCACTATAACTGGAATAGAAGTTGATCGCTGTTGGACTCCGGGGAAGGCTTATTCTGTCAGAAAATCAAATCATAATCAATTGCTATTGGCAGCTCGCTTCATGGTATCGCGGTCAAGGTATCGAGGAAGTACAGTCGTCGAAATTATTAAAATATATCTGAACATCCCGGTAATCGCTGTATCCCGACAATCGGGGTAAGCAGAGTAATCGGTGTTGTGCTGTAAGAACTCTGGTAAATTACAGCACAACACAGACCACCACGTTTCGCAAAGTATTGGAACACGATTCAATCGATCAAGCAGCAAGTAAGGCACGAAGGCCCATCTGCTGCATGACTCGGTGTAAGTACCGTGCCAAGGTGAGAGGTGGCGAGCCTATCGCCCTTTAGCACGGCATCTTGTCCTTATCCCTTAGTCGCCTTTTACGACATGCATGGGGAGAGATGCAGTGGGGCTATTCTTTTTTAAGTACCGGCCCCACACAGTACTTATTTTTATTTTTATGGAAAATGAAACAAGAACTATTTACATAGCCGTTTCGATCGACGTTTCATTCAGTGCGGTGGTACCAACCCGGCCGGGATAAACCCTACCACCAAGTAAAGTAAGAAGGGACCTACAGTTTTACGTGGAATCCCAATGCCAGTAATTCAAACATGTTTTTTTTTTTTCGTTTATTAACCATTTGCAGCTTACTCAATAAAATCATGATAATTTTTGACACAATAACAGCCGGCGGGGGTTGTTGCGGAGGGTGGCATGGGGCTAAGTAATTCGGAAAGAGCCAATCACAACAAGGACGCTTTTGGACGTCCGAGCTGATTTTGCCTTGCAGTAAAGTTTGTACTTGCACATTTGTATACTGCCCGGCACGTAACTTGGCCTCTGTGCGAACGGGACAGCGTTATACCAACGATCGCATGCGTATAACGCCGTCCCTCTCGCACAGAGGCCAAGTTACGTGCCGTCTAACTTGTATGAAAATAAAATGCCACATGATCAAAAAAGTGTGGCAAACAAGTTTTTTTGTTTGTTTTGTTTTTATGGAAACTGACACAGTTTGCTACATCACCGAAAATTTCTTTCACGAGTCATAGTTTTGTACCGTGTGGGGCCGGTACTTTAAAAGAATAGCCCCACTGCATCTCTCCCCGTGTATGTCGTAAAATGCGACTAAGGGATATAACTCCCTTTTTATATTACTAGGTGGTAGGGTTTAACCCGCCCGGGTTGGTACCACCGCACCGAATGAAAGGTCGGTCCAAACGCCTATGTAAATAGTTTGTGTTTTCCGTCCAGTTTAGTGTAGCCGGCACGACCGAAGGGAAGCACTGACGTGGCACCAAGTTCACCCGGTGTTATGGGCTGACATCACGGATGTTGTAGGTGATGTGTAGCCAACCGAGTCAGTTTCCATAAAAATAAAAAAAATAAAAATATGAGCACAGATGGACAGTGGACTAACATTGCACGCAAGTGTATAGCAATCGAACGACGCATATGTGAGCCCAAAAGGCGACGAGCGTCGACTGACGCTGACTGACGAACCAATCGAGGCGCCGCCCCGCTCCAGTCAAACCGGCCAATGAAAAGTGTGCTCATGACTCGTGAAAGCAACTGTATAAAGTTTGTGTTTTTAGAAAACGGCGCAAACAGTTGCTGTACTGGACTGGTGGAAAAGTTAAATGTTATCTTGTTTGCGTGTGATTGCTGATTTTAGATAGAAAGCGAATGGAATTTTCACGCAATAGGTATAGCAAATGAATTCGAACCTTTATTCGAGCGCTTGGCCGTAGAACATACATTTAGATTTTTAGTCATTTTTTTTCTGATTTTTGTGCTCACGCCGAAAATATGGGGATGACCATTTTTTGTATTACAATTACTGTGTACTATAGTCTGTTTTTAGTGTTTCGTATCCATACACCCAATCTACGCCGCGCCGTCTGTCTGTCCGTTCGAGGGCTGTATCTTTTGGACTTTAATAGGTAGCCGGTACCACACGCTGTATCCCGTCCAACAATCTTGGAAAAATATTACAAATTTTCAACTTCATTCTTTTAATTATAGTTGAGAACGCCTGACTTCGCTAATTCCTTAATTTTTTTTTGCCTCGCATATATCTACAGGTTCTAATTAAATTAATCTATAGCCTTTAAGAGGATTAATCAGTATCGGAAAATAAGTCGATTCGTAGAAAAAACCGTGACATAGCTCGAAAAAAAAGTTTTTTTTTCATACATTTCCAAAAAAAATCTAAACTTCAAATTTATGGAGAAAGTGAATTTTTTTTTCTCGAAATTATAAAAATCGTAGAACAAAATTAGTTCAGTTTGAGCTACAAAACAACCCCCTGAAGGGCTATAGATTTATTTTATTACATACTGTATACACATTGAATGGTTTATAAATATCGTTCAAGCCGATTAAGATGTACAGACTGTGACAGACACAAGAACAGACAGACAGACACCTGACGGAATTTATAAGGGTCCCCGCCAGGGCGTTACTGGTTATAAATAAAAAACTACTTCCACTTCTAGCTTTATCATTGGTTCTAGGTGTAAGTGGTACCAACCAACCGCCGCAGTACCTTCCAAAAAGTAAACGAGATAGCGTCGAGGCCTTCGGAAACGGATGTGTCGGGCTTTTCATAAAATATTCCTGCGTTGAAACTGAATATAATTAATTTGAGGACGAAATTGGTATGAATTTACAAGAGCATGTATTGCGCGATTGGTTTTATCTATGTTTAATATTCGATTGCGGTATTTTGTTAATAATTTACCTTAACTGCCAAGGGCAGACGGAACTTTGGATCAATGAGCCTGTTTTACCAGTACTAATACGACCGCGTTGCTATGATGAACTCGCTTCCCTCATCCCTCCTCCTCCTGTCAAGGTCAATCAATTCTTCAAGCAAGTTTAAGTATGTACGTCAATGTACATAATATGTGTGAATAAAATTACATTCAGTCTATAATCACAGATTACTTAATAGTTACTTCGTAACAGATAAATCACTCCATAGAAAATGTTCCTACCTTCGGGCTTTAATAGCCTACTGCTTCACGTCGCCAATCGCTGCGTGCGAAAATGTACCTTAACGATCGAGTGTACAGTGGTTATTGCTTTGCAGATCCGCGCAGTTGCGTGGGCGAGCGTCTATTTATACTTCGCGCGGCTGGCGAATGTCCACTGAAATAGACCGCCGGCGGCCCGTCGTGCGGTAGGTAGTTAGCGTGAGGCCTGCTATAATGCCTGTCATAAATATGACGTAAAGTTGCTTTCACGAGTCATGAGTACACTTTTCATTGGTCGGTTTGACGGCATGTGACGTCGACGGCGCCGACGCTTCACACGATTGGTTCGTCAGTCAGCGTCAGTCGACGCTCGTCGCCTATTGAGCTCACACGCGTCGTTCGACTACTATACACTTGCGTGCAATGTTAGTCCACTGTCCGTATGTGCTCATGACTCGTGAAAGCAACTGTAATGCAACTTAATTTTTGAAACAGTTTTAACACTCTTTGCTAAACGTGGTGGTAGGTGTTGTGCTGTTATTTACCAGTTTACTTGCTGCACAGGACCAATTACTCTGCTTATCCCGATTGTCGGGATACAGCGAGTGGTATGTGTGTGTGTGTGTGTGAGGGTGTGTGTCTTTACGGCTAGAGTAAAAAGCGGACCTAAACTTGACCAGAATACTGAAAGTGAGGACCGACCTCATTGTGCGGACGTCCGCACAATATTATATGCCTACTTTCAAATATACAGTTAGAATCGTCGCCATCTGATTGGTCGACTGGTGACGTCACCTAAAATTTGAAAGGACGACCGCACTGTCCGTATTTTTGTCGCAAAAATTTGACACCCGCAAAATTTTAGTTCATGTGTGTTACCACAAGTGGCGCCACCAGTCCAAAGTGTGTATTATTTAGTATACATTTATTGTGTTAAGCGGACGTCCGCTTTTTACAAGTAAATATTGTAATAAGTGTGTTACTGTAAGTGTGTTCAGAACTTCGGATGTGGGTGTACATAGTCTAATACGAGGACGTCCGCCTTTCAATCAAACGTTGTAACAAGTGTGTTATTAGTAAATGTGTTAAAATTTTAGTATACATAGTCTAATATTATGAGGACGTCCGAGTGTCTTCGAACAAGATTATAAAAGTATTGCGATTTGAATAGGTACTATTCCTAAAGAGTGTAAGTACGTCCGCATTTTACAAAATTGCACGGTCTGAGTAACCAATATAGATATTCCAACAGCTATATGAATTTATAAATTTACTAGCTTTTGCCCGCGGCTTCGCTCGCGTGAAATTCGTATTTCAAAGGAAGAAAGTAAGTAACTAAGGGCGAGCTGGGTTCAGGTAAACGATAAACCGTCTCGAAGAAAGTGAGTAACTTTTTGAGGCCGAAGGCGAAGTTGCGTTCAGGGAGACGATAAACCTTCTCGAAGATAGTAAGTAACTATGGGCGAGGCCGAAGGCCGAGCTGCGTTCAGGAAGAGGATAAACCATCTTTAAGAAAGTCAGTAACAAAGGGCGAGGCCGAAGGCCGAGCTGCGTTCAGGAAGAGGATAACCTTTTCGAAGAAAGTAAGTAACTATGGGCGAGGCCGAAGGCCGAGCTGCGTTCAGGATGAGGGTAAACTTTTCGAAGAAAGTAAGTAACAGAGGCCGAGGGTGATGGCCAAGCTGCGTTCAGAAAAACGATAAACCTTCTCGAATACAGTAAGTAACTATGGGCGAGGCCGAAGGCCGAACTGCGTTCAGGAAGAGGATAACCTTTTCGAAGAAAGTAAGTAACAGAGGGCGAGGCCGAAGGCTGAGCTGCGTTCAGGAAGACGATAAACCTTTTCGAAGACAGTAAGTAACTATGGGCGAGGCCGAAGGCCGAGCTGCGTTCAGCATGAGGGTAAACTTTTCGAAGAAAGTAAGTAATAGAGGGTGAGGCCGAAGGCCGAGCTGCGTTCAGGAAAACGATAAACCTTCTCGAAGACAGTACGTAACTATGGGCGAGGCCGAAGGCCGAGCTGCGTTCAGGAAGAGGATGACCTTTTCGAAGAAAGTAAGTAACAGAGGGCGAGGCCGAAGGCCGAGCTGCGTTCAGGAAGAGGACAACCTTTTCGAAGAAAGTAAGGAACTATGGGCGAGGCCGAAGGCCGAGCTGCGTTCAGGATGAGGGTAAACTTTTCGAAGAAAGTAAGTAACAGAGACCGAGGCTGATGGCCAAGCTGCGTTCAGAAAAACGATAAACCTTCTCGAATACAGTAAGTAACTATGGGCGAGGCCGAAGGCCGAGCTGCGTTCAGCATGAGGGTAAACTTTTCGAAGAAAGTAAGTAATAGAGGGTGAGGCCGAAGGCCGAGCTGCGTTCAGGAAAACGATAAACCTTCTCGAAGGCAGTAAGTAACTATGGGCGAGGCCGAAGGCCGAGCTGCGTTCAGCATGAGGGTAAACTTTTCGAAGAAAGTAAGTAATAGAGGGTGAGGCCGAAGGCCGAGCTGCGTTCAGGAAAACGATAAACCTTCTCGAAGACAGTAAGTAACTATGGGCGAGGCCGAAGGCCGAGCTGCGTTCAGGAAGAGGATGACCTTTTCGAAGAAAGTAAGTAACAGAGGGCGAGGCCGAAGGCCGAGCTGCGTTCAGGAAGAGGACAACCTTTTCGAAGAAAGTAAGGAACTATGGGCGAGGCCGAAGGCCGAGCTGCGTTCAGGATGAGGGTAAACTTTTCGAAGAAAGTAAGTAACAGAGACCGAGGCTGATGGCCAAGCTGCGTTCAGAAAAACGATAAACCTTCTCGAATACAGTAAGTAACTATGGGCGAGGCCGAAGGCCGAGCTGCGTTCAGGAAGAGGATAACCTTTTCGAAGAAAGTAAGTAACAGAGGGCGAGGCCGAAGGCTGAGTTGCGTTCAGGAAGACGATAAACCTTTTCGAAGACAGTAAGTAACTATGGGCGAGGCCGAAGGCCGAGCTGCGTTCAGCATGAGGGTAAACTTTTCGAAGAAAGTAAGTAATAGAGGGTGAGGCCGAAGGCCGAGCTGCGTTCAGGAAAACGATAAACCTTCTCGAAGACAGTAAGTAACTATGGGCGAGGCCGAAGGCCGAGCTGCGTTCAGGAAGAGGATGACCTTTTCGAAGAAAGTAAGTAACAGAGGGCGAGGCCGAAGGCCGAGCTGCGTTCAGGAAGACGATAAACCTTTTCGAATACAGTAAGTAACTATAGGCGAGGCCGAAGGCCGAGCTGCATTCACGAAGACGATACATTCTCGAAGACAGTAAGTAACTATGGGCAAGGCCGAAGGCCGAGATGTGTTCAGGAAGAGGATAAACCTTTTCGAAGAAAGTAAGTAACAAAGAAGTTTTTTTTCTTTTAGAACTTTCTTCGAGAAGGTTTATGGTCTTCCTGAACGCAGCTCGTCCTTCGGACTCGCCCTCTGTTACTTACATTCTTCGAAAAGGTTATCCTCTTCCTGAACGCAGCTCGGCCTTCGGCCTCGCCCTCTGTTACTTACTTTCTTAAAGACTAGCTTTTGCCGGTCGATTATTTCATTTTCTCACCCATCCTCAAGCGTGTCTTCCTAAAATCCTGAAAAATATACGCATCTCTTGGTGTCTTCGGTCTTACACCGTAAATATTCGAATGCCCGTGGGCGCCGTCGGACTACGCCTCTGCGTTAGTCTGGCACGCGCCATATGTCGAGCTTCCCATAAAAAATGGTGCTGCAAGTTCAAGTTCTCTTTTACCCTAGTACTTTTGGTTTACCTTGTATCCATTTCTCGGCACAGCGTTTTGGTCAGAAAAAAATTCCATGACCGAGAAATGGCCGAGAATTAATTAATAACCTACCTATTTTCGGCGACTTTTCTAAATTATAAAAGTAGAAAATCGTTCTATATTTCGGCCAAGACCGTAGTAGGTACATAGACCGACAACAAGCATATTATTTACCCATCCTTCGGCCACGTGGCCCATAAACGGCAATGAAGGGTCTAGTTTTCGACCAAGACCGTATAGACCAGTCATATCTGACACTAAAAATCGCTAAAATCGCAAACTACCGGCTAGTTCTGATTTTTAAACGGTTTTATTTAGCTTGACTCCGTATATTTGTTTGCTTCTATCTTTGTTTCAAATCTTGCGACAACTTTTTCAACTACTTCTACTGAACCGATTTTTATGAAACTTTGCACACACATTTAGTTCTCGTGACAATACAATACTATGATAATTTCAACTTGGTAACGTGGGTCTGATGATGGAGTCAGGAGGTGGACAGTGGAACTCTTCAACCGTTACTAGTAGCCCCCTCGAGTTTGGGCTCATTTGGTTAGTTTGGACGAGTGTCCCATACTTCTACCAATACACTTGGTGACGAGGGTCTGATGATGGAGTCAGAAGGTGTACAGTGGAACTCTTCAACCGTTACTAGTAACCCCCTCGAGTTTGAGCTCATTTGGTTGGTTTGGATGAGTGTCCCATACTTCTACCAATACACTTGGTGACGAGGGTCTGATGATGGAGTCAGGAGGTGTACAGTGGAACTCTTCAACCGTTACTAATAACCCCCTCGAGTTTAGGCTCATTTGGTTGGTTTGGACATGTGTCCCATACTTCTACCAATACACTTGGTGACGAGTGTCTGATGATGGAGTCAGGAGGTGTACAGTGGAATTCTTCAACCGTTACTAGTAACCCCCTCGAGTTTGGGCTCATTTGGTTTGTTTGGACGAGTGTCCCATACTTCTACCAATACACTTGGTGACGAGGGTCTAATGATGGAGTCAGGAGGTGGACAGTGGAACTCTTCAACTGTTACTAGTAACCCCCTCGAGTTTGGGCTCATTTGGTTGGTTTGGATGAGTGTCCCATACTTCTACCAATACACTTGGTGACGAGGGTGACGACATGGAATGATAAAAAATCATAGTTTAGAAAAAGATAGATAAATGTTTGAATGTTCCCTAAAGTAATTTGAAAGAAATCTGTGTTTAAAAAGACGTTTGTGCGAGACTTATGATAATGTGCGGGCCGTTGTTGTTGGGTGCGGATTTGTCCTTGTACCGAGATGTTGTGTTTGTGTATAATAATAATTAATAAGTATAAAGTTCTTATGATAAAGTGCGGACTCTACAGCGATACGAAATGAGACGTGGTGTTTTGTATAAGACGGTCGTGTGTGAAGATATACATAACCGTAAACAGCGGGCGGCGTGTGTTAATGAGGGATTTCACTGTAAAGTGCGGGCGTGTGTTAGAATTTACGAATTCACGATATTCTGCGGACATGTGTGTAAAAGCACATTCACTTCAAAGTGCGGTCGTTGTGTATATTAAGTAAAATATTACTATAATATGCGGTCCGACCGCACTTTCTCGGAGGTCCGCACGAGCCGCATTTTTGTCACGTTTTTTGAATTAGCATAGCTCTGTCGCACGCGATTGTACTGAAAATCCGTATAGAGTGGTGAGTGTGTAAAAGACAGCACTAGAAATAATTACCTGTTACACTCCTCTAACTCTTCGGGAAGACCGAGACCGCACAATCCGCAAATTTGTACAGGTCGGCACTTTCGGTAATTCGTAAACAAGGGTGTGTTTTAAGCACATGTGTGTATGTTTATACATTACAGTTTTTAGGTTTCCGTATCCCGTACGGAAGCCTATTACTAAGCCTCCGCTGTCTGTCTGTCCGTCCGTTTGTCCGAGGGCTGTATCTCTTGAACCGTAATAGGTAGCCCGTTGAAATTTTCACAGAATATGTGTTACTATGGCGGATATGATAACAAATAATAAAAAAAAAAGAAAATGTTAAAAATTAAGGAGGGCTCCTATACAACAAACGTGCGAAAAAACAATTAGTCACGCTACTGAATAATAGATGGCGCTACAGGCTTTTATACATTGGATTGATGAAAGACAAAAGATAGGCGGATATTATTGATAGCGGATAGATACGGTAACCTCCGCGCGCGAGTAAAACTCGCACTTAACAGATTTTTATATTCATAAATAGATGTATAGAGGTCAATTATCCGAAAAGATCGATTTTCCGAAAACCTATGACCCCCAATTAGGTACAGGGCCGGCCCGAATAGGCGGGCAGCCCGGGCGCCCGCCCGGGGCGCAAGGCAACTAGGGGCGCCAAAACCATACGGTCGACAAATCAAAACTCGCTGCCAAAAAATTAAAATTCGCGCCAATATCACCCTGTATGCATGCATGCATCGATCGACCGACTGACTGACCAACGTGCGCGACGCGGGCGGAAGGGCCGGGTGTGCAAGGGGCGCGGAAGCTGCGCCCCCGTCGCGCCTCCGCCTCAAATTTATGATGCGCTTTTCGAAGCATCAGAAGACCCCAGCCACGATGCATACGCTAAAAATACTGCTAGCAGTTTGGCAAAAAAGGTGCAAACGTTAAATTTTATTTGCAGTACTATTATATGGTACGAAATACTATTTCATATTAATAATGCCGTAAAATGTTGCAAGAAAAAAAAATTCATATAGAGAAAACTACTTCCTCTATCAAAAGAGTAAAAACCTTTTTAGAAGGTTACAGGGACGGCGGCTTTGCTTCTGCATTAGTTGACGCTAGAGAATTGGCGACAATTCGACACCGAACAGAGAATCCGCCCTAGAAAAAGACATTTTTCTTATGAAAGCGAAGACGAGCCTCTCCGAGATCCGCAAAAAACATTTGAAGTAGATTTCTTCAATATAATTGTAGATACAGCTATAAATTCTATGACAAGCCGTTTTGAACTACTGCAAAAACACAGTGAAGTATTTAGTTTCTTATATGATATTCAAAATCTAAAAGACCCACCTAAAGAATCAATTTTAAAAACATGTAAAGATTTCCAGCTAAGATTAACAGACGGTAATCAAACAGATATAGATGTATCAGATCTGTATCACGAACTCATTCATTTGTCACCAGAAATGCCACCAGAAAGCTATCCAACAGAAGCTTTAAATTATTTAGTCGACTCAAACCTTATAGATGTTTTTCCAAATGTTGCAATAGCGTTAAGAATTTTGCTCACATTGCCTGTAAGTGTAGCATCTGGAGAGAGAACTTTTTGAACACTTAAATTAATAAAAAATTATCTCAGGTCATCAATATCACAAGATCGGTTGGTATCACTAGCATTAATAGCCATAGAAAATGAAATAGTTAGTCATATAGATACAGAAGACGTCATAAAAGATTTTTCTGACGCAAAAGCGCGGAAGGTTCTCTTTTAAGTTGAACTGATTTGTAAAATTCAAAATATTTCATCAAAATAAATGTATTTAAAAAATATTTATTGTTTACTTTATACCATTATTATTTACCATGAATGGGCTGAACTAAAGGTAAGTAATTATGATTTCATGGTCGGAGAAGCTGGGGCGCAAAAATGATTCTTCGCCCGGGTAAAAATATAGGCTTGGGCCGGGCCTGATTAGGTAGTTCGTATAATCTACTATCGCTCTACTGTAATCGTTTCGATTACGTTAGTATGGAAAGGGCGAGGTGTTCAGCGCGCCCTTAATCTTCGACAGTAACAGAACGGCCCTTCCAACTAGGTTGACTGCGAATGATGTATGTAGGGTGGGTTCGGGATGGGCCCCAGATAACCTTCGAGAACCGCAACAGATGCGAGGAGGATCCCGGATCAGCCTTCTCGCCCGTAACGCACTTGACCCTTGACCGGTCTTGGGGGATAAATCAATAATAATGGAGATTTTAATTTGTAAACTTTGGCAGGCGGACCGTAGGAGTAAAAAATTGGTGGTCTGTAAAGTCGGTTTACGGACGATAGTTTTACGTGATAACGTCATAAATTTCTGCTGCCCGTACTTTAGAACCAGAGAGATAAATGTGTACAGGCCGACGCTTGGGCCGATTGTGCCTCTGTGTCGCTTGTTACGCGCTCTCGTTTGCACACACAGGCTCATATGGAACGTGACACTTTTTCGTGCGTGCAGTCGGTGTTCATCAATTTATAAGACGTGACGTTATCACGTCAAAAAATTGTCAGCCTCGGTAGCTCAGTGGTGCGGTCGGTGACTGTCGATCGTGATTATAAGCACACCTGGGCGCGGTCATTACTTGGATGAGGACCGCTCGGCCGTTGGAGGCTGACCGTGATTCGGATTCTACGTAGAACTGTAGATCTCTTCCCTTCTTACATTACTAGGTTCTAGGATTTAACCAGCCCGGGTTGGTACGACCGCACTGAATGAAAAGTCGATCGAAACGGCTATGTAAATAGTTCGTGTTTTCTCTCCAGTTTAGTGTAGCCGGTACTACCGAAGGGAAGCACTGAAATGGCACCTACGAATCACAGATGTTGTAGGTAATGTAGCCAACCGTGTCAGTTTGGATAAAAAAAACTTGTCAAGTGTCAACGATCTTCACGCGCAGAAAGAGGGTTCTGTCGCCATTCCCTTCTTGCACACAAGGCGTGTGCGTGCGTGGCTTAAAAAATAATACACGGGGAGAGATGCAATGATAATGATGATGATGAGAGTTATTCAAAGTGCGTGTGAGTAAAACTCTCAAATTGTTTTTTCATCGGTTAAAAAATTATTTTTCGAAATTTCTCACCGAACACAAATCTGAATTCACAAATTGTAGTCGCACTTTCAGCCTCGGGTTTTTTTTTCATTCTCGACGGGTGTTACCGACATGCGGTTTTGTCACTCACCGGGGAAACATAATTTTCACTATTTGCAAGCGAGACCAAATTTCATTAAACAAAAGGAATTTGATAAATGGAATGATAACGGAATGAACTGAAATACTTCTTGAATGTATAATAAATCTCTTTTCCCGTTTATTTGTCGGGTGCTTATCTTTATTTATCTTTCTAACGACTTAACTTTATCGTTTATGGAGTTTTTTGGAGCTTTTACTAAATGAAATTCACATGATAATATTATTGTTTCGCCGAAAGTACACAGAATGCTATAAATATTTCAATGACAAAAATACACGTTCAGTATGGTTCATCAGTGTAGAGGTAAGAGCAACAAACGATGGGTATCATAAACCCTCTCAATCAACCTCTTCCTAAAACAACACCGGCCCTTTTCTTTACCGCGGACAGACGCAGCTGGAACAGGGGCAGAAGTCCGTGACAAAGACTGGAACCAAGTGGTTGCCCTATGAGCTGCGTAATGCGCCACAGGGTCCGCAGCAGCTGAACAGGGGCAGACATCCGTGACAAATACTAGGACCAAGTGGTTGACCTATGAGCTCCGTAATGCGCCACAGCATCCGCAGCAGCTAAACAGGAGCAGACGTCTGTGACGAATACTGGGACCAAGTGGTTGCCCTATGAGCTGCGTAATGCGCCACAGGGTCCGCAGCAGCTGAACAGGGGCATACATCCGTGACAAATACTAGGACGAAGTGGTTGACCTATGAGCTGCGTAATGCGCCACAGCATCCGCAGCAGCTAAACAGGAGCAGAAGTCTGTGACGAATACTGGGACCAAGTGGTTGCCCTATGAGGTGCGTAATGCGCCACAGGGTCCGCAGCAGCTGAACAGGGGCATACATCCGTGACAAATACTAGGACGAAGTGGTTGACCTATGAGCTGCGTAATGCGCCACAGCATCCGCAGCAGCTAAACAGGAGCAGACGTCTGTGACGAATACTGGGACCAAGTGGTTGCCCTATGAGCTGCGTAATGCGCTACAGGGTCCGCAGCAGCTGAACAGGGCATACATCCGTGACAAATACTAGGACGAAGTGGTTGACCTATGAGCTGCGTAATGCGCCACAGCATCCGCAGCAGCTAAACAGGATCAGAAGTCTGTGACGAATACTGGGACCAAGTGGTTGCCCTATGAGCTGCGTAATGCGCCACAGGGTCCGCAGCAGCTGAACAGGGGCATACATCCGTGACAAATACTAGGACGAAGTGGTTGACCTATGAGCTGCGTAATGCGCCACAGCGTCCGCAGCAGCTGAACAGGGGCAAAAGTCCGTGGCGCCGACTAGGGCCAAGTGTTTGCTCTATGAACTGCGTAATGCGCTACAGCATCGCAGCAGCTAAACAGGAGCAGAAGTCTGTGACGAATATTGGGACCAAGTGGTTGCCCTATGAGCTGCGTAATGCGCCACAGGGTCCGCAGCAGCTAAACAGGAGCAGAAGTTTGTGACGAATATTGGGACCAAGTGGTTGCCCTATGAGCTGCGTAATGCGCCACAGGGTCCGCATCCCAGCACTGACCGCGCTCAGCGTTGCTTAACAACAGTCGACTGACCGCACCACTGAGCTACCGAGGCTGACGAATTTCCTTATCCCTTAGTCGACTTTTACGACATGCGATGGGGAGAGATGCAGTGGGGCTATTCTTTTTAAGTACCGGCCCCACACGGTACAATCATGTTACCACCTAGTAATGTAACGTCTACTATACACTCTCTACTGTGAGATTGTAACATGTGACGTGACGCATACGTAACTTGTTGAAAATGCGATACTGCAGAAATACACAAACCACTTTAGACTGCATATACCATCCAGCAGACAATTTCACAGAAAAGTCAGCGCAGCTAACGCCGAGAAAGCAAAAAGTATAAATTCACTCCAATCTCCGACTAAAAAGTAACAAGAAAAAAAATCTGGGCATCGAGATACATGCACTTGTTATTAGAGAGTGCGCTCGGACAACGCACCACGTTCACGTATAAAACAGAACAATTATCACCGACACTAGTCCTGGGATTATCTTGCAGGCAACTATTAAAATCGATAAATAGAGCATTGATATTGAATAGAGATTGTCAGCCTCGATAGCTCAGTGGTGCAGACAGTCAACTGTTGCTATTGAATGTTAAGCAACGCTGGGTGCGGTCAGTACTTGGATGGGTGACCGCTGACCGTTGGAGGCTGACCGAGGTTCGGATTCCTCGTAAAACTGTAGGTCCCTTCCCTCCTAATCTTACTTGGTGGTAGGGTTTAACCCGCCCGGTTTGGTACCACCGCACTGAATGAAACGTCGGTCAAAACGGCTATGTAAATAGTTTGTGTTTTCCGACCAGTTCAGTGTAGCCGGCACGATCAAAGGGGGAAGCACTGACATGGCACCTAGTTCACCCGGTGTTATGGGCTGACATCACGGACGTTGTAGGTGATGTAGCCAACCGTGTCAGTTTCCATAAAAAAAAAAAAAAAGCAAAGCGCTCAAAGAGTACGTCACCGATTAGACATAACGGTGTGTGTGACTTCATGTGTAGTAGTAATCAAGAATCGGATCAAAAGCTGCCTAATGTTAACAAAACGCTAACGCTCTGCACTCGCGCATCGGCACGTTGCGTTCCGTTCCGCCAAATGACCTATCAAGGCGCGCGTGGTTCTGCGTCTGATTCAAAGTAGCCGCATGCGGCCCTTTCATTGGTGACATTATCTGTAGTTAAGCGCATAATTTTACAATAATTTATAGGTGCACCAGCGAGGTGAGTAATTGTGTAGATGTAGCGTATATGCGTTGTATACAAGTATGAATGTGTCACATAGGTATGTTGAGTTAATGAGAGAGTTGCACCAGCATCACTTCTAACACTCGACTCTCCGCGCCGCGCCATCAGTCACGTCACTCAGTTAAAGTGACGTGATTTCTACGAAACATTCTCGGTAACGCATCCTCTAGTAAAACATCTCGGTGAGTCTCTACCATCTAGGAATATGGATGTTTAACTTTTGCTATGAATCATTTAAGCACACAGCATCGGCTGTTTCACCCCCTAAGTCCCAAAGAAATATACACAACGAGGCGGCGTTTCATACTTCATGTTACTTCTTCCAGGGAAGCACTGACATGGCACCTAGTTCACCCGGTGTTATGGGCTGACATTACGGATGTTGTAGGTGATGTGGCCAATCGTGTCAGTTGCTATAAAAAATTGCCATCCAGAGGGGGAATGGCTCCACCGTGTTGGGAAAGTTGGACAAGTAAAAGGCAGCTAAGGTACATACATATACATATCACACACGCTGAATCCCGACAATCGGGGTAAGTAGAGTAATCGGCGCAAGAACTCTGGTAAATTACAGCACAACACCGACTACCACGTTTCGCAAAGTATTCGAACAAGATTCAATCGATCAAGCAGCAAGTAAGGCACGAAGACCCACCTGCTGCATGACTCTAAGGTATTGCCGAAATTTGACAAAATGCCGTGCTAACTGGCGACAGGCTAGCGACCTGTCACCTTGGTTCGGTCCTCCCACTGAGTCATGCAGAACCAATATGGGTATAGAAAGTATTTAATTCTGTCTATTTAACAAAATACTGTTTTTGAAGTGCGGTATAAAAATTCAAATCAAATCAAAATATACTTTATTGTACACCATAAAAAGGAACACAACAGTAAATGAAACTCAAGAAGAGGTGATCACTGAAAAATAATTTGATCCCACTTCTTTGCTTTTTAATTCCTCGCTAACGTCACTTTCCGCGAGGACTGGGAGGGTGGGAAAGAGCTGCTCCAAGGCGCGGGCAGTGGCGCCCAACGGGGTCTCTCCTCCGCCGCGACTCCTCCTCCGCCGCCGCCAGCGTGAAATGGCGAAAGTTTTCCAGAAGCACGGCCAATTGGCCGGAATCTCCAGGGTTGAAGCGCGCTGTATAATTGCTTGATTGCAATCTAGTACTTTTTGCTGGCATTTTATTGTCGGTAGAGCCCGCCGTTAGCAACTGCAAGGGTTTGACTTCTGCCAGGTCCGCCCATTTATTTTGCGAGTTTTCGAACGTTATATTTTGATAAGATACGTTTACGTAGAAAAACTTTATTCCCTCAAAAACCTATTACAAAAACAAACACGATGTATAGGTAATTTACGTGAGGGGCAAAGTCGGCCTTATTCGTTACAGGGATTTCTTCCAGTTAAACTTTGAATTTTTGAGTGAAATATAATTAGGTAGTAGCAAAGGATTTCACTTCAGTATAGGAATGAAAAAAAAATATGTGAAAACATTATTTGTTAATGCTTTTAATTGTATGTAAGTATGCGCCTATTTATTATGTATGTTTTGTGACTGTGTGTTTCCCAAATAAAATAAAATAAATAAAACATAATATACATACATACATTGCACACGCTGTTCGGGTTAAGCAGAGTAGTCGGTGTTGTGTTCCAAGTACTCTCATTATATTCTTCATGCATGCTCGTCGGTTACGGGTACTACGCACTTGACCCTTTTTGAACACATACCCGAACTGGTCCAGGTACGTGCGCCTAGGGCGACCCTTCCCGACTCTTCCACTCACATAAAATTCTTTCATTAGTCTCCTATCACCCATTCTTCCATAATTGGATATAGATAATTGAAGACGTGAGTGGACGAAGGTACTATGTAAATTTTTTTTAGAAATGCATTTTTTACCGTAAATGAAGGTGTTGTAATCAAGTGGCACTGACAGAAAATCCGAAATCACGACGGAAATAGGAGTTATTCAAGTGGTGAAGGTGTTATGTACACGAAATTGTAGGTTTTTCCGTGGAAGAAGGAGTCATGGTCATATAACACCTTATTCCAGTTTGATCATCTCCAAAGATCACCCATACATTGAATTTTTTGTTCATGATGAAGGAGCTATGTGGTACAAAACACCTTCATCCACAAAGCAAAAAAAAAAACATAATGCATGGCTTTGTACGCTTTTCATGTATATACAAAGTAAACTCAAAAATTTTAAAGTCCTAAATTAAAAAAGTTGAGCCATAAACTTTGACCTAATTTTTCTCAGCTTTTTGTTTTTGTTACAAAGCACCTTTGTCAAATAATTTTGTAGTTTCTATCGCAATTACATTTTAAAAAGTGTGGTTACATGTTAATATTTAATTGTGTTCCAATCGGGTGTTCAAGACGAATTTATCGCTCTGACCCAGCTCCAAGAAAATTAATTTACCATTTTTTTTTTCGCTTTTAGGTTTCCGTACCCCGTACGGAAGGAAGCCTGTTACTAAGCCTACAACGTCTGTACGTCCGTCCTTCCGTCCGTCCGTCCATCCGTCCGATGGCTGTATCTTTGGAACTGTAATAGCTAGCCGGTTGAAATTTTCACAGAATATGTGTTATTTTGGCGGATATAACAAGAATTAATAAAAAAATATGAAAGTGAAAAATAAGGGGGATCCCCATACAAGAAACGTGTTTTTTAACGTTTTTGTGGTGCGGAAACCTCTATGCACGAGTCCGACTCACACTTGGCCATTTTTTTTATGTTGTTGAGCTTTGCCACGCTATATACTACTGACAACCAATCTATGCGGATCCAACTCCCAAGAAATAAAATCTTCCTGCACCCCTATTGGTGGCTGCCAAACGATTGCTGGTCGCAGAGTATAAAAGTTAACCATTACAGAGAGTTTAATTGGAATGCGTCCAAGCGGCCACGAGTTAATCCTGGAGGTGGGGAGGGGTTGGGGGGTCGGTGGTTTTGTTGACCGAACAAGTTAAAGTTTGATTTCATTCATTATTGTAGCAAATTGGAGCGGTTAGTGTAACGGCCTGCAGCGATAGTGAAATCACCAAACTGGACCTATTGTTGACCGTAATTTTGTCTAGGTACGAACAAAACGTTGTTACTTGCGAAGTTTGTTTGTCAGTTCTTCTTCGCATTGAATTTAGAACTGGCGGAATTTTCAACATGTCCAAGTGTAGGTTACCTACCTATGGATGAAATTATACAATAAACAATAAACAACTGAGTGAAATGCTATGAAAAAAATATAATAAGCGAAAATATTGTCATTAGTATCCTAAGCTGACTTAGTTAAGTCTGAGTGTTGATGAAAAAAGAACGCACTCTCAGAGATAATGACAAATTTATCTAAAGTCGAGTAATGTTGTCTTGGTGCAAGTAGTGGTTTCACTTAACGAGTTGCGGATTAAAGCTTTTGTTTTTAAGGTTCCGTATCCATACGGAAGCCTACAACGTCTGTCCGTCCGTCCATGCGTCCGTCCGTCCTAGGGCTACATATCCTTTGATCCGTTTAAGGTTGCCGGTTGAATTTTTCTGTGTTATTTTGGCAGATATCAATACTAATAATAAATCTGTAAGGAATCTCGTACTTACAGAGCAGATTTCTAAAAATCATGAATTTAGTTTTACTATCATACAGTCCACAAAGGCAATATCTCATAAAACAAAGCAACTTACTCCATGACCATCCTTTACAGATTTATTATTAGTATTGATTGATGATTTATTTATTTATTTGTTTCGGAACTAAACAATCCTGAAACCGAACTCGACAGAAATAAACCCATCAATGTTTCATATGTCTACCGAGTTTGCTAGAATATTTATTAATACTATGAAATCCTACCGAAACACGCAAAGTCGGCTTAGGGCACGAAATACGGTTTCCGTGTATCTTGCACAACAAATTTTCCATTAAAATAAAACAAAGCAGTTGGGTTGGGAGGAGAATGCTGGATTTATACGTCGCTTCCTAAGCGCGAGCATTGTTTTGTACCTTCCGTTTTCGCGGGACGGCCTTTGAATATTTAAGCACTATATTTCAGAAACAATAAAATTTATTAATGCCCTCTCATATCACCTTTAAGAGGCTGAAGTACCCCAGCTGTAAGCTGAAACGGGAAGCTAAAATTGATTTGCATTAAAAACAGATTAGTACTCGAACGTAATGTATACGAAATATATAATTTTCTGGTACGTTTGTACATTAAAGTATGTAAAGTATTATATGGTTATATATTAAATTGTTATATGGAAACTGACACGATTGGCTACATCACCTACAACATCCGTGATGTCAGCCCATAACACCGGGTCAACTAGGTGCCATGTAAGTGCTTCCCTTCATTTCATGTCGGCCACACTGAACTGGACTTGGGTTATTCTTTTGAAGTACCGGCCCCACACGATACAAAACGGATTAGTTAAAATGCTTCATACTCCTTTCGGTAGATGGCGCGCACGCATACATTTTTTAGTTTTTCTATGGGAACCCCCGTGAATTTTTTACTTTTTCTTATTTTTATTATTTGTTGTTATATCGGCCATAATAACACATACTTATTTTGTGAAAATTTCAACGGGTTACCTATTACGGTTCAAGAGATACAGCCCTCGGACAGACAGACAGACAGACGGCGCAGGCTTAGTAATAGGGTCCCGTACAGGATACGGAACCCTAAAAACAATATCTGTAGGGCCGAAATTTCATTTCTAATTTTTCCACGTCCTCGAGCGCTTTAAAACCTTGGACATTGAGATTCAGAGTCCGACGACAAGACAATACCGCGGTATTGTGGATATACACGGTGTTGCAGTTGCCCCCGTAATATTTTTAAATGACATAAGGGGGTTATTCTATATCTGAAACTAAACAACTTCTGTGGCGAAAAAAAATTTTTTGAAACAAAAAAAAATATTTTTCCCAAACAAATTTTAAACACCTATTCTCAAAGTGTATGGAGAAAAAAAAATTTGTTTTCTTCAAATTAAAAAGTAGTACAACAAAACTTGTTCTATTTCACGTACAGAATCACCCCCTTTCGGGTTTTACGGTTGGAGTTGCAACACCGTGTATAACATGTTGCATTGGGGAGGTGTAGATTCAGAAGTGTATGCGCGCGCGCACCGCACGTCGTCGTGACCGCGCGCCGCGTCCCTCTGCGCTCCGGACTCCGGAAACACGGCGAGCGCTGCTGCCAATTCACTCTGTTCGCATTTCTTTAGTGCACTTTGTTGTTACACGTACAAGATAGGCAAATGGCGTCTAAAATTTAGGAAAAAAACCCACCAAGTGCGCACCGATGGTTCCGTATCGCCATGTCATGGTTAGCGCCACTCGCGCCATCTATAGTGTGTTATGAAATGCTTCATATTAGTTAAATGTCATGATTAGTTAAAATACTTCATAATCTATTCGTTAGATGGAGCGCGCGCATACACATGTTGATTTCTTCTATGGGAACCCCCGTGATTTTTTTCCTTTTTTATTTTTTTATTATTTACTAGCTGTTGCCCGCGGCTTCCCTCGCGTGAAATTCGTATTTCAAATAAGAATCAAAGCAACTAACGGCGAGGCCGAAGGCCCAGCTGCATCCTGGAAGACAATAAACCTTCACGAAGAAAGTAAGTAACTAAGGGCGAGGCCGAAGGCCGAGCTGCGTTCAGGAAGACGATAAACCTTCTCGAAGAAAGTAAGTAACTAAGGGCGAGGCCGAAGGCCGAGCTGCGTTCAGGTAAACCAAAACCCTCTTCTGCCTTCGGGCCTCGCCTTAAATGACTTCCCTTCTTCGATAGCATATAATATCGTTTACTCCATCTATTTATTTAATAAAATATATAAAAAAGTAATATTAATAACTAAATAATTAAAACCTACCTAACAAACATTAAAATAACTATCATAAAAGTGGCGTTTTCAAATGTTCCTAGAACACTTGCGGCATTACCCCGCTGGATGGCAAAGCTTACCGTTTGAATGAAGTAGGCCCTTGATTGCGGGACACCAGTTGCGTCCACCAGCAGAGACCCAAGCCTCTTCAAGAAGCTTTTGGCTTCAATGACTGCTCCACGGACCGAGGGTTTCAACCGCAAACGCAACAAATTCGAAATCTTGAATTATATATATCTTAATATTTATTGCGTTTGAGGCTGTCCGCCCAGGCCTCGGCCGCGCCGGCCGGTCTTGAAGATGCCCGAACGTGACTTGGAGCCAATGTGAGAACACAAATGGCGTCCCACATCAAAGACCTACCCTTGGCCCATGGAACTAAGGTGATACCATCGGGCCTCTTGCCATCCAGCCGGGAATAACCGCAAGGTTTTAGGATGCACGGTATGTTTGCCGTCAGAAGCGTGGCCTTTATAATATAATAATAAATTAATTTAACTCAATCTTAATATCGCTTAGTTACCTACTTTATTCGAGATGGTCTAGCTTCATCCAGAACGCAGCTCGGCCTTCGGCCTCGCCTTAGTTACTTACTTTCTTCAAGAAGGTTTACCTTCTTCCTGAACGCAGCTCGGCCTTCGGCCTAGCCCTTAGTTACTTGCTTTCTTCGAGATGGTTTAGCTTCTTCCCGAATGCAGCTCGGCCTTCGGCCTCGCCCTTATTTACTTGCTTTCTTCAAGATGTTTTATTATTTATCAGAATGTAGCTCGGCCTTCCGCCCCGCCTTAGTTACTCACTTTCTTCAAGATGGTTTAGCTTTTTCCTGAACGCAGCTCGGCCCTCGGCCTCGCCCTTAGTTACTTCCTTTCTTCGAGATGGTTTATTATTTATCAGAACGTAGCTCGGCCTTCGGCCTCGCCTTAGTTACTTACTTTCTTCAATATGGTTTAGCTTCTTCCTGAACGCAGCTCGGCCTTCAGCCTCGCCCTTAGTTAATTGCTTTCTTCGATATGGTTTATTATTTATCAGAATGTAGCTCGGCCTTCGGCCTCGCCTTAGTTACTTACTTTCTTCAAGATGGTTCAGCTTCTTCCTGAAAGCAGCTCGGCCTTCGGCCTCGCCCTAGTTACTCGCTTTCTCCGAGATGGTTTATTATTTATCAGAACGTAGCTCGGTCTTCGGCCTCGCCTTAGTTACTTACTTTCTTCAAGATGGTTTAGCTTCTTCCTGAACGCAGCTCGGCCTGCGGCCTGCCCATAGTTACTTACTTCATTCAAGAAAGAATTTTTTTTTTCTTCCTGAACTCAGCTCCGACTTCCGCCTCGCCCTTAGTTACTTTCATCGAGAAAGAATATCGTTTACGTGAGCGCAGATCCGCCTTCGGCTCCGCCTTTAGTTACTTACGTTTTTTTTTAATACGAATTTCACGCTAGCGAAGCCGCGGGCAACAGAAATATAAATTGCACCAATGACAGCGACATAAGTTTGACTTCAATTTTTTTTATTTTTTATTTATCAAACATTTTGTCACCGGCCAGGTCACGTCGAGATGACAGTTCTCCGTTGTCAACTTGTCATTTAAAATTTATAATAATTTTAATTTTTATTATATTTTTTTGTTTATTATGTTAATCCGGGATATACACTGTCACTATACAAAGTTTCGTCAAATTCCGTTCAGTGGTTTTTGCGTGATGCGCGTACAGACAAAGAGAGATTATTAATTTAACGATTTTATTATATGTATATAGATGTATAGATTGTTATATCGGCCACAATAACACATATTCTGTAAAAAATTCAACGGGCTACCTATTACGGTTCAAGAGATACAGCCCTCGGACAGACGGACAGACAGACAGACGGCGTAGGCTTAGTAATAGGGTCCCGTACCGGATACGAAACTGAATTGTCCCGCGATCTAGAATCACTGCAACTCTACGGCTTCGATCATAAAAAATATGTTTTCTGTCTACGCTCTACGGGGATATCGGCTCCCTAAGTGTGCTCTATCGCTTGTTCCATGATGAGTGCTCGGAGGAGATGTTTGTTTAACGCAATCCAGCCGTCCCCTTTCCGCATCCGCACCACGCGCACTGGGCAGGGATTGTATCTCTACCTACACGCTGGCCTTACCGCGGATTCGTACCAATTGGTTCTACAGATCTTTCCTCTTACGGAAACGGTAAATTCTGTAACGCTCTCGCTGCTCATACATAATAATTAAATAACAAGTACAGTCTCAGGTCCTTCAAGAGGGGCGTGAATAGGTATGGCATTCGCAACCTTCGCATACAACCGAATGTCCATGGGCGTCATTCGTTCTTATGGGTGGATCGGCGCCACCACATGTCGCGCTTTCAATAAAAAAACTGTATTTCGCAGGAAGCGTTTGCAATGCATTGCATTGCATTGCATTGTCTTGTATTGTATTGTATAATATATTTAATGCACTCAAATAAAATATGGTCAAAAGTTAACACATAATGCCTCTAGGCAATTTCTATCTTTGTGGTATGATAACTGCCATGTGAGTAACGTAAATAAATATATACAGAGTGTTTCATGACCATAGGTCATAAAGCAAACCAGGTACTCCTGAGCCTATTTGGAGTAAAAAAGTTAGATGACATTTTGTTCTACGGTGAACTTTTTTTTTACATACTAAACTAACTAAAGACACTCCATTTACTAAATGCTCCCGTGTGAATAGATCGATGAACATGTGCGGGCGTCGACAATGCACAGAGCGGAGCGGCAACGTCGCAATGTAGCGAGCGTCGGGTCGGTCGCACTACCGTAGTATTTTGCGCGCGAAAACTAATTTAATTAATACCCGTAACTCCGTAATACCTGACAAAACTTAACTGGGCCTTTTAGACTTCAAATTAGTCAAGGAATCACTGGTTTGCTTTATGACCTATTTTTTATGGTTCTAGTTCTATACCTACATAACTAAGGAAATAAATACATATTTCCTACCCTGTCTCTCCTCTGCCCAAACTCTACATTCGACGCATGCCAGTGCCAAGTGTTACACAACTCAAGAAATATCACGAGTTAGAACACAAGTACTGACATACTTCAAGCAAGCTACATTACGTAATATCGCACAACGCTTCCTGCGAAATACGGCGTGTTAGATGGTGGCAACGTCTTCTAACGACCGTACAGATACGAGGATTTTTGCTTGACTACGCGAAGCGAAAAGGAGCTTTTATGATTTTGGCAGCGCATAAAGGATGTTGTAACGGCCATTAAATTAAATTTAGGAAATGATTATTGGGATCAATAGTAACAAAAAAGTCAAATAACTTTTTTCTGATTACCTTATTATAGAAAATTACAGTTTTCATACAAACTAATTGATTAATTTTGTCTAAAAAGGATCTAATGTTCCGCACAAACGTGGGAATGAAAGGCGCGCGGTGAGTGAGCGAGCAAGACGAGTGCGCGGAGCGAGGAGATGCGCGGGGGCGCGGCGGCGGCGCGGCGTTAGTTTTTCGACCCCAACCGTTCCCGCGCCAGCACCCTCCCCCGCGCGCGTCAAATTACACTTGACGAAAACATAAATTTCTAAAATTAATATCTCCAAAACTAGAGACTTTAGAGAAAAAATTTATTTACTTTTTTGTCTTGGAAGACATGAGGATTGCGCTTGCGAAATTAATGTACTGGCCGTTACAACAACCTGTATAATTTGTCTACCGGCGAGTGTGTTTCCCATTTCGCCAGGTGGGACGGCGATATCAAGTACGTCGGCGGAAAGCAGTGGTACCGTACCGCTGAAGGCCGAGAGGACTGGAGGAAAATTGGAGAGGCGTATGTCCAGCAGTGGACGCATACACGTTGACTGACTTACTGTGTTTCTCGTTACTTTCAATGTGGGAGACTTATAATATAAACGTCGCACTGTACTTGCGCGCGCTAACTACCTACCGCCCGACGGGCCGCCGCCGTCGCCGCCGCCGGCGCGGCGGTCTATTTCAGTGGAAATTCGTCAGCCGCGCGAAGTATACATAGACGTTCGCCCACGCAACTGTGCGCAGCTGCAAATCAATAACTACTTTACACTCGATCGTTAAGGTACATTTTCGCAAGCAGCGATTGGCGACGTGAAACAGTAGGCTAGGTAGGAACATTTTCTATGGAGCGATTTATCTGTTACGAAGTAACTATTAAGTAATCTGTGGTCGTACTAACGAGCTGGATGGAGCTTCAATAGCCCGCAAGCTTGCTGGTATGATGTCTAGCTTAATAATTAAAAAAATTAAATTTGTTGTATCAATTTCTATTTTATAAAACACACCGTGAATTCCTTCCTTTCCTTTCCTTTCCTTCCTTATCCTTACCTTTAATAAAATCCAACGTCTGCTTTCTGTCTGTCTGTCTGTATGTATGTCTGTCTGTCCGCTTATAACTCGAGAACCACTGAACCGATTTTAATTTAAAAAAAATCTACGGATAGTTTGATTCTTCCCATCAACTATAAGCTACTTACTATCACGCTAAATGGCTTATGAGGTTAGCAGAGAAGTGAAATATGAGAGCGGGCGGAGCCGCGGGCACAGCTAGTACAAAATAAAATCGAAACCGGTGTAAAATTGTAGGTCCCTTGCATTTACATAAAAAATCTTAGAGAAAAAGTTAAGCAAAAACATAATAATATACATATAAACTACATATATACATACTATACATTGTACTTCACCTAATCGGGCAGTCTGGTGAGACTAAATTGGTCATACATACATAATGTATAAATTATTTCAAATTTATACCGTGAAGGAAATGTGATTGTTAATAGTTTTATGCTTTTTACTTAGGTACTTGTCTTTTCTGTTGTTTATGTGTTTTTTTTGGTTTTTTTTTTTTGTTTTCGATCTTTTAATAAAACTACCTGTTGTGTTTATGTGAATTGGTGCATAGGCGGTAGCATGGGTTGCGGGGCATGGAGTGGCACACTTAATATACATATATTAAGTGTGCCACTCCATGCCCCAGTAATACCAGTAACAAAGCATTTAAAATAAAACTTAAGTGTTATCTTCTTACACAACAGAGGAAGAATTAAGTCTGCTTACCTCACTGTACGTGTCTTTACTATTTTTCTTATACATTAGGTATATGTTTTTATTTAGGAATTTATCTAACTCTCAAAATTTATAATTGTATGCACAAGCAACTATTTATTCTTTAGTACCGATATCAAATTAACTTGTCTAAATTGTATATTCATATATTTATATATATATAAATATATATAACAAATACATTCATTTATCATTAAAATATTGTAAGCTAGAGCGGAAGTTGTATGTCTTCAATTGTTAATCTTTAAATTGTTCAAGGGCTGGACTTAAATACAGCGCTGAGTCTAGTGAAATCTTCACTAGACTCAGCATAGGCTGTGTTCAGTCCTTTTTTTTTCCTTTTCCTTCGTAACTGTTTAAATGTTATGTGTTAATTAATATTACTTGTCTTGATTGTTTTTAAATGTGTCTTAATATGTTAAAATAATGTAATGCTGAAGGGAAAAAATAAATATTTCTTATTTCTTATTTCTTATTTCTTATATATATGTATATATATATATTGGGTGTGTTTTGTGTCTCGCATCCAGGTTATTCATAATGTATTTAGTTCACTTTATGAAAAAATGTTAAAAGGGCCAACTGAAAAACAGCGCTGTAGGGCACGTTCCTACAGCAAAACTGCTGAGTTGGTTCTTCTTTCTCCTTCAGGTTTCTTTCTGTTATCGTTTTACTTGTTGTCGTTTTATATGTAACTACCTATAGGAGAAATAAATATTTTTCATTTCATTTCAAACACTAAAATGTTTTATTAGGTCCCGACAAGATGTCGTTTTATTAGGTCCCGACAAGATGTCGTTTTACTAGGTCCCGACAAGATGTCGTTTTATTAGGTCCCGACAGGATGTCGTTTTATTAGGTCCCGACAAGATGTCGTCTTATTAGGTCCCGACAAGATGTCGTTTTATTAGGTCCCGACAAGATGTCGTTTTATAATTGCAATACACTCCAATAACACACAAGTCATATCTACATTATAGCAATGATACCATAAAATATCGCTTATAGTTTGCATCAAATTATCGATAGCACCTACAAGAAGAACTGCAACGCGACTACCAAATATGTGGTGATTAAGCCAGCGTACGTCACCAAGAAGCCGAGGTCAACTCGGAACACGCCGTACACGGTGATGTCTGTACTCTGCAGAGTGATCGCGCGGATCACCGCGCGCACGCGGCGTCGAGTTTCTGCAATCATAATTCGAGCAATCATTATAGTGATTTTGTATTGTAATGTAAATAAATAAATATCAATAATAATTAATAAGTAATGTGGCCCGTCGACTCGACGATCGTTGTGGCCATAGTCGTATCAGCGCATGGGCTGATGGCTAAGAGCCTCGACGACCACCTTAAGAGTCTCTCGCTGAGTGGTTGGGTCAAGGGCCAGATCCAGAAGGCAGCCCTGCTCGACACTGCACGCATCGTCCGGAGGTTTCTCTCCCTAGGGCCCGACCATCGGTAGGTTGGGTTCGCCTCGCCGCCGTTGGTGGAAAATCTATTTAGTTTTATATTTTATTTTTATATGTTTTTATATTCTACAAGCTGTGCCCGCGGCTCCGCCCGCTCTCATATTTCACTTCACTGCTAACCTCATAAGCCATTTAGCGTGATAGTAAGTAGCCTATAGTTGATGGGGAGAATCAAGCTATGCGTAGAATTTTGTTTTATTAAAATCGGTTCAGTGTTTCTCGAGTTATAAGCGGACAGACAGACACTCAGACAGACAGAAAGCAGACGTTGGATTTTATTATAGGTAAGGATAAGGATTGTATACAAAATAAGTTTTAAAAAAATGTGTAAATAAATCTGAATAATAATTAACAAAATAAGGAATTTTGTAATGTGTATATACCTGTGGTATATACTTAATTGCACCCAAATAAAATATGGGCAAAAGGTAAAACTCAAGGCCTCCAGTAATATACCTTTGGGGTATGATAACTGCTAGGTAAAGTAGCGGAAAGATATATACATATCATGGCAGAGGTACAGAAATACAAAATATACGATAAACTTAAGTATTAATAGTTACACATTATGAAAATATATAACTATATATACCAGATATAAATAAAGATAGACTTAATTTACGTAATATTTTCAAATATATATTTATTAACTCTGAACATGGGAGATATCGTTTTGAAACAGAAAAGGTACTAGGACAGGAAGTGCTTCTTCAAAGTTCTTAATGGGTGATGGAAAGGTGTCTCTAATACAATGACTTAACATACTAAAATACTTAATTTACATAAAATTTATCTATGACTCTATATAGCTTAATCCAACGTTGAAATAGGTAGATAATTAATATAAAAACCAGTCAAGTGCGAGTCGGGCGCGTGCACCGAAGGGTATGTACCACCACACAAATATTGTTGTGTTACACAAATATTTACTAAAAACACTTTGTTTTGTTTCTTACGGTCCGGATCCTTAGCGCGAGCCGGACTCACTTTTGGCCGGTTTATATTATTTCAGGCTTTACTTTAGAGTTTGCACTAAAATATCACTAAGCTTGATCCTTCTATGTGTTACCTTTGACAATAGAGAAAAAGAAATGAAATTTTGAAAATAAAAACATGTTTCTTGTATGGAACCGATCTCAGTGTTTTTTTCATTATATGTTAGTATTACCGTTATATTAATACATAGTCTGTGAACATTTGAAAAATCTGAATTAATTGTGAAGACATTTGAAGTTCATTATTTATTTATTTAATTGTATTTTTGAATAAGTAAATAGATGAATTATCAATTACCTTTATCCTTAGTCCTCACAGCAACGCTGATCAAGGCTACCTTCAAATTATGCACCTTGCACTTGAGACGCTGGCACGACACGCAGAGCAGAATCAGTATTACGAACATTCTGCCGAAGTACATCAAAACCTGCGCATTGTGGCTGACGCCGAAGTCGAAGGGGATCTGTAGGAGAAAATGATAAAGATTGTTTAATAATTGTAATATTTGAAGCTATTTTAAGAATTATGGTCTCTAAGCGCTGGTGAATAATATATATATCAGCATTTTCATTACATGAATGTTGTAAAAATATGCTCACCCCTTGCTCGAGTCCAATTAAAGTTTCAAATACCAGGGATAAGATTTCATGCCAAAATAAGCACTTCAGGTAGAGAAGTATCTGAAAAATTTGCATAATGTATGTATACATTAGATGGCCTGTCGCAATTTAAAAATGTGAGTTTAATATTTTTAATTTCGAAAACGTTCATTAATCTTTATAAAAAGTTAACTATTTATGAGACATATTAAATGAATAAATTTTGTGATTTGTGAAATATTTTCAGTCAACTTCAACCTCATATCGCTATAACGACACGAGCTTATTTAATATAAGAATCAAAACGTATTATGTACCGGTAATTGGAAATAATCTCTGAGGCGTCCGACTATTTCAAAAATCCTAATATATTTCTCGCTCGTTTTATTGATGTTGACCAAGTCGTTGAAGCTCCCAATATGTTCGACCGTGGTCGGAAAGGACCGCATCTGTTCTATCGATGCCTTGTCGATCAACACAGTCGTGTTTTCCGCTTTCGGAATCAGAATCCTCGTTACTTTTTCCATGCAGTCGGACAAGATCAACATCAGAGTTGAAAATATCAATATCTCGCATTCGATCACACACGTCGATCCAAACGCTTGAAGGTCCCATTGAAAATGTCCAATCGGACCAAATAATGAGTAACTCTTGTAGAAAGACAGCAACATGTTAAAAATAATCCAAAATGTGAGCACAGTATTAAGGACAAAATATTTTCTCAAACACAAGTTTTTGTAGCTATATAGTTCCTTATAAACAGCAAAGACGTCTTTGGATATGCACTTGAAATTGGTGCTGGCGTTGGGTCGATAGAGATTCTTGAAAGTTATGACGATGCATCCAAGATAGTTCACACAACGGTAGAAGAACGTCGGTAAAATTAACATGTTTTGGTTTGTGAAAATTGTAAAAATCATTGCGTTGAAGAAAATGTATGAAAATGCCAGAAAACCACAGATAGAATATAATATTATGAGGGTGAATAAAGTGAGGTTTAAACTTTTAGATTTTGTGATACCAGAAACGCCGAATATAGTTTGAAGAAGTAGAGGGGGTTGGAATATGTTCCACGGTGTCTCTTCAAATGTCCACATTGCTATAGATCAACTTTTCACAACTTATTTCTCAAAATAGGATGACGTGCATAGTTTTAGAATTCAATCTTCAAAATACTGATGGATCTCAGAAATTATTCATTGTTCGGTGTGCTTGAAATTACTATTAATCATATAGTTATAAAATGGATGACCTGCCCCTTAGTAAGAAAATAAATTAAATCTACACAAACTTTATCAAATCAAGTAAATTACTGATTGCTGATAATGTAAATTACAATTAATCATAGAGCTAGAAATGGTTAGAAGGTCTAGCTTTTTGGGTAACTAGCTATTCCAGCGGTTTCGCTTCGCGGTGAAATATTCTGTTATCAGAGATGTGCCACAATCCGACAATGAAACCCCCATGAGAATCGATGGAGTGGTTTTCCATTTACAAGCGAACATTAATGATGACGGCGCATACGAAAATAGATAGATAGAACTGATAGGAGTAGGTGAGTGGAACTGCGGGTAGATGTGTGGTGGGTGAGTTGTTCTTGTTAATAGGTACAAGTACATATTATATCAACCACCTATAGTACAGCCATCAATGGCCAGTTTAGGTGGAAGTAAATACTACCAGACTGTTGTTTATCTAAAACAAGTTACGTACAACTAGTTTATGTGGAAAAAATAAAAACAAAATTTTAAAATGTATCGTAACGTAGTTTTAGAAGTCAACAATAAAAAACTTTTTACTTTTTTAGATATTTTCCGATTTTGCGCTTAATTTTTAGGATGTATTTTCCTTTATCAAATATAAATTATTTTCCTTCGTAATCATCATTACCGATGCGTAAATAAAACTTTTTCTAAAATACACGTAAGATAAGTAAAATACTATTACAAAACAAAAAGAAATAATATTTCGTTCGTTCATTAAATTTCAGACAGAACAAATCATGACTTTGAAAAAGGGTCGGTCAGTGTTTATGCGTGCACTGCTGGACATACGCATCTCCAATTTTTCTGCAGTCGTCCCAGCTTTCAGTGGTACGGAAGTACGGAACCCCTGATAGCGTCTGACGTACTTTATGTCGTCGTTCCACCTGACAGGTGGTCTGTTTTCCCTTACTCCGTTTCCCTGTCCAAGCCCCTGCGACGAACTAGCCTCCCACCAAAGTATATTTTGTATTTATACTTCACCCGATAGGTGTTGTCGAATAATTATTCCGAAATTCCACGCTTCCGCGAGTAACCTCTAAAATAAAACATGGCCTGCGTTTAGCATTCAAGTGATCTCTAGGTAAACTCAAACAATGCATACATACGTATACACTGAATTAAGTGTAAATGGACCCTGTATCTTCCTCTCTTCGAGGAAGCGTTGTGTAACCGTATAACCCAGAGTACTAACTCAATCCCTAGCTTTCTATCCTAACCTTTGTTCTTCGAATAATATTCTAAATACATATGTAATTTTCTGCCTAAGTCCGCCTCTCCTATATCACTGTGTCTCTTCCACCACATTGTAATTGTCTGTATTCTCTCCTCCCAGAAATTGTGTCAACCAGTAATTTTCAAATTATTCAAACAATTTCCCCCCCCCGGAGGGGGAAGTAAGGAGCTCCACGAGTCCGGGTTTCCTCACCCGGGCTCTCCACGCTCCTCACAGTGGCCATCATCCATATAGGGCTGCTTTACTACCAGCAGCTCTATTTTGTATACCTAATGGCCCCCTTTGATTCCTATCCTGTGAAGAAACTGTTTCTCTTAGGAAGAGATTTAAAATGAAACTCGTGGTGTAATGTGGATGATTTAGGGCCCCTACGGACCCCAAATCCTAAAGGCGTGCGTGTGTGTGTAAGTGTGTGTGTGGTCCCTATCCTAACCTCGTAGTACTTCGTCCGACGGGCTCCGCCTATCGAAAGAAGGCTACCACAGGTTTCCTCCTCAGACGGTCAGCTCAGCTTGCACCGGTCCTTAGAGTACCGCCACTCCTTCGCCCAGATAGAATAGTTATCGCTCTAACAGATCATAACAATTTGGACCTCTTCCCCTAGCAGGACTAAGGAGAACCACTGTGGGGTATTTACCTGGTCTTCCTAGTGCCTAACCTCACTAAATACTACACACTATGGTACTACTCGTTCTCACGAAGTGAACCCTCTCTCCCTTGCAGAATTAAGGAGAATTAATTCACACAGCTACATGGCTAACCTACCATATGACTTTAATACTAATAAAATGAAAAGGTCCCCACGGCCTAGCAGGATTAAGGAGAATTACTGAGGGGTACCTACCTGGCCTTCCTAGTACCTACCTCACTAAATACTACACACTATGATACTACTCATTCCCACGAAGCGAACCCTCTCTCCCTTGCAGAACTAAGGAGAATTAATTCACACAGCTACATGGCTAACCTACCAATATGAATTTAGTGTTTGAAGAACCTAACTACCCACGTTATAATTTGATAGTTTAGCCAGAATTCCAGTTGCTCTTCGACCTTATGTTACGTCTTCTTACCACGAGGCATTTTCTCGTGATATCAGAGAGAATGAACTGAATCTTGTGCGAACAAGCGTGTATGCTTATTCAGCATAGCTAGCGTTGCCACCCAACATTCCATCGAAAGGAAAAGAACCTCGCATGAGTGCGCGCGTATGCATATTTCAGCAAAACCCGCAACCCACATACAACGTTCCAGGGAAGAACCCTGTGAGATCGTGCGTGTATGCATATTTCAGCAAAACCCGCTTCCCTCACAACATTCCGTGAAAGAACCCTGCGTGAGTGGGCGTGCATGCATATTTCAGCGTACCCGCTCCCCCACCCAGTGCTCCAAAAGGGAAAAGAGCCCTGTAATAGTATGCTTGTATGCATATTTCAGCATAGCTAGCATCCCACACAGTGCTCCAATGATGGTCCATATAAAAATATTTCACATCCCTAATACTAGCAAATAATTTCTGAAAAGCCAGTATTGTTTCCAAAACTAGCCCAGCCACCAAAAGAAGACTTCAAGACAATGCAATTTAATAGAACTGGTCGAATTGCAACTAGAAAACTCCAAAATATCGCGCGGCGTCCGAGACTCACCGAAACGTTGATGCCGAAAAGCAATGGCGCTCGATGCGACTTAGCGATGACCGGGACTCAGGCAAGTTGTTCCTCCGAGGCTCGCAGCTGCAGAAAAAGTGCTCCTACCGTGTTACACGCCCTTAAATAGCCTCGCTTTCTTACTCCCACCCTTACCCCCATGACCAATCGAAAATCATCCCCAACATCATTTCCGCGTCTCCCATTGGTCGACCAATCACAATGCCTGAAGCAATTTTCCTTAAAAATGCGTTCCATATTTCCCTAAAACTTTCAGTAACTAATCTCTGAAAAATGCTACGAATTTACAAGAGTAGATGTAATACAGTCCATTCGTCCTATATCTTACTGCATGCCGACCTATAATACTTATCTATCATCATTTCTCGCTTATACGGTGTTGCTAGTCATTCCTGTTCAGAATGTATGCACGTTGTATTTTCTGCGCCTGACTACACGCCACCCGCAATAATTTATACGCACCGCGGTCTCTTTGCTATACTCCCTACCCAGGCGCTAAACTAACTCCTACGCCCTATAACATTTTACCAGCCAGCCTTCATACGTCCTATTGCTAGCTATTTTCATTGAGGTAGGTTGTGATTCATCACAGTCGCCCGCCTAGAGGCGATTTTCGCGGCATGGGAAAGAATTTATTTTCTGCTTCCATGATCGCGACTAGCGTCTCTACACCACACTATAGTCTATGTCTGTCTGTCGCCAACATATATTAATGCTATGGCTGCAGTACTGCTTTGCGTAGATGTGCCTCTGTTAGGGTGTTCGTTCCCTCTCCAGAAGGTCCGTAGTACCAACAACTTCTTCTAATAGGGTGTTTGTTCCCTTACCAGAATGATTGTGGCATTTTATTTTGGGTGCTAAGCAGTCCCGACCACACAACACAACATATGGGCATTCGTCCTAGTATAGTCAGGTTAGACTCATCAGAAGCTCAAAATGAAATTACTAAACACTTAATACCCTGTTTCATGCCATAGAAAGATTTCCCACCAGCTCAGGAAACCTGTAGTCTTACCCCTCGCTGGTAGGGCGGATCAGTACTTCTCTCCAGGGAGAGCGCACAACATACCTTGCCACCTCCGGTTTAGACACGCCGCACATTCCAACACCTTAACCTTTCTAGTTATAGACAGGAAAACTGGGAAATTATTACTGAGAAAATTTTAAATTGACTTTGCTTCTTCCGAATCATAACCTTTGCTAACTAACTCACCCGTTGACAAATGGATGGGCCCAGTCTGATTGTACACGACTCTACTTTAATCTCATCCAACATTGCTCCGGTCAATGGTTCAAATTGCTATGTTCTATCACTTTCCATAGACCGGAAAATGTCACCACTAACTTTAAACGCTCCTTTTTGCTTAGTGTAGAACGCCCTCGGTACATGATAACATTTTCCCTCCCGAGTGAGAACAAATTAAGGTCTCGATGAAATGTAAAGTTCTGCACTATGGCTTTGTTCACCTCACATTTTCCAAGTCCCATTCGTGTGTTCAACACACTGAGTTTACGTTCACATTCTTTTCGGAGCAATGTATGGGGAATGCAATAAAAATCGAAACCAAAGTGTCCTGATTCATTGTAAAAGTCCCTTCAGGTCAGAGCTCTGCTCTCATTAGAAGGAAGTTTCACTACCGAGTACAGACACTATAATACCCAATGGTTTACTCGCGTATTTCTGTATTTACACAACCATCCAAACCCAGCATCTACCAACAAGTCTATTCTAAGTCTTAAAACCTTTTGTTCATAATTTATCACCAGCTCAACTCCCCCACGCCGAACAGGATTTTATTCCTATTTGTCCGTAGCGGGTATTATTCGTTAGAGCTTTCTATTTCCTAGCTATATGCTATAGTCTCTACTGTTTCCGTCCTTTAATTAAACCCAGAATAATAATAAGAATCTATATCTACAATCGTACCTCCTAACTCGTCCTTACTTCAGGACAGCATAATTTCACTCGCCAACCTACACACGATCCGCGGCTACGTTCGACGCCCTAATTACCAATTTTACTTCATTTTCATACTCTATTCGCCCGCCTGACTATGTAAAATCTTTGATTAATCTATGAACGCACCGTATTAACTGACTTAGTTTTAACCGATATTTTATCCGAAATATACCCTTTGTACACGCTCTATTTATTCCTATATAAACCATGACCCCAATCCCTAGTCTGTCGCTCAAGGGACCCCCTTCTACCTACTCCTCTTGTACCAGGTGGGCGGAACCCTATCGTTAGTAATTCCTCACCTTACCCCTTCCTATAGTACCCTTTGGACGGAACCCTTAGTAATATTTTACTATAACCTTTATTCCAAACTCCTCTCTTATCCTATTTTACTATATTCTATCTGCGTAACAACCCAAGTAGTACGCCCGCCAAACTATGTTTACTCTATAGCTCGTCCAACAAACGTCGATCGTTCCTTAATGTGTTCCCTTCCTATATTGCACATACGAAATATAATCTACCTAGTAACCTACCTCGCCCGCCGGACTCTATCCTATCCTATGACAATTACGTGGTTTTTTGTAATCCTATGGGGCTAACCTCTAACCTAACCTTACTACTACTATTATCGCTCACTCCTTCGTCACCGCCCGGCATTCCTTACTCAGGTTCCTGCTCCCTTTGTTCCTGCTTATTTATCCTTGTTATGTTGCTCTACTCTCACCAAATTCCTAAGCCATTACCTATGACCAATCGGTTCAGTAGACCAAACGTTACCATCTCCACATCTATCTTCATTTACCCGATTTTACTAAATTGTGACATCTCATACCAAACTTACCGAATTTTACCAAACGGAGTCAAATCGTACCACCTTACCGGATTTTACCAAACTGAATCAGTTTCAATTCTGAAATTTCAGTAGTGAATAGTGAATAAATCATTATTCTACTACTGCTCTAAGTTAAACAGTATCGCACTGTAGCAATACTAACCTAACAACGTAGGGTCCTACCAACTAGACGATCACGGCCCCTAAACCTATGTTCTACACGTACAGATTCGCATTCCCTTAAGACTGCGATAAGAAGGTAGTTTTTATCTTTGATCATTACCATACCTATTTTATTCTATAACATTATTTTATTTTCTATCTAATTTTAACCTATTCCATTTTCTCGCCCGCCTAAACATATGCATTCCGTAACCCTAAAGACAACAAGTATGCTCTTGTTACGGCACAATATGATGCGCGTACGCCGTAAAGGAGTCGTCCTTTCAGTTACCAGATAAATAGGAAATCTCTACTGTACGTCAAACCACAATTCTTCCAATTCTTCGCCCTCCAAATTCCGCGTTCTAAATAATAGTATACATGCATAACATAAAGGTTAGTACGATTGTTGAACGCTCACCGTTCTCCCGCCAGATTCGTCGTAGCCTCCATAGCTCATCCTCCCATAAAATTAATGTATCTTCCCCAACCTCTCCTAAATGACTCACCACCCAAAACAAATGCATAAAGATCCGCTCAACATTACCCGCCTTCAGCTAGCACGATGATAAAACTTTTTACACAACACTCGTCAACTCATACAGCATTTATCAGCCCGACGTACAATACTTTAAACAGTTTAAGATACTTATAAAATACCCCGCAATGTCAACGCGATGTGTGTAACAGTATTCTGCTACACACAACCCGAACAATAAAACCAGATTCTTATTTTATAAGTAATTTTATATATAACTTGAAACATTTTACCACCTGTTCGATCATAATATGAGACAATAGGACCTTCTAATAAGAATAGATACAGGGCACCGTTTAAATGGTCCAGTGTACCTAATAAAACGCCAAGTTTAATTCGTATATATATTTTTTTTCAATCTTGATTACAAATTAATAATAATGCAATATTGCCCTGCAATATTGCAATCCGTATGTGCATCGAAGAATATTCGTTGATTTTGGTATGCGTAGACTTATGTAAACCCCACTATAAATAAAACGTTAACATTAACCGCACTCAAGTACCTATTTATTCAAAGACGAATAAGTATTTTCCTGAAAAGGAAAAATCATAATTAAAACAATATTCAAATCCTCTACCTCTTATTTGGTCTAATAATTAATTATAGAATTGATATTTTAAAAAAATATATATATAGTTAAGTCCATGTAAGTATACACCCTATAAACACGTGATTAGTCTATGTAAATATGTGGTTTAGTATTCATCCACGAAAATAAATTATTTAACATAAATAGATAAATAATAATTCCCGACCGTTCGGACACATCTCACAGAAACATGCACGGTACATAATTTATCTTAGGCGCAAAGGCGGACTTATCCATTATAGGAATCTCTTCCCGTCAATCCCTGGATGGTTGAGAGTAGTAGCAAAATATTTCATCAGCATCTTATTTAACTATAAGTGCTTGTTCTATCATTTTAAAATATAATATTGCGAGATACACTTACCTTTTGTTATTCTTTTGGTAAATTTTTTTTCGTTTCTCTTCTTACTCTTTTTTTTCAGTAGGATAATATTAAGATGTACTCAGCTCACTCACAAATACGTAGCCAGATCATAAACCGAAGAGTGACGAACCACCCGCAGTCCGGGGTTCGAAGCCTGTCCCCGCGCATCCACATCAGTCCCTACCGACGCAGGTAACCACGTAATATGCATGTACGCACGGATACGCAAGCATAGTCATACCAATCAGCAAGTACGCACACAATTACATATGCGCACGAACGCCTGCACGCATACACGCATGTACGCACGCAATTAGGTATCTATAGACACACAAGTAGATATGTAAGTAAACAATTAAATATACGCCCACGCACCCAAATACCAATGTATTCACGATTGCAAAAAGCTGGTCTACACAAAAAAACATATCCCTAAGTACGCAAGTATCATTCGTGCACGCGAGCAGACATGCCTGCACTTGTGGGGAAAATGTCCTCTATGCAAAAGCAGATATAGCTAAGTTCAAAGATAAGAAAGTAAATTACTAAAAATAACTAATAATTAACACTATAAATCACATCCAATTCATGATAGTCTATCCAATAATCAAACCTCGAGTTGAACCTGTATACACCCTATAAACACACAATATTTGATATTTTGTTTGACCGTGTGTATTGGTGTTCATTACAATAAAGTTTCTCCCTTTTTCTTCCCTTTTTAATCGTGGGAATCAAACGAATAGCGAATTCGTTCACTACTGCCAGCATCGAGTGACAGCGCTGCACGGTATAAATTTATAATTACTTACAATATCTCTAATAGCCCATTATCGTGTTCTTGATTCGCGTTAAGTGCAATATACATAACACACTTCCCTTACATTCCAAGAGAATAAAAGTATTTCTAAAGTATAGACCCCTGAAATATTCAAAATCCGAAACACTTCGAAAGTTGGGTACTCCTGAACTCAAAACATATTGAAAGTCGGACTCATCCTAAAACCTTCCGAAAAAAATATTTCCAAAGTCGGGAACCCTAAACCATTCTAAATTTGGCAATATTCTTGAAAGTTGAGGACCGCTTAATCCAAAATATTTGGAAGTTGAAACCTCCCTTAATAATCTGGAAAATGAAAGTAATTTTCTAAATTTAAGAACCCTAAACATTCAAGATTTGAAAATAATTTTGAAAGTTTAGAATGTCTGACCTCAAAATATTGTTGGAAGTTGAGACCTCCCTTAAGTATCCTGGAAGAATAAATGTATTTCCCTAAAGTTGAGAACCTAAACACTCAAAATTTCAAAGTATTTTTGAAAATTTAGAACCGCTAAGTTCAAAATATTTTGGAAGTTAAGACCTCCCTTAAATATCCCGAGGAAAATAAATATTTTTCAAAATTGAAAACTCAAAATAATAAAAAATTTGGAAATACTTTTAAAAATTAAGAACCGCTAAGTTCAAAATATTTTTGGAAGCTGAGACCTCCCTTAAATATTCCGGAACAGTAAAAGTATTTCTTAAAGTTGAGAACCCTAAAATATTTAAAATTAGAAAATATTCCGAAAGTTGAGAACCCCTGACTCCGAAATATTCTTGGGATGTTGAGGCCTCCCTTAAATCAAAATATTTTTGTAAATAAAGTTGTAAACCCCTGACATGTCACGATTTTGAAATGGTTCGAAATCCCTGACACAAACTTAATTTGGAAACTTTTGAGAACCCCTGACTCATCATGAATTTGAAAAAGTTCGAAATCCCTGACAATATAAATTTGAAAAAGTTTGAGCACCCCTGGCTTATTGTGAATTTGAAAAGTTCGAAATCCCTGACAATATAAATTTGGAAAAGTTTGAGCACCCCTGACTTATCATGAATTTGGAAAAGTTCGAAATCCCTGACAATATAAATTTGGAAAAGTTTGAGCACCCCTGACTTAACATGAATTTGGAAATATATCGAAAGTCTGGACCTCTGAATCATTGCGAAATTAAAATGTTCTAAGACTCCCTACTCTTTTCCAAAGTTGAAAGGCTTGGAAACACCTGACTTATTGTGCCCCGGGAAAAATGTTTAAAACCTCTGACATATCCTGAATTCGAAAGGTCTGGACCCATGACACTTGCCAAGTCTAAAAGGTTTGGAAACTCCTTACACATGTATCTGAAAAGGTTTAAAATCCCTGACCTATAAATTTGGAAAAGGTTTGTAACCCCTGACACTTCCCTTTAGAAAAGTTAGAAACCCCTGACACCACCTTGTAGCCCGCACAATAACCAAACTTAGTTATAAAATAATTTGCAAAACGTGGTTATCGGCGTTGTGCTGCAATTCACCAGAGCTCCCGCCGCACAACACCAATCACCCCGCCCACCCCGACTGTCTTCCCTCAACGCGCGCAACATGTACACATGTATCAAATATTATTTATAAATTAATCTAATTAATTAAACAAACACATTTATGGGCAAATCCAAAACCACTCACTCGATATGGATCACAAATCGACAGGCTCAATTCGACCTCCAACCGCACCAACACTCACCAACTGGCCCTCTCACCTTTTGACACCTATACATACGACCGCAACCTAAAATCGAAACCTGGACCTCTGTCATGGCACCTAATTGCCATACTCCTTATAATCCATACGTCCCACATTCCGGACGGACCGACCAAAACACTCATGCATGACCGACCAAAATTCAATATCTCGTCCGGTACGTTCTCCGACATGGCACTTACTCCCCCTTCTAACCCTTTGACTCATACATTCCCCATACCGCAAGCAACTGGAACCCCCATTCCTCATACCAGCCAATCAGTTCAAAAATAAACAAACTTAATAGTCCATTCCTTCTCAATAAACAAACAATACAATCAAGCCCAAAACCACTCACTCGATATGGATCACAAATCGGCATGTTCACTAAGAGCCTCTATTCGCCACACACACAAAATCTGACCAAGACTCAACCTCACGACCTAACCAACATGTACATGGCACCTAATTACTTCCACTGGTCAACTTGTACACCATGACCTTTGTTTACCACTAACCTAATCTAGTAAGTACCATATCGCCCACACACGCAAAGTCAGACCTAGACACAACTTTACAACTAACCTTCACTTGTGCATGGCACCTAATTAGTCACATCAATTAACTGGGATCCCCTAACCTTAACCTACCATCACCTACTAGTAAGTGCCATACCTTCGCTCGCTACTAATTCGCGAAATACCTACTATGGAGCCTAAAATTCACACCTTATCACTACTACACAAATTATTTACTAAACATCCATTATATATTTTCAAAATGCTATGTTTCGTTCTTCTCGCATTCCTCTTAAATGAAATAAAGATTCGAATCTTTTTATTCCTCGGCGACAATCTCAACCAAAATTAAACGAGTCTGTTGGAACCCGGTCAAACATAACCACTCTTTTCAAACACACATATTTTACGGCTTTTTTATCTTACAAAGGAAGCTTACACCCCATCCAACTTCTTTTTCCACAAAACAACTAGAAAATTCCCTTTATTGGCCTCAAACTGGCCCCGATAAACTATTTCGCGCGCGAGCGTACCTTATTATTACACAAGACGAAATTATTTTCGAACATAACTTCCGTGTTTTAGGTATGAAGCCCTCCGCGCTCAGTTGGCGTGCCTTAACTTAAGTAGAATGGCTATCCAATTTCACAACTAAGGTTTTCATAGAATATTCTTACTACAATATTGTTGATTTTAGTTCATTCTAGGATTCTTAATTAATTGGCTTTTAGGCTTATAGCACAATTTTTCCGATAACCCATATAAAAAAAATTTTTTCTCTTCCTGCTATATCTCGGTGTACCCGGAATAAATTATTGATTTTAGTTTCACAATCTCTGGATAAAATATTTCCCTTTGGCCCCACCTTACTTCTACGAAGTTGCTAACATTCCGCTTAGAAATATGCCTCACACCATTCATACATACCATTCCCCTAACTTCCACTTTGTTTAGTCTATCACCTCTCAAGCCGACTACATTCTTCGTGCAAACAGATTTTTTTTTCTATCACGGCGCTGCTCATTCTAGCCAATAGCGAACGCCATACCGCACCAGCGCTCACATCCCATTGGTCAAAATTGGTTTTCACTTAAATATTTCTAGTTGTCCGCAGAACAATGATAATGAACCTCCTAGAAGGAAATGCAAGCAATTTTCTTTTACGAACTCAAAGATGAATCTCTAGTCGACTTTCTGGTGACAATTCGTTCACGTTAAAATCGGTTTTCTAGCAACATTGTCGGCAAATTGTAGACAATATTTCTGTAAATTAACTAATTGTACACAGACTGCACTCGCGCCGGAAAATGAAATATGTACTCACTCTCAGCTTCAAGCGGCGAAACCTCCCGCCTCGTAGGCGGGAGTCCAAATCTCTTCTCTCGCGAAACTGCCAGTCAGCACCGCGTTCCACGAACAACTTTTCACGCATTTCCTCACCGAATTCCACACTTAATCACTTTCCCGGTATCACTTCCTAAACGTTGTTTACTTATATCGCTACTCCCTATGAGTTGGATTTTTTCCTATCGCTTTTGAGTATATAAGACCCCTATTATTGTCCTGAACTACTGCCTAAACCGCAACGAACTACATTTTTCTTCCATTTTTTTTTCTGAACCCTAGGTATCCTAGATTTGGATAGAATCTAGCCTGGTCTTAAGGCTCCACTTCAACGTACCAGATTGTTATTCAATTTTCCCTTTTATTTAATAAAAAAAAAATTTTTCAATCTTTTTTTTTTTTTTGAACCCTAGGTATCCTAGATTTAGAGAAGAACTATCCTGGTCTTAGGCACCACTGCGACGAACTAGCCTCCCACCAAAGTATATTTTGTATTTATACTTCACCCGATAGGTGTTGTCGAATAATTATTCCGAAATTCCACGCTTCCGCGAGTAACCTCTAAAATAAAACATGGCCTGCGTTTAGCATTCAAGTGATCTCTAGGTAAACTCAAACAATGCATACATACGTATACACTGAATTAAGTGTAAATGGACCCTGTATCTTCCTCTCTTCGAGGAAGCGTTGTGTAACCGTATAACCCAGAGTACTAACTCAATCCCTAGCTTTCTATCCTAACCTTTGTTCTTCGAATAATATTCTAAATACATATGTAATTTTCTGCCTAAGTCCGCCTCTCCTATATCACTGTGTCTCTTCCACCACATTGTAATTGTCTGTATTCTCTCCTCCCAGAAATTGTGTCAACCAGTAATTTTCAAATTATTCAAACAATTTCCCCCCCCGGAGGGGGAAGTAAGGAGCTCCACGAGTCCGGGTTTCCTCACCCGGGCTCTCCACGCTCCTCACAGTGGCCATCATCCATATAGGGCTGCTTTACTACCAGCAGCTCTATTTTGTATACCTAATGGCCCCCTTTGATTCCTATCCTGTGAAGAAACTGTTTCTCTTAGGAAGAGATTTAAAATGAAACTCGTGGTGTAATGTGGATGATTTAGGGCCCCTACGGACCCCAAATCCTAAAGGCGTGCGTGTGTGTGTAAGTGTGTGTGTGGTCCCTATCCTAACCTCGTAGTACTTCGTCCGACGGGCTCCGCCTATCGAAAGAAGGCTACCACAGGTTTCCTCCTCAGACGGTCAGCTCAGCTTGCACCGGTCCTTAGAGTACCGCCACTCCTTCGCCCAGATAGAATAGTTATCGCTCTAACAGATCATAACAATTTGGACCTCTTCCCCTAGCAGGACTAAGGAGAACCACTGTGGGGTATTTACCTGGTCTTCCTAGTGCCTAACCTCACTAAATACTACACACTATGGTACTACTCGTTCTCACGAAGTGAACCCTCTCTCCCTTGCAGAATTAAGGAGAATTAATTCACACAGCTACATGGCTAACCTACCATATGACTTTAATACTAATAAAATGAAAAGGTCCCCACGGCCTAGCAGGATTAAGGAGAATTACTGAGGGGTACCTACCTGGCCTTCCTAGTACCTACCTCACTAAATACTACACACTATGATACTACTCATTCCCACGAAGCGAACCCTCTCTCCCTTGCAAGAACTAAGGAGAATTAATTCACACAGCTACATGGCTAACCTACCAATATGAATTTAGTGTTTGAAGAACCTAACTACCCACGTTATAATTTGATAGTTTAGCCAGAATTCCAGTTGCTCTTCGACCTTATGTTACGTCTTCTTACCACGAGGCATTTTCTCGTGATATCAGAGAGAATGAACTGAATCTTGTGCGAACAAGCGTGTATGCTTATTCAGCATAGCTAGCGTTGCCACCCAACATTCCATCGAAAGGAAAAGAACCTCGCATGAGTGCGCGCGTATGCATATTTCAGCAAAACCCGCAACCCACATACAACGTTCCAGGGAAGAACCCTGTGAGATCGTGCGTGTATGCATATTTCAGCAAAACCCGCTTCCCTCACAACATTCCGTGAAAGAACCCTGCGTGAGTGGGCGTGCATGCATATTTCAGCGTACCCGCTCCCCCACCCAGTGCTCCAAAAGGGAAAAGAGCCCTGTAATAGTATGCATGTATGCATATTTCAGCATAGCTAGCATCCCACACAGTGCTCCAATGATGGTCCATATAAAAATATTTCACATCCCTAATACTAGCAAATAATTTCTGAAAAGCCAGTATTGTTTCCAAAACTAGCCCAGCCACCAAAAGAAGACTTCAAGACAATGCAATTTAATAGAACTGGTCGAATTGCAACTAGAAAACTCCAAAATATCGCGCGGCGTCCGAGACTCACCGAAACGTTGATGCCGAAAAGCAATGGCGCTCGATGCGACTTAGCGATGACCGGGACTCAGGCAAGTTGTTCCTCCGAGGCTCGCAGCTGCAGAAAAAGTGCTCCTACCGTGTTACACGCCCTTAAATAGCCTCGCTTTCTTACTCCCACCCTTACCCCCATGACCAATCGAAAATCATCCCCAACATCATTTCCGCGTCTCCCATTGGTCGACCAATCACAATGCCTGAAGCAATTTTCCTTAAAAATGCGTTCCATATTTCCCTAAAACTTTCAGTAACTAATCTCTGAAAAATGCTACGAATTTACAAGAGTAGATGTAATACAGTCAATTCGTCCTATATCTTACTGCATGCCGACCTATAATACTTATCTATCATCATTTCTCGCTTATACGGTGTTGCTAGTCATTCCTGTTCAGAATGTATGCACGTTGTATTTTCTGCGCCTGACTACACGCCACCCGCAATAATTTATACGCACCGCGGTCTCTTTGCTATACTCCCTACCCAGGCGCTAAACTAACTCCTACGCCCTATAACATTTTACCAGCCAGCCTTCATACGTCCTATTGCTAGCTATTTTCATTGAGGTAGGTTGTGATTCATCACACCCCTCAGTGTTGGGCCCGTTTACTCTCCAAAACGGTCGTCGTCTCGTCTGCTGACGTGCCCAGCCCACTGCTATTTAAGCTTAGCCACCCGTCTACCATTATGGTGCGTCAAAGTGCAGTTAAACGTAAAACTAAAAGCATTAGTATATTTCATACATTTTATATCAAAGCCACTTTTTTTGTCTATCTTCATACAATACTGTCAAATAATAGAATACTATCTTTTGAAACACTTTATTTAATTAGTGATTTCGTGGGGCTCACCCCTGTGCACTGTGCAGTACACACACAGTTCAGAAATCTCAAAGTATACGAAATCATAAAACTCGCAACAACTCTTTTATTATATGAATAATATGACATTTTCTTACATACTAAATATTTCTTAAAGAGAATCGAACTGGTGTAATCGTGCGTTTGTAATAAAGGTCTACCAGAATGTGATGGCACGAAAAAATTAAAAGATCTATTTATTTTCAGTTACTTAAAATAATAAAATCAGTGTTTAATATTTTATTAATTATTTTTAGAAGAAAAATTGCAGTACAACCACCATATAAGTGGTGATTAGACCAACATACGTAACGACGAAGCTGAGGTCAACTTGGAACACGCCGTACACGGTGATGTCTGTACTCTGCAGAGTGATCGCGCGGATCACAGCGCGGACGCGACGTCGAGTCTCTGCAAAAATAAATACGAAGTAATCGTAAATTAAATTGCAAACCTATATCAGAATACAGAAATGCAAAACTAAATAATTATAAAGTAGAACTAGACCAAATCGGGCATGCGCTCCTAGAGAAACAAGTTTTTTTATGAAAACGAGAATGGGTACCAAAAGGAGGTATCCAAAACATCCAAGGCTACCTCACCACGCTAAACCACGCTCAGCGATACGTCATACCAACAGATTTGCCGACCAACGACGTTTGAAACTCCCAAGGGGACATGCATTAATCACGCGAGCAAAAAAAGGGCGGGGAGGGGTCTCAAAATCACCAAATCTCACTAGGGGGAGAGGGGGGGTCTACAACAATCTCACGTCAACTTTTTTTTATATTTTATTTTTTTATTATTTATTTATTTTAAACACTAAAAACTTGAGCTGGAGCTAGAAACACTATTGCTTCAATGGATATGGATATCTTGTGTCCTATCATAACGATTGAAGAGGCTAATGAATGCCCATGGCGTGAATAATAGTATTCTAAGTGCACAGTTTCTTGCCACTTCCATTCTCTCAGATCATTGATTTTACATTCAGTTGATTAAATACTTGAATATTGCATTTTAAAGTCTGTATACACTTTATGCAGATTTTGACGAAACTTAAACATAGAGGAAATGTCACGTGAGATTTAAGGAGGTGGGAGGGGGGTCCTATAATCTCACGAAATCTCACCAAGGGGGAGGGGGGGGGGGACGGGGGGGGGGGGGGGGGTCAAATAAAAAAAATTGCTCACGTGATTAATGGATGTCCCAAGTGCTTAATACCCCTATAACCTACCAATATTATGTGGAAGAGAGGTCAGAGTGTGCCATGTTCATAGTACGTAGAATTCTGTTGTCTCTGCCTAGTCTATTAGGAAACAGCCGTAACGTTATCTGGATCTCGGAAGGTTCTGACCCATTTTCTAGGACCCTTTAATTAAAATTATTGTTTATACATAGTACCGTGTGGGGCCGGTACTTAAAAGAATATCCCCACTGCATCTCTCCCCATGCATGTCGTAAAAGGCGACTAAGAGATAAGGACAAGATTCCGTGCTAAAGGGCGACAGGCTCGCCACCTCTCACCTTGGCACGGTACTTCCACCGAGTCATGCAGCAGGTGGGTCTTCGTGCCATACTTGCTGCTTGACCGATTTAATCTTGTTCGAATACTTTGCGAAACGTGGTGGGTCAGTGTTGTGCTGTAATTGACAAGAGTTCTTGCAGCACAACACCGATTACTCTGCTTACCCCGATTGTCGGGATTCAGCGTGTGTGATATGTATGTATAAATATTGTAATAAAAGTTTTAGGTCTGAGCTATGTATCTACTGTTCAGTATGCATTCTATAAGGATTTTATTATTACCTTTATCCTTAGTCCTTACGGCAACACTGACTAAGGCGACTTTCAAATCGTTCACTTTGCATTTGAGACGTTGTTGGCAAGACACGCAGAGGAGAAGCAGTATTACGAACATTCTGCTGAGGTATAAGACCAACATGACCGGTTCGCTGCTGTCCCAGTCAAAAGAACTCTGTAACAGAAAATTATAATTTCAATCATCGAAGTCCATTTTATAGATTCGACCATCCCATACATCACTCCCGAAAAAATATGTTCTCGACAAAGAAAAATTAAATTAAACAGAAATGTAAGAACTTAAATTAAATAAAAATATTCCTGCATCCTCGGGACATCATTCATTGTCCCGAGGACAGCCGCCGCGTTCCCGCGCTGGATGGCGAGGCTGATGTTTTGTGTGAGGAACGCTTTGGCACGACGGTCCCCGGACGCTTCAATAAGCAGCTGACCAAGCTGCTTCACGAGGTCTTTAGCGTCCGGACTCCACACCCCAAGAGTCTCCACAGCAAAGGCAACGAACTCGTAGTGCTGCTTAATAGTATTGTATTTCAGATGTTTCGCTTTTTCTGCCTTTGCTGCGGCATAGCCAGCAACCTGACTAGAGCCCACTACATGACTAGGAGCTAAGGTATCGGCACACGTGACATCCCAAACCAAAGCCCTCCCCTGCTTCCACGGCAAGAGTGTGAGACCGTCTGGCCGTTTTCCGTCGTCTCTAGACAGGCCAAGAGGTTCCAACATACTAGGCATATTCGCAGATGCAAGGGAGCGCTTTAGAATACGGTTGATGTCAGCGTGGCGAGATATCCTGCCAGCACTCCTGGAGCAAGAAAGACCATGATGCCCTAACGTCCTCACCAATTCACCGCAAACACATGTATGCTGCTGGCAGATCCTGACACCAAACCGCAGACAGAAAGCGATGCGTAGCGTATCTCTGTCAAGCAGAGTGCCAAGATGTGGTGACGGAAATGCATTAAGCCACGCACCGGATTCAGTCTGCGACGATGCCAGGATGCGTGCCTTATCAGCATCGCTGCCGTCCAGAGAGAGAACTCTACAAATTGAATTAATAACGGGTTCATCCCAGCCACGTTGCGAATTTGGGAAAACTGGTGGAGATTGATTGGGACATTTCACCAGCCACGCCTCCCTCGCCTCGACCGAGTGTACAACCTCAACGTCACCGAGTGACGGGCTTAATACAGAACCGATGAGGTTTGATACACTATGGATCGACGAGAGGAAGGCAGGCAAGGCGACATCCTGGACCAAACGGACTCCGCATCCACCGAACCTAACTGGTAAAGTTATTTGTGTCCAGGCTTTATCTTGAATTTCTAAGTTTATATTAAATATAGTGTTTACAGTTGTTTTTAAAATGTTATCTAAATCTAATATTTCCTCTATGTGGTTCCAAAATGGACTTGTGCGGAGAAGGTATGTAAATTTTGGAATATAAAAGCAATGCCTTAAAAGGTAGAAAGAGACATGCGGTTGTAAATTGACCAAATGGTTCGCAAATTTTAACAAGATTTCTTTCTTTTTCTTTATCGTTGGTACCATATTTTCTTCCAAGACTGGAGAGCCAAGAAGTGATAATTCTTGTTCTGAAACCACCCTAATTCCTGGTGCGACCGCCTTTATATTGTTTAGGATTTCTGATTTTCTCGACGAGACCTGCATATAATGCAGATTTCGCGGACAACCGCTTCATACGACGTGTGCGGTGCGTGTTGAACGCACGCAAGTCTGTATCGAGTCGGTGACGCACAAAGTGCATGTGTGCAGCATGCCCGGTTGCTGTTATAAAGAGTGACCGTGACAAACGTTGTTGTTTGTTTCGCCTGAGCATGTTATGGCGTGTTAAGAAGCCGTGCTGTCACGGATAGGATCGTGTAAACGGTGGTATCGCGTTCTCGTTATCACCCGCCTACCGATGACATGAGCGAGCGGAAAGACGGCAATCGCGCCGGTGGGCGAGCGATGACATCCTTCTCGCTCACTCCTATCATCCGTAGGCAAGTGAGAACGATATAGTACCGTCGTAGGGATCGTGTCACGTATCACAATACTGTGTGTGAATGTACGCACACTTGTACCGATGTCTAGCACAATTTGCATCGCACGATGTTCGATCTATAAAATGGACATCGATGATTTCAGTATATTTCAAGAGCATAAGGTTTTTTGTTTTTGGAATGTGGTGTGTATATAAAACATAAAATATTTATTTGCTTTGCTCAATTATTATATTTAATTTCGAAACCTACCTTGAAACGTTCTGTATGACTGGCTGAGTTAGAGGGACCAGAGCACATGCTCCGAGCAGCCAATATTACCAACGTGAAGGTGCCATACCGTTTTTTTTCTCTAAATCGTTTCTTTGTCGCACCGCTAGGGTGTGGAACTGTCTTCCGGCGAGTGTGTTTCCCGAATCCTTTAACCTGGGTGTCTTCAAACGTCGTATCAACGGGCTAGACAGCCTAGCAACAGTCCGCAAATCTGCTGGCATGGCACCTAACTGAGCGTGATTTCGCGAGGAGAGGTGTTTTTGGCTCTGTCGAATGCACCATTGGTCTTTCGGCACAGCCACCCATGTTGGTTCGCATAAAAAAATACCGAAAACCTCCCACTGGATTGCTGGCTATACTGAACCAATGTGTGATGATTAAGAGTATAAATAAATAAAATTGAAATCGTTCACACATTTAATAAAAATTGTTCAAGTGCGAGGTTTATTCACACGTGGAGGTTACCGTAGAAAAACCATATCCGTCTATCTTTTGTCTGTCTGCGAAGCAAACTATGTATATCTGGGCGTCATCTATTATTTAGAGTGTGAATATGTATAAATCGATTCTTATGTCGGAAATCCAATTTTTTTTACTTTTTGTTTTTTTTTTTAATTATTCGTTGGCATATTGGTTTAATATATTTTTAGAAACAGATATTAGTTATAATTATTTTAAATTTTTAAAGATTCAAGATTACATTTTTGCAACAACTATTTGGCACAAAGAAACGGCTGAATTGATCAATTCGAAAATAAAAAGTTGTTGAGTGGGAATTTTAATTTTAAAATCAGCCACCCCATGAGTGGTGGGGATAAACAGTGGTTATGCAGTTTTGTATGGAGTGACTCTCTGATTACGGATCTATAAGTTTTAGGTATGATCCAAGCCTTACAGAGATTTATCTTTCTCTTTAGATTACAGAGTACCTAGTTAGTTGAAATTAGCACCAAGAAAAATATATGTGCCCACGTACGAGTTTGTATGCGTTTGTTGACGACGGCCGATGCGGACGGCATGTTGAATTAAAGTGATATTGTGTACTATGCTGTTTGAGGGTGCGCGACTTGCTCCGCCCTCAAATAAGCAATAAGGTGAAGTGAACTTTTGATGTATATTCTGTTGATACTGTGCTTTTTAAAACACTATGACGTTTGGACTTGCAACGCACCGGCGTTTGCATGTGAAAAAATATTGTATGACGGCTGCAGTGGCGACTCCTTTTTGAATAGACCAGACCCTTTAATACACTCCACTTAGACGAAGGGAGCCGGCCGGCCGGGGGACAGCGCTCACCTGACGACGCAGCGCTGTCGCCATGGGGCTCACAGCGTTTATTTTAAAATGATTTAAGGTACTAACTTACCATTTGTTTCACTGTACCAACAGCGTGTATTGCCAGAGATAATATTTCATGCCAGAAAATGCATTTAAGATAAAGGAAAATCTGAAAAAAAAAATAACTTAAAATTACTTACATTGAATTTAAAAAAAATTTCAAAGTGCTTTCAAAAATTTACCATACCAAAGAAATTTATGCGTACAATGGAAATAATCTAATGAACAACCATATACCAGATTCTTCAGAGAAACTTATTACGAGAACGTATTTTATAGAGATAGAAAATATTATTTTACTGAAAAACTATTTAATACGTTACGAAAATTATCTATTAGAAAAGTAAATATATATATATATAAGGTGTTTCGTTAGTCATGTCATTAACTTCGGGAGGGTTACATACAAACTCAAATAAACACTTTACGTAAGAAAAAAACATATGTTTATAGGAGCATTTTTTCTCCTAACAAAAAAATAAAACCAAATAAGTAACTGTAAAAACCAATCATAGTGACCTTGTGACTTACTTACGACAAACAGCTGTTCTGCGTTTGATCATAGTACGGTCATTGACCCCGTACAATGCAAGTTACCTACTGTTACACACAGGTTAATGTTTAGGTTGCAAACATGTTTTGGTTAATTTCTCGAAAAGTAATACTATAAACATATAATTTTTTTTTCGTAACGTGTTTATTTGAGTGTGTATGTAACCCTCCCGAAGTTAATGACATGACTAACGAAACACCTTATATATATATGGGTGCGCTGTAGAAAGAGGCGGGTTTAGTAGAAGATTGCTGGTAGCTGGGAATGGTAGGTGAGGGTCTAAGGAATTATTAACAAAAATATTTTTTTGCCCGAGACTTATACTTTAGGATAATTTTTTTTTAAAGATATCCAAATATTAGTGAAATTTAAAATTTTGTACAAAATTCACCGCCCGACATAACCTGTTAGTATGGCTATTCCCTAGAGTGTTTTTAATAAGCCGGAGGAGCGGAGGGAATGCAGCCCCCGTCCGCTGTAACAAAGCGCAGGTGCCCGTGTGCGCCAGAGAAAAGGCAATCCTAAGTTTTTTTATTCACCTTAGCATAGCACCCCCTCCTATACTCCGTCTCTCCTCACGAGTCATATTACGTTTTTGCCTCCCCCACTTACCCACTTCCCCTTCCGCGGGTGGGGGTATACCCCAAACGAACCCCCTCTTCCCCCAACCTCCCTTCCCCCTTCCCAACTTCTCCCGCCACCCGCCTCTTTCTTCAGCACAGCCATATATATAAGTAGAGTTTATTATACCTGTAGTTGAAAAGAATGTCTGAAGCGTACAACCAATTCAAAAATCTTCATGTATTTCTCACAAACTCTTGAAATGTTGACTAAGTCATTGAAGCTCCCGATGTGGTCCACAGTCGTCGGAAACGACCGCAGCTGCTTTATCGATTCTTTGTCGATCAAAACGGTCGTGTTTTTTGTTTCCGGTATCAGTATCTTCGTTACTTTTTCCACGCAGTCGGACAAAATCAACAACAGCGTAGAATATGTCAACATTTCGCATTCAATCACACACGTCGACCCAAAAGCTTGTAAGTCAAAGTCATACCTTCCACTTCCATGAAAATGTTGATAACTTTTGTAGAATGAAGCAGTCATATTGATGAAATTCCAAAACGTGAATGAAGTAGTAAGGATTAAATATCTTCTCAAGCGCAAGTTTTTAAAGTTATAGAGCTCTTTGTACATTGAAAACACGTCGTTTGAAATCCGTTTAAAACTATTGTTCGCGTTAGGCCGATAAATATTCCTGAAACTTATTATGACAAATCCTAAATAAGTGATACCACGATAGAATATCACCGGAAGAATTAACGTACTGAATACTGAACTGACTGAAATAATAGAAGCAGTAACTGCGATATAGGTGAACACAAAAACAGCGAATGTGGAATATAAAATGAAGATAGCGGATGCAACGAAGTTTAAGTGCAGACATTTCGCGATAGCCGAAGCGCCGAGTACGGTTTGAAGTAGCAACGGAGGTTTGAAAATGTTCCAAGGTGTCTCTTCGAACTCCCACAATATCTTCGTCAACTTTTTTTTTATATTCATTGTTAATTACTCAAAATCAGGCGACGTCTTTTTAGGTAAGAGGTTTGATTCAGTCTACGTAAATTACCAGTACTAAGTCATTCAGCTAAAAATATTGATCGTGTAGCTATATGAGTAATGAATTTCTTGCTATTATAATATTTCATCTTTATCTTAGGGCTATTAATTTTAAATACAATATTTCATAGACAGTTTTTCAATTAAATTATTCTATTAATCAAAATCATAAAATATATCATTAATCAAAATATAAGTACATGGAAATTTGAGTCATAATATAAATAAAACACAATAATACACAATACGGCGACACAAACTAATTTATTGTGTTAGCCATGTTATTTGAAATAATTTAATTTTTCGACAAACTACATTTCTTCAAACTACATGAAGTATTCAAGTATTGATGAAGCTTAAATCTCAATAATCGATTAATCTCAAATATCTTACGACGCAAACATAAATCGTAATTAAATGTTGAATACGACCAATTGGCCAGCCTTAAACGATAAATTGCAAAGTGATTACCATGTATGTGGTGATTAGACCAACATACGTCACCATGAAGCTGAGGTCAACTTGGAACACGCCGTACACGGTGATGTCTGTACTCTGCAGAGTGATCGCGCGGATCACCGCGCGGACGCGACGTCGAGTCTCTGCAAATATGATAAAAAATAGAACAATCATAATCCTAATACTTCTTGGTCCCCCTGGCTAAGTGGAAACGAATTTGTAAATGAATATTACGTCTGAATTAAAAAAATATTAATTCAAATTTAAAAAACACAAGCCACCAGCTGTACATAACTTCGTAGATATATTCAATCTTTCTATCTTCCAAAACACACGTTCGAATTTAACTGATATACAATGAATTTAAGACGTTGTTTATCAAAATCCAAAAGTTCGAGGAGATACCTTGGAATATATTCAAACGCACATTGCTTCTACAAACCGCTTGCGGAGTCTCTGGTATCATTAAATCTCAAAGTGTTAATTTCGTGTATTAATGCAGCTGTATTACTACTTGTATAGTGAAATATCAAATTATTTGTATACCTATAATATGGTCACACACAAATTTCCGCCCTGTTGTTTCTGGGCATTTTATAAATGGTCCATTAATGTATTTGATGTATTTTACCACGATCCTTTGTCCTCACAGCAATGCTGACCAGAGCCACCTTCAAATCATTCACTCTGCATTTAAGACGCTGACATGACACGCAGAGCAGAAGCAGTATTACCAACATTCTGGCGAAATATAAAAACATTACCACCATGTGAGTAATGCTACCGTCGTAGGAGGCCTGTAAAGTGAAATACATATTATTAACTTTATTATTTTTTATTATTTATTAAGTAAGTAAGTTATTTATATAGTAATTATTTATTAAGTAGGCAATAAGACTGCACTCGAACTTTTCACAATTTGTTCTAACCGGTTCGATTACATCCACGTAAAATAAACGGCAAGAAAGTTTGCAGCGTGTTTTTTTTTTCATGAACATTATTACAAGTATTTAGTGACTGTTCGCATAAAACATCGCCTACAGTTTAACGAAAACAGAGCTAGAGAGCAAAATTAACAATTTTACTGGGGGAGTTCTGACTAAAAAGACTTATTAATTCAGTTTGTAAAATTTTTAGTAGGTACTTAATTTAACTCATTAATATTAGTGCATTACTCAGTATGAGTAATGTACTAATATTACAATGCAAACAATATAATGTAGTATAATTGTAAAAAAAATTCAAATTACAATTTTATGATAATGTATCAAGTTGTCAATGGGTTAATAAAATTGAGTCTAGCGTTAGTCTAGTACTACGTGAGTCTAGTACTTAGTCAAGCGTTCACTAATTATGAAGTAAGGTAGTATTCTTCCCATAACGATCAGTTTCACAAAAATAATCATGTTTATTACATTCTAAACGTATTTGTGAATATAAGTGTACTCACCCCCCGTCTAATTGCATTCAATGTTTCGAATATTAGGGCTAAGATTTCGTGCCAAAATATGCATTGTAGGTACAGTAGTAACTGAAAAATTTAGACGTAAGATATTGTATTATTATAATCATCAGAAAATTCAAATGTGATACGAAGCCAAAAGAAGAAAAACAGTGAATTTTATTGAAAGGAAGAAAGAGGAAGATCGAGGCAAAAATGTGTAAACAAAACAACCCACAAATATGAACGAGACAGGTGGAACGAGTTAACTCCTATACTCCGTTCATCCTAGGAACTAATGCCGAGCGGTTTCTCGCTCTCGCAACGGTTATTACTCTTCTTTACACAGGACACATGGTTGTGTTTGTGAGTCATAGGTGTATGCGAAAGTCATCTCAAAACCATAACGGCGCGTGCGCCGCTGCGCCTGGAGTTAGTTTTGCGTTTTTATTCTGAGAAAGTTTCAGGTAGCCAGGTGCATTCGGCCGGTCAGTCGACGCATTACAATCAGTAGCCTTTCCTACGCGTCCTAATAATAACGTATTAATTGTTTTGCATATTTTTCACGCGTTATTTTGAAGTTTTGTATATTATTTGTGTTGTTGGGTTAACTTATCCACCTACAATAGAACGAACAGCTGAAGTAAGTAGATTAGGCACAAAATTTAAAAATAAACAGGTTTATTGCAAAATTTTCATTCATCAAATAAATAGACAATAATTCATTTTTTTTTAAATTAAACTATATTCATAACCTCAGCTCACAGTCACTTCAATCACCCTTTGCGAGAGTGAGAAGTACAGAGAAAGAGAAACCGCTCGGCATTAGTTCCTAGGAAGAACGGAGTGTAGTAACAAGAACTGAAAAACCGGATTTATACAATCCGTCAAATTCTGCAAATTGTTTACTACTTTAAACTTGAGAAACAACAGCGCCATATACATCAGAAGACTATAATTATATGGTCTATAGACTTTGTTAACTTACCGGAACCTGAAAATAGTCTCTCGATCGCTTTACTATTTCAAAAATTCTGATGTAGTATTCACTCGCTTTAGAAATGTTGACCAAATCGTTGCAGCTTCCTATATTTTCAACTGCTGTAGGGAGAGACCGTAGCTGCTCTATGGATCGTTTATCAATCATCACGGTGGAGCTTTCCATTTCCGGAATCAATATTCTCGTCACTCTTTCCACGCAGTCGGACAAGATTAACAAAAGAGTAGAAAATAACAACATTTCGCATTCAATAATGCACGTTGTCATAAAACCTTGGAACTCTTTGCTGACTGTTTCCCATAATCCAATATGTGAGGAAGCCATGTAGGTGGACCCCGACATGTTGCACAAACTCCAAAACGTGAAAGCAGTTGTAAGTATCGAATATCTTCTCAGGCGGAAATTTTTGAAACCGTGCAGCTTTTTATATAATGCAAATGTATCTTTGGAAATACGCTTAAATTTGTTACTGGAGTTAGGACGATAAATATTTTTAAAAGTAATAACAATAAATGCTAAATAATGCGCGCAACGGTAAAATATCACAGGTATAACCATCATAGGCAAATTTGTTATTATTGCATACATGATCTTGGTCGCGGCAACATAAGTAAACGCCAATAAAATTAAGGCAGAGTAGGTGATTGAGAGAATGGAAGCAACTAAATGAACACTTTGAGATTTAATGATACCAGAGACTCCAAAAGCGGTTTGGAGAATCAATGTGGGTTTAAATATATTCCAAGGTATCTCCTCGAAGTTTTGCATTTTCACAAACAAATTCTTTAAATTCATTGTTTATCAGGTTAAAATCAAACGTGTCTTTCGGAAGATAGAAAGATTGAATATATCTACGAAATCATAAAATTCTGGTAAAATGATTCTTTCAAGTAGATGATATATTAGATTATTAATGTATTAAACATTAATTTATGTGCCTTTATTCGTGATAAGGTTTTCAAAGATTGTACTTTGGCTAAGAGCTTAGACATTAATGAAATGAAGGGAAATACTGACATAGCACCTAGTTCACCCGGTGTTATGGGCTGACATCACGGATGTTGTAGGTGTGATGTAGCCAACCGTGTCAGTTTCCATAAAAAATATGTTTTCTTTTTATGAAAGAATTTTATAAAGTGGGACTTCATATTCATTTGAAATACTTTCAAATTAATATTCATAATGTTGTATGGTGTAATTTATTCATGATTGCTACAAACAAGGACTCCTCTCACCAGCTACTAAGTAATAGCAAAACTTGGCGGGGGCACTCCCGTGCCCCCAGATAGTATTTTTTAATAGAAAGCGCGACATGTGGCGCAGAGCTACCCATAAGGCGTCTAAAGATGCCCATGGACATTCGGTAGTATGCGGGGGTTGCGAATGCCATGCTGGTCTGACCTATTCACGCCTCTCTTGAAGGACCCGAGACTATACTTACTTGGGGGAAATATGTCGGCAGGGAGAGCGTTCCGGAGTTTACCAGTTCTGTGGAGGAAAGACCTGCAGAACCGATGCGTATCAATCGGTTCTGCAGGTCTTTCCGTGGTAAATCCAGCGTAGAGGGATGCAATTCCTGCCCAGTGCGCGTTGTGCGGAGGTGGAAAGGGAAGTCAAATATTTATAGACATTTTATTCCTTCTTTCCAATTACTTCAACTTTTCAGGTTAATCTATATAATAAAATCGAAAAGCCAGAACGAGATAAAAAACGTAACAGAGCGGGATGGCGCTCTACGAAACTTTTTTGTCACGTTTCTCCCAAACGGCGCACTATTGCTTGGAAATTTTGTATGTAATTCAATTCCTTGACCTTGGAAATAGCGGCAAACTGGAGAAAATTTAAAGTTAAGAAAATAACTAAAGTTATCATGTTTTATTTTTATTTTATGTAAATTTGCAAAAATAAAAACCCTATTCCCTGCAGCATTCGGTCTAAAGTTACAGAGCAACAAGTTTTGATTGTAGGTAACTGAATTGTGGTAATTTTAATTGTAACATAACGGTAACATGTCTTACGATTAGACATATTTTAAAGAATCAACATTTAGTGTAGGAAAATAATGGTACAAGGATTTACTGTCTTTATCGTCTATAATATAATTGTTTACGGTGGTAGCTTTTTTATTTCAAGAATAACATGATAAACTTACAATTACTATAATACACACACAATTACTATTACTGATATCTTTATGTAAATATGGTAATTATTGATACAATGTAATTTAAAAAAAATTATCGAGCCATTTCTTAAATTTTTGAAAGAAAGAAAGAAAGAAAGAAAATATGCATTCACCGATGCAGTACACACAATAATTTTATACAATTATACACGAGGATGGTGAAACGGAAACCGCTCAGCTGAGGCGCAGTAGGACTGCGCGCTGATTTTCAGCGGCTCCCGTTTTAAAACAATAACTACCTAACATCGGAATTAGAACATAAAATAAAAAATAAAAACTATACAAAACAAATTAGAAACATTAACATTAAAAATTGAAAGAACTCAACATATTCAACATATTAAAAAATACTCAACAACACGCTTAAAGCTTAGCACATTTTTGAAAATAAATAACATTCAAAATAAGAAACAGTATTATAACACTATTTTATAATTATTTCATTGACAAGAAGAAGAAAAAACAAACAAGTGCGTACCTTAAAAACATTAAAAACAACAATAATAATAAAAAGAAAAAAGAAGAAAAGCTGTCAGACTGACAGGGTGGAAAACATTTCTCTGTAAAAATGGAAATTTTATAAAAACCAGTCGCCGACAGCCTCGGCAGTGGACTACCGGCGACACCGCCTCAGCGCCTCACCACCCCGCTGTGTCAGAGGAGGGACAAGTGATGCAACGCGTCCAAGTCAACAGCGCCTCGCCCGAGGCCTCGCCCTCCTCGCGGTGTGCCGGAGGATCCAGTGACAAGACCTGCCGCTTCTTTCAACACCAGCAGCGCACCCAATACACCACGGTTTGCTACTCCATCGCCCGCATCTGCCGGTGAGGATGGCGAACCAGGGACGCGCCCCGCCACACCAGCTACGACGGGACGAAGTCCGCCGCCACCGGTTAGCTTGAGGCTATCGCGGCCCTGTGGCCCGCTTGCAGCCTCCGCTACCGGTGAGCGCCGTGCGCCACCCACAGCGACGCACGCGAGAGGCCTGACAAGAATAGAAGAGCTGCGTGACGTCGCCCCGCAGTCCGGCGGATACGGAGCTCTCCGAGATGGGGGTGGTGGTGGCCTACGTGTCTAGTACCACCACCTATCGCTCGTAGCTTGCCTCGCGTCGTCCCGGAGAGCTCCGTAGCCACGACCTGCACCCGCCGGCGTGCTTGGGGCTTGTCTCCCGCCGTCGACGGAACTTTACCGTTTTCTATTTTTTTTTTTTTTTTGTCTGTTTGTATTAATTTTGTATGTATTTTTAAAATTGTATAGAATTAATATAAATATGTACACTAGTATAAGAAAACGTGAAAATAAAAACATAATAATAAAAACAAGAGAATAATAATAAAAACAACAGAACGAAAAGCACAGAACAGATTACTTATACATCAGAATAAAAATACTGAAATTTTGCATTGTAACTCATTAAAAATGGGCATTCTAAGTACTTGAAGTGAAAATTAAATTATACAGATAGAAAGCCCAAAACATACAAAAAATATTAAAATAAAAAACACAATTTTTCGAACGAGCTAGTAATTTTTCGAATTTTGACCATTTTTGTTTACGCTCTCCTGTAAACTCTAATCAGGTCGACTCTGTGACTCTGTTATTCTAATCAGGTGTCGTTGACGCATATTGTTCTTCAAAAATGTTCGTCATGATTTTACAGTATAATATTTTTAAGGAGCGTTACATACAGATAGACATGGCATAAAAACAGCTCCTCAGTCACCGGTAGCCTATAGTTGTGTAATTAATTATTTTCGATATAATTAAAACACACTCTGAACACAAAATTACGTGGAAACCTTTTATTGTTGTGCACAAACTGAGCTGCGAAAACTGGTACGAAAATAATATCTCTTACCTTTTCCACACAAAAAAAAAACATTACAACTTAATAAGAATTAAATAAAACACGAAAATGTTTTATTTCAGGTCACAAGTAGACGTAGTTTTATACTTTTAAAATACACTCCATTATCATATTTATCATACAAGTCATATGCATATTATTGCAATGTTGCCATATTTTATCGCTTATATTTTGCAATATCGAAAGACACTTACAAGAAGAATTGCAATACGACTACCAAATATGTGGTGATTATGCCGAAGTATCTCACTACGAAACGGAGGTCAACTTGAAACATGCCGTATACGGTGATGTCTGTACTCTGCAGACTGATCGCGCGGATCACCGCGCGAACGCGACGTCGAGTCTCTGCAATCATAATTCGCGCTATCATAAACGTGATCTTGTAATCATACACAAAACTTTTAATCTTGGCCAATCAGTAAGTCAGAACGGAAAAAACTTTCATAAAATTAAGCACATTTCTTGAATGGGGATCCCCTTAATTTCTTAGGATTATGTAGCTATAATAATACATATTCTCTAAACATTTCAACTGGCTACTTATCACTGTTCAAAGGATTCATCCTCTTAAAGGTAGGGCATACGGATGGACAGATGGGCGTCAGTTTAGTAATAGGGTCTCATACTGAACCCTAACAAAGGGAATTCCAATGTCTGTAACTCATTCTAAAAAAATTTGAAGTCCTTTTGAAGGTATTTGAATTTTATAATAATATTAATAAATAAATAAATAATGCATTACCTTTATCCTTAGTCCTGACAGCAACGCTGATCAAGGCTACCTTCAAATTATGCACCTTGCACTGGAGACGCTGGCACGACACGCAGAGCAAAATCAGTATTACGAACATTCTGCCGAAGTACATGAAAACCTGCGCATTGTGGCTGACGCCGAAGTCGAAGGGGATCTGCAAGAGAAAATAAAATTATGAGATCATGAGAGCCTATTATGGGATTCAGTGCAAGAATACTCAAAAAATAATCAGAAAAAGTAGTAAAGTTTAATTAAGTTTCAGAATTTTTATTAAAATACTTGTAGATTTTCTAAAAAAAAAGCCCCAGTTGCACTCCGGGGTGCCGGCAGAAGTGAAAACTTTTTGTATTTCCGAAAATAATTCTTAGGTGGTTATAAAAAAAACTAAACACCCTAAAAAAATTTAAACACCGTAACATTGCTTAAAAAAGAAAACAAAAGAAAAAAAAAAACAAAAAAAATTTTGAGGGATTCGAACCCATGGTCAAAAAATACAAATCCTACACTCTTTTTTTATTATGATTTTGTGTCAACTATGCGGCAGTCCTCCAGCAGGTTCGGTGATGTTATCATTAAGTGACATGTAGGGTATGTCATCCTTTGAATATTCCCTCCTTTGTTGCAGCCATTGCGCAGGTCTGCTATTGTTTGACGTTTCGGGCGCCTTTATGTCGTATTCGGTGTCGGCCAAAGCGACGGCTAGTGTATTTACATGATTGATTTATCGTGAGTGGTACAATTTGCAGTAGTTTTGTGCTTCTTATTTCATTATTATCATCTCGAGGTATACGTGGATTTTTGGGCATTGTGCGAACTTTTTGATATCATGTGCGGGACTTTATTCTGGAAGCGTTGTAATATTTCGATGTTTGAGTTACCTACTAGCTGTTCCCCACAGATGGATACCGTATGTCCATATGGGTTTAAGTACGATCTTATAGACAAGAAGCTCGTTCTACTTAAACTAGACCTGATTTGGAGGAATTATTCTAGGCTATTCATGTAGTCTCATGTTCAGATATTTCTTTTTGGCTTTGATGTGTCCCATCCAAGTTTGCTTCCTGTCTCTTCTTAGGTTGTAGGTAATGTTCGTACGCTTGGTAGCGCTTATTTCCATCTTTCTAAGAGTTGGCTTCCATTTCCCAGTGTGGGTCATTAATTTCATTAATATTTGGAGTGAATTGTATTGTATTGTATTGTTTATTGATCATTCATATGGCAGTTAGACTGCGCTCGAAGTTGTCACAAATGCCTGCCTTAGGAAGTCTGCGAATGATTCAGCTTTCTCTGCTTCGCTTCTAGCTCAGCTTCTGCCGGGTTTGCAAGGTGGGAGTTGATTGCACGGGCTTATAGAGATTCATTATTTTGCTTTCTGCTGCAGAGCTTGATTAGTTTTTGCCAATCTACAGTTAAGAAATAGATGGTTCTTGGGGGGGTCAGACCCACGTTTCCCTGTGATCGACTTTATGACCTGGTCGGTCCTTGTTGGACAAATTTCAGGCTATATACCTGTTTTATGTGGGTTGTCCTGCAGTGTTGTATTTCCGCATAATTTTATGCTGGGAGAGCTAAAATCAAGATTTAATGCTGGGAGAGCTACTACGGGAGACTTACTAGCAAGGGTTCCAAGTTAATTTCCGTCGCTTTCAGCTCGACGTTATCGGTCCTTAGCCATGACCCAGGGAACGCGTGTAAGGTGCTGAGAGGTAATTCTTACGAACGCAAGCAACGACCACCCCCGGTTTTTTAACAAAATTATGTTTAATACACATAAGTGAATAATGTACGTACATAATCGTACATAATCATACATACGTACATACATACATAGCGCCACGCCTGTTTCCCGGTGCGGTAGGCAGAGACAACGGATCTCCACGTGCCACGATCCTGAGATGCCTCATGTATATTAAATTTAAATCAATTTAGTAAAAATATACCTACTCACCCCTTCCTTGAGTCCAACTAAAGTTTCAAATACCAGGGATAAAATTTCATGCCAAAATACGCACTTAAGGTACAGAAGTATCTGAAAATCGGAAAAATATGCATACATTAGATGGCTGTCGCAATTTAAAATTATGAGCTTAATATTTTTAATTTCGGAAATTTTAATCATTTCATTAGTATTTATAATAAAACCGTTTAAAAAGTAAACCAATTCTGAGGCATAATAATATTATTAAATTTCGTTATTTATGAAATATTTTAAGACAATTTAAACCTCACATTAAAATCAATTATGTACCTGTAATTGGAAATAATCCCTGAGGCGTTCAACTATTTCAGAGATCCTAATATATTTCTCGCTCGCTTTATTGATGTTGACCAAGTCGTTGAAGCTCCCAATATGTTCGACCGTGGTCGGAAAGGATCGCATCTGTTCTATCGATGCCTTATCGATCAACACAGTCTTGTTTTCCGTTTTCGGAATCAGAACCCTCGTTACTTTTTCCATGCAGTCGGACAAGATCAACATCAGTGTTGAAAATATCAATATCTCGCATTCGATCACACACGTCGACCCATACGCTTGAAGGTCCCATTTAAAATGTCCAATCAGACCAAATAATGAGTAACTCTTGTAGAAAGACAGCAACATGTTAAAAATAATCCAAAATGTGAGCACAGTATTAAGGACAAAATATTTTCTCAAACACAAATTTTTGTAGCTATATAGTTCCTTATAAACAGCAAAGACGTCTTTGGATATGCACTTGAAATTGGTGATGGCGTTGGTTCGATAGATATTCTTAAAAGTTATGACGATGCATCCAAGATAGTTCACACAACGGTAGAAGGACGCCGATAAAATTAACGTGTTTTGGTTTGTGAAAATTGTAAAAATCATTGCGTCGACGAAAATGTATGAAAATGCGAGAAAGCTAAAGGTAGCATATAATGTTGTGAGGGTGAATAGAGCAAGGCTTAAACTTTTAGATTTCGTGATACCGGAAACCCCAAATATAGTTTGAAGAAGTAAAGGGGCTTGGAATATGTTCCACGGCGTCTCTTCAAATTTCCACATTGCGATATTCAACTTATTTTTTATGATTATAAGTTATATCTCAAAAAATAGGACGACGTGTTTTTTAGTAAAAAGATAGATTCCATCTACTAAAATTGATGACATCTAAGAAATTACGCAGTGCTCGGTGTGCTTGAAATACTATTAATCATATAGATAAAAAACAGACGACCTGATTTTTAGAAAGAAAATAAATTTAATTTACACAAACTTTTATCAAATCTAATTAATTAGGTAGTTATTGCTTGAGACGCTTGAAATTGCTTGAAAGAGTTAGAAATTGTTATGAGGTCGAGCTTTATGAGTAATTAGCTATTCCCGCGGCTTCATTTCGCGGAAAAATATTATTTATTTATTCCGAGACTTACCAGAATACGTCCTCGAAAACTCCACGCGAATCTATCTAGTAGTTTTCGATTTATAAGCGATCATACATTGAATGATGATGGCGAATACGAAAATAGTTACAGATTTTACTTTGTCAAATATAAAATATTTTTCAATGTAGCTTCTCATCAGTAAATACTTATTATAAAACATACGTAGCATAAATAAAATACAAATACAAAACAAAATAAAAAAAATCGTTTTAAGAAAATAAGTAGATATTATTTTAATATTTTTTACAGCTAAGTTTCCTCCACTTGTTTTTATGTGTAAAATTTCAAATTTAACAGATGTAGGTATATTTTTATCCGGTATAAGTAAGTATATCTTCTCAAGCGCAAGTTTTTGAAGTTATATAGTTATTTGTACATTGAGAACACGTCGTTTTCAATCCGCTTAAAACTGTTGTTAGCTTAAGGCCGTTAACTATTCCTGAAACTTATCACGACAAATCCTAGATAAGTGATAGAATGAATGATGGAATGAAGATAGAATATCACCGGCTGAAATAACGTACTGAATACTGAATTCACTGCAATGGTAAAAGCAATAACTGTGATATAGGTAAATGTCAGAACAGCGAATGCGGAATAGAATATGATGAGAGCAGATGCAACAAAGTTTAAGTGCAGAGATTTCGCGATGCCCAAAGCGCCAAGTACGGTTTAAAGAAGCGACGGAGGTTTCAAAATGTTCCAAGGTGTCTTCGAACTCCCACATAAACGTTGTCAACTGTTTTATTATATTCATTGTTTATTACTTAAAATTTGATGACGTGTTTTTCGGTAAAAACATAGATTCAATCTACGTGCATAAACAAATTTAGTAGATTATCTATAAGTAATCAGTCATTCAGCTAAAGATATTAATGATGTAGAACTGTATGAGTTAGGAATTTCCGATTATCTATATATATTACTTCTTTATTTTAGTGATATTGCTTTTGAAATCCAATTTCTTTTTTTCTTCAATAAAAATATTTTTCACTCAAAATAAACTAGTTCATTAATCAAAATAAAGTACGTTGAAATTTGTGCCATAGGGATAAAAGCTACATATAACTAATTTATTATGTTAGCTACATATGTACATATATGTTACCTACCGGGATGGAGAAAATCTAATAATTGTATGCAATTCCAAGGAAATGTATGCAATGCCGAACCAATTTAGGAAATGTGTTAAATATTTTTTCTAATGTTCCTATATGATAATGCGAAATGCATAACAATTAACATTATTCCGTAGAATTTGTAAATGAATGAAAACATTAAACACAGAAATTGAGATACTAAATTAATTTTGATAAAGGCTCGCATTGGCATAATCAGGTCACATTATAAAACACTAACCTAAGCTAACCTATATTTTATTTTAAATAATTTTCAAGCATTTTTCGACAAGCTACATTTTTTTTTCAAATTGTTTGCTTTAATGATGCTGCGCAATTATAAATATGCTGTCAACCGTAATTAAATGTTAAATACGACCTTTTTGTGATAAAATTAATACAAAGCCTGCGTTAAACCATAAATTGCAAAGCGATTACCATGTATGTGGTGATTAGACCAACATACGTCACCATGAAGCTGAGGTCAACTTGGAACACGCCGCACACGGTGATGTCTGTACTCTGCAGAGTGATCGCGCGGATCACCGCGCGAACGCGACGCCGAGTCTCTGCAAAATATATCAAACATAGAGCAATCATAACCCTGATAATTTGTAATAATACAAAAAACGTAAATATTTCTTGACCCCCCTTGCTAAGTGGACACGAATTTGTAATTAATATTGCCTCTGAGTTTTTTAAATATTTTTCACGACATTTTAGAAAAGCATATTAAATCACTTTGTACCTACTTGAAAACATAAAACAACAAATTATTACTACACCTATAATATGTTCACACACTAATATCGCATTCTATAAACATTAAATTATTCAACCAACACCCTTGGGATATTTTACCACGATCCTTTGTCCTCACAGCAATGCTGACCAGAGCCACCTTCAAATCATTCACTCTGCATTTAAGACGCTGACATGACACGCAGAGCAGAAGCAGTATTACCAACATTCTGGCGAAATATAAAAACAATACCACCATGCGAGATAAGCTGCAGTCGTAGGTGTTCTGTAAAATGAAATACATAAATAACATACAATTTAATACGCAACATTTATATGAATAACGCCCTGGCGAATTACTCACTCAACGGTTGAGTATTGCCATCCAGAGGGGGAATTTTACAAGTGTGATATTCATTAAAACTTTTTTTATGGAAACTGACACGGTTGGCTACATCACCTACAACATTCGTGATGTCAGCCCATAACACCGGGTGAACTAGGTGCCATGTCAGTGCTTGCCTTCATTTCATGTCGGCTACACTGAACTGCACGGAAAAAACGAACTATTGAAATAGCCGTTTCGACCGACGACGTTTCATTCAGTACGGTGGTATCAACCCTGGTTGCATAAAGTCTACCACCTAAAAGGTAAGAAGGGAAGGGACCTAGAGTTTTACGTGGAATCTGAACAACGGTCAGCCTGCAACGGTCGAGCGACCCATCCAAGTATTGACCGAGCGCAGGTTTGCTTTTAACAACAGTCGACCGACCGCACCACTGAGCTACTGAGGTTGACAAAAACTTCGTTGGGTACCATGCCCAACGAAGTTTTAGAAGAATTTTTTGGCGTTTGAATATATTTTTTCTTTAAGATTTTTAATTCATAGTAACACTAAAGTATAACTTTTATTTGACAAAAAGAAAAATTAAATTCAACAGAAATGTAAGAACTTAAATTAAATAAAAATATTCCTGCATCCTCGGGACATCATTCATTGTCCCGAGGACAGCCGCCGCGTTCCCGCGCTGGATGGCGAGGCTGATGTTTTGTGTGAGGAACGCTTTGGCACGACGGTCCCCGGACGCTTCAATAAGCAGCTGACCTAGTTATATAAATATTGATACGTTTATTTGTTTATCTGTAATTAAATAAATGGTTGAAATACAATACAATAAAAACATATATAACGCTATTTTATTAATCAACCCATGGTTATTAGCACATTAGGTTAATATATGTGTACGTGTTTTCCACATCCCAAAGGTTAGTTCGTAAAGAATGCCGCAAGGCATTAAACTATTATACACCGTATAAAAAGGTTACAAAAGGCGGTAACCTTTTTATACGGTGTACAATAAAGTATATTTTCATTCATTTCATTTCATATATCAAGTAGATATATACACTCTTTTATTATTAAATGTTATACCAACAAAAGTAAATATCTACTAGTTTCTAAGCTTCTTAAACTTCCTAAACTTGCAGATTTATTATAGTTTCTTCCCATGACGACCAATTTCCTAATATTACTCTTTTTTGACTGTGATTCTTACGTTACAAAATAATTTGTGAACATAAGTACACTCACCCCTCGTTTAACCGCTCCCAAAGTTTCGAGTATCAGGGCTAAGATTTCGTGCCAAAATATGCATTGTAGGTACAGTAGTAACTGAAAAGACATTAGACATAAGAAAATAAAGGTAATAATGAAGCTAAGTGAAGAAAAACATTCAACTATATTGAAAGAAAGAAAGAGGGAGGCGTAGACAAAAATGTGTAAGTAACAGACGCGATGAAAACAAAATATGTACGAGACGAGATGGAACGAATTACCTAGTAACAAGAACTGAAAAAACGTTATTGATACAATCTGTCAAGTTCTGCTAATATTTTGCTACTTGGCTTTTAAACTTTAGAAACAACAGCACCATTGACATCAGAAGATAATAGTTTGAACTTATGTACCTGCACCTGAAAATAGTCTCTCGATCGCTTTACTATTTCAAAAATTCTTATGTAGTATTCACTCGCTTTAGAAATATTGACCAAATCGTTGCAGCTTCCTATATTTTCAACGGTTGTAGGAAGAGACCGTAGCAGCCTTATGGATTCTTTATCTATCAGCACGCCGAAGTTTTCCGTTTCCGGAATCAGGATTCTCGTCACTCTTTCCACGCAATCGGACAAGATTAACAAAAGAGTAGAAAATAACAACATTTCGCATTGAATAATGCACGTTGCCATAAAACCTTGGAACTCTTTGCTGATTGTTCCCCATAATCCATTATGTGCATAACCCATATAGGCGGACCCCAACATGTTGCACAAAATCCAAAACGTGAAAGCAGTTGTAAGGATCGAATATCTTCTCAGGCGGAAATTTTTGAAATCATGCAGCTTTTTATAAATTGCAAATGTATCTTCGGAAATACGCTTAAATTTGTTACTGGCGTTGGGACGATAAATATTTTTAAAAATAATAACTACTAACGCTATATAGTTCACACAGCGGTAGAATATCACAGGTATAACCAACATAGGCAAATTTGTTACTATTGCATCCATGATCTTGGTCACGGCAACATAGCTAAAGGCGAATAAAATTAAGGCAGAGTAGGTGATTGAGAGAATGAAAGCAACGAAATTAACATTTTGAGATTTAATGATACCGGAGACTCCAAAAGCGGTTTGGAGAAGCAATGTAGGTTTAAATATATTCCAAGGTATCTCTTCAAACTTTTGGATCTTTATAAACCACTTCTTTATATTCATACTTATTTAGTTAAAATCAAACGTGTCTTTCAGAAGATAGTTAGATGAATGTAAGAAATAAAAAGTCTGACAAAATGTTTCTTTCAAGGCGATGATTTATGAGGTGAAGCCTTTATTCAAGATAAGGTTTTCAAAGATTATACTTTGTAATTTGACTAAAAGGCTAGTTATTAATATTATTAAGAAAGATGATGAGTGGGACTTAACGTATTTCAAATTAATATTCATAATTTTGTATGATTTATTTTAAAGTATATTGCGTATCATATGATGTGATGATATATCATATCATATTCTGCTACGAACAAGGGAAAACATACACACGCTGTATTCCGGCAATCGGTGTGAGTAGAGTAATCGCTATTGTACTGTAAGTACTGTGGTAAATTACAGCACAACACCGACCACCACGTTAAGCAAAGTATTAGGACAAGATAACTATCAAGCGGCAAGTAAGACACGAAGACTCATCTGCTGCATGACTCGGTGGAAGGACCGTGCCAAGGTGATAGGTGGCCAACCTGTCGCCCTTTAGCACGGCATCTTGTCGTTTTCCCTTAGTCGCCTTTTACGACATGCATGGGGAGAAATGAAGAATTTATTTAATAACCATTTTCAAATTAATTCAGCTCATTTCAATTTATACTCGCACACTCGTGTACTGTGCATAAAAAACCAGCATGCAATATTTCATACAGGCGTTATGTGCGTTTGTTACTAAAAACTTTCCATCCAAAATCTGAAACTATTACATATGACCGGTGCGCCCTCCCGGTTATGACACTCGCTGATGTCCAAAGGTTGAAAGTTGCCCAGCGAGCAATGGAGCGAGCCATGCTGGGAATATGTTACGTAACGAACGAGATATGTTACGTAACGAAACAATCCGCCGATGCACCAAAATAGTCGATATTGGACACCACGTGGCTCAGCTAAAGTGACAGTGAGCTGCAGGGCACGTTAGTCAAAGAGAGGACGACAGGTTGGAGTACCCGTGTCCTAGACTGGCGGCCGTGGACAGGAAAACGGAGTGTGGGAAGAACATCCGCCAGGTGGGACGACGACATCAAGTACGTCGGCGGAAAGCAGTGGTTCTGTGCCGCTGAAGGCCGAGCGGTCTGGAGGAAATGGGAGAGGCGTATGTCCAGCAATAGACGCTTACACGCTGACTGACTGACACTCTGATAAAATGAATCCAAGAAAAGTCATAAATTTATTATTCATTTCACACATATAAAATTAAACGTACTAGTAATGCGTATAGACACGGGCTCCTGTGTGTGTAGCGTTAGCGCAGGTAGCGCTCCCGAGCTTACGCAGACAAAGACAGTGTGCATATTTACACATTTACAGGCACAAGCGTGGCTCACCCGCGCTCGTGAGATAAAACATTCGTAAGATTATCGATCAACATGAAACATTGAAAACGTGATATGATAAATTAATTTAAAAGTAGAATTGCAGCGCGACCACCATGTAGGTCGTGATTAAACCAGCGTACGTCACCAAGAAGCCGAGGTCAACTTGGAACACGCCGTACACGGTGATGTCTGTACTCTGCAGAGTGATCGCGCGGATCACCGCGCGCACGCGGCGTCGAGTCTCTGCAATCATAAATTGAACGATTGTTACCTAATCATGTTAATCGTAAACATTGTGCAATCATTCACCGAGTAAACTAATAATAATAATAATATTTTAGTGGACTGACTATGTACCAATAAAACCACTATAAACACAACTTGTACGTAGGTCAAATTATTTATTGCTAAGAGTTTTAGTTGAGTTTACCGTGTGGGGCCAGTATTTAAGAATTATAGCCCCACTGCACCTCACCCCATGCATGTCGTAAAAGGCGACTAAGGGATAAGGGCAAGGTGCCGCGCTAAAAGGCGAGAAGCGTGAGAAGTGGCTATAGTATTATCAAAACCTCGTGTCAGGTTGGGCAATAAAGTTATATGGCTTAGGGAAGCGAATCTGCACACGGCGCCATGGCGCAAAGCCATAAAACTTTATTGCCCAACCGGACACGAGGTTTTGATAATACTATAGCACTTCTCACGTTGGTACGGTCATTCAGTCGATTCATGGAGCAGGTGCGTCTTGGTGCCTTAATTTGTTTTATGTAAACCAACATGGGTGGCTGTGTCGAGGGACCAATATGGTAACACAGCCAAAAACACCTCTCCTCGGGAAACCACGCTCAGTGAGGAGCCATGCCAGCAGATTTGCGGACTGTTGCTAGACTGTCTAGCCCGTTGATACGACGTTTGAAGACACCCAGGTTAAAGGATTCGGGAAACGCACTCGCCGGAATACAGTTCCACACCCTAGATTGATTGATGCTTAATAGCTATCTACAAGTTTCTTTTTGACGTGATGATGTCACGTCTTATAAATTGATGAACACCGGCTGCACGCACGAAGAAGTGTAACGTTCCATCTAAACCTGTGTGTGCAAGCGAGAGCGCGATAGAGACCTGTGTGTGCAAGCGAGGGCGCGATAGAGAGGCATATAGAATAGTAGGAAATACAAAATATATTTCTCCGTCTTTTGCGAGCCTCGAACCCGCGGTCCCTGCCACCATCACTGACCAGACATGTTATCCACGCGGGCTATCGACCGTGTACTTATCGCTGCAAATTTTCTCAACAGTATGTGGATTTCATGGAGCGACATCTAGCGTCCACATCTAGCGTCAATATTAAATTAAATACTTCAGGCAGCGGTATACTTGATTTAGCAGTTAGGCAATTGTTGCAACGTTGAACATGTAGATGGCGTTATGTAGGTTTTTTAAATATAAATTAAACAAAAATTAATAGTCGTTATTTTCTCATATTTTTTATTAGTTATTATCACATCTTTATCATGTACTTAAATTAATTTTACATCGTAAATATCCGCCGGAACTGATTTACTTTATGACATCATCACGTAAAACTATCGTCCGTAAACCAACTTTACAGACAACCAATTTTTTTTTTATGGAAATTGACACTGTTGGCTACATCACCTACACTACAACATCCGTGATGTCAGCCCATAACACCGGGTGAACTAGGTGCCATGTCAGTGCTTCCCTTCGATCGTGCCGGCTACACTGAACTTGACGGAAAACACAAACTATTTACATAGCCGTTTCGACCGACGTTTCATTCAGTGCGGTGGTATCAACCCGGGCGGGTTGAACCCTACCACCTAGTAAGGTAAGAAGGGAAGGGACTTACAGATTTACGTGGTATCCGAACCACGGTCAGCCTCCAACGGTCGAGCGGTCACCTATCCAAGGACTGACCGCGCCCAGCGTTGCTTAACAATCAATAGCAACATTCGACTGTCTGCACCACTGAGCTATCTAGGCTGACAAGTCCTATTACATCTCTAAACATGGTGGTCGGTGTTGTGCTGTAATTTACAAGAGTACTTTCGAAAGAATCTATAGTTGATTAAGAATTTGATGGGCATCTGTAAGGTGTACCTAACATGTTCGAATTGACTTTACCTCGGTCCTTAGTCCTCACGGCAATGCCTACCAAGGCGACCTTCAAGTTTTGCACCCTCCACTTGATGCGTTGGCACGACACACACAATAGAATCGACGTTACGAGCACTCTACTTAAGTACACGGCCAACTGCAGCGCGTTATTAAAACTCCAGTCAATGGATTCCTGCAACAATCAATTATATAACGTGTTTCGTTATTCATGTCGTTTCTTTCAGGAGGTTGTTCTGTATCCTAAACTGAGTAACTTTTGTTCTATAGCTTTTGGAAATTGGAAAAAGAAAATTCACTTTCCCCATACATTTGGAGGTTAGGTCTGCCCTTAAATGTATGGAGAAAGTGAATTTGTTTTTCCAATTTCCAAAAGCTGTAGAACAAAAGTTACTCAGTTTAGGATACAGAACAAGCCCCTGAAAGAAACGACATGAATAACGAAACACCTTGTATATTATGTTAAAATTTTACTGTTCCATATATTTTCTAAGAGTACAAATTTTGCTTTTTTTATTTTTATTTTTATATAAACTACTCTTTTTTTATGTAATCCGGTATGGGTGGCTGAGTCGGAGGGGCGAAAGCGCATGCTCCGACCAGCCAATATCACCTCCGAGAAGGTAGGTGCCATACCGGAGACTTCCCTGGATTGCTGATATAACAACAAATTAGAAGAAATAAAAAATTCACGGTGGTCCCCATGCAAGAAACTAAAAAGTGTATGCGCGCCATCTACCGAAAAGAGTATGAAGCATTTTAGCATTTTAACTAATACATAGATGGCTTGAGTGGCGCTGCCCATGACATGGCGATACGGAACCCTCGGTGCGCTAGTTTGACTCGCACTTGGCCGGTTTTTTTTAGGATAATAAAACGCAGTAAAGGGCCACGCTTTGCACCTACGTAAATGTATTAATAATATACTCACAGGTTTTTTCATCGCATGCAACAATTCAACTACCAGTGATAATATTGCTTGCCAAAATACGCTTTTAAGATGCAGCAGTATCTGAAATAATCGTTTAATGAATCTTAGGAGCAGATTTTTTTTTTAATAATATGTATGTATATTATGTCTGTAGGTAGGTATGTATATATTCTTTATTGACCACAAATTTATACAAATTCGGCACAATAGGCGAACTTAATGCCGTTAGGCATTCTATTGTAACTAACCTTTGGGATGTGGGAGAAGTATATACAGGCGAACAAGAATAGTTTATGGCATTGTATTAAGCAGTAAAGCAATATGATAAAACCACAAACGAATACTACATATAAATACTTTAACAGGCATATATATGTATATAACAGACTTACATTATTATGTCCAGTAATCAATGGTACTGTTGTTCAACACAATCAACTGAACGTCAAGAATATTTTGATATATCTAGATTATATGTATACGCTGTTACATTTTGCTGGTACCGCCTTTGCAATGTTATAAAAAATTTCAGTCTTTGCATAAATAATCACAATATGTATATTACTAAGTTCGACTGTGACGAAATCAAAGATGATTACGTGATTTAAAGCTACGGTTAATTCGTACTTTGAACTATAAAACTAAAATTTAAAAAATTTATTTGAATAGATTAGAAATAATCCTTTATTGCTTTCAAATACACAAAAACCTGAATTACATATTACCTAAGGCAATATCTGCCACTCGTTCTGTCTTATGTATGAACGGATATATCTTTCGCTTGCCCTAGAAATATTGACCAAATCGTTCAAAATCCCAATACGTTCGACGGTGACGATACGACCGCAGTTGCTGTACAGATCCCTTGTCGATCAACACAGTGGGTAGTACATTAATAGTTTTAAATTAAAATATTCACCTGCAGTTGAAAATATTCTCTCTGGCGATCGACTATTTAAAAAATTCGGATATTATATCTCTCGGTTGCCTTAGAAATATTGACCAAATTGTTCAAAATCCCAATACGTTTGATGGTCGTGGGATACGACCGCAGTTGCTGTACAGATCCCATGTCGATCAACACAGTGGATCGTACATTAATAGTTTAAAATTAAAATATTCACCTGCAGTTAAAAATATTCTCTCTGGCGATCGACTATTTAAAAAATTCGGATATTATATCTTTCGCTTGCCTTAGAAATATTGACCAAATTGTTCAAAATCCCAATAAGTTTGATGGTCGTCGGATACGACCGCAGTTGCTGTACAGATCCCAAGTCGATCAACACAGTGGATCGTACATTAATAGTTTAAAATTAAAATATTCACCTGCAGTTGAAAATAATCTCTCAAGCGATCGACTATTTCAAAAATCCGAATATATCTCTCGCTTCCCCAAGAAATATTGACCAAATCGTTCAAACTGCCAATACGTTCGACGGTCGTCGGATACGATCGCAGTTGCTCTACCGATCCCTTTTCGATCAGCACAGTTGCGTTTTCCGTTTCCGGAATCAGAATGCTCGCCACTTTCTCCATGCAGTCGGACAATATCAACAGTAAGGTGCAACAAATCAACATCTCGCATTCGATCACACACACTGACGGGACAACTTGTATGTCCCAATCAAACCAGCGGTCACTAAAATATTCGAAACCTCTATAGAAAGATAATCCCATGTTGAACAGATACCAGAATGTAAACAGAATTGTGAGGGTCAAATATCTGCGCAAGCGAAAGTTTCTGTAGGCGTGCAGCTCCTTATAGATAGAAAAGGTGTCGTTGGAAATATCCATGAAATTGTTCCCGTCTGACGTTTGATAAATGTTCTTTATAGCTATAACTAAGAAAGTTAGATGCAGCGAATATCTGAACAGCAACATGGGCACAAGAAATATACGGAAATTTGATTCGACTCCAACACGAGTAGCGTTGATAGCGGTGTAGCTAAACACCATAAATACAAAGCAAGAGTAACCGATCAACAAGAGAGATGCGGTAAAATTGATTTTTCGACATTTCGTGATGCCCGATACGCCCAACGCTGTTTGGAGTAGCAGCGGAGGTAGAAAGATGTTCCACGGTGTCTCGTCAAATTTCCACTTTGAGGACAACTTTTTTATAATATTCATAGTTTATAGTTAGTGCGCGTGTCTTCCGTTGAACTGAAGACACGATTTGATCAAGATCTACGGGGATCGAGGCTACACTCAAATAAATTAATAATCAGTAGATAGGAAAACTGAATAATAAAATAAATAATGATGGTAGATTTATGAGGTTGTGCTTTATACATGTCTAGCTGTGCCCACGGCTCCGCCCGCGGTAAAACCTGTTTATGATAAGAAACAATCGCTTCTGTATAGCTTTTGCCTGTTGTCGCCGATTGTTTTTTTTTTTTTTCACTTCCCACCCCACTGCTCAGCGTATATGAATATTGTCGTTATGCATATAACCTGGCAGAGATACGTCGCACTGCATAGGCAGTACCGCAAGTAAATAGGTTGAGTCGTTCTTGAGTTATAAGAGAACATACATACATACACACAGACTGCAGACGTCAAATCCTAATGGAAGTTTCTACGAGCGACCGTGTAACGTACGTTTTTTTTTTATGGAAACTGACACGGATGTCTACATCACCTACAACATCCGTGATGTCAGCCCATAACACCGGGTGAACTAGATGGCATGTCATTGCTTCACTTCATTTCATGTCAGCTACATTGAACTGGACGGAAAACACGAACTATTTACATATACATTATTCCATTATAGCTCAAATTAAATAATGTATCAATACTAATAGGTAATCTGTAAGGGATGTTCATGGAGTAAGTTACTTTGTTTTATGAGATATTGCGTTTGTAGACTCTATGTATGATACTGAAAATGAATTGACCATTTTTTATGTTTTCAATATGTATGTACGTTCCTCCATAACTCTTAAACCGATAATCCGAATTCGATGAAACTAATTACAAGCACATTTAGCTGTACGTGACACAGGATAGGCTAAATAAATTTTAGTTCCGGTTACGCTAGCATGAGGCTCGCATACATACCGAATTATTCCGGGCGCCGAAATAAAGGTACGGTAGAGGGCTTACATACTTTCTTCTTTTGAAATACGAATTTCAAGCGAGAGAAGCCGCGGGCAAAAGCTAGTGTAACCAATAAAATAAAACATAGAATAAATGAGAGATTTCCAAAGACACGCATATTTGCCGAGTTGCCCAACTTTTTTTTCCAAACTCTTAACAAGCTAGAGTTTAACAGAGCGTCTCCGGAGTAAGATTTCGGAGTCAGACATTGGATAACGCTTCGGCGATTCCATTCTCCCGAGTGTTTCTTTTGTTTCCAGTTTCCTTCCTCGCCGCGGCACTGAATAGTCTTATCTATAAAGATTTGCGGCAGAAGTTAATTTCGGAATTACTTCTGCTCGCTCACTCACTATGCGCGTAGTTTGGTCGAGGATACGTCATGGGGTAAGATTCATAAAACAAATCAACTTACTCCATGACCATCCCTTTTTATTAAGGTTCCGTATCCGGTACGGGACCCTATTACTAAGCCTGTATGTCTGTCCGCCCGTCTGTCCGTCTGTCCGAGGGCTGTATCTCTTGAACCGTAATAGGTAGCCCGTTGAAATTTTCACAGAATATGTGTTATTATGGCCATGGAAGAAACCAAAAAGTGTATGGGCGCGCGTCATCTACCGAATAGATTATGAAGCATTTTAACTAATCATGACATTTAACTAATATGAAGCATTTCATAACACGCCATCTAGATGGCGTGAGTGGCGCTAGCCATGACATGGCGATACGGAACCCTCGGTGCGCGAGTTCGACTCGCACTTGGCCGGTTTTAATTAGAAATATGCTTTAGCGCGTTACCAATTCCTCCATCGAACTCATGCTAGTTGACTGTACGCAGGAGATCACGTCATACCTACTAGAGAATATGCAAGCAAACGGTTCGAACATTTAGAGAGAATACGTCATCGACCCGGTGGCGGAATCGGTAACGCACTGGCGGCTCAAGCAGAGTTCCAGGTTTGAATACTGGTCGGGGCGTATTTTTTTCTCTTCAGTTTCGGCTTTGCGTTTATCTCATCATCATCATCATCATCAGCTTGTATCGGTCCACTGCTGGACATAGGCCTCTCCCAAGGCACGCCACCACACGCGGTCTTCCGCTCTTATCATCCATCCACTTCCGGCTACCTTTTTCAGGTCATCTGACCACCTAGCCGGGGGGCGTCCTAATCTAATGAAGAAAAATTACACAATATTTTCTTCTGCTTACACTGATTGTCGAGATACAGTGTAATGATGGAGTCGAATGGAATCCAGAGGGAAGTCTGACCCTGGTATAGGTATGGTACAATCTCGGGGGTGATACTGCCTCGTCTGGGCATGAGCTCTGGCCCCTCTGAGTCAGCCACACATACCGAATAAAAAAAATCATGGCTCATTAAAATTCTGTAGTCGGGCCAAACCTTTTTCTTAACTTTTTGACTATGCATGCACTTGGGTGGCCGAGTGGTCTGGACGTCGGCTTCTCTTGCGAGAGGTCCGCGATTCGACTTCAACCGGCGGCGGGGGCGTGTGCAAATGAGGTGTTTCTGATTTGAAAAAAAAAATTACGTGCATACCTTCACCCACTGCTCCATGGTTCGGATTCCATGTAAAAATGTAGGTCCACCGGGTTGACTGGAGGAAATTGCCTAAGGCAATACGCCCGCCCTTGCCACACTTAGAGTGGCATAAATTGTATTATTATTATAATGTTATCCATTTACACATTTATTTACACTTATTTTGTATACATCAGAATATAATAAAAATATATATAAATTAAATATAAAACTAAATGAAGATACGATCTCGTGGCGTTCTAACCCATTCTCAGGACCCACTGTCAAAAAAAAAAATTGTGGCCTTTCGACCCAATTACATTTAATTTTGAGGGGCCTTCTGACCCACTTACCAGAAAACACAGATACCTACAGTAAGTGAACTTCCTTTGTAGCAATAAGTGTACAGAAACTAGAATGTATTTTAATTTAGCAAATATTTAAATACAAAGAGTCACGTACAGCAATAAGTAGCGTTCATTTAAATAAAGCATATTGTCAAATAGTTTATTGTCTTTCATTATTTGTTTTATTTATTAAATACAACTAATAATTTTAAATTAACAGAACATAGAAGTATTTTTTACTTTTTTATACCACCACCACCGGCGGGGCGGCGCGCGGCGGCGGGGCGAACCCAGGCTACCGATGATTGGCGGGTCCCAAAGATTATTATTATTTAAAATTAACAAAAAAATTGTCGCATAATTTTTCTTTTTCAAAAAGAATATATCTGAATATTTTAATTAAATCCCAAATGAGTACAAAGGTTCCATGTCGTCAATGAGTAATTGCATTAGAAATTCAAATTATGTTGGAAGCAATACTGAGCACATTTCTCGGTCGCTCTCGGTAAATACAAATTGTCTTCAACGCCGACTGAGAAGTTGTACGTGTACCATCTTGTTTTACTAATTCTGCGCATGCTCTAACGGCTGCGGCTGACAGTTCTAATAATTATGCAAAAAAAGTATCAAAGAAATTTGTGCTAATGAAACATTTTAGACATCGCATTTTCATATTTTGTGCGACCGTGCGTCTAGCGGGTGACCCCGAAGCAGGCCTCACGCACTCTATGTACTTGCGCGCGCTAACTACCTACCGCCCGGCGGGCCGCCGGCGCGGCGGTCTAATTGCGCGGCGTCAGCCGCGCGAAACATACCTACACGCTCGCCCACGCAACTGCGCGCAGCTGCAACGCAATAACCACTTTACACTCGATCTCTAAGGTACATTTTGGCACGCAGCAATTGGCAACGTGAAATATGGAGTGATTTATCTGTTACGAATTAACTATTAAGTAATCTGTGCCCGAAGTGTCCCGAGATCTAGAACTACTGCGACTCCGTAGGGATGTCGGCACCCTAAGTGTGCTCTATCGCTAATTCCATGGGGAGTGCTCGGAGGAGCTGTTTGACGCGATCCCGCCGTCCCCTTTTCACCTCCGCACGACGCGCACTGGGCATGGATTGTATCCCTACATGCTGGACTTACCTCGGATGCGTACCAATCGATTCTGCCGATCCTTCCTCCACAGAACCGGTAATCTCTGGAACGCTCTCCCTGCTCATATATTTCCCCCCAAGTCTTGGGTCCTTCAAGAGGGGCGTGAATGGGCACCTGTCAGGCCGGCATTTTTTTTTATGTAATCCGGTATGGGTGGCTGAGTCAGAGGGGCCAAAGCACATGCTCTGACTAGCCAATATCACCTCCGAGAAGGTAGGTGCTATACCGGAGACTTCCCTGGATTGTTGGACATAAACGCTACTCTGTGGAACTAGCATCCCTTATTCCCTGCCACCCGTCCTATATCCGCATGACTCGTCGCAGAGAGACTCAGCACCCTTTCGTTGTTGACATTGGGCTTTTGAGAACCCATCGGTTCTCTAAATCGTTTCTTTGTCGCACCGCCAGAGTGTGGAACTGTCTTCCGGCGAGTGTATTTCCTGAATCCTTTAACCTGGGTGTCTTCAAGCGTCGTATTAATGGGCTAGACAGCCTAGCAACAGTCCGCAAATCTGCTGGCCTGGCACCTAACTGAGCGTGGTTTCGCGAGGAGAGGTGATTTTGGCTCCGTCGTCTGCACCATTGGTCGGCACAGCCACCAATGCTGGTTTGCATAAAAAATACATACATACATGCACTCGAAAAATAACACCAGGAGTGTTTCGCGCAGCCTCGTAAAACTGTAGGTCCCTTCCCTTCTTACCTTACTAGGTGGTAAGGTTTATCCCGGCCGGGTTGGTACCACCGCACTGAGCGAAACGTCGGTCGAAATGGCTATGTAAATAGTTCGTGTTTTCCCTCCAGTTCAGTGTAGCCGGCACGATCGAAGGGAAGCACTGACATGGCACCTAGTTCACCCGGTGTTATGGGCTGACATCACGGATGTTGTAGGTGATGCAGCCAACCGTGTCAGTTTCCATAAAAAATAAAAAATAAATAATAATTTGCTTGTCGCAGTCAAGCAATGAATAGACATCGGCAATATCTGGAAATCCTATGCGCTATGAGCTCCCAATAAGTGAAATCTGTATGCAGCCGACGACGTTCCCAGTAGCTGGTACATTCGTAGAATATATTATTATGATTAGTAATCGAATATTCTCTTCTGACTGTATAATTGAACGGGGGGGTTGGTGCAGTGGTCTCATTTAATAATATCAGGGTGCATATTATTGTCCTACTTTCGTTCACTTAATTTTGTAAAATAAGATGCATTAAAATTTTTTTTATTTTTTTTTTTTATGGATACTGACACGGTTGGCTACATCACCTACAACATCCGTGATGTCAACCCATAACACCGGGTGAACTTGGTGCCACGTCAGTGCTTCCCTTCAGTCGTGCCGGCTACACTGAACTAGACGGAAAACACAAACTATTTACATAGCCGTTTCGACCGACCTTTCATTCAGTGCGGTGGTAACAACCCGGGCGGGCTATACCCTACCACCTAGTAATATAAGAAGGGAGTTATATCCCTTAGTCGCCTTTTACGACATACACGGGGAGAGATGCAGTAGGGCTATTTTTTTAAAGTACCGGCCCCACACGGTACAAAATATATAAACACAAAAGTCGAGTTTAATGCCTTACGGCATTCTTTACAAACTAACCTTTTAGATGTGGGGTCGGTATACCGTACGTGTGGGGATAGCCCCAATGCATCTGTCCCGTGCACTTTGCGAAACGTGGTGGTCGGTTTTGTGCTGTACCTAATTTACTGGAGTCCTTGCAGCACAACACCGATTACTCCGCTTACCCCTATTGTCGGGATACAGCGTGTCGTATATATGTCAAATATACTTTAGAGCGCTTTCTTATGTTTATCTTTTCTTATCTTTTTTTATGTTGTAACAAGCACAGTCGAATATACGTTGCTATCTTTTTTTTTTATTTTAATATGAAGTTTTTTTTTTTATGGAAACTGACACGGTTGGCTTACATCACCTACAACATCCGTGATGTCAGCCCATAACACCGGGTGAACTTGGTGCCACGTCAGTGCTTCCCTTCGGTCGTGCCGGCTACACTGAACTGGACGGAAAACACAAACTATTTACATAGCCGAAGTGATGAAGCTGATGAACTTCATGACGTAAAAAAATTAAAAAATTCAATCAAAAACGACAAAGACAAGAACCAAGAACGTAGGTCGGACTGTCCTTGACAAGAAAAAACATTGTAAAAATCCAATAAGGTTTAGGGGGCTAGAAAACATAAATGCCGAAAGACGATTTTGTATGGAGAAAGTTAACTTCCGTCTCGTCTTATAAAGAAAAAAAAACTGTGGCATTGCATTGGAGAAGGGCAAATCCAAATGGGATGGACAATGACAGTATGTTCCATGATTTGTAAGTACTCACATACATACATAGCGCCACGCCAGTTTCCCAGTGGGATAGACAGAGACAACGGATCTCCACGCGCCACGATCCTGACACACCTCTGCCGCCTCTTCCACTCTCGTAATGTTCTTCATACAAACTCGTCGGTTAAGGGCACTACACACTTGCCCCTTTTTGAGCTCATGCCCGATCTGGTCCGGGTTTTGTAAGCGCAAACATCACTTTAAATATTAAATATTGTAACACTTTAAATATTGTACAAAAGCCACTTTAAATATTGTAGCAGAGAAGATAAAATATCTATGAAGGTTTGCTCCGTTTGCTAAAATAAAACTTAGTAATAACTTTATTTCCACGGTCGAGAGCACGCGAGGCGAGAAATAACTGTCCGTCTGTTCAGTATTGTTTCTCGGAGAAGATAATCTCGCTATTACAGCGAGGTCGATTTACTAACAGCAAAATCAAGAATCGACTACGAAATACATGGTGGTTTAGCAATGATCACCAAAATTTTAAAGGTGATTCTGAATCTCAACTGTACCACTTTGGCCTTTGTGTTTTTTGTATCCCCATAATTTTTTACATTTATTAATAAAACATACATGCTAGCATGTACTTATTTATTTAAATATTCCTTGTAATTATTTAATTGTCAATTATCATACAAAGTCTTGCTACTACCTAATTCCTTCTTACATTTCACCGACTCCTCCAACATCCAACGGTTGACTGGAATGCATCTCTGTAAAGGATAAATCAGCCTTTATCCCTCATTTAAATATTACATACATTGTGCTTGTTTCTGTAAAATGTTTTTGGAGCAATAAAGTATTATCTATCAGTTTTGTGCCGCCCAATTGGAGAAATTTATGGGGATCATGAATTTTTTTTCTTATTAAAAATCATTATGAATCTCAAGGTTGCTCATTAAATCAATCCTTAAAATCTTGGGAGTAATTGCTGAATCAATCTGTATAAAGTAAAATGAAAAGATAAAAAAATCACGTCGAGTTGGTTTTATGCCATCCAACCTATCTTCGCAGCACTTGCGCGCCGCCGCAGAGAAACTGAGCACGCTTTTGTTGTTGACATTGAGTTTTTGAGAATCCCGATGGGTCTACATTAAATGGGTCCCGATGGGTCAAATCTACAATATAAAAAGATAAAAAATATATATTTAGAAATATGTTTAAAAGTTTCTCTCAAAATCGTTTCTTTGTCGCACCGCTAGGCTGTGGAACTGTCTTCCGGCGAGTGTGTTTCCCGAATCCTTCAACCTGGGAGTCTTCAAACGTCGTATCAACGGACTAGACAGCCTAGAAACAGTCCGAAAATCTGCTTGCATGGCGCCTCACTGAGCGTGGTTTCGCGAGGAGAGGTGTTTTTGGCTCTGTCGACTGTACCTTTGGTCCCTCGATACAGCCACCCATGTTGGTTTACATAAAAAATAAATAAAAAAATGGGTAAAGATTTATACCGGGCCCTCTGGAGCGATTGACAATTCGTGTAACGCGTCACAGCTGTTACGCCCGCAACATATCGACACATAAGCCGCAAGCCTTGCACTCAGACTTTTTATGAAATCCAGAATGTCAGCTGTGCCAAGGGACCAAGGGCGCTCGACACAGCCGATTCCACCTCACATCGAGAAACCACGCTCAGTCGTGGCAAGAGATTTGCGGAATATTGCGAGACCGCCCAGTCTGTTGATGCGTTGAAGACCCCCCAGTTCCAGGGGAGTCGAGAATCACCCTCGCCAACAGACATTTCCACACGACACATGTCCCATGTCGACATCAAAAGAGTGTACAGATTCGCTGTCACAAGTGCTATGGAGATAGATGGATGGAAAAGAATAAGGGATGCAAGTTCCTCTGAGCAACGTTCATGGTTAGTACTTATTACAATAGACTGAATGAACTTCCAAAGGTCTGGGAATGTGTGGCTCTTCAATTAATCGTCTGTGAATGTATAAGCTCCATTTAACCACATCTGACTCAATACCATAAATATATACAACATACAAGCACTGTCCTCGACAGAATTCGAACATTTTAATCGTAAGCGCTCTTTTCAATTCCGATAAAATCTCCGACAACTTTCGCCCTACACCTCGATTCCAAGTTTTGTAGACACGAGACATCTCGCAAACGCTCGATCTGTTTGCGAGCAACGCAAACGTGTCCGAATTGTGCCTGTCGTAACTGTTATGAAAATTCAACCTGGTATAGGTTACATTAGAAAAAGTGAGAGAAACCACTGCTTGCCATCACCATCGACTGAACCGTCGATTCCGATTCCGTCTTTCCGCGGGTGGTATTCCCACACTCCATTCCTGCCCAAGGCCGCTAGTGTAGAACACGTTACTCCAACGGTCGTTGTAGAGGCGTATCCCTTCTATGTCCTATCCTTTTCTCGCACACGCAGCACTTACCACTTCAAAGCGGTGGTAAAGCAAGTCAGTCGCCAAATGATCCGATAATGAGCTAGCCGCGCGCAATATTATATGACCAAATCCTTTGAATAAAAAGTGCATTAAATTCCATTAAATTGTAGGAATTCTTTAACAACACGCTTTCTCCCAACAATCGGGTTAAGCAGAGTAATCGGTGTTGTGCTGTAACTGCTCTGGTAAATTCCAGCACAACGCCGACCACAACGTTTAGCAAAGTATTCGGACAAGATAAACTATCAAGCAGCAAGTCAGGTGTTCTTGTAAGTAAGACTTGGTGTTCAGCCAACAGAAGCACGATCATTTAGGGTTCCGTAGCCGAAAGTAATTGGAAACCGCTGCTCTAACTAACAGTTAAAAGTGGTAAATGATTTAGTAAATTGGTACACAGATTGAACGAAGACCCACCTGTTGCATGACTCGGTGGAAATACCGTGCCAAGGTGAGAGGTGGCTATCCCATCGCCCTTTAGCACGGCGTCTTGTCCTTATCCCTTAGTCGCCTTTTACCATATGCACGGAGAAAGATGCAGTGGGGCTCGTATTTTTAAGTACCGACCCCATACAGTAAAATAAGGTTGTGTAATGTGCCGGGGCCCCATGGAGTGTAGGAATTGTTGGCTACATCACTTACAACGTCCGTGATGTCAGCCCATAACACCGGGTGAACTAGGTGCCATGTCAGTGCTTCCCCCTTTGATCGTGCCGGCTACACTGAACTGGTCGGAAAACACAAACTATTTACATAGCCGTTTAGACCGACGTTTCATTCAGTGCGGTGGTACCAACCCGGGCGGGTTAAACCCTACCACCAAGTAAGATTAGGAGGGAAGGGACCTACAGTTTTACGAGGAATCCGAACCTCGGTCAGCCTCCAACGGTCAGCGGTCACCCATCCAAGTACTGACCGCACCCAGCGTTGCTTAACATTCAATAGCGACAGTTGACTGTCTGCACCACTGAGCTATCGAGGCTGACAAAGTTATTTTTAATAATTTATTGTCTTACCATTACCTACGTTAGCGCGCACATTCATCCATACAGCGAACGATGTGAATGTGGAATCGAGCTACCGCAGCAATGTACCTACATCAAACTCGATAAAAACAATGTACCAGCATCGACAAAAGAAAGTATCTTGAAATTATTTTCTCGATGCGAACGGATCCAACGATTGCATTTCCTTGCGTCCTCTCGGAGTTGGGTGTAATTTGTAGATTTAGCTTGGAAACAAAACGCAGGGCTGGCTGGCAGCCAACCTGGCGACCGCTCTGCCCGGAGGCAGCGATGACCGAATAAGAGAAAGATAGGAGAAAGAGTATTTCTGACGTGGAACCACGTCTTACTCATATGGTATAAGGTGGGATGCATTTAAGCTAAAATATCAAGTCACCGACACGAAACATGTACCGGGAAAATGGTCAGTGCTCAGTTTCTAAGTAACGCACATACAAAACACATTTATCAGCAAATTGAACCCTTGACACCTTGTTGCTAAATGCCATGTCGGTATTTTGATCCTACGGGCTGTAAAAACATTTTACTAATTTAATTTCGATAATTAAATAAATCGAGGGCAAGGCCAAGCTGGCCTCAAAAAAGCTAGGCGTACTCAATAAGGTTCGACGGTACTTCACGCCGGGCCAAAGGCTGCTTCTGTATAAATCGCAGATTAGGTCCTGCTTGGAGTACTGCTCGCACCTGTGGGATGGCTCAGCCAAATACCAGCTTGCGCCTTTGGACTCGATCCAGCGTCGAGCCGTGCGACTTGTGGATGACCCCGACGTGTCCCGCGATCTACAACCGCTGCAACTTCGTAGGGATGTCGGCGCCCTAAGCGTGTTCTATCGCTTATTCCACGGGGAGTGCTCGGAGGAGCTGTTTAATGCGATTCCGGCGTCCCCTTTCCACCTCCGTACAACGCGCACTGGGCAGGGATTGCATCCCTATACGCTGGACTTACCGCGGATGCGTACAAATCGGTTCTGCAGATCCTTTCTCCACAGAACTGGTAAACTCTGGAACGCTCTACCTGCCCACATATTTCCCCCCAAGTATAGTCTCGGGTCCTTCAAGAGAGGCGTGAATGGGCACCTGTCAGGCCGGCATGGCATTCGCAGCCCCCGCCTGCGTCCGAATGTCCATGGGCGTCGCTAGACACCTTATGGGTGACTCGGCGCCACAGGTCGCGCTTAGTATAAAAAAAAAAATTCACTTCCGAACAAACAGCGAAAGCTCGCCTCGTTTGTTCGGACCATGGAGTCCAAGCGGTAACCACTCTTCATCGACTTTCTGGAATTATGTAAAGATGTCTCTATGTATTCTCTTTCTCTCTGGCTACGGAGTAGACCGAGGAGTGAGAGGAGGGAGACAGAGAGTCTTGCCTGTCGGGGATCCAGACGCTATCCAGATAACTGTCACTATGAGAATGCACTTGGAGGATGACTATAGTCATTATAGTACACAGCTATCATAACCATATATACATATATAGTACGATTGCCCGAGAAATTTCTGGGACAAGTATATTAAATTTCTGGACACAGAATATCACAACCAAACCCAGGACAGTCCCGAAAATCCCGGACACCTGGCAACCTTAGTCACAGTATTCAACCGCGAAATGTAAGAAGCGTTCTACGTTCAAAACAATTCTGGGGGTAGGAGTCACTTCGCACTCTTGTCGCTGTTCTTTAAACGTGGAATCACGGTTGCTTTTTCCACTCCTCTTTGCTCCGAAACTAGGTTCCTACTGATTTTTCGTGGTACCTCTTTTTAAATGTGTATTTAAAATGTTCAGTGAAAACTCTACGTTAATCTATTGATTAGTTCTCGAGTTATAAGCGAACATAGATTCGATTCGATCCGTCAGTCGGTCGGCGCCGTTACAGATTTTCGGCTCTTTTAGTGAAGATGTATAAAGTTCTCCTGTTTAAAATTAAGTTTCCCATGATTTACATAACCGTTGTTAAAGTCTTAAAGTTGATTGTCTTGATTATTGACCCATTGATTATGATAAGATAAGATGATTTCTTGCTGGACCAGGCAATATAGAATTATGGAATTATAAACATTTAAGTAGGTACCTTATTGTAATACTTTGACGAACATATGTGCAACTTGTTTCATAAAGGGAATAAATTAATTTAATTTAATTGATTTCCGCTCAAGCGCCAGCGTCCTAGCGCAGGATACATACTTTTCCTCGCCACTTTTGCCAGCGTCCTTCAAAAGGACGGTTGCATATGTTCCTAGTAAATGATTTTTTTTAAATCGACGATCGTGCCAATCTCTTCTAACTTATGTGTCATTATTCATGAAAGAACAGGCTAGCTCTACAAATCCACACTTCTATGACGTCTCTATGCCTGTCCTTGAAAATAATTCTCGAAAACAGACTCCGTCAGTCACGCCACTTGAGTCGGCGGAGTGGGTCGCTTGTTTTCGATTAAAATTGATTAATGTGACGTTTATTGTGGTGTTTCTGTGTCACGAACAATGGACTGGTATGTAATCTTCACTTTACAATAGTTCTAACAGTTGAGGAACGATTTATTTGCGAAGAACCATGTTTTCGAAGCGAGTCGAAAAAAAATTCGACTTCTCTCGATTTTTTTTTTCTTTTGATGTTTTGATTGAAACCGGTAGAATTCCTAGACGTGTTACTAACGCAATGACTAGTAAATTTAACGTACATTTCGAAAATATAGACTTTTCACATGGGTTTTTTAGAAAAAAGTCTAGAAATATGGTCTAGAACGCGCGGCGGCGGAGAGTGCGCGGGCACACGCCCACTTACGAAAAGTGCCTGGCGCTTTAGGGGTTTTTTTGACCTATAACTCTGGCGCTTAATAAAGGCGTTTAATAAAGTCACATTATTATTTAATTGTGTCTGGATATCGTACTGATCCCCTTATCGAAGGTCATTCCATAAGACGAAACAATATCCGACGCGACTCTTCGTCTATGCAGTGAATGTTAGCTCTTTCACTGCTTGACGAAACTAGCTACACACATTGTGCGCTCGACTGTACCTAGCCTGGAGATATCCGCCGACATTAGTAGGTACATGTGTAATAGGTACCTACGTATATTTTTTAAAGTATAAAATTTATACATTTAATGTCTACATAGGTATTTTAGACGAAGTTGTTTCATTACCGTGGTGCACATTGATCATAGGTATAATTTTACTACTTTGTATCATTTGACAACTCAGATCATTGAAGTAAATAAAGCATTCTAACAATATTTAATTATTTTCTGTTTCTGACGTCATCGTCGGCCAAAGTGACCGCGAGTTCCAACCATCATGGTAAGCCAAATACCAACAATATATATGTGATAGTTCGAATTATAGGTCACAGATTTTTTCAGTATCTACTGGACAAACAGTCTAAATTTGGTACACATTTAGAGTTTTGATGACATTGATTTTTTCACTTCATCATGTGACATCGCAGCTAGCGTATTGGGTACTGTCTGTGGTACTGTAGCGGAGTCAACGGAGTTGAACGAAATGTTTTACTTACAGTAAGAATACTTACTTTACAGTAAGACTTACATGTAAGTATTTCGTTTTTATTTATTTATTAGGTTAATTTAATTTAATTAGTTTTACTCACTGTATCTACTTGTATTTTGTATTACTGTTTCGCTGAATGAAAGAAGATCGAACATTTCATGTGAAAATTCTTCATAGATCTATCTATCTTTCCCGACCCTTCCACTCATATTATTTTCATTAATATATTTCGTTTCGTCCTTCCATAAGGAGACATATACAAAAATGTTTCCAACACGACCGGATGTCGACAGACTACCGACGAGCGATGCTGCGAAAGAAATTTGCAGAAACTTCACATCAAAAGCATAAACACTCAGCCATGTGAGAAATTACAATTTTTATTTCATTACTCTACTGCAAAAAAATATATAACCGGAAACTTCATTATCACACTTTGTAACATATTTCACTTGTTACCAACATTTGGCCGGTTTGCACATCATTCACAGTAGACAGTAGGCACGCAACTCTTTGGCTCCCGGAAACCCCGATCGGGGTTTACGCGGCGCGCACCGCTTACCTCCCGCAAACCCCGATCGGGGTTCGGCGCGGAGCGGCGGCGCGCGGCTCACTCTAATTCTACCAATTTTCGACCAAAGAACTGATTACTGGTATCACTTCTTGGTTAAAAGTACTAGAACTATTATCAAACAGACTGGGGGCAACACTTCACCTTCACACAGAAAATATTTTTTTTAAATGTCAAATAAAATAATGTCACTTTTGACAAACGACATTTCAGCTCACACTGAAATACACAGAACTTGTACCGTATTTCGTGTACCCGTATTCGAGAGTACGTCTTATTAGCTTTATTTAGAGGTATGACTCGTCTATGGAAATTATACAGTTTTGGTCAGAAAAAATCGGAAAAAAATGTCGAGTGTGTTTTGTTTTGCCTGGAGTTAAAAAAATCGGTCTGTGCTTCTAAATAAGTGAATCCTGAAGTGTTTAGTATCACTAAATGCGTAATTTTAGTACGTAGATTACAGATTACAGATTATTGATGGATCGTTCGATTGAGGCGGGATATTCGAATTTGTGCGGGAGCGCGCGCGCCAAAATTTTGCGTTTTTGCGCGCGGCGAAAAGGGCTGGGAGTCAGCGGTAGGTAAGCATATTAATACGGCGGGAGGCGAAGGGTATCGGCCTTTCATGCGAGATGTCCGAGGTTCGAATCCGGTCGGCGTATACCAATGAGTTTTTTCTGGCGAAAAAGTTTACGTGCATACCTACACCTGCTTTTTCACCGTTCGGAACCGGTGTAAAACTTTAGGTAGGTCTGTTGTCCCCACCAATTTAAGACTCATCGTTGTGATATCGACGAGTCTTAAAAAATAATCCTGTATATTTAGTTTTTCTTCTGTTTCCTATCACCTCCTCGAAGGTTTATGCCTCTTCTAAGTATTAATTTCATTGTTGCACGTAAACTCTCGCTGATGAAGCTTTATGCAAATTATGCTGTAACAAACACAAAACAAGGAACATTACTTTTATTTTTTGCTGTAAACATGGACTGTTTTATTTTTATAGTAGGTAGTAACAAAGAAATACTTTTTTGATGATTTTTTCCTTAGGTTGTGGAATAATTTGTGCTAGAGCTACCTACAGCTAGAGCCATATTTGTTATCGAATATTCCGGTCTGCCCCCTCAGATCCGTTCCCCTGGGGGACAGACAGGAATAAAAAGTTCGACCTGTCCCGTCGTCGGTAAAAGATCGAAATTTTTATTCCTGTCTGAATGAATTCCCCCAATGAACAAAAATATTTCTTATATTTATTTTGTAATAATTATAACGTTACGTTAAAATAAGATAGAAATAAAAGTTTAATTACAAATTAAAAAAAAACGCTAAGTCAATAAAATATGAAACTCAGACCTGCGCGGGAATTTACTTAGTGGTCCCCCGACTCCTTTAAGTAAGTTTTTCTTTCTGTGTCTTCTGTTACTTGGCGATCTGTGTAAACACAATGAGCCATTCTGTTGAGGTTATTTGTTGTTTTTTTTGTTTTAAAACCCCGTAAACGGAAATTGTTTTTGACATTTTTTTTTTATTTGTAATTTGGCTGCGACCATACCAGGCACTCGCTCTAAAGATGAACTGCACGCGCCAGTCGGAAAACGTCGGCCATATAGTGACCGCGAAATCTAAACCATGGTAAGCCGTTGGACCGTTGGAGGCTGACCGTGGTTCGGAATCCACGTTAAACTGTAGGTCCCTTCCCTTCTTACCTTACTAGGTGGTAGGGTTTATCCCGGCCGGGTTGGTACCACCGCACTGATCGAAACGTCGGTCGAAACGGCTATGTAAATAGTTCGTGTTTTCCGTCCAGTTTAGTGTAGCCGACATGAAATGAAGGTAAGCACTGACATGGCACCTAGTTCACCCTGTGTTATGGGCTGACATCACGGATGTTGTAGGTGATGTAGCCAACCGTGTCAGGTTCCATAAAAAAAAAACCAAACACCAGCTATATGAATATCCATGGTAGACTAAAATAATTTCCAGAATCATCCTCTGAAAATTTATGTAGGTAGAACTCGTTTGCATTTTTATAGCTAACTAGCCTAGCCAGTGTCCGCGTTAAGGACAAAGATGTATTAGTTTTTAGGTATCCGTACCGTAAAAGGTTAAAACTCTTGTACTATCACTCCGGTGTCCGTCAGTCTGTTGCAGAAGTTTTTCTCAAAAAATAAGTAACGCAGAAACTTTCAATATGGCACATTGATAGATGTTGATGACGTGCACATATATCGTTTGTCAAAAACTAAATAAACATTTATTTTAGATTAATTTGGGGGAGGGGGGGGGGGGGGAGTTTGTGCAAAAAATGACCATTCCCCCCCTGTTCTCCTAGGTTTCTATTTATAAAAAAAAAATTATAGTGTAAGTAAAATAGTACAAGAATCAATGGTTTACCTGACAGTCAAACTATTGCTGTAGTTGTTTTTTTAGGCGTTTCGTAATTTTTCAAAACGCATTTTGGTAAACACATATAACAAATAGGTACATTGTGTGGTTGTAAGGGACCCTCGGTGTGCGAGTCCGACTCGCAATTGGCTGCTTTTCTTTTAATTTATATGGAATCTAATATGGTTGGCTATATCACCTACTACACACGTGATGTCAACCAAAATTATCCTATATTGGAGAACTAGGTGCCATGTCAGTGCTGCTTCGGTCGTGCCGGCTAAACTGAAATGGACCAAAAACACGAACTATTTACATAGGCGCTTCGACCGACCTATGCATATGTACTAGCATACATATATTTATATTCGACAGAACTATGTCGCTTTTTTTACGGGCGGCGCAAAGAAAAAGAAGGGTTTCACAAGAACATTCACAATCCAGACTTGATCAAACGTTTTCAACGCATGTCTTAGGCACGCGATAAGCATTTTACGATTATAACCATCATAAATTCTTTATTTTGCCGCAGCTCTTCTGCGAAGTGCGTGCCGATGGCACTCTCTGGGGCTTCAAGTTGAACTAGCGGCTTCATTTCAAGTTGCGCGTTGTTTTTTATGCTGCTACTTCGCCATAGTAAAAGGAGACCAGTAGGGCAACTGGACCCCGCTTTTTGAATAAACGCTACTACGCTGCGCCGAGACACCAGGGCTGTCGCAACTCACAACACTAAGAAAACTGACAGGTAGTGAGCCCATCATGGTGGATTAAATGCAATTCTAGAGAGAGAGAGAGAGAGAGAGAGAGAGAGAGAGAGAGAGAGAGAGAGAGAGAGAGTATCCGCACACAGACAAGGAAGCGGAGTGTGAGAATACCGTGACAAGTACGTCGGCGGAGAGCAGTAGTTCTGTACTGATGCAGCACTGACGGCGGAGAATATTGGAGGAAAATTGGAGAAACATATGTCCAGCAGTGGAAGTATACACTCTGACAAGCATGCAAGGTATTTTCAAGGCGAAAACATTGACTAAAGAATTTAATGGAATAACAATACACTTATATATAATACAGAAAATAAACTTCTCTTGTCTGTGTATTTAACTCCCGACGCAAACTGAGGGGATGTTATAAGTGAAACCTGTGTGTGTGTACGTGTATGGGTGTATCTGTATGTGGCATCGTAGCTCCCAAACGGATGGACCGATTTGGATGCGCTTTTTTTAATAGTGAACTGATGTCCAATTGTACAAGAGATACCTTCTAATCAACCTGATGTGATTTTGGCAAATGCAAAGAAAGAAATACTGACATCGTGAATCCTTATATATATAATTCTTCTGTACGCGCGTTTGTCACCTAACTCCGCCTAAACGGATGGATCCACCATTTGCATGAAATTTTGTGTGTATACTTGAGTGCGTCCCCGGATGGTTTGAAAATAGAATTGAACCCGGTAGATGGCGTCGTAATAAGTCGACACGGACGAAGTCGCGGACACAGCTAGTTCAGGATATAATTAAAATATATCAAATCGAATTAAATTTTTGCAAACAAGATGGTACTTGAAACAGAGCCACAGTTGGTTTACAGGCCCAGAATATAAGGCGCCGCCTCCGTCTCCGTCGTGCTCGGGTGCCGATGCCGACACGGACGTGTCATTTTTCAGGATTGATAAGAGCTCTGGACCACCTGCGCGATCAGTGCGGTCAATCATCGCATAAAGTTTACCAAAGTCCTTCGCGCACAAGCGTTTCCACTAAGAATAATTCTTGGCGTAACATCTTATACTTACTAGTGAACAATTTAGTGAAAAGAAAAAAAAACTATGTGAAATCTACGAACGAAAATCGCCTCTGAATCATATGAAATACCAAAACATTTTGGTATATTTTTGGAAATTAAATAAAGGTCATGAAAATCATACGTTTGCACATTTTTTATTAAATTTGTTCTTAATTTTAAAACCAGTGAAATGGCCGAGCCCCTGGCACAGATTACTTAATAGTTAATTCGTAACAGTTAAATCACTCCATAGAAAATGTTCCTACCTTCGGGATTTAAGGCCGTGACAAACGCCAACGACCTTGAGCATTCGGGAATTCTACATAATGTACCATGCGACTGCTAATTTCGCTTCGCACGTTCAAGTCACATTTAGCGTAGTTTGTCGCTATCAGCCTAAAGAGTTGATGGTTCGGGGTTCGAATCCCACTTTCGTATGTTTTTTTTTTTTTGCTTTTTTATTATTTTTTTTTTTTTTATCCATTTATTTCCACATTTATTTTTATACAAATTTTACATTTTTTTTTTTAATTAAAACCTAAAATTAATATAAAAACAAACGGAGTTTCCACCACCGGCGGCGGGGCGAGCCCAGGCTACCGATGGTCGGGTCCCAAAGAGAGGAACCTCCGGACGATGCGTGAAGTGTCGAGCAGGGCTGCCTTCTGGATCTGGCCCTTGACCCAACCACTCAGCGAGAGCCTCTCAAGGTGGTCGTCGAGGCTCTTCGCTATCAGCCCATGCGCCGAAACGACTATGGGCACAACGATCGTCGAGTCGACGGGCCACATTTTGGTAACCTCGTGCTGCAGATCCAGATATTTTAACATCTTCTCTGCTTCCTTACTGACGAGGTTACCATCATGCGGCACGGCGATATCGACGAGCGTTGCGCGCCTTGCCTCCCGGTCTACTATCACAATATCAGGCCTGTTCGCGAGAATAGTCCTGTCTGTGATAATGGACCGGTCCCAGTAGAGTGTGACATGACCGTTCTCGAGAACTGGCGGTGGATTGTACTTATAGTAAGGCACCTCGGTACCCACAAGGTTGAACTTTAAGGCAAGTTGCTGGTGGATAATCCTGGCTACTAGGTTGTGTCTATGCAGATACTCGGTGTTGGCAAGCTGCGAACAACCGGAAATCACATGTCTGAGGGACTCGCCAGGTTGGTGGCAGGCGCGGCAGATGTCAATGGTGCCGTCCTTCATTATGTGTTTCCTATAGTTGTTCGTCTTGACAACCTCATCTTGTATTGCAAAGACAAAACCCTCGGTTTCCCCGAAGAGGTCCCCGAAGCGTAGCCAGTGCACGGAAGCAAGTTGGTCTACATCTGGTCCCGTGAGAGACCGGAAATACCTACCGTGCAGCTCCTTGCCTTTCCATACTTCCATGCGGTCCTCGGTGCTCAGTACAACCGGCTTCCGCCAGTCCTCTTTTCCCATGCTCAGCGGGGTAAGGCCTTTATCGCTGGTGACGACATCGCGATGCATCTCACAAACATCAGTCTTTTCCAAAAAGTACTGACGGAGATTGCATACCTCGCGGTTGTGCAGGTTCTTGGCATTTAACATACCTCGACCCCCACACTTCCGCGGGATATACAACCTCATGACCGATGATCGTGGGTGGTGCATACGGGATTTCGTCATCAGCGTCCTGACCTTTCTGTCCAGCGAGTCCAATTCGGTCTGAGTCCATCTGAGAATACCGAAGGTATATACGAGCACAGGCATGACCCAACCGTTATAGGCACGAATTTTATTGCCGCCTGACAAAAGGCTATTTAGCACTTTTGTAAGACGGTGAAAAAACTTTTCCTTAACTGATTGTTTCATGTCCGTATCCCGTATGTTGAAAGCCTCCGATATTCCCAGGTATTTATAGGTTTCGTCTTCGGAGAGAGCTCGAATATTCATAGACTCCGACAACTGTATGCCGCCGGAGTTCACGACCACACCACGTTCCACATGGATGGTCCCACATTTTTCCAAGCCGAACTCCATTCCAATGTCGTTGCTGAAGCCTTCAGTTATCTTCATCATCGACATTAGTTCAGTGTCCGACTTGGCAAACAGTTTGAGGTCATCCATATAAAATAAGTGCGATATTCGAGAGCCTCCTCTTCGAAGACAGTAGCCCAGCTCTGAGTCCTCAAGCAGAGTGCTAAGAGGGTTCAGAGCCAGACAAAACCAAAGCGGACTCAGACTGTCTCCCTGGAAGATCCCCCGCCGTATGGGAATCCGGTCGTCTGCGACCGAAGTCCGTTCGCCACCTGTCACACGAAGGATAGTACTCCATTGTCCCATACATGCGCCAAGGAATTGACAGATATTCGTGTCAGTTTTGTATAATTCTAGTATCCTTAGCAACCATGTATGGGGCACGGAGTCAAATGCCTTCCTGTAATCTATCCAGGCAGCAGACAGGTTCTTTCGATTGCGTTGGACCTGCTGACAAACGGTCATGTCTATGAGGAGAAGCTCCTTAGTACCGCGGGACCCAGCCCGACATCCATTCTGAGCAACTGACAAGATGTTATTTTCCTTAATATGAATTGATATTTTATGCGTCAAAATTGATGTCAGGAGCTTGTAGATGGTAGGCAAGCAGGTGATAGGTCTATAATTTTTAGGTTCCGCAGTACTACCAGATTTATGGAGCAGGTGGGTGACACCAGTAGTCATGAACTCTGGGAGAACCCGATGGTCGAGGGCGTCTTGGAATTGAATGGCCAAGCGGGAATGGCAGCTTCTGAACCATTTCAGCCAGAAGTTCTGCAATCCGTCCGGCCCTGGAGATTTCCAGTTCAGTGCCTGGCGGATTGCAGAACTTACATCCTCTTCGCTGATATTTATGGCTGACATTGGTTCTACAGTCTGACACGCCCGCTCGACTGCTCTCATCCATTCACCGTCGACGTGACAGACAGGATCCGACCAAATGTTTTTCCAAAATGAAGCATTTTCTTGATCAGTCGGTCGGATTGTGTCTGTCGGTCGTTGGTTCGGGTGCTCCCAGTTTCGGTATACCCACCTTTGGTCACTCTGGAATCGACGATTCTGATGATAACGGTCGACACGCTTCCTATAGCGACGGATACGTTGGGCCCACGCGCTAATTTGCTGCTTCAGGTCATCTATGCGTTCCGTGACTAGCGAGTGGAAGTTTGGCTGTGTTCGGCTTATTACAGCTCCATTAAAAGCCTTCGTCACGAAACGCATAATTTTTGGTCTTGTATTCCCAGACCTAAAGCAGCATAGCTTTCCGATGAGGATCCTGGCCTCGCCGATACGTCGTTCGATCCGTAACTGCCATGCGGGAGCAATGGCTGGCATGGCGCGTGTGTCTCGCGAATTATTTTCAAATTTTAGACGCGCCATGTGACAGGCAGCCACCGCCCCACAATACAAGATCGAATTAGTATCGGCGAGATCTGTACTAGATTCAATATATTCTTTAAGATATGAATCCAGGATCCTCACCATAATAAGGTTTCGTTTATTCGTGGGCAACCTCGGTATCCGCGGCCTGTCATTGGTAGGTGCCGAGCGGTACCTCAGAATCGCCTCTTCAAGAGTGCTCCTCATTAACTCATTATCCTGGGTACTTACCGTGCCCCCTATCACATCGCCTCCATCCTCCGCAGAAGGTGGTGTTGGAATGGTCGCAGCCATCGTGCCGGCAGCAGTGGTAACTGCGGCGGCACCCCGCGCTCTCGCCAAGGGTGGTGGCGAGGCAGGTGCGGGGTGCGGGCATGCGGGTGTGGAGGCAGTGGTAGGGGGAAGTGCATCCAGGCGTAGTCGCTCAAGTACAGCATCATCCACAAAATGACGGCTTAGGATGAGCCGTACTTGATCTGAGAGGCGCTGGGCTGTAACAGGGATGGTTGAATCTAAAGCCTGAAATTCAGAAAGCAGCCTCGGTCGGTACGCAGTCCGGATTGTCTCTCCCTCTGTGGCCCTGTAGTACGCCGTCATGACTTTTATATTTAGGTCATAAGTCCAGCGCATACGGCGCACTACACCATCGGTAGCGGGGGCTGTAGGTGGGGCACGAGACCCCGACGGCCCCAAGCCAGCCGGTGGTGGACGTCGTCCTCGCCGTGGTTGATTTGACGGGGGCGGCGTCGTCGGCCCGTCGTCGTCGCCGCCAGTCGATCCTGACGACGTCGCCGCGGGCGTCGGTGGAGGGTGTGCTTGTAGTGTTGAAGCGGCGGCTCGTGCGCGTAGGCGGCGGCGACACGGCGACGCCGGCGCGGGCGGGGAGGGCGACCTGTCCGCTGCGCTGCTGCTTGGCCGCTGCGCAGGCACGCGGCGGGCGCGGCATGTGGTGTTCCGCGCGCAGTGTTGTGGCCGCGTGTTCTGCCCTCGGCCTGCAGCGCCGCCACTCGCAGCTCGAGTTGTCCGCTGGGGCGCCGACCGTGTCGCTGCGCGCTTGCTGCCGCCGCTGTCATGTGACATTTCTTGACATTTTATAAGCGATGCCGGGGCTCGGCTCCTGTGAAGACCCGCAGCCTGTCTTCAACGCCGCGGGTCCGCGCGCCGTCGGTGGTTGTGCCGCGCATGGCGCGGGCCCGGCAAAGCGCCTATTTAAACTTTTTACATATCGTATATTGTTTGCGATATTTTCTTCGTGTTGTCACGATGACAGCCTAGCTTTTTAATTATTAAAATGATTGTGGCTTATGTAACTGATGCGTGATTCTAATTTTTTATTTTTTATTATTTTACCTAAATAACATTTTATTGTAATTTCTTCCAAATTATTTTAGTTCATGTACTTACCACTTTTTATAAACCTCTAAATAGACTATCGATGAAAACTAAAATAAAAATAGGTAGGTAGGTAATAGGTAGATAGGCATTTAGGTATGTATGGCAAATATCATAGCAACATAGGTACCGGCCGGCGCGCGCGGCGCGCGCGGCGGCACCATGGCACGGTGCGGTGGGGTGCGGTGCGGTGCGGTAACTCAGTAGCAGCGTGCGGTGCGGAGGCGGCACGGCGGCGGCGTAGGCGGCGGCGGCGGCGCGGTGGAGGCGCGGGAGGCGCCGCGCCGCCGCGTCGTCTCCGCTCCGCGCCACCACAGTGCCGCCGCCGCCGCCGCCCCCGCTCCGCAGCGCGCCGCTGTTGCTAGGCTACTTTTATTTAGGCACGGTTCTATAGTCCTTGCATCTCAAGCGCAGACAGCGTTATACCACAGTACCTATTAGTTATTCTGTGGTTATACCAACGAAAGCCATGCGTATAACGCCCCGTCAAGTTACGTACCGGAGCGTATACTGATAGATACCACAGAAGAGAGATATTACTGATACGGTCGTACTGTATACTGGTACAGAAAATGACACGGTGGCAACATCACCTACAATACAACATCTGAGATGTCAGCTCGTAACAACTGGTGAAGTAGGTGCTATGTCAGTGCTTTTCTTCGGTCGTACCGGCTTCACTGAACTGGACGGAAAAAAAGAAGGGAGTCATATCCCGAAATAGTTTGTATTTTCCGTCCAGTTTAGTGTAGCCGGCACGACCAAAGGGAAGCACTGACATGGCACCTAAGTTCACCCGGTGTTATGGGCTGACATCACGGATGTTATAGGTGATATAGCAAACTGTGTCAGTTTACATAAAAAAATCCCTCAGTCGCCTTTTACGACATGCACGGGGAGAGATGCAGTGGGGCTATTATTTTAAATTACCATCCCACACGGTACAAATATACCTAACCTACCTATCTTTTTTCCATTCGATCCAAACACAGAAGACAGAAATGACGACCGACACGCGGGCGCAGCAGGGCAGGAGCGAGCAAGCGAGCCCGGAACTAAAATTGTATCTAGTATTGAAGTGCCTGCTAAATTGACGAAGGCAAAAATTTTACCCTTCCGACTGAAGAATTACGTCAATAATTTCATGTAGGCGTTTTTTGTTTTTTATTTTTATCTCCTTTCGTGGATAAAATAATAAAACAAATTGAATAGAGTTTTCTCAGAGCTTTGTGACCTTTGAATCGGTGGTATTGTAAAATTGTAATAATACACACATACTCAGATTTTCAAAAATTCATGCTTTTTTTATATATTTTTAATTTTATGTTTATTACTTACTTTTACTCATTATTAAAAAAACCAGCAATGCACTTTGTTGGTAAGGAACCAAAATATAGGTTGGTATTTTTTTAATTTTCTGAATGTGTGTCAATTGGTCAGTTTTGGACCTTCTTTGTCGCACTTTTTGCATGTTTTGCGTATTTGGCGTTTGTCACCGCCTTAATAGCCTACTGTTTCACGTCGCAAATCGCTTCGTGCGAAAATGTACCTTAATGATAGAGTGTAAAGTGGTTATTGCTTTGCAGCTGCGCGCAGTTGCGTGGGCGAGCGTCTATGTATACTTCGCGCGGCTGACGAATTTTCACTAAAATAGACCGCCGGCGGCCCGTCGGGCGGTAGGTAGTTAGGGCGCGCAAGTACATAGAGTGCTCACGCACTCTATGTACTTGCGCGCGGCCTGCCCCTGGCGAATTCATAAGCCATACAACACCGGCATCAGTCATTGTGAAATCGGTTCATTTGTTTTATTTTTAATTTTTAAAAGGAATAAACAACAACATAAGTACTATAGAACATTGTCATATCAAATTAGCTATTAATAGATTTCATAGATACTCGTGGAATTTTCAAATATAGTACATAATTATAATACATTTTCTATTCGACTACCATCTGGCCAAAAATTATATAATTAAAATTAAAATATAATACTAACCTATACTAAACTATACTACCTACCTACAACAAATATACTAATTTAATAAAATTCAATAAAAAAAATTAAAATTAAATTAAATAAAAAAATGATTTTTGAAACATTTTGAAAATTCAAAAAATTCACTCTACTTAACTTAGGGTTTCGCTGGGGTGAAAGATGGAGGTTTTGTGTGAAACAAACAAACACACCCTTCGTTGGGAGGTGTGTGCATGCTTATAAGCTGTTTTGGTCGGTGACATACTCGTATTTCGATATTGATGTATGAGAATGGCTTATCTAGGACTATAGATCAGTACTTTTAGATACATCATCATAAATAAAATATATTCCCGATATATTCCCCCGTGTTAAACTATATTTTCCGCCAGTTTAGAACCTTCTTATGCAGCCAGAGTGTTCTATCTCGTAAATTATACAGACCCCTAACCTCAAACTTATACAGGCCGCTTCTTAAAAATGCATACACTTTATCTACCAGCGCGCGTATGCAAATTTCAACGTACAAGTACCGACCGTTTGCTCCAGTGTTAATCTTTAGCTTCGTGCGAAGAACCTTGTCATAATAAACACTGAGCGATTCTAAGTTCCCAGAATAATAGCTTTCGAAAGACGTTAATAGTATGACAAGGTGCTACAGAGGAATCAAGTAAATGAGAAGAGCGTATACGTAACAATAGCACCACGGTGCGAGGCCCGGCCCACTATTATGAGAATAAAGTGGAGAATTATGAAGGCGAAACGTTCGCAAGCATCGACATGCGATACGAAAGTAAAGTGAGAATAGGATATTTTCTTTTTAGCGTTCCGTACCGGTACGGACCGCGGTACGCGTAGAGCGGATGTGGAACCCACGGACGCCATTGAAGCCATGCTCTGTCTGACGCCGCTGGACATTTTTGTTGGACAGGAGGCAGCGACGTCCGCACTAAGGCTCAATGCGCTAGGATTATGTAAAGGGGACGAACCGGTAAAGCACACAAGTGTCCTGCACACGGTGTGCAGTGGACGATCGGATTCCCACCACTCACGTTTTCGAAAAACATTTCGAGGTCATAATTAGGACCAAGAACCCCTGGCCCATCTAGTGAGACGGAACTCAGAATCTTCACAGATGGATCTCGGACAAGCAACGGTACCGGTGCGGGCATTTTCTCACTGGAGCTGAACATTAATAGATCAGTACCACTTGGTGCACACTCAACCGTTTTCCAAACGGAAGTAATCGGGGTGCTACAAGCGACAACCGCTGTGACTGAGATGGGAGTATCAGGGTACACTATCAAGATACTCTCAGACAGCGCAGCAACTCTTATGGCACTGAAAAGCAAGAGGTGTACCTCAGGCCTAGTGCTACAATGCCATGGGACCCTGAAGAAGGTTGCATGTAATAATAACAAGGTGATCCTCCAGTGGATAAAAGGCCACAACGAAGACGACGGAAATGACAGCGCTGATGACCTCGCCCGAAGAGGATCCAGAACTATACCTATAGGAGCGGCACCCGTGATAATGCCGTCAGCCAGCACACAGAGAGCTTGGTTACACACGTCGACATCACGGAAACCAAGGGACAGATGGAACGGCCTTTCAGAGTGCAGACAGCCGAGAGCTGCTCTTCCTAAACCAGACCAAAGGCTGGCTCGGAAGCTTAACAACCTGGCCCGGGCCAAGCTAAGAATAGCTGTTGGTCTGATGAGCGGGCACTGCTCACTAAATAAACATCTACACACCATAGTTATTACGGATAGTCTACTATGCAGAGGATGCTTGGCAACGGATGAAACGGCCGAGCATGTTTTGTTGGAGTGCAGTGTGCTTGACAACCAACGAAGGGGCATACTCCGTTCTCCATCTTCCGCTGCAGCGGCCTGCAGACACCCCGGTCGACTTGTGGCTTTCATGGAAGACATACGCTGGCTGGGGTAGCTGGAGACTGCGGGGTTTTCCACGAAGGTCCCCAACCAAGCGGGATTAGTTTGCAGGCCTAGAGCCAACCTCAAACCAAAACAACAACAACAACAACAACCTTCGAACACTCCCCATTATATAAGAGATATGAGACACTTAGAGAGCCAACTTCCCTACGCAGTTTCAGTTGTTCCAAATCGCGATGTAGTCGACAGGTCCAAATACACCTCTCTTGCCTCCTCCTCACCTCCCCTTCTTGCCTCCTCTCCTCGCGAAACCACGCTCAGTGAATCCTAGTTGTTTGGAAAATATTGCGGCTATTAATACAATGTTTAGCCTGTTAATACGACGTGTGAAGACCCCACATACAATTATTCGGAATATAGCTTGATTCGCATCGCATTATCGCATAATCGCCGCACTTTTTCCACCTATGCACCACGTCCAATGCGCAATGATTACATCCCTACAGGCTCTGGACTTATCGCGGATGCGTACCAATCGATTCTGCAGATCATACCTCCATAGAACCGGACGCTCTACCTGCCCATAATATATTCACTCCGAACACTCAAAATAGCTCCACTGGTAGTAAAACAGACTAAGCTAACTCATAAATTGGCACCGAAACTTCAAACCACACAACTCCGCTAACCATCATAAATAAAACAGACCCCAGTCTTCAAATCTAGACCAATGGATCCGGTCACTTGCGAACGAATACATTAGTTTAATTGGTTGATCCATGTCAAATATTGAATCTAAAGGCAAACAGGGAACAAATGGAAGTGCTATCAGACAGTTTACTTTACGTTTTGTTTATAGACGTCCGGAAATACCAGCCTTCCGGCTACAAAATCCAGACGTCTGTCCCTGCACTCTTACGAGTACAGTGATCATGTATGCCAAGCCGAGAGCCGGGGGTGAAGCCTTCACTGCCACTGGGGTCCGCACCCTATCCAACCACAACCTGCAAACAGTGAACAATTTGAAATCAATTAAAATTGAAATTATGTTCACTTTGCTTCTTCAGTTCTATCGTGTTAGCTTTCGCAAACAAATCCGTCCATTTACCGCTTCAGATATATTCCACGTCGATGCGGAAAGCGGGCTATCATTACAAGTATCCCGCATGTGAGGCGATACCCGCAAGCGATAAAGGCACTTAGTTCCACTATTACAGAGGTCATTTCCGATCGCACCTGCATTAATAATGTAAGCCGATGGAGTAGCCTCAATTTTTAAGACTAAATGAGGCTTTTTGCGATTTATTGAGGTTAGACCTGCGAATTAGGAAGCTGTTTGAGAGGGCGATGCGAGGTAAGATATTAGGGGGATGCTTTTGAAAATTGGGGCTTTCGTACTGGATAGGTTAGGTACCTATCTGGTCTTTCTTGAGTGGGGTTATGTTCGATGAAGTTTTAGATAGATAGAAAATTCTTTATTGCTCCAGTAAACATTAAACAGTAACAAATACATTGGAAAATTTACATAAGGTGCAAAGGCGGACTTATCCCTTACAGAGATATCCCTTACATACATACATACTTGTCCATCCAGGTAAGTATGAAATAAAAGAGGTTTTTGTTTTTTAGGTTTTTACTTCACATTGACGGAGGTAATACAGTTTTAGGTGTTTTTTTTTAATAAGGGAAGCGATTTACAATGTCTAGTTTTATTACTTTCGGAAAGCTTGTTCGGAGTGCAGTACTGCAATTTTTTTTTATTTTTTATAGAAAGCGCGACATTTGGCGCCGAGCCACCCATGAGGTGTCTAACGACGCGCATGGACATCCGGTCGAATGCGGGAGTTGCGAATGGCATGCCGGCCTGACAGGTGCCCATTCACTTACGCGAAGTATTGGGCATACACAAGTCCGGTTTATCTGTTTGTCTGTCTTCAGTTTGGTACTGTCGTGATCATAACCACAACTAAGCGCGGTTAGTACTTGGATGGGTGACCGCTCGACAGTTGGAGGCTGGCCGTGTATCGGATTTCACGCAAAACTGTAGGTAGGTCCCTTCCCTTCGTACCTTATTAGGTTGTACACTAAATGAAAGGTCGGTTGAAACGGTTCGTGTTTTCCGTCCAGTTCAGTATAGCCGGCACGACCGAAGGGAAGCACTGACATGGCACCTAGTTCACCAAGGTGTTATGGGCTGACATCACGGATGTAGTAGGTGTTATAGATAACTGTGTCAGTTAAAAAAACACATCTCACACGCCTCTTCTTCTGTCATACTTACATTTATTTTAATTTCAATTTATGTCTTTTTGCCACTTTTATCAACTCTCAAAACATCGAAAGGTTGACTAGAAGACATTTATGTAAGGTAAGGGATAAGTCCGCCTTTGCGCCTTAAGCGAATTATTATATAGTGTTTGTTTCAAATTTCAATAAATAAATTCTGTGGGTAGGTGTCGCTTCGCACTCCTGCCGCTGATCTTTAAACGGTGGAAACACGGTGGCACGTTCAGAATATAATATATACATTTGTATGTGTGTTCACTTGACCGTTGGAGTAACCGTGTCTTACACTGGCGACCGTGAACAGGAAAACAGAGTGTGGGAAGACCACCCGCCAGGTGGGACGACGAAAGCCGTTCCGTACCGCTGAAAGCCGGGGGACTGAAGGAAGATTGGAGAGGCGTATGTCCAGCAGTGGACGCTTACACGCTGACTGACTGTATTTGAAGTGACTGAAGCCACGCGCCGAATTTACCATTTTGTAATTCACAATAAAATATACTGAGGATATTTATTTGTTTGTGAATCCACAAATCCCTTTGAGAGGACTCTGAATATTTATTCCGCGTTTAGGTATGCTCAACTTGCCCAGCTCTTGAGCTCTCTCTAGGAGCCACTAGAAACCGCTGCTGATTGAACAGTTTCAAATTCCGAATAGCAAAGAATTCAAAATCATAGCAGCCTGCTGTTGTAAAACGCGTAATTTTAGTTTTTGTTTTTTTTTTTATGGGGAGCACGACAAATGGCGCGCGCCAGACTAACGCCATTGTGTGTGTACGGCTATAATTATAACTTTTGCACGGCAATGTTTTTTTACTTTTAGGGTTCCGTATTCATGCGTACGTGTCATATAATATATAAACGATAATTGTTGACAATACAAAATATTATAGAATTGAAACCTACATATCAAGCATTAAAATAAATATCAGAAGTATCATTTTCAAATGTTCCCAGAACACTTGCGGCATTACCCCGCTGGATGGCAAGGCTTACCCTTTGAATAAAGTAGAGCCTTGATTGCGGTACGCCAGTATTGCGTCCACCAGCAGAGACACAAGACTCTTCAAGAAACCATTCATTCCTATCGATTCGGATGAATTCCGACAAATTTTAATCCATTCCCGTCCATTCCAATTCATTCTGATTCATTCCGGTCCATATTCCAATCCATTCCAATTAATTCCGATCAAATTAAACGCATTCCAATGCATTGCGATTCATCCTAATCCATTCTAGTTCATCCCAATCTGTTCAGACCCATTCTTATCCGTTCCTACCATTACAATTCCCAAAAAACGTTTGCCTTCACTGCTCCACGGACCGAGGATTTCAACCGCAAACACAACAAAATCTAAATCTTGAATGATATTTCTATATTTGTTGCATGGTTTTTTTATGTTTGTTAAGGAGGTTTTAATTATTTTGTTATTTGTATTACTATTTTATATTTCATTACATATTATAATTATCTTTTTATTTACAACGTGGAACAATAAAGTATTAGTACCCACCAAGCCGTCCGCCTTGTGTATACTAATAAGAAATGTGTAAGGGATGGTCATGGAGTGAGTTACTTTTTTTTATGAGATACTGTGTTTGTAAACTCTATGTATGATATTAAAACTAAATTGACGATTTTTGGAAATCTTTTCTGTATGTAGGTATATATGTATGCTCCTGAATAACTCTTAAACCGATCATCTGAATTATTAAACCCATTCCAATGCATTGCGATTCATCCTAATCCATTCTAGTTCATCACAATCTGCTCAGACCCATTCTTATCCGTTCCTACCATTACAATTCCCAAAAAACGTTTGCCTTCACTGCTCCACGGACCGAGGATTTCAACCGCAAACACAACAAAATCTAAATCTTGAATGATATTTCTATATTTGTTGCATGGTTTTTTTATGTTTGTTAAGGAGGTTTTAATTATTTTGTTATTTGTATTACTATTATTATCTTTTTAGTTACAACGTGGAACAATAAAGTATTACTATCCACCAAGCCGTCCGCCTTGTGTATACTAATAAGAAATGTGTAAGGGATGGTCATGGAGTGAGTTACTTTTTTTTATGAGATACTGTGTTTGTAAACTCTATGTATGATATTAAAACTAAATTGACGATTTTTAGAAATCTTTTCTGTATTTAGGTATATATGTATGCTCCTGAATAACTCTTAAACCGATCATCTGAATTATTAAACTTAGTACAGACAAATTTAGCTACACTTGACACAGGATAGGTTAAATCAAATTCAGTTTCGGTTACGCTAAGATGTGGCTCTCATACAAATCGAATTGTTCCGCGCGCCGAAATAAAGGTATACGGTTTCTTCTTATTTGACGCGAGCGAAGCTGCGGGCAATAGCTAGTCTCACAATATAACAGCTTCAGACGCAGTAACAAAACAATAAATAAATGTTGATGACTTTTCTATCCAGAATTCTTTACCCATTGGTCAATTTGAATAACGAAACAGCTCCCCTTTTTACCGCGAAGACGTCGTTAAACTCGCGTTACATTTTTTGCGGGAGTTAGCCGGAGTTAGTGTGAGTAATCGCGAAACGCTTTCCGGTGAAAAATGACGGTAAAGTTTTTGAGAGTTTTTCACGAGATGAGCTCGGCTCGGCGCGAACACACTGAGCGATCCGATAGTCGTCGGTACGGAGGCCCCGCGCTTGTATAATACTCGTACAGTTAATTGTGCACTAATTTGTTTAATGTTTTTTTTTATTGACAGCGCGACATATGGCGCCGAGCCACCCATAAGGTGTCTAACGACGCCCATGGACATTCGGTCGTATGCGGGGGGGTGCCCATTCACGCCCCTCTTGTAGGACCCGAGACTGTACTTGGGGGGAAATATATGGGCAGGGAGAGCGTTCCAGAGTTTACCGGTTCTGTAGACGAAAGATCTGCAGTATCGATTGGTACGCAAATGTAAATGTTTTTTTTTATTGAAAGCGCGACATGTGGCGCTGAACCAACCATAACGTGTCTAACGAAGCCCACAGATATTCGTAAATACTATTTGTAGGTATGCAATAATTATGAATACAATTTCATCTCATTTAATTTCTGTTCATTCTATTCCAGTTCATTCAAATCCCATTCTGTCCTCTCCATTCTGCAATCCGCTTTATTATAATTTTTTTTTATATACTGACACGGTTGGCTACATCACCTACAACATCCGTGATGCCAGCCCATAACACCGCTTTAATCGATTCCTTTCCATTCCTATTTAAATTTAAATCTATTCCGATCCATTCCAATTCATTCTGATCCATTCCGGTCCATATTCCAAACCATTCAAATTAATTTGAGATCAATTTACATCCATTCCAATCCATTTCGATTCATCCCAATCCATTGTAGTTCATCCCAATCAGTTCAGATCCATTCTTATCCATTCCTACCACAATACCCTTATACCCTATACCCTATTACCACAATACCCTTCCCAGTGCATTCCGAAAGCACGGCCGCCCAAAAATCGTATCGGAGCCGCAACGTGTGCGCCTGCCCCGCGCACTTGATACGGTGCGGTGCCCCCACCAGCTCGCCGCGATAATTTTTCAGCCTACCTGTCACGAGCGACCTTAGAGGGCGATGTCGAAAAAATATTAACGAGGCGAGATGACTCGACGCCGCGCCGCCGCAGTGAACTGTTCTGTATCAATTTTTCAGGCATTGTCGGCGGGTGACCGAGTGGTTTGGGCATCGGCTTCTCATGCGAGAGGTCCGAGGTTCGAATCCAGTCGGTGGATGACCAATGAGTTTTTTCGGACGAAATAGTTTAGGTGCATACCTACACCTGCTGCTTCATCGTTCGGAACCGGTGTTAAACTGTAGGTCCCTTCCCTCGCCCCTTACTAGGTGGTAGGCTCAAATTGTAGCCGACTGGGTTGGTACCACCGTACTGGATGTAAGATGGCCGCATAGCAGCCTCGGCTGTGTTCTTCTCTAGTCCAGTATAGCCAGCAATCCAGGGAAGTCTCCGGTATGGCACCTACCTTCTCGGAGGTGATATTGGCTGGTCGGACCATGCGCTTTGGCCCCTCCGACTCAGCCACCCATACCGGATTACATAAAAAAAAATGAGTCGTTTATACCTATACGTATGGGGTATACGTTTGTCAGCCTCGATAGCTCAGTGGTGCAGACAGTCAACTGTCGCTATTGAATGTTAAGCAACGCTGGGTGCGGTCAGTGTTTGTATGGGTGACCGCTCGAACGTTCGAGGCTGACCGCGGTTCGGATTCCACGTTAAACTGTAGGTCCCTTCCCTTCTTACCTTATTAGGTGGTAGGGTTCAACCCGCCCGAGTTGAACCCCGCTCTGAATGAAACGTCTCGGTCTAAACGGCTATGTAAATAGTTCGTGTTTTCCGTCCAGTTCAGTGTAGCCGACATGAAATGAAGGGAAGCGCTGAAATGGCACCTACATAGTTCATCCGGTGTTGTGGGCTGACATCACGGATGTTGTAGGTGATGTAGCCAACTATGTCAGTTTTCATAAAAAAAATATCATAAAAAAAATGGGGTAAGGCGGACCAAAGTAAAGGCCAAATTTTTTTTGTAATGTGTCACTCTGGTGGAACAAAAAAACCGGCCAAGTGCGAGTCGAACTCGCGCACGGAGGGTTCCGTATTTCCATGTCATGGTCAGCGCCACTCACGCCTTCTATGGATCTGTTAAAATGCTTCATACTGTTTTCGTTAGATGGCACTTTTTAGTTTCTTGTATGGGGACCCTGTGAATATTTTACTTTTTAATATTTTGATAATTTCTTGTTATATCGGCCATAATAACACATATTCTGTAAAAAATTTCTGTTGTCGGGAATCTATGTATGCGTATTGTTAGTAAGTATAATAAAACCGGCCAAGTGCGAGTCGGAATCGCGCACCGAGGTTTCCGCACCAAAAAAAAAACATTCAAACAAAAACACCTTTGTTGTATGGGAATCCCCCCTTAATTTTTTACTTTTTCAATTTTTATTATTTGTTGTTATATCGGCCATAATAAATAACACATATTCTGTAAAAAAATTCAACGGGCTACCCTATTACGGTTCAAGAGATACAGCCCTCGGACAGATAGGCAGACAGACAGACGGACGGACGGGCGGACGGACAGACAGACGGACGGTGTAGTTTTAGTAATAGGTTTCCGTACGGGATACGGAAACCTAAAAAAAATATAAAACCGCCTTCAAAAATGTATGAAATAAAAAAAAATCGAACCCTAGAGATGAAGGCGGTCGGTTATTTTTGCTTGCTTTAGCACCGCCTTCAACTCTAGGGTTCGATTTTTTTTTTATTTCATACATTTTTTAAGGCGGTTTTTATATTTTTTTAAATAGTTTTTTTATTTCACTGTTTTTTTTAGTAATTTTTTGCTATTAATGTACGCCGCCTCGCTTTCCAATCCGATCTTGCTTGACGAAATTGAAATGGGACCACACGGGAAGCACCAGCTTTCAAATAAAAAAAGAATCATCAAAATCGGTTCACCCAGTCGAAAGTTCTGAGGTAACAAACATAAAAAAAAATACAGTCGAATTGAGAACCTCCTACTTTTTTTGAAGTCCGTTAAAAATTATAGAGACATCAAATTTGTACCACGAATCTGTTACCAATTGCTGTTCGATACGTCGTCAGTTCTAGAATGAAATAACCGAAAATGACGCAGGATCAATGTCAGCCTCGATAGCTCAGTGGTGCAGACAGTTGGCTGTCGCTATAGATGGTTAAGCAACGCTGAGTGCGGTCAGTACTTGGATGGGTGACCGCCCGACCGTTGGAGGTGACCGTGGTTCGGATTCCACGTTAAACTGTAGGTCCCTTCCCTTCTACTAGGTGGTAGGGTTCAACCCGCCCGGGTTGATACCACCGCACTGAATGAAACGTCGCTCGAAACGGCTAAGTAAATAGTTTGTGTTTTCCGTCCAGTTCAGTGTAGCCGGCACGACCGAACGGAAGCACTGACATGGCCCTTGTTCACCCGGTGTTATGGGCTGACATCACGGATTTTGTAGGTGATGAAGCCCAACCGTGTCAGTTTCCATAAAAAAAAACGTCGTCAGTTCTAGAATTACCGAAAATGACGCAGGATCGATGTAGACTCTCATTACGCCGCTAATGGTCCTTGATAGACGGCGCATGCTAAATAAAAATCCTCTGTCGAAAAATGATTAAAGAGCGGCGTGACGAAGATGACTCGGTCGCTCTGGAGGCGGCGCGGCGGGGCGGGGCGCCCTCGGAGGAGAGCTGATGGGTAAATTAGCTGAATGGACTCTCAGGAACGTTAATTTTGCCTCGACGTAGCGAGATTTATAAACGTTACTTTGATCACGTTACGTCCAATACATTTGGATAAGTTCAAATTCAGATATTTATTTCGGCATAAAGAGGATACCCATAGCTGGCTGCTTTGCAAAGAAAAAGGTCGTAAGTCAGTGTTGTTTTTTTAATTTTAAAAAATAATTTTATCAGTGCAATAAAAAAATAGTTTTATTCATTCACTTTTGCGTCAGATAAAAAACATTATTTAATTTAGATTTTTAGACCTGCTGCACGACTCGGTGAAAGGACCGTACCAAAAAGAGAGGTGGCTATCCTGTCGCCCTTTAGCATGGCACGGCAGTCTAACTGATTAAAGCATGATTAAAGTCATTATTACCCACATATGCTACCATACCAAAGCGATACCAACTTGATATCGAGTACATACGGCGCATTCGTAGAGTGTTTCCATTTTACGAAGGCACGAGGGTTATGTTATGAGGTAGAAAGTGGTGTGAGACCGCGTGGTGCTTAGTAGGGAACGACTCAGTTCGACGGAGCGACGCGGAGACGTGTAGAACGTGTGTACCGAACGGACACCGAGTTCATTCTCTACTGAGCTCCGCACGGTCGCCTCTCGCTCCACTTCCTACCTCGTACCCCTCGTGCCTTCGTAAAATGAAAGCATTCAAAACTACCCAAAACGACCAGGTAACTCCACAAGTTTATCGTGAAAGTTAGATGGGAACCACAGATCAGGCAAGCCTATAAGACTAGATGAGCGACCTAACATCAATACTAATACTAATAATAATAAATCTGTTACGGAGCTCTCCGAGATGGGGGTGGTGGTGGCCTACGTGTCTAGTACCACCACCTATCGCTCGTAGCTTGCCTCGCGTCGTCCCGGAGAGCTCCGTAGCCACGGCCTGCACCCGCCGGCGTGCTTGGAGGTTTGTCTCCCGCCGCCGGCGGTATTACGGTTTTTATTTAATTTTTATATTGATTTTGTATATTTTTAATACTTATGTAAAATTAATGTAAAATTTAAAAGAAACTTGAAATAAAGAAAAAAAAAATCTATAAGGGTTGATCGTGGAGTAAGTTACTATATGTTTTATGCGATACTGCGTCTGTAGACTCTATTTAAGATACTAAAACTAAATTGATGATTTTTAGAAATCTCTTCTGTATGTATGTATGTATGTTCCTCTATATATAACTCTTTAAAGTTTTATCAAATTCGGATGATCGGTCATCCGAATTTGATAAAACTTTACACATTTAGCTACACGTGACACGTTAAATAAAATTCAGTTCCGGTTAAGCTAAGATGTGTCTCTCATACAAACCGAATTGTTCCGCGCGCCGAAATAAAGATACGGTTTCTTCTTATTTCACGCGAGCGAAGCCGCGGGCAAAAGATCGTCTCACAATATAACAGCTTCAGACGCAGTAACAAAACAATAAATAAATGTTGATGAATCTTTGATCGACAATTCTTTACTCAATGATCACAAGCACATTTACCAATACGGAACACAAGATAGGCTAAATAAAATTCAGTTCCGGTTACGCTAAGATGTGGCTCTCATACGAACCGAATTGTTCCGCGCGCCCAAATAAAGGTAACACAGGAATGCAGCTCAGGTTATACTTATAGCGAAATTTATACTGTAGAAATTTTAACGGCATGCGCCAATGCGTTCCCACGTAGAACCTTCTTGATTATCCATCTACAGAATATATCTAATCTGTGGTCCTTAACACCAGGTGTGACCATTGAAATTGCGCATATTCAACTCACTCGGTAGAGTAAACTCACTGGGAGTCCTGACCGCTAGTACCGGCCGACTTTACACTTGTTCGACTGCATTACGAGGAGAGGAAGGAGGTGAAAACGGTAGAGCTGGCATTCGGCTATAGAGATTGTTTTTCTCTCTAGAGGCGGGATTGGGGTATAAAATTTGCCCTACGAAAGTTTCATCAATTTGTCGTACTCCTTACCTATGCCAATTTTGCAAAGATTGCCAATGTAGCACCTAGCGTCCGCCATTTTGTTTTTGTTTTGTTTTTTTTTTCTTTTTCTTTTTGAACAACTAATTCATCAAAATCCATTCAGACGTTTTGGAGTTACGAGGTATTTAAAGAAACTCAATCACTCACTTGACCAAACATTCAAGGTACTAACAAGACATTGTGACTTGCGAAGTTTGTTTGTCAGTTCTTCTTCGCATTGAATTTAGAACTGGCGAAATTTTCGACATGTCCAAGCGTAGGTTACCTACCTATTGATGAAATTATACAAGAAACAACAATAAACAATGACCATTCACCCTCCCAAACATATACTTACGTACATCATAGTGAAACAAATTACCCTTCTTTGAGTTCACAGTCGGGTAAATAAACCTTCCTAACATACAGGCGTCATGGTTGCTCCCTCAGTCAGTCTCGCGCCCAATTTAAGTCCAAAACGCATCGCCTAAAAGAACCAGAAGCAAACAAAAACAAATGGAACAATTAAATAAACCTACATTAGAAGAACTACCTTCGCACGATGGGGTTGCTCTCTAAAAATGAATTTTAATAAAAGTCTGACAGTTTTATTCACCGGAGACTTTTACCTGCTGCCTCGTAATATAAAGAGTTTGCAGACATAATTAAATAATAAAACGTTCTCTGTAACTTTAAAAATATTTCTAATAATGCAAGATCCGGCCTAAGAAAGATTACCCTCATCTGTTATTCGGATGCGACATAATATGGTATAGAAAAGATAAAATTTTTGGCTAATAGATCGCGATTAGGTTGCTTAATCTTAGTTTGACCTCCATGACCTTGACCTCGTTATTTCCAAGTTTTGTATACATTCTACAAGTAAAAAAATACCTATGTTAAATAACATAAATTATTTTATTAATTAATATAATTTAATTTCGATCGGGATAGCGCCTTCGTTCTTTCAAAACTGAGCTAGCAGCCAATATGGTTCCACTTAAAAAGACTAATAGAAAGCGCTTTAGTAGCGCTGCCATTTCACTTCTCTAGTACTCTGTCTCGCTCACTCATATGTGTAACAATACGCGTTGCCACGCCAAAAGAGAAGCGTTGCAATTTCCGTTCGTACTTTCGTGACGTCTCACTTTTTCTGAGATAGGTTTCGGACCGGCGTTGAAAAAAGCTTCACTTCAAAAAACTGTATACTCTCATCTAATTATATTTAGAGTATACCTACTCTCATCTAATTATATTTTCTCCGAGGGCGTGGTCAGCATTTGAATTTATATATAGTTTTTTTTTCGCAAGATTCGGACATAAGGCGAGTCAAGTTTATTAACCAAAATTGTATCTTTTCGATAAATTCGGACATAAGGCGGGTCAAGTTTATTAACCAAAATTATTCGATTCCGAATAACAGATGAGGGTATACCCACCTTAGCCCGTATCCTAGACCATAACTGAAATTTGACGATAACAAATAGCTTCCGTTAGAATGGAGTAGAAATTGGGGCATACAGAGTAAACATTTTTTACATACCTATTTGATAGTGAAATAATCATAATAAATATTTTTTCTCTTTACGGATTGTTATTATTTCCCTAAAAATACTAACATGGTAATTTTCAGGTTTAAAAGTAGAAATGTGTATGTATGTACCTACACATTCATTAATTGTTACTTTCCGTACAAATTAAGAATTTACATACATACATACATACATATCACACACGCTGAATCCCGACAATCGGGGTAAGCAGAGTAATCGGTGTTGTGCTGCAAGAACTCTGGTAAATTACAGCACAACACCGACCACCACGTTTCGCAAAGTATTTGAACAAGATTCAATCGATCAAGCAGCAAGTAAGGCACGAAGAGCCACCTGCTGCATGACTCGGTGGAAGTACCATGCAAAGGTGAGAGGTGGCGAGCCCGTCGCCCTTTAGCACGGAATCTTGTCCTTATCCCTTAATCGCCTTTTACGACATGCACGGGGAGAGATGCAGTGGGGCTATTCTTTTTAAGTACCGGGCCCACACGGTAATTTACAATATGAATAAAATGCATTAAACTAAACTAAACTAGAATAAATTAAGACTAAAAAAACCTAATGATAAAGTAAAAAAAAATCCTCCAATTTATTTGATATGCGTGATTTTCTATATGGTTATGGAAAAACTAATTATTTCTCAAAGAATGGTCACTCACTGGGGGTGACGCAGAAGGCCGAGCTGAGTTTAGGTAAAGAGAATGTGTTATGATATGATTGATACGGAACCCTCGACGCGCGAATCTGACTCGCACTTGGCCGGTTTTCTTTTCTTTCACTCGATTCAATTTAGTTTGACATGGCACGTTGCTCCAACAGAACTTTTGACAATAACGTAATCATATTTACGCCTATACATTTTCATAGTCGAAAAAAAAATACATACATACATATCACACACGCTGAATCCCAACAATCGGGGTAAGCAGAGCAATCGGTGTTGTGCTGCAAGAACTCTGGTAAATTACAGCACAACACCGACCACCATGTTTCGCAAAGTATTCGAACAAGATTCAATCGATCCAGCAGCAAGTAAGGCAGGAAGACCCACCTGCTGCATGACTCGGTGGAAGTACCGTGCCAAGGTGAGAGGTGGCGATCCTGTCGCCCTTTAGCACGGCATCTTGTCCTTATCCCTTAGTCGCCTTTTACGACATGCACTTGGAGAGATCCAGTGGATTTTGACTTTGACTTTGACTTAAACCCCACACGGTACTTTGCCGTGTGGGGCCGGTTTTTACTAGGAAAAAAAATGTCACGATATAAAAGTGGTTGTTACACAATACATGTGATTTGGATACGTTTCCAAAGCGACAAGAAGTAATGGAAAGAGATAACGTGTATCACGATCACGATGTTTCTCAGAAGCACTGTGGGACGAAATGACATATTGGTAGAAACAATTTATGTTCAGAGAATATTATGTAATAGAATGGAATCTATTGGAATAGGACCAAAGAAATATAATATAATCAAAGATCGTGGAAAGGAATAGGATGAAATGGTGTGGAAAATAATGTGGATTAGAACGGAATGTAGTGTAACAAAATAAAAGAAAATATATAATAGAATAAAAGATTATGGAAAGGAATAGGAACGAAATGGTGTAGAAATTAATGTCGATTAGAACGGAATGTAATTGAATAGAATAATATGAATATAATGTAATAGAATGAAACACAAAATATTATAGAGAAAATTTGAAAGGAAGTGTTGAATTGCAAGGATTCAGGTAAATTTACAGCACAACACCAACAATCACAAGAAGACAAATTGTCAACTGTATTACTCGATTAAAGGTCCGGGTGACGTAAATAACCTATCGATCTTTTACATATCCATTAGTCCCATTTTTTCATACGCACGAGAAAATATGTAGTAGGGCTATTTTTTTAAATACCGGTCCCCAAATGGTAAAAATGTTATACGTATGTACATTCAGATGGAGTTGTTTTCATAAAGTTTTTTTGTGATATTGTCAAATTGTTTTGTCCAGCGCAGATGCGTGCGGGTCCACTGTGCCGTCTCATTATTCGCTATAAATATATAGGGCTGGATAACACTGCGGTCTGATCGCGCTATACATCAACAGAGAGATCTCGCGCGCAGAGCCCTTAACGCGCATTTGCAAAGTGTACTTACTGAGAGTACTATTCGCTGAATAAAACAGGTTATTTGTTTTAAAGTTTCTTACTAATGTTTAATGAGTAAGTACTGTTGGTATAAAGATATTTCTAGATTCCGGATCTCGGAGGAAGAGGCATCCAATGAGTTTTTCGATTAATGTGGTTTTATTATCACAAATAGCACTTTAAAGAGTGACTTTTTTTTATATTACATAAATTTTATAGAATAGTACAGAAAAGCTTGCGAGGTAAAACTAGAGCGACACGGGAGTTCCAGGGATCAGGGAGATCCAAACCTGAAATTCGACACAAACAAACGTACACACCTAACACTTTGATGCCTTAATTCCATTGCTAGCACAATAATAATATCGATCGATAATTTATTTAAATAATGAAATGACTGAATGGTAATTTGATAGTGTGCTGCAGAATGTTTTGGTTATTGTAAGTACGAGTACTCTTAGATAAGATAGTGCAGTTTATGTTTAAGTCGAACTTTATTTATCTGATTCCATATTTGTTGTTTTGTCTCTGGTAGAATGTTAAAGGGGCCAACCGAAAACGAGGGGACGTTCGTAATGCTGAGTTGTTTCCTTTTTTCTGCTTCACGTTTTTTCCCCCTTTTTAATGTTTTATAGACGAAGTAATTATTTTAAATTTCATTTCATTTCCTAGGATCATCTATTGCCAAACGCAAGACTTGAGTATACTTAATAATATTACATTGAATTGAAGTAGCTTTGGCTTGTTACAAATTTTGAATATTTATACATATATACATACATATCACACACGCTGAATCCCGACAATCGGGGTAAGCAGAGTAATCGGTGTTGTGCTGCAAGAACTCTGGTAAATTACAGCACAACACCGACCAGCACGTTTCGCAAAGAATATATATTTTTAATATTAATATCAATATATTTCAACAGGCTCGTGCATATAGGAACAGTTTAACTCAAAATATAGGCTGTTAAATTTAACTACAAAATATAAAATGTGCTAGCTATTCCGGGTTAGCTTCCGCTATTTCACGGTAATATTTTTTATTTGTTTATTTATGTATTTATTTATTTATTATCGTTGTTGTGCCATATACAACGGAAGGCTGCGCTGGTTTTCTGTTGGGTCCAGTCTTATGCGTTCCGGCGATGTATAGTTTGACAGTGCGCGCCTTAGCATAAGCTATTAAGCCCTATACATCTCGCGATAAGCACGCCACCGCGGGGCTATAACTCAAGCTTCTGCTTTTCAAGATGTTGATGAAAAAATCGCCTTTAGACAATACATCTTAAATTTAAATAAATTATTGTTCAGTAGCTCGTGGCCAGATCGAAAACTTACAATTTCTAAACAACGGCCGTCACATAAAGAACAAAAAGAATTTGGTAAAAATAAGGGATTAAAAAGTGTTCACAAAATTGCTGAGAAATGTAGTAACTTTCATTTAATCCGATATTCCAGATAACTGGTTTTTATTTTTAAATCTCTTTCACTAATATTGATGAAATACTTCATCAGTATTTTTCTGATCGAATCTAATTTCCATTATTTTTCTGCACACACACACACGCGCACACACATATAGTTGGTTATTTTGAGGTTTCTATGAAAGGGAGGTGGTTGCGTAGAGTCAATCGAAATACAACGAAAATCCATCCCGCCTCCGCGGCCGCCAACGCCATTGTGCCATAATTCTACCATAATTTTCTTCGATTTTGCTTCACCGGACATCTAACACCTTTTTTACAAAATTAAATGAGTATCAAAATATGGGTAACTAAAGTAAATCTTTTGTTCAATAAACCTAGTTCATTGAACACAGAAGTTGACACAAAGCTTACTAATAAATAACGAATGCTCAATAGATGAAATATAATGAATTAATTTATATTCCCTTGGCCCTTACTAGGTGGTAGGCTCAAATTGTAGCCGACTGGGTTGGTAAAAAAAAACATTTTACTAAATGTTTTTTGGAGCAAACGTATAAATATTTATTCTGATATACGATCTAAATCTAATAAATATCACTATATTTAATCTATTGAGCATTAACAGAAACAAGCTCGATATTTATAATTTACATGAGGGGCAAAGAAGAGGGCAAAGGTTTCCCCTCATGAGGGCCCATGAGGGGCACATTTCTTCAAGCCCACCTTGGGATCTTTGAGAGTCGTATGTTGTGAAAATAACAAATCAAATCAAATCAAATATATTTATTTCTTCAGACACGAGATCCATAAAAATAAAAAAAATAATAGGTTGTCTGTAAAGTCGGTTTACGGACAATAGTTTTACGTGATGACGTGGAATAATCGTAGTGCATAGAGCAAAGATCAGTAATTCTATTTCCAGTAGAAAGATTAATCATCTTGTGACTGGCCATCAACAAACTTATGTTGTTTGATCTTGACAGTTTTACTTCTTAAGACGTTTCCATGGTAACTTTGACTATACCGATTGTGCCTATCTATCGCTTGTTACGCGCTCTCGCTTGCACACACAGGCTCAGATGGAACGTGAGACTTTTTCATGTGTGCAGCCGGTGTTCATCAATTTATAAGACGTGACGTCATCGCGTAAAAAAAACAACCAAAACATTCTAACATAAAATACAAGGTTACTATTCAAAAGAGGGAACGCTATTATGCGTCCTATCTAAAGACGATGGGACTATCCGATCTAAAGACGTGCAGTTCGCCAAGTTAACGACTTTGAAGTGACCTGCAAACTTGAACCTTTGCAGCTCCGTTGAGACATAGGTTCACTAAGTGTGTTCTATCGACTGTTCAACGGTGGATGCTCTGAGGAGCTGTTCGAAACAATTCCGACTTCACCATTTCACCATAGGTCCACGCGTAACAGACAGGGAATGCATCCCTATACTGTAGAGCTGCCTAAAGTGCGGACTAAGCGCTCCAGTATTTCTTTTATCTTCCGCACTGCGAAACTCTGGAATGCACTTCCTCCTGATGTGTTTCCTTCAGTGTATGACTTGGGATCATTCAAGAGACGCGTAAAAAGGCATCTGTCACGCCGGCACGGCATTCGCAGCCCCCGTTCTAAAACGAATGCTTTTGGGCGTCGTCGGCTCAACAACCCATGCTGACGGAGCCAAGTGTCTCGCGTATCAATAAAAAAAAATAATGGCTATGGCTGCCTCGGCTAAACTAGAATTTTTTTATTTATAGTTTCTCGTTAATTTTTCTTTTGTTAGTTATGTAAGTTTTGTTTTAGGTTAGTTTTAGTTAAGATCTTTATTAATTTTTTGATTACTTAACTACTTGATTAAATAAATTGTTGATTTGGAAAAAGCAGAGAGTAAGGCACAAAGGTTACTATTCTTAATTTAAATTTAGTAATTATTTATTCGGTAGTAGCAAAAATACTTGATTTACTAAAACATAAAGTATAAATGTAAATAAATAAAACATTATATAAATAGAAGCCGATAGTATATTTTTAGTGTATCATACAGCAGTGCTTGCTCGGATATTGTAAGAAAAAGCTCGAGAAACAAGGAAACAAAGACATTGTGATTATTACTTTGAGTTACAAATACAACGGTTGGTCTTTGATGTTTTGCGGTTTCTTTCCTCGCATACCGGGCTACTACAGCAGCGTCTGTCTGTACTGTCTCCTTCCGCCCCCGCGCCGCGGCCGCCTGATTCTGTATTGAGCCCAACTCACATTATGGTGTTAAGGGTCTACCTCCCTAAATTGTGCCTCTCACTCTAACAATGCGCGTTTTATTTTATTATGAAGAAATTATACAACTTATAAAAAAATCCTCTGGGAGAAACATGCATGATAAAATTATTAATGTTTTTGAATAAAAAAATTTGGTACTCCACATATAAGAATTAAAAAAAACTAAAACTTAATAAACTTTTATTTTTTTTATTCAATTAATAGGTATATGTGGAGTACCAAATTTTTTTATTGAAAAACATTAATAATTTTATCGTGCATGTTTCTCCCAGAGTATTTTTTTATAAGTTGAATAATTTCTTCATAATAAAATAAAATGTATGAAAAACGCGCATTGTTAGAGTGAGAGGCAATATTTAGGGAGGTAGACCCTTAAGACAGGCGATATAAGAGCTGTTTAATAGTTATTTTGAGAGGCTGAAGTGGTTTATTGGTGTTACAATTGTTGTTATAGCGTGCTCTAGCTGTCTTGTAACCCCGAAAGAGGCCCATTCTTATCCAGGTAAAGGTTCTTTATAGTGACTTTGCAATAGCGTTAGTAAGTGCTATAAGTTGGACAAGAGCTCTACAGTAGTGACGCTTAAACATACATACATACATAGCACACACGCTGAATCCCGACAATCGGGGTAAGCAGAGTAATGTAAAGTAAATAAAGTAAAAAAAAAATAAAAAATAAATAAATCGGTGTTGTGCTGCAAGAACTCTGGTAAATTACAGCACAACACCGACCACCACGTTTCGCAAAGTATTCGAACTAGATTAAATCGATCAAGCAGCAAGTAAGGCACGAAGACACACCTGCTGCATGACTCGGTGGAAGTACCGTGCCAAGGTGAGAGGTGGCGAGCCGGTCGCCCTTTAGCACGGCATGTTGTCCTTATCCCTTGGTCGCCTTTTACGGCATGCACGGGGAGAGATGCAGTGGGGCTATTCTTTTTAAGTACCGAACCCACACGCTTAAACCATGAGTTAGGTAGTTATTAATCCAATATCCTGCCGTTAGCACCAATTTGTTTGTTAGGGGCACAGAGCATGAAATGCGCGCGCCCGCCCCTACTAGAGGCGCCGTGAGCGCGATTTCTCTACAACGCCGTTGAAGCCCGTGGGCGTGGCCTATGACTTACATATGTGTGTTGTTTTGTGCGTGTGCCTAACTTGCTCCTCTTTGTGTGTAGTGTCCATACTAGCACACACACACACATACGAAGCGCTAGCAGTTCAGCGTACGATTATTGGGTTTCAAATATCATCGCTTAGGGCGCCTCTAGTAGGGGGCGCGGGCGGTAGGTATTTGATGCTCTGTGGTTAGGGGGCTTCTATGCAAGCATTGGTGCAAGTTCCACAGGTTCGAGGGAGGTAGGGACGTACCGTTTTCGAGTAGGATGCTAAATCGCACAAATATTTGTAGCGTAAGCGAACATCTACTCCCCAAAGAGTTTGTATTACGCACTTTGCTACTCCCCTCAAACAAAATAGTTTATATGTATATTATATCTTATGTTTTTATTTCTTTATATATATATATATTTAATAAGCAAAGATTCTATTTAGCTTCAAAATTAAATAGAAAATAAAACTACAATTAAAATCTAAAACAATACCAAGAAATATTAAAAATAAAATAATAATATGATAAATAAATAAATCTAATATAAAATACAAGGTTACTATTCAAAAGAGGGAACGCTATAAGCGTCCTAAAATTAAAAAATAAAATATAATAAAATCAAATCAAATCATTAAATTAAACCTTTTACGGGAAACCCCCCGAAGACTCAACACGGGCACGTCACCGGCAGCAACTTAATTTCTGATCTAGTTATAAGCACATATACATATTTTTTTATCTGTAAATAGCTACTAAGTTTCTTAATAGAATTAAAAAATAAATGTGAAAATGTGATTTTTTTTCCTTTCCTTCTTGCTATCAGATTCTGATAGACTTACATATTCGTCGATCAGCGCCGACGGTCAGCGCCGACGGTCAGTGTTATTTTTTATGTAATCCGGTATAGGTGGCTGAGTCGGAGGGGCCAAAGCGCATGCTCCGACCAGCCAATATCCCCTCCGAGAAGGTAGGTGCCATACCGGAGAGTTCCCTGGATTGCTGGCTATACTGGACTAGACTAGTTCTCCACACAGCCGAGGCTGCTATGCTGCCATCTTACATGCAGTACGGTGGTACCAATCAAGTCGACTACAATTATTGTGCCTACCGCCTAGTAAGGGGCAAGGGAAGGGACCTACAGTTTTACACCGGTGAAGCAGCAGGTGTAGGAATACACGTAAATTTTTTGGTCGGAAAAAAACTCATTGGTACACGCCGAACGGATTCGAACCTCGGACCTCTCGCATGAGAAGCCGATGCCCAAACCACTCGGCCACCCGCCTGCTTGGAAAGTCAGCCTAATGGCGCCGTTCTTGGAAAGTCAGCCTAATTGCGCCGCCGTGTCACTAAACCGCGGTTTTGAAGCTCGCCGTATAAATGTGAAGGCTGAAAACTGTCAATATAACAATGGCCACAGCCAGGGGACTGTTTGAACAGTAACCGGATCCGTTTCAATATTCGTTCGTTAGTTTCACTCACAACTGCAAACCCAGATTCGTTATAACTGCGGATAGCTCCATTTCAATCAATCTGATAATTTTGAAAATATTGCGAAAAATCGTCTTATTGCAGTTACAATGGCTGTTCAAATAGAAAATAGAAAAATATTTACCTACGAACGTCCTACGAATAATTTGAGCAATATTTTTGTATTATATTTTTTGTATGGCGTGGCACCTTCTCGTAACAGTGGCCCCTCTGACTCAGCCACCCACACCGAATTGTATAAACAATACATATATGTACATACATTTTTAGGGGGGTTCTACGCGGTTAAAATTTCTTATGGACATACGGTTGGCTGCATCTCCCCCCAACCAACCCAGAGGGTTCCACTACCAAAATGGAAAAAAGAAACCTCATTAGCATCACTTCGTTGTTCGTCAGTCTGTCCGTCCGTCTGTCCGTCTGTATGTCACAGCCCCCAAACTATTGAACGGTTAGTCTCCTAGTAAATTTGAAACTTTTGGATTGCACGTAAACTGTATGTCCCTTCCCTTCTTACCTTACTAGGTGGTAGGGTTTAACCCGCCCGGGTTGCTACAACCGCACTGAATGAAAGGCTGGTTGAAACGGCTATTTAAATAGTTCATGTTTCATTCCAGTTCAGCGTAGCCGGCACGACCGAAGGGAAGCACTTACGTGGCACCTAGTTCACCAAGGTGTTATGGGCTGACATCACCGATGTAGTAGGTGATGTAGCCAAGCGTGTCTGATTCCATAAAAATTTCTAACTAACCAATCAACAAAAAAAATATACATATTCCATCGACCTGATAAATCAGGCCAAACGTTGGCCAGGGAATCGTAGTAGAAACTGAATCGCTACCCTCGCCCGTCGGCGCGTCCTCCCAGCGGTGTACTAAGGCCAAATCTGCTTACAGCATCCACATCCGAATAAATTATGCTCTTATCGAATCTGCCCCGCGGGCGGCGTAGGCGGGCGGCGGCGCGGTGGTACAGGCGGGGCGCGGGCGGGGCGGACTACAACCTACAGCATACGCGGGCGGCACAGAGAAAAATCAAACTGTATGGAAAGGTCACAATATGGCATGTAATACCTAAAACCTGGGCTTGAAGAGCTGGCCTGGGATTCAAAAGGCGGGTCAATAAATTTGGCGATTAACTTTTTGTCCGCCTTATAGCTGCCTTGCGCCTTAAGGCTGGCTTGCGCCTTATGGCTGGCTTACGCCTTATGGCCGTCCTGCGCCTTATGGCTGTCCTGCGCCTTATGTCTGGCTGGCGCCTTATGGCTGGCTGGCGTGCGCCTTATGGCTGGTTTGCGCCTTGTGGCTGGCTTGCGCCTTACGGCTGACTTGCGCTTTACGGCTGGCTTGCGCCTTAAGGGTGGCTTACGCCTTACGGCTGGCTTGACGCCACCGCGCTGAACGCGGTTTCACGAGAAGTGGTGTTGTTGGTAGTATCTCATCTTCCAACGGACTTTGGGGCACATCTTGTAATTTTTTTTTCTGTGGTAATGAAAATGGACCTAACTGAAACCAGCGCAGTTCTCGTCAGGAAATTGCAGCCATGAAGCTCGCTTCTTCTCTCCAAAATGTTTCCCAGCTTAGATAGCTCAGTGGTGCGATCGATCAACGGCCGTTCGTGATCTTAACCACACCCGGGCTCGGTCATAATTTTGATGGGTGACCGTTCGACCGTTGAGTCTGACCGTGGTTTGGATTCAACGTACACTGTAGATTCCTTCGTTTCTTACTTTACTAGGTGGTAGGATTTAACCCGCCCGGGTTGATACCACCGCAATGAATGAAAGTTTAGCCGAAGAGGGCATATAAAACGTTCGTGTTTACCGTCCATAATTTAGCACTAAGGCCCACTTGCACCAACACGAATTTAACGATATAAACCAGTTAAACTCATTAAGCTAGTACACGTTGACTGTGGGAACCGCGTTTAAATCCATAAATCCAATTGGGCCCTAATCTAACACAAAACTCACACACAACATACATCCTTACCTCACACACAATCACTGCAATACACGATCTCACACACTTTTTTTTATGAAAACTGACACGGTTGGCTACATCACCTACAACATCCGTGATGTCAGCTCATAACACCGGGTGAACTAGGTGCCATGTCAGTGCTTCCCTTCATTTCATGACATACACCCTCACAGACACTCATACAAGCTACACTAATGCAGTCTTATATATTTTGTCTTATATTGCATAGTATTATGATTACATTATTACATAATTTACATTTTATGTATAATTTTTTTTATATACCTTTGTCAAAATTGCTTATTTAGTTGTAAGTATTTATATTGTAAAAAGTGAAACTTGTTTTATTGGCTAACCCGTTTATTTATTACAGATGAGCAAATGCATATAAATTTTCCTTATAAAATAAAAAAAATTATAAAAACATATACAATTGGCACTTCTCATTGGCCCAAATTCGATGTTCTGTGACGGGACAAAAAGAACGAAACCATATCGCATACGCAATTTGTAGCTGACAAGATTCGACGAGCGATCAATGAATTGAGAGACCCTTAATTTCGATTTTTATTTATAGTTAAAAGTATTTCGTTATTCCTTCGCTGAACTAAAAGCGGTTGCTTTGCAAGAAACTCTAGTGAATATAAGTGATAATTCTTCTAAAAAATTAAATCGGCCATCCCTACTCTGCTGGTGGGAATTGCACGTACCTGGCTACGCCCTTGGATGGACAAAAAAGCAAAAACAAAAAACAGGCGCGATACGATACAACCGGGTGGCTAAGCTCAAGACGACGACCACTGGAGTAACCGTGTCCTACACTGGCGGCCGTGGGCAGGAAAACGGAGTGTTGGAAGACCACCCGCCGGCAGAAACCGCTGTGGGTCCGTACCGCTGAATGCCGGGATTACTGGAGGAAAATTGGAGAGGCGTATTTCCAGCAGTGGACGCATGCGCGCTGACTGACTGACCATACAAAATAATTCACAATTTCGGTCACACCGAATTGTACCACATACAAGCATACTTTTTTGGTTGGTTTGCTACATTACCAACAACACCCGTGAAGTCCCTTCTTACATTACTAGGTGGTAGGGTTTATCCCGAGCGGGTTGGTACCATCGCACTGAATGAAACGTCGATCGAAACGGCTATGTAAATAGTAAATATTTATTTAAAAACAAAACATTTTTTATTTTATTAAATACTAGCTATTGCCCGCGGCTTCGCTCGCGTGAAATTCGTATTCCAAAGAAGAATGTAAGTAAGTAAGGGCGAGGCCGAAGGCCGAGCTGCGTTCAGGTAATCGATAAACCTTCTCAAAGAAAGTAACTAACTAAGGGCGAGGCCGAAGGCCGAGCTACTTTGAGGTAAACGATAAACCTTTCTCAAATAAAGGAAGTAAGTAAGGACGAGGCCGAAGGCCGAGCTGCGTTCAGGAAGACGATAAACCTTCTGGAAGAAAGGAAGGAACTAAGTGCGCGGCCGAAGGCCGAGCTGCGTTCAGGTAAACCAAAAACCCTCTTCCGCCTTCGGGCCTCGCCCTTAAAGACTTCCTTTCTTCGATAGAATGTAATATCGTTTACTCAATCTATTTATTTCATAAAAATAAAAAAGTAATATTAATAACTAAAGAATTAAAACCTACCTAACAAACATTAAAATAACTATCAAAACGGGCATTTTCAAATGTTCTCAGAGCACTTGCGGCATTACCCCGCTGGATGGCAAGGCTTACCCTTTGAATGAAGTAGCGGGACACCAGTTGCGTCAACCAGCAGAGGCCCAAGCCCTTTTTGGCTTCACTGCTCCACGGACCGACCGAGGGTTTCAACCGCAAACGCAACAAATTCGAAATCTTGAATTATATTTCTATATTTGTTGCGTTTGAGGCTCTCCGCCCCAGCCTCGGCCGCGCCAGCCGCTCTTGAAGATGTCCTAACGTGACTTGGAGCCAATGTGAGAACACAAGTGGCGTCCCACATCAAAGAACTACCCTTAGTCCATGGCACTAAGGTGATAGCATCGGGCCTCTTGCCATCCAGCCGGGAATAACCGCGAGGTTCTAGGATGCACGGTATATTTGCCGTCAGAAGCCTGGACTTTATAATAAAATTTAAATTAAATTAACTCAATCTTAATAAAATAATTAACGTTATTCGAGATGGTTTAGCTTCTTTCTGAACGCAGCTCGGCCTTCGGCCTCGCCCTTAGTTACTTGCTTTCTTCGAGATGGTTTATCATTTGTCAGAATGTAGCTCGGCCTTCGGCCTCGCCTTAGTTACTTACTTTCTTCAAAAATGTTTACCTTCTTCCTGAACGCAGCTCGGCCTACGGCCTCGCCCTTAGTTACTTGCTTTCTTCGAGATGGTTTATGGTCTTCCCGAATAGAGCACGGCCTTCGGCCTCGCCCCTAGTTACTTACTTTCTTCAAGATAGTTTAGCTTCTTCTTGAACGTAGCTCGGCCTTCGGCCTCGCCCTTAGTTATTTGCTTTCTTCGAGATGGTTTTTCAATTATCAGAACGTAGCTCGGCCTTCGGCCTCGCCTTAGTTACTTACTTTCTTCAAGATGGTTTAGATTCTTGCTGGACGCAGCTCGGCCCTCGGCCTCGCCCTTACTTACTTGCTTTCTTCGAGATGGTTTTTCAATTATTCGAACGTAGCTCGGCCTTCGGCCTCGCCTTAGTTACTTACTTTCTTCAAAATGGTTTAGCTTCTTCCTGAACGCAGCTCGGCCTGCGGCCTCGCCCATAGTTACTTACTTTCTTCGAGAAGGTTTATGGTCTTCCAGAATAGAGCTCGGCCTTCGGCCTCGCCCTTAGTTACTTACTTTCTTCAAGAATGTTTTTCTTCTTCCTGAACTCAGCTCCGCCTTCCGCCTCGCCCTTAGTTACTTTCATCGAGAAAGAATATCGTTTACGTGAGCGCAGATCCGCCTTCGGGCCCGCCTTTAGTTACTTACTTTCTTTTTTTGAAATACGAATTTCACGCGAGCGAAGCCGCGGGCAACAGATATATAAATTTTATTGCACCGATGACAGCGACATAACTTCGACTTTCAATAATTTTTTTTTATTTATCAAAAAATTTGTCACCGGCCAGCTCACGTCGAGATGACAGTTCTCCGTTGTCAACATGACATTTAAAATAAAATTGTTTTTTACCTTTACTTTGGATTACGTTTTTTTTATTATATTTTTTAATTATTATGTTAATCCGGGATATACACTCTCACTATAAAAAGTTTCGTCAAATTCCATTCAGTGGTTTTTGCGAGATGCGCGTACAAATAGACATTTTTGCATTTACGATTTTATTATATGTATAGAAAGAATAGATATGTATAGGCTATTGTGTTCAAGTTATAAAAAAGAAGAACTGTCATTTTCGTTGTATCTACTTATTTTTAAATTTCGAATGAATATTTTATTCAAATTGTATTTGCTGCCAGTTCTCAAGATATAATTATGTACTTTGGACTACGTGATTTTAAACGCGCAATAATGTTTATAATTGTAATTTTTTTATTTTTTTTTGATAATTTTTTTTACGTATTATGTTAACCCGGCATATAAACTGCCACTATACAAAGTTTCGTCTAATTCCGTTCAGTGGTTTTTGCGTGATGCGCGTACAGACAAACAAACAAACAAACAAAAATTTTAAAAACTGTTCTAACATGTTCGGTATCTCATTTTAAGCCACCCTGGTTAGTTTTTTTCCGAATACATTCAATGTACAGACTTTCTTACCTTTACGATTTTATTATATGTATAGATTATTATGTTAATCCGGGATATACACTCTCACTATAAAAAGTTTCGTCAAATTCCATTCAGTGGTTTTTGCGAGATGCGCGTACAAATAGACATTTTTGCATTTACGATTTTATTATATGTATAGAAAGAATAGATATGTATAGGCTATTGTGTTCAAGTTATAAAAAAGAAGAACTGTCATTTTCGTTGTATCTACTTATTTTTAAATTTCGAATGAATATTTTATTCAAATTGTATTTGCTGCCAGTTCTCAAGATATAATTATGTACTTTGGACTACGTGATTTTAAACGCGCAATAATGTTTATAATTGTAAATTTTTTATTTTTTTTTGATAATTTTTTTTACGTATTATGTTAACCCGGCATATAAACTGCCACTATACAAAGTTTCGTCTAATTCCGTTCAGTGGTTTTTGCGTGATGCGCGTACAGACAAACAAACAAACAAACAAAAATTTTAAAAACTGTTCTAACATGTTCGGTATCTCATTTTAAGCCACCCTGGTTAGTTTTTTTCCGAATACATTCAATGTACAGACTTTCTTACCTTTACGATTTTATTATATGTATAGATTGCGGCGAAAGCCGTCTTCAGTAATTAAGTAATTATCTAGGTCGTGTTTTCCGTCCAGTTCAGTGTAGCCGACATGAAATGAAGGGAAGCACTGATATCATGTTACCCAGTTCACCCGGTGGTATGGGCTGACATCACGGATGCTGTAGGTGATGTAGCCAGCCGCGTCAATTTCGAATTGTTATTGACGGAGAAGTGATCGAACAGGTTGAAGAGTAGACTGAGGTATAGCCGGTTGAAATTTTCTCAAAATATGTGTAATTATGGCGGATATGCCAAAAAAAAAAATTCTAAAATTATTAAAGGGGTTCTCATACAAGAAACGTGCTAAGAATCAGTTAGTACATATTCACGCCACTAAATAATAGATACAGGTAATTTGCATCACAGACGACAAAGATGGACGGATATGGTGTTTTTACAAGTATGATATAGAACTATAGAGGATCTACGGAATCCTCCGTGCGTGAGTAAAACTCGCACTTGAACGATTTTATATAAAGTACTAGCTTTTGCCCGCGGCTTCACTCGCCGCCCCGCGCCGGCCCGCGCCGCCCCGCGCCGTTCCACGCCTTTCCGCGCCGCTCCACGCCGTCCCGCGCCGCAAGGCGCCGTCCCGCGCCGTCGCGCACCGCCCCGCGCCGCTGCACGCCGCCCCGCGCCGCTCAGCACTGCCCCGCGCCTTTCCGTACAGGCCATATTTGTTTTCTGCAAATTTAAAAAAAGAACAGAGTTCGAAATTGAAGTTTTTATGTGACGTTGATAGGCATTTGGTTTTCTTGGGAGAAGAGATGATGGCGGGACATTTATTGTTATATTTTGGAAAATTTACACAATATCTTTATAAATTATAGCCTATGTGCTATTCTGATGTATAAGCTATATTACTGTAAAGTCTTATCAAAATCCGTTTAGCAGTTTTTGCGTTAAAGAGGAACAAAGATCCATACATCCATACATCCTCACAAACTTTCGCGTTTATAATATTAGGAGAATAACCTTTACTTACTATTTTATAAATTAATTTACATTATAATGCGCCCTTCTCACCTAGTCGAGGTTGCCCCGATCCGACCTTAATGGCTTCAGGTATAATGGGGCCTTGGTAACCAAACAATTTCAACAATTCTCCGGCTGTAAACAGGAACTTTCATTATCGTTACTCCGTCGTTTTCGTCTCCTCTGAATGTTGAGGCATTAACGTTTTATGAGTGCGCTATGAAAATATCAGTAGGATATTGCAATTGGCTCGTAAACGTTATTACATCCGAAGGTCGAGTGCGCACGATTTTGATATTCTATCTTCATTGACACCACTGAACTCTATTATCTATAGTGCGCTGGAATGTACTGTGTGACGTAGCATTCCCTGTACTCGGGTATCCTACCTACCTAATGGCGGGAATGCTTACGATTTCCTATCGAGGAGTACTTAGTAAAACATCGATGTGACTTATGTGAATATCTTTCATTTATTATCAACACGCTATTTATATGTACATGGCTTATTACTAATTACTTATCCTATATATACCTATCCTAATATCCTAATGTCTACCTATTACTAACCTAGTTGGGAGGTACCCCTAATCCCTACCCTTATAACCATAACCTAGTGTCGCTGCCTATCGATATCTTACGTATATTGGATAAGGCAGGACAAGGTGTTGGTGCCTACTTGGGTGAGAGGCGGGGGGGCCTGCGATCAAAGCGGAGACCACCGATCGAGCAGGAGGGATCAGTACGGCGTTCGTGCGGAGGCCACCGATCGCTGGTACTGTGGGGTAAGAGGGGGAAGGAGCGGGGGGGAATCTGCGATCAAAGCGGAGACCACCGATCGAGCAGAAGGGAGCAGTACTGCGTTCGTGCGGAGGCCACCGATCGCTGGTACTGCGGGGTAAGGGGAGAGGATGCCTGTGATCAAAGCGGAGGCCACTGATCGAACAGGGGGGTAGGGGGGACCGTCTGAGTCGCTAGCCGAGCTCAGACTGACTAACCGTTGGCTGCGCGGCCGTATTTATATTAGCCGCGGGCGCGCGAGTGAGCGTCGGTGTGTCCGGCCGTATGGTGGTGTGTGTGCCGGCCGGCTGTAGGTAGCTGCACCGCGCTCGCCTCGCTGTCCGTCGAGCCGCGCTGCCGCCGCCGGGCGTCAGTCTCGCTTTATGTGACGTCATCGTCACACTCCCCCGGTGCGTAGGAGATTTTTGCATCTGCACACAGGGAAAAAATCATTAAATTCATTTAATAATCATAAAACTCTATACCTACCGACTTGTCTTATCCTATCCTATATGCACACGGCAAAAAATCCTTCACTTCATATATCAACATAAAACTCTATAACTAGTGACTTGTCTTATCCTATCCTATATGCACATGGCAAAAATCCTTCACTTCATATAATCAACATAAAACTCTATAACTAGTGAGCCTCTGTCCTTCTGGCATTTAGCTGCACCTAGACATCTACCTAAAAAGATATCGCTTTCTTCCTAATAATTGTGTGTTTTTTTTTTTTTTTTTTTTAAATAAACTCATATTAAATAATGATAACTTTAATAATACCAATAACAAAAAAGATTATGTACAGTAAATAAAGAAGAAAAAAAAATTGTTATAAAACTAATGTTTTCGTGTCTCCCTCTTCTTTGTCCCATCTTCCTTGTTTATTATCGTCTTCCCTCTGTTTTTCTTATTTCTTCTCTTCCTGTGTTGAATTTTCCTTTTTTTTTGTTCCTTTTTATTATTATTTTCTTCCGCTTTGTCCCCTTCCGAGTCCGGTGACAGGGGTGAGAGCGGCGGCGGTAACTGGGTCATCTCCTCTAACTGCCTCCTTAATTCTTCGTCGACGTTTATTTCCAGGACGTCGGCGTCTTTATTTCCTCTAAACGTCGTTGGGACTGGTTTCGGTCTGGTGAAGATGTGTTCCATATTAGAATCTCAAGGTGTTGTCCGTTTGCGTTCCTTTTTCTGAATGCCATTTCTTCGTCGTCTTCACTTCCCTTTTCAACTTTCTACCTTCATTTTTATTTGTTAGTTTTTGTTTTAATGTTTGATATAATTTTGCCTACCCTCAGTGTTGCCATATTTCATTATATGGGCCTGCAAAATGTAGGGGTTAACTTAGCTGCGAAATGTTTGTGCTTCGTAGTTCGGTTTTTCACCTGTCTGATATTCTCGCCGGACGAATCTCGGTTCTGTGGGTGCCGTGGTCTCGGCGCTAATTTCTTCTAACTCTTTTGCCATTTTCGTAAGTTCCGCGAGGCTCACGAAGTCGGTAACTTTTATATATAATTTATAATTTGGATTCATATTTTTGTATAGCCTAGCTAATTGTTCCTTATCTGTTAAATTTCCTGCTCTTCGCATGATTGTCTGTAATGTGGTCATGTAATCTTGAAACGGTTCTTTACTTTTTTGTTTCCTTGTTTGTATCTCTTCTTGTAGTTTTTCTTCATATTGTTGCGGGTAGTACGCTACTTTGAAATCTTTCTCGAATTCCTTCCAATGTTTCCATAAATCTTTATTATTTCTGTACCATAACAGGGCCTTTTCTTTTAACACTAAAGGTAGTGTTTTTAGTAATTGTTGCGTAGGTATTCCGTAACTATCTTGTAATTCTGTTATTCTTTCCAAGAATTCGATGCTGCCTTTATGGCCGTCGAATTGTAAATTCCATTTCCTGACAATATCAAATGCCATGTGTGATTCCGACTCCTTATCCCCGGTTGACGTGTCTTGAGACATATTATCTACTTGTTCTTCTTCCGTGGTCGCTCTTAAGTGCGTAATTAATCGCTTCCGTAGCTCATCTACTGTGCCTTCCTTATCTAGGCCACTCTCTTGCAACATTTGCGTGAGCTCTTCTTTCTTTAATTTGTAAACTTCTTTTGAAGCCATCATGCTATTTTGTTCGGGCGCCAGTTGTGACGTAGCATTCCCTGTACTCGGGTATCCTACCTACCTAATGGCGGGAATGCTTACGATTTCCTATCGAGGAGTACTTAGTAAAACATCGATGTGACTTATGTGAATATCTTTAATTTATTATCAACACGCTATTTATATGTACATGGCTTACTACTAATTACTTATCCTATATATACCTATCCTAATATCCTAATGTCTACCTATTACTAACCTAGTTGGGAGGTACCCCTAATCCCTACCCTTATAACCATAACCTAGTGTTGCTGCCTATCGATATCTTACGTATATTGGATAAGGCAGGACAAGGTGTTGGTGCCTACTTGGGTGAGAGGCGGGGGGGCCTGCGATCAAAGCGGAGACCACCGATCGAGCAGGAGGGATCAGTACGGCGTTCGTGCGGAGGCCACCGATCGCTGGTACTGTGGGGTAAGAGGGGGAAGGAGCGGGGGGGAATCTGCGATCAAAGCGGAGACCACCGATCGAGCAGAAGGGAGCAGTACTGCGTTCGTGCGGAGGCCACCGATCGCTGGTACTGCGGGGTAAGGGGAGAGGATGCCTGTGATCAAAGCGGAGGCCACCGATCGAACAGGGGGGTAGGGGGGACCGTCTGAGTCGCTAGCCGAGCTCAGACTGACTAACCGTTGGCTGCGCGGCCGTATTTATATTAGCCGCGGGCGCGCGAGTGAGCGTCGGTGTGTCCGGCCGTATGGTGGTGTGTGTGCCGGCCGGCTGTAGGTAGCTGCACGGCGCTCGCCTCGCTGTCCGTCGAGCCGCGCTGCCGCCGCCGGGCGTCAGTCTCGCTTTATGTGACGTCATCGTCACAACTGAGACGGCTGTTTTGGTACCCAATTGATATTCGGCGGGCGGCCAAGTGATCTGGTCGTCGTCGGCTTCTTTTGCGTGAGGTCCGAGGTTCGAATCCGGCCGGGGCGTGTACGAATGAGTTTTTTCTGACAGAAAAAATTACATTCATACGTAAACATGCTGCTTCACCGTTCGGAACCCATGTAAAACTTTAGGTCCCTTCCCTTGCCCTTTACTAGGTGGTACGCTCAAATTGTAGCCGACTGGGTCGGTACCATCGTACTGGACGTAAGATGGCCGCATAGCAGCCTCGGTTGTGTTCTCCTCTAGTCCAGTATAGCCAGAAATCCAAAAAGGAGAAGTCTCCGATATGGCGCTAATAGCCATACTTTTGGCCACTCTGACTCAGCCACCCGTATTTAATTAGCTAGCTTTTACGGTTCCAAAGATTATGAAGTCGGACAGACAGAGGCGCGGCGGCGTAGGTTCAGTAATAGGCTTCCGCGTGGGGTACGGAAACCTATAAAAAGAAGGGGTAGCTCAACTCTCAGCCTCGATAGCTCAGTGGTGCAGACAGGCGACTGTTGCTATTGATGGTTAAGCAACGCTGGGCCGGTCGGTATTTGGATGGGTGACCACTTGACCGTTGGAGGCTGACCGTGGTTCGAATTTCATGTAAAACTGTAGGTCCCTTCCCTTCTTACCTTACTAGGTGGTAGAGTTCAACCCGTCCGGGTTGGTACCACCGAACTGAATGAAACGTCGGTCGAAACGGCTATGTAAATAGTTTGTGTTTTTCCGTCCAGTTCAGTGTGGCCGGCACGGCCGAAGGGAAGACATCACGGATATTGTTATTGGCTGACATCACGGATGTTGTAGGTGATGTAGCCAACCGTGTCAGTTTCCATAAAAAAAAAGAAAAAGCCTTTCCACCGCACTAGTATGATATATTTCAGTGATTGACACCCACAAGGGAAATTATGGTACCTAATCTTGTCTCTTCCCTTCATCATATTTTACTGCGGTAGTCAAATAGTGAATTGATTTCTATGCGACGACGTAACCTTGCAGTCCATGTATTATTTATGGGATTTTTATTCCGAAAAGTTCCGACCGTTGTTTTATTATATGTATCTATAAAATTATATTTTCGTATATTTTCAGGCCATAAAATAAAATCGGTCAAGTGCGAGTTTCACTCGCGCACGGAGGGTTCCGTAGATGCCGCTATACCGTGCCTGTAAAAAAACCATATCTGCCCATCTGTTGTCTTTCTACGATGCAAAATATAAAAACGTGTGCCGCCATCTATTATTTAGTATCGTTCGTTACTAATCTATTCTTACCACGTTTCTTGTATGGGGACCCCGTATTTTTTTACTTTTAGCTTTTTTTATTATTTCTTGGCACATACATACACCGAATTGAATGAAACGTCGTCGGTCGAAACGGCTATGTTGTGTTTTCCGTCCAGTTCAGTGGGGCAATCACACATGCTGAATCCCGACAATATGGGTAAGCAGAGTAATCGGTGTTGTGATGCAAGAACTCTGGTAAATTACAGCACAACTCCGACCACCACGTTTCGCAAAGTATTCGAACAAGATTAAATCGATCAAGCAGCAAGTAAGGCACGAAGACCCACCTACTGCATGACTCGGTGGAAGTACCGTGCCAAGGTGAGAGGTGGCGAGCCTGTCGCCCTTTAGCACGGCATCTTGCCCTTATCCCTTAGTCGCCTTTTACGACATGCACGGGGAGAGATGCAGTGGGGCTATTCTTTTTAAGTACCGAACCCACACGGCACTTTGTTGGCACATCCGCAAATAATAACGCATATTCTGTGAAAAATTCAATTGGCTACCTTTTTTTTTATGTAATCCGGTGTGTGGCTGAGTCGGAGGGGTCAAAGCGCATGCTCCGACCAGCCAATATCACCTCCGAGAAGGTAGGTGCCATACCGGAGACTTCCCTGGATCTGCTATGCGGCCATCTTACATCCAGTACGGTGGTATCAACCCAGTCGGCTACAATTAGAGCCTACCACCTAGTAATGGGCAAGGGAAGGGACCTACAGTTTTACACCGGTTCCGAACGGTGAAGCAGCAGGTGTAGGTATGCGCGTAATTTTTTTCGTCAGATAAAACTCATTGGTACACGCCGACCGGATTCGAACCGCGGACCTCTCGCATGAGAAGCCGATGCCCAAACGACTCGGCCACCCGCCGCTTAAACGGTGTGTATACGGAACCCTAAAAAATATACGAGGGTTTGAATAAGAAAAAAATTGCACATTTGATAGTTTATGAGGTTTTTCTTTTATGGAAAGCGCAACATGTGTCATCGTTAGACACCACAGTCAAACAAGTAGGTGTCTAACGATACCCTTTTTTAAGGTGCCAAGTTGAAAGGTGGCTAACCGGTCGCCCTTTAGCACGGCATTTTGTCCTTTTCCCTTTGTCGCCCTATACTACACGCATGGTGAGATATGTAATTTTTAAGTACCTGCTCCAAACGGTTTACTACTGTCCGCGCGCGAGCTCCGAGGAATCGGGGGCTGGGGAAGCGGGCGGGTGTGCGCCCCTCCCGACCGTCGCTTCACACCCCGCGCGCTCCTAGTACGAGTGTTGGCCTTGACGCGAGAGCTCGTCGCGTCGATGCCGTATTCGTAATAAGCCCGGGTATTAGTCAATCACATGTTAATTCGTTACTCTTTAAGTTTTATGTATGTATGTATATATTCTTTATTGAACACCAATTTATCAAAATTAGGTACAACAGGCGAGCTTAATGCCGCGAGGCATTCTATTCTAACTAACCTTTGGGATGTGGGAGAAGTACGTGCAGGCGAACAAGAATAGTTTGTGACAATGTGTTAGATTAAAGAAATATGTATGATAAACTACGTACGAATACTACATAGATACTTTAATAAGCATATATATGTATATAATAAACTTACATATTATATGCACATTAATCGGTGGTACCGTTGTGCAACACAATCAACTGAATGACAGGAGAGTAAGAGAAGGGGCGTAAAGATATGTACTTATGTAATATAAATTGCATTTACTTCAAGTTATTACCGGACTTAATTTTGTGTGTACAAATAGACATTTAATATGGATGAAGAAGAAATTGCGAGCACGAGCAATGAGAACAGGGAGAAAATTAATATCGATAACGTAATATCGACTAAATCATTGCACTAGGTTACTACGTCAACATTCCTTAAACTTCCTCGGAGCTCGCGCGAGGTCTGTACATACATCCATACCACACGCTGCATCCTGACAATCGGGGTAAACAGAGTAACTGGTGTTTACCCCTAGTCTTGGGGCGCGGGCGCGGGGCGGTGTGGCCCGATCGTTGTTCTGTGTACACTACGCTTGAATTTATCCTGTTTAGTTTTTACAATTGTATAGTTATGTTAGTATAAGTAGGTATAGTTTTTAATTTTGCATCTGTACTCATCTTGTGTAAATTCGTAATGATAGTTCTCATTTTGTATTGTATTGTATAACGCTACCAAAACTTGTAGACCAATGGCATTAGAGTTAGTGATAATATGTACAAGTGTACGCGCTGAGTGCATCTATTAGTGTGCCGAGCACCGCAGTGGCGTTTACGCACACTAACTCACTAACTAACACTAATGACATTGGTCTAAAAGTTTTGGTAGGGTAGTATTGTTTGGTGTATTGTTAATTGATCATTCATATGGCAGTTAGACTGCGCTCGAACTTGTCACAATTTGTTCTATCCGGTTCGATTACACCCACGAAGAAGAACCGACAAGAAACTTCGCAGGGTATTTTTTATACATATTTTTACAAGTTTTTAGTGACTAGCCACATAATAACAACAATATTGTATGTATGTTTAACCCAAAGAGTCGCCAGACGTCGCCATCGACGTAATACAAATTCTTTAAGGCAGTGTGAATTTACCGAAAAAAAATTATTAATAAATAAAATGTATTTAGATACTAATGAATGAGTAAGCAAATCATTGTTGACCGCTGTTAAATGCACTTTTCCCCTTATCCAATAAACTTATTCTTATCACTATCAATGTCCATATAGATATGTTACGCTCTTTGATATGCCGGTCTGGCTCCGACGACATAGGGTTCCGTAAAACTGTTAATGCAATCATCAATACTAATAATAAATCTGTAAAAGATGGTCATGATGTATGTTACTTTGTCGTATGAGATAATGCGTTTTTAGTCTCTACGTATGATACGAAAATTAATTTGAAGATTTTTAGAAATCTTTTCTTTATATATGTGGGCATCCACTGCTGGACATACGCCTCTCCAATTTTCCTCCATTCCTCCCGGCTTTTACACAGCTCATCCTTTTATGGCTGCATGCGCACCAGAAGAAAACGGCATGGCGACACGATAACATCAAGACAACGTCAGAAGTGGAGACAAACATTTATGAAAGCATACGTACACGGCACGACCCGTGGCACCTAATTTAACGAGGTGAATGAGAAGAATGAAGAATGGTTCCCCCTTCTCCCCCCCCCCCCCCCCCCCCCACCCATCGACCGGAACCACTGCTTTCCGTCGACGTACTTGATTTCGTCGATACCTGGTATGGAACCCAAAAATTAAAGTATACTTGCAAGTTACCGTGTGGAGCCGGTACTTTAAAAGAAAAGCCCCACTGCATCCCTCCCCGTGTGTGTCGTAAAAGGCGACTAAGGGATAAGACACCCTTCTTATATTACTAGGTGGTAGCGTTTAACCCGCCCGGGTTGGTACCACCGCACTGAATGAAAGGTCGGTCGAAACGGCTATGTCAATAGTTTGTGTTTTCCGTCCAGTTCAGTGTAGCCTGCACGACCGAAGGGAAGCGCTCACGTGACACCAAGTTCCCCCGGTGATGGGCTGACATCACGAATGTTGAAGTTGATGTGCCAACCGAGTCAGATTCCATAAAAAAAAAAGTTTAATCGGCTATACGGAACCTTTGTCAATACTACTATGTACATTAATTTCGACACATCGCATTCAGTCAGACGCCTTGCAAGATGGCCGACACGAAGCCCTTTGTCTTCATTTACACTTTGCTCTTGGCTCTTTTTGCCGCGAACTGTCATAATGTCTGCATCACCAACGACTTGGAGAGCGGCTTCGAGGGCCAGTTCACAGACTGCACACCCGGCTCACGCAACTCGTATACGCAACGTTGGTACCCGCGAACGTACAGGAGTTCCGGCCTGGATCCTCCTCACCGGAACAGCACCTCCTTCATCAGGATCAACTCCGGTAGTGATGTCAGCAGCAGCGGCTGCGTAAGAACCAGCCAACAGATAATAGTGACCCCCGGATCTATGTTCCAAGTAAAATTTTACGCAAACACAACTGAGTACTCGCTAAATCTAAGGTTGGTCAACCACACAACCGACCAAGACATCGTCACATGGGGTACAAATACACCAGTACATCCGAATGGATGGAACGTAATGGACGCAAGGTTCAACGACACATGGGATAGTGCAACCGGCTACGTGAGTATCATAATAATTTTGTTTTCCCCATAGTCACCACGTATCGTTCCACTTTTTTTTTATCTAATCCTGTATGGATGGCTGAGTCGGAGGAGCCAAATCACATGCTCCGGCCAGCCAATATCACCTCCGAGAAGCTAGGTGCCATACCGGAGACTTTCCTTGGATTTCTGGCTATACTGGACTAGAGGAGAACACAACCGAGGCTGCTATGCGGCCATCTTACATCCAGTACGGTGGTACCAACCCATTCGGCTACAATTTGAGCCTACCACCAAGTAAGGGGCAAGGGAAGGGACCTACAGTTTTACACCGGTTTCGAACCGTGAAACAGCAGGTGTAGGTATGCACGTAAATGTTTTCTTCAGAAAAAACTCATTGGTTCACGCCGACCGGATTTAAACCTCGGACTTCGCATGAGAAGCCGATGCCGAAACCACACGGCCACCTGCTGCTTAAAACACCACTGCTGGACACAGAATAAGTAATCTGTGACACAGGCTTCTCCGAAGGCTCAAGGCCACTCGAACGTTGGAAGCTGGCCGTGGTTCGGATTCCATGTTAAACTATAGGTCCCTTCCCTTCTTACCTTACTAGGTGGTAGGGTTTATCCCGGCCGGGTTGGTACCACCGAACTGAACGAAAGGTCGGTCGAAACGGCTATGTAAATAGTTCGTGTTTTCCAGTTCAGTGTTAGCCGACATGAAATGAAGGGAAGCACTGACGTGGCACCTAGTTCACCCGGTGTTATGGGCTGACAACACGGATGTTGTAGGTGATGTAGCCAAACGTGTCAGTTTCCATAAAAAAAAGATTAAATGTATCATCTTTTATTACAGATTCAATTCGATGTTCAATTCCGACAGAGCCCGCCTGAGGATTCATGTGTTCTCATTGACTCTTACCGTTATGTGAGTAATCCTGAACAACTGGAAAACTGCAAAATATATCCTGATACTGCCGACACTGTATGCCCGTGTGCACTTACAACTGTTTACGCTGAGGAAGTAACCGTGACACAGAAACCCGACAATCCCGGAGTAAGCACCACGACAGAGCAACCGATTGAGCCAGAAGATGAAACAGACTCTGATGAGGAGACAGATGTGGGCTACGGAAAAGCGTTTAAGTATATAAAAAATCTATTTGTAATTGCGAATGTGGAGAAAATTGTTGTTTCTTAGCAATTGAAAATAATTCTTAATTATTTTTCAATTAAAAAAAAAAATTGTATATAATAAAGTAAAATGACCTAATAACAAAATTTGTGGTACTTATTTTTATTTCTAAGTATTATTGATACATTTTGGTATGTAATATCAAGTATATATTTGTTATCTTATGTCGATAAACAAGTAAAACCGAGAGTAAAACTAATTAAGTATATGTTACAAATTAAAAAAAAAACCGACACCTTAAAATGTCAAAAATAATTTCCGTTCAGTTACTTAAAGGCGTCGGTGAACAGCAAAGTAAATAACCGCGCAGCTCTGAGTTTAATATTTTATTTACTTAGCGGTCCCCTGACGCCTTTAAGTAAGGACGTGAAATAACTTAAGATCGACATGCTAATCTGATTGAAATAGAATTGTAAGGAATGTGACTATCGATAGCGAATTATGGAGCTAGTGCGACTGCAGTGATCGGGAAGGGTCGCCCTAGATGTACGTACCGAGACCAGATCGAACACTTGCTTCAAAAGTGTGAAGTGCATACTACCGGAAGCCTATGAGCATGTATGTGTAAACATTATGAGCATGGAAGAAGCATTATTTTTACAACAAAACAGCTTTACTCACGGTTTTATCCGAGCTATGTGGCTCGACGTTTCGGGCCAAGCGTATGGCCCATCCTCATGAGCGCTCTGCCTGTTGCGAGACGGTTGGCAGAGAACTGTCAGATCTCCGTCCGTCATTGATGAAGATTCTGGCTGTGGCCAGTGCGGGTAGTTTCCGTAAACGACGGTTCAGGTGCATTCCGAATCTCGGCGGGGAGACAGAAGGCGCTGACGGTGTCCACTTCCTGCTGGTCGTGTCCGTCGTGTCTTCTTCTCTTGAGCGGCGCTATGACTGGGTTCCACATCGCCGACAACTTGAAGGCGTCCTCCCGGTTGAAGTTGTCGTGCTTCTTGATTTCGATGGACTCTCGGACGAGGCGTGGGACGTATCGTGTTTCAGTCGCAAGAATTTTGACCTGATCGAACCTAATCTGGACTGGACTCCAACAAATCGGCAGTGTGCGATCACAGGGACTCCGGAATGAACCACTGGATTATTATAATGTATTTATATATTATTATAATCCATTGGTTCGTTCGGTTATATTATTATATAATGTATTTATTTAATAGGTACTTACTATACACACCACACGCTGTAATCCCGACAATCGGGGTAAGCAGAGTAGTCGTTGATGTGCTGCAACAGTACTCTGGTAAATTACCGCACAACACCGACCACCACATTTAGCAAAGTATTCGGACATGATATCAGGCAGCGAGTAAGGCACGAAGGCCCACCCGCTGGCCCGCTGCATGACTCGATGGAAAGACCGCGCCAAGGTGAGAGGTGGCTAGCCTGTCGCCCTTACGCATAGCGTATTGTCATTATCCCTTAGTCGCCTTTTACGACATGCACGGAGAGAGGTACAGTTGGGTTATTCTTATTAAGTACCGGCCATACACAGTACCTATTAGGTACTCTCTTACAAAAAAATAATCGATTATTATCTATATCTACATAAGATTGTAAGTTATAAATTCTATCAGTTTCTGGCGAACAGTGGCGGCGCTAGGCGTCGGAGACGTCGGCGATCGCCGCCGATGGCCTCGCGCCTGAGGGGGCCTCGCGCCTGAGGGGGCCTCGCAAAAATTCGTTTACCCTAGCTGACTCCCTTTGGGATCGCGCGATCCCAAAAATACTCATCAAAGTATCGCACACTTTGGGCTATTGCTTGTTGGCTTATTTATTTGAATTTTTGATTGTTCATGAAATTTTGTCAACATTTGATCAGCAATACAATTCATATACTCATAAATCAGTCTCATTATATTTATCGTTTTCTTTCTGACTGCGAAATAAAAGGGGCCTCGCAAAGCTGATGTCGCTGACGTCTACATTTGGTCTAGCACCGCCACTGCTGGCGAAATCTTTTGATGTGCCGTTATAGTTTCGTCGTGTCATTTATGGCTGAGATAATTTGAAAACTTATCATAGTCATAGTTTTATTTGTACCGTGTGGGGCAGGTAGATACTTAAAAAGAATAGCCCCACTTCATCTCTCCCCGTGTGTGTCGTAAAAGGCGACTAAGGGTAAAGGACCGCCGTACTAATGGGCGACAAACTAACCACCTGTCACCTTGGCTGGCACGGTTCTCCCACAGAGTCCATGAAGCAGGTCGGTTTTGCGCCTTACTTGCTGCTTGATAGTTACTTATCTTGTCCGAATATATTGCTAAACGTGTGCTGTAATTTACAAGAGTACTTGCAGCACAACAACAACTACTCTACTTATCCCGATTGTCGGGATAAAGCGTGTGGTATGTATGTATTTAAAAACCTATGAGGGAAACAACAAAGAATTGATTTTCTATTTGGAAACTTGTTTTCTTTTGTCACTAAGCATTCTTTTCGCAACATAAGAAATATGAGATTTTTTACAGCGAGCAAGGTTTTTATCGAAGGTTCGATATTGAATTGTATTATATCAGATATTCTGTTCCGAAATATTACAATTAGGACATTTCTGAAGCCGGGGATGGTGACAGCTTGACGGGATGTAAAACCGGGAAATTTGGATCTCTGGACATTAATTGATTTAATGAAAATTTTCAATGAAATAAAAAATTTATGTATAAATTTTATTGTCTTTAACCCCCGACGCAAAGAGAGGGGTGTTATAAGTATAACGCGTGTATCTGTGTGTCTGTCTGCGGCATCATAGCTCCTAAACGGAAGGACCTATATGGATGCGGTTTTTTTTAAATTAGAAAGTTGGTTTAACCGCGATGGTTCTCAGCAGATGTTAGTAATCAAGTAATGAAGTAATTATGAAGTAATAAAACATATTACGTCTCACGGATGGTCGCGGGTTTTTAAATTTGTAATTTTATTCTATGTTTTCTTTTAAATTAACATTGTTATTACCCCGTGCGTGTTTGAGTTGAGTTGACCCAATGAGTTTTTTCTGATTTGAAAAAAATTACGTGCTTCACCCACTGCTCTTTGGTTCGAATTCCATGTAAAAATGTAGGTCCACCGGGTTGACTGGAGGAAGTGGCTTAGTCAATATCAAGCCCGCCCTTGTCACATATTAGGCGGCATAAAGTGTATTATTATTATTAAACTAACTTTTGCCTGCGTCGCTCGCGTGAAATTCAGATTTAAAACTATCCTGTGTCACGTATAGCTAAATGTATTTACACTAATTTTCATCTAATTCGGATGTTCGGTTTAAGAGCTAATGGAGGAACATACATACCTACATACAGAAAAGATTTCTAAATATCGGTCAATTTAGTTTTAGTATCATATAGAGTGTACAAACGCAATATCTCATAAAATAAAGTAACTTACTGCATGACCATCCCCTACAGATGTATTATTAGTATTGATACGTAGAGAGCTGGATAAGCCTTAGAAATACAACATAACACATAAGCATAGACATAGGTTTTTACTATCCAGCAAATATATACAGAATTCATTATCAGAGAATCAATACGCATTACACAAGTCAGATATTACGAAACAAATAAAGACTCGCTTCTCCGTTGATGGAAAGTTGGAAAAGTGCTAGGCGGGCATGCCGATATTCACGGCTTGCCGACTTGACATAACTACTCGTCACCATTGACATGTAAATACTACTGCTCAGGACATTGAAAACATTTATTTTAAATTCTCTTTTACTTTCTAATTTTTTTATCATTTTATTATTTACATAACATAAGTAGTATTTTATTTTTCAAACTGAACATATTGTGCACTACAAAACTAAAAATCTATAACCTATATAAAACCTAATAAGTAATAACCCTCCTCCAGGTGGGACGATGTGGGCACTGTTCCGAGGACGCTAGCGGCATTGCCTCGCTGGATGGCCACACTGACTGATGCGCTGCTTCAGGAACGCCTCTTTCGGGAGCCGCTTTGCCTCCTCAGACCATGCCCCCATAGTCTCCACCGAAAATGCGGCGAAGATATGCTGGTGTGCCACCGAACTGTATTTGGTGTAAATTGTCCCCCAAAACGAAATTAGTTCATTTACGCTAATACGTCTGAGATTGAGTCATCCAATCTATATTATGCACCAAATTTCCGTACATACGGAGAATATAAGCTGTGACAGGCGGACAGAGAGACAGACACAAGAGTGATCTTAGGGTTCCGTTTCTTCCTCTTTTGGGATACAGAACCCTAAAAAATCTTGGGGACGATTTTTACATTGAAAATATCTTTCCGATCGCTTCAGTATAGTCCCCGATTTCCAGCGAGAGTGCGAATTCAGCGTGGTATCATGAGTTTTAAGGCTACGTGAATATTTAGGGTATCAAATGACGCGTATTAACGAGGGCTACAAGAAGGTTAAAAACAATTAAAAAAGTTTGAGTGTTTTTGAGAAAATCGCAAAAAAACGCTTAAAATAGCAGTGTTTAGGGGGTTTAAAAGGGGCAATTTTAAACATATTTCTAATTATATATCTAATAATATTATATATACAAAACTTTTATATTGTAGATTGACTCAATATCTGGGGATGTGTTTAGATTTATTGAAAAAAGTGAAAAATTTGAGAGTTACGATTTTTTTTTCCATTACACGAGTTACGAGTCGTCTTTACTTTGCAGTGTGAATAGTTAAAATGGTTTTATCCGTCACCTAATCTGAGTACGCTCCTAGACGGAGTCTAGGTCAGTATTGCTGTTTCTCTGCGTCTGGGTGCGAGGGTGTGTAAACCACACGTCTGCGTTTGTGGTGAGAACGTAGACTCCTCCGGAATTCATGGTTTGTCTTGTCAGAGGAGTGCCGGCAGGTTCTCCCGTCACTGCGGTTTAAATAACATCATAAAGCGAGCGCTGGCTCCATTCAATATTCCGTCCATGCTGGAGCCACCAGGCCTTAGCCGCGGTGACCATAAGAGACCTGACGGCATGACCCTACTATCGTGGAGCCGGGGGAGGACTCTAGTGTGGGACGCCACATGCGTGGACACCCTGGCCCCCAGCTATGTTCCCGTTACCTCCATGTCTGCCGGGGCCGCGGCAAACAAGGCTGCCGCCGCCGCCAAGACGAGATTGTACAGCTCGCTGCGTGCCCGCATTGAGTTTCAACCTTTCGCCGTGGAGACTTTGGGACCATGGCCGTCTTAAACCAAGGTTTTCACGGAGAAGCTGAGAAAGCTTCTCGCGGAGAGGACTGGCGACCGTCGTTCCAAAGCCTTCCTTAAATGGCGGATTAGTATTGAGATTCAGAGGGGTAACGCGGCGAGTGTACTGGGTACACTTGGCGTCGGCAGAGACGGGGCTTCGGCGGACTTTTCAGAAATTTATTTTTTGTAGGCTTTCTGGATATTAATTTTAGATTCGTTTTAGTTTTAGTGTATTAGTGTATAGTTGTATTTTGTAGGTATTTGTGTATTGTGTTTATTTTCCTGTTCATATATAAATAAAATATAGCTAAATGGTTTTCGTGTAATGCATATTATATTTGAAAATTATGAATTTTAATGTTTTTATTATATTTAGTTTTTTTTTGACCATTTTTGTAAATTTTTCAAAATTGACATATTTCTTATATTTGAATACGCCCTAAAAGTAATTTTCAATGTACCCGAAGATCATGTAATGCATCAGATCTGTGATTTTTTTTCATAGGGGGGCTGAGTCAGGTGTGGCCACCTTACGTCCAGTGCGGAGTCCAGTTACGGCTACAATTTTATTTGAACCTACCACCTAGTAAGAGGCAAGGGAAAATGAGAGGCCTTCTATGTAAGGAAATTATCGGATAGACACTCTAATTTAATCTGAAATTTTACAAGGAGATAGCTGACATGTTGTTTCGGCGAATTTGCAGTGATGTAGCTGAAAGCTAATCAGAAAAAAACATTGAATTTGATGGAAATGTCTTGTCTCAATGCTCGTCGATCTCCACTTCAGTAGTGAGTAGATGGTGTCACGCCGCGCGGGGGGATGGTGATAGCGTGACTCGAGGCGGGGTGAGGGGGTACGGGGAGAGCGGGGCCGGGGTAACGACATGTCTCGTCCGGGATAGTCCGGAGTCGGAGCGGATTTTACGACACCAGGCTGCGGGGCCGACGCGCGGCGCTCTCTGAATCCGCGACTTACGCTGTCGAACTCTGAAGATGTCTGATGTAAACTAGCGGCTGAATTTGGCATTTACTTGGTTTTGCTTGCGGTTGCGCTCGCGTTAAATTTTGAAATCATTTTTAGGGTTCCGAATCCTTCGTACGAGACCCTATTACTATTTGTTTATGTAATATTCGTTTACTTTTATTCGTTTACTATAATGCGCGGGGCGGATCTCGGCGTGTCGCCGCCGCAGCGCGAGCGGTTCGTCAGTGTTCTCCCTCGCACCCGCATCGTACTACGGCGACGACACGCCGAGATCCGTCCCGCCCCGCACCGTACTACGGCGACGACACGCCGAGATCCGTCCCGCTCCGCACCGTACTACGGCGACGACACGCCGAGATCCGTCCCGCGCATTATAGTATACTTCTCCCACATCGCAAAGGTTGGTTAGAATAGAATGCCTCACTGTATTAAGGTCACTAATTGTTAAAGTGCCTAAATTGTTTAAATTGATGTTCAATAAAGAATATATACATACATAGATACTAAGCCTACGTGGTGCTATTCTTTTAAAGTACCGACCCCACACGGTACGCTGTATACTGTATAGTAAATACATACATATTATATACTCGTAAGTACGTACTTAGATTCACACACTCAGGTCTTTTGATACTACCTATGTACTTACATTTCACAACATACGATTCTCAAACATCCAAAGGTTGACTGGAAGAAATCACTGTATGAGATAAGTCCGCCTTTGCTCCTCATGTAAATTACATACCGAGCTTGAATGTAAGCATCATGTAAATTATATAAAATGTTTTGGAGCAATAAAGTTTTTTTTTATATATAGAAGCGCCACATGTGGCACCTAGCCACTCATGATGTGTCTAACGACGCCCATCTACATTCGGTCGTACGCGGTGGTTGCGAATGCCATGCTGACCTGACAGGTGTGCCTATTCACGCCTCTCTTGAAGGACCCGAAACTATACCTGGGCGGAAATATGTGGGCAGGGAGAGCGTTCCAGAGTTTGCCGATTGGTACGCGACCGCGGTAAGTCCAGCGTGTAGGGATGCAATCCCTGCCTAGCATTTGTATCTATCTATCCAAGCGTCGGATGGCCGAGTGGTTTGGGCATCGGCTTCTCATGCGAGAGGTCCGAGGTTCGAATCCGGTCGGCGTGTACCAATGAGTTTTTTCTGACGAAAAAATTTACGTGCATACCTACACCTGCTGCTTCACCGTTCGGAACCGGTGTGAAAATGTAGGTCCCTTCCCTTGCCCCTTACTAGGTGGTAGGCTCAAATTGTAGCCGACTGGGTTGCTACCACCGTACTGGATGTAAGATGGCCGCATAGCAGCCTCGGTTGTGTTCTGAGAACCTACCAGGAGAACCAGGTATATACAGGTATATACTATTTTGTGTACTGATAATTTTTTGGTACATACAAAATAAATATACACTATTTTTAGTGTACTAGGTACTACTATTTTAGAGCAAAAAAGATGTAAAATATATAATTTCTTTTTTGCATTTTTAGATCAGCGACATAACTGTCGCTGATCTAAAAATGCAAAAAGATTTGAGTTATTTTTTTTTATTGACAGCGCGACATATTATGGCGCCGAGCCACCCATAAGGTGTCTAACGACGCCCGTGGTCGTATGCGGGGGTTGCGAATGCCATGCCGGCCTGACAGGTGCCCATTCAAGCCCCTCTTAAAGGACCCGAGACTGTACTTGGGGGGAAATATATGGGCAGGGAGAGCATTCCAGAGTTTACCTATTAGTTACTTATTATGTACTTATTATGTGGCAGAATAAATACTCAATGAAACGCGGCGTCCGTAGATTATGGACACTAAGTAGGAATTTTTACGCCCTTCGCGCCAACCATTGTATAATGTCGAATTGAATGTGAATTTTTTTCATTAATTAAATAAAAAAGTCCTCTTTTAGTTATTTTTTATGTTTTCTAAAGCTCGAAAAAATAATACATACCTTTTTTGGCATTAGTATTAGTAAATGACCTAGAATAATCCCCTTTCTTTCGGGAATGTCACCAATTTTACTATAAAAATAAAAGAGAGCAAAAGGTCGGCATTTTAAGATTTTGCACCTCCTCCAAAAATATGTAGATCCGGGGCTGGGGTTCTCCTCTAGTCCAGTATAGCCAGAAATCCAGGGAAGTCTCCGGTATGGCACCTACCTTCTCGGAGGTGATTTGGCTGGTCGAAGTATGTATGCGCTTTGGCCCCTCAGCCGACTCAGCCACCCATACCGGATTACATAAAAAAAAAAACAACGCGAGCGGAGCCACGGGCGCAGCCAGTCACAATACACCTATCTCTGTCGCGCTTGTTTACTCGCGCATCTTATGTCTGGTTCAAATGATGTGCACGCAGACCATATTCTGGTAATTCCGACCGGAATTTTTTTTTATTGAAAATTTGAAACTGACACGGTTGGCTACATCACCTACAACATCCGTGATGTCAGCCCATAACACCGGGTGAACTAGGTGCCATGTCAGTGCTTCCCTTCGGTCGTGCCGGCTACACTGAACTGGACGGAAAACACAAACTATTTACATAGCCGTTTCGACCGACCTTTCATTCAGTGCGGTGGTATCAACCCGGGCGTGTTAAACCCTACCACCTAGTAATATAAGAAGTGAGTCATATCCCTTAGTCGCCTTTTACGACATACACGGGGAAAGATGCAGTGGGGCTACTCTTTTAAAGTACCGGCCCCACACTGTACAATTGGGACTGCTTCTGCGATGTTTACTTCCATGACTAAGGAGAAATCTGATAGCTACATTCCTAAATAAATATCATATTAATGAAATAACTACAGCCTTGAAGCAGATTGTAGATAAAAAGAATATTAGCCAATTAACTTCGTAATGGATCTGTTACTTATAAATTTTTTAGAGAATATAATAGAATTGATATCATCAATACTAATAATAAATCTGCAAGGGATGGCCATGGAGTAAGTTACTTTGTATGTTTGTCCCCTCAGAACTTTCGACTGGGTGAACCGATTTTGATGATTCTTTTTTTATTTAAAAGCTGGTGCTTCCCGTGTGGTCTCATTTCAATTTGGTCAAGATCGGATTGGAAAGCGAGGCGTAATCGCGAGGCCGAAGGCCGAGCGATTCCGCCGAGTACATTAATAGCAAAAAATTACTAAAAAACACTGTGAAATAAAAAAATATTTAAAAAATATAAAAACCGCCTTCAAAAATGTATGAAATAAAAAAAATCTAACCCTAGAGATGAAGGCGATGCTAAAGCAAACAAAAATAACCGACCGCCTTCAACTCTAGGGTTCGATTTTTTTTTATTTCGTACATTTTTGAAGGCGGTTTTTATATTTTTTAAATAGTTTTTTATTTCACAGTGTGTTTTTTTTTATGAGATATTGCGTTTGTGGACACTATGTATGATACTAAAACTAAATTGACGATATTTAGAAATATTTTCTGTATGTATGTATTTCCTTCATCCGATGATCATCCGAATTCGATGAAACTTAGTACAAGCACATTTATCTATACGGAACACAGGATAGGCTAAATAAAATTTACTTCGAGATATGCTAAGATGTGGCTTTCATACAATCCGAATTGTTTCGCGCGCTGAAATAAAGGTACAGTAACGGACATACTTAATTTCTTCTTTTTAAATACGAATTTTACGCGAGCACAGCCGCGGGCAAAAGCTAGTAATATTATACAGTAATAAATATAATACTGAAACATGATATATTAACAATGATTGAGAAAGTAGTGTTTCGGTGGTTCGGTCATATTTGAAGAATGGATGATAGGAGACTAACGAAAGAAAATAGAGCGAATATGAATGGATGAGTCGGGAAGGGTCGCCCTAGACGCACGTACCTGGACCAGATCGCGCATGTGCTCAAAAAGGGTCAAGTGCGTAATACTCGTAACCGACGAGCTAGAACGATAACCGACGAGCATGCATGAAGAACATTATGAGAGTGGAAGAGGAGACAGAGGTGTGTCAGGATCGTGGCACGTGGAGATACGTTGTCTCTGCCTACCCCACTGGGAGACAGGCGTGACGCTATGTATGCATGTATCAATAATATTAATTATTTATTACGCGCTATTAATGAAATAAAATTATGTGTACTTTATGGTACTATAGTACTAGATCAGCTTTTCTCATACTTCACTCCCGAAAAAAACACGTTACCGGTCAAATCAGCTTATTAGCTGACTTCACGATGACATATTCTTGTGTTGTATGGGTCACTTTTTTAATGTTCTCGTTTTGCCGAGAGACCAATGGTGCAATTGACAGAGCCAAAATCACCTCTCCTCGCGAAACCACACTCAGTTAAATCCCATGCCAGCAGATTTGCGGACTGTTGCTAGGCAGTCTAACCTGTTAATACGTCGTTTGAAGACTCAGGTTAAAGGATTCGGGAAACACACTCGCCAGAAGACAGTTCCACCCCCTAGCGGTGAGAACAAAGAACCAATTTAGAGAACCGACGCGTTCTCAAAAGTACAATGTCAACAACAAAAGGGTGGTGAATCTCTCTGCGACGAGTCATGCGGAGATAGGACGGGTGGCTGGGAATAAGGGATTCTAGTTCCACAAAGCAGCGTCGTCTTATGTCCGAAAATATGCTATGGATGAGTGGTCGCGCATTTACAGCATAACCGCAGGCTTTTAATGTGTTCGTGGTTACAATTAATTGCGTGTAAAGACACGCATAATTGTTTACCAACATGTAACATGTGTCATGACGCTTTGTCCTATCTAATATTTATTTCGGTGTCTGCGAACGTTAAATTTCATTATTACACATTTATAACCTTCTGGAACTCCCAAAGAACACACAGGGTAATATTACGCACGGTAAAATTACAGGATATGAAATATTGTTTAAATTGTAGGTTTCGACTTACATGAGCACTCTACCTGAAAGTCCTTAGGGTCGCTGGAACCAGCCAAAAACACGTATCTGCAAATAATTTCGATATATCGCACTATTTACGAAAAAGTACTTGAAAATCATTGAATAGACAGATTACATTGCACCTACCTTGTAATGAATATGTTGAAAAGGGTAGACTGGCGGTAAATTCCACGGGCAGTAAGTATGTATGTAATTACCTTATTTGTGATTCTATGTGCATTTAAAGTTTTTAGAGTTCCGTATCTCAAAAGAGGAAAAAACTGAACGCATATAGGATCACTCTTGCCTGTCTGTCTGTCTTTCCGTCTGTCACAGCTTATTTTCTTCGTTTCTACTGGACGAAAAAACTTGAAACTTGGTGCATATACATTGAGTTTGATGCCCAAATCACGTACGTATAGCGTAAATGAACGAATTTAGATTTTTTGTGTAAATTTTAGGGGCCAAATTAGAAAAAAAAAATGTTTTTTCTATTTCCTCATGTGACATATCAATGGAAGTACAAATATTTTTTTTTTATAATTTTAAAGCGCGTTGTTTAAAATATCTTAAAGAAAATATATAAAAATCGAGCATCCCCCCAACCCATTATCTATGAAACCACTGAACCTAAAATTTAGAAAAAAAAATTGGGAATATAGTTATCCTCTCTTATTATAGTTTACAGGAAAACCTAAACGAAAATCCGAAGACTTAAAGTTCTCAGGGAAAACGGAATGGTACGGCACCCTCTCCACGCGAGTTCGTCTCGTACTTGACCGCTTTTTTATTTGATTTTATTTGACTTTTTCAAAGTGTTAACTCACAAAATCGGGCCAAATATCTAAATTATTGTTTTTAAGTTTACTCTGTTATTAATTATACTCATTTTTAAGTTTCCGGATTAACAGTAGGTGAACTAAAGACTTAGATAAGTCGACGTTTCGCCAGCTACGTCACGGACTTCTTCAGGAACTGCGGGAGTTCCTGGCAGCCAACGTCTGGTGTCTGTTGTACCTGACGTCAGACGTCAGACTTCAGGTACAATTATGTAAGTCTTTAGTACACTTACTGTTAATCCGGAAACTTAAAAATGAGTAAAATATCGAAATGTTTTGCAGATATGTGGTTTTGACTGGTCACCGCGCCTTAATGTAAAAAGTTTTGTAACCTGAAAAAGCAATAAAAAACTTAAGACTTTGAGAACGTAAAGTACTTATAAGACAAAGGTTCCTTAATATTTAACTTAGACTTTTTTTTCATATTGAGACTGGTATGAATTATGAGAAAGCTTTGAAAGATAATATTTGGGCTTCTATCGCTGTCATTCTGATTTCTTTCCTACGCATACTATAATCTTCCTTAAAGCTAAAAAATCATTTAATTCTGAATGGACAAGTATGTATGTATATATTTAGGTATTATGTATTATATAAACTGTAATTCATATGTATTTAATTTAATCTATAAATAGTAATTTATACGTTTAATTAACTAGTACGTACTTATATGTAGTGTATATTATGTATAGTATATCCTATATATTTTCCTTATATTATATTTTACATTCCCACACTCAAGTCTTTTGCTACTACCTACTTATATCTCACAACATATGACTCTCAAACATCCAAAGGTTGACTGGGAGAAATCCCTGTAAGGGATAAGTCCGCCTTTGCCCCTCATGTAAATTACTTATTGTTTGTTTATGTAAAATGGTTTTTTTGGAGCAATAAAGTGTTTCTATCTATCTATCTTCTTTTGACGTGGTTGCTCATACGGTACAAGGCAGGATGCGTGTAAGCTAAAATATGACGTCACCGACACGAAACATATATACATACATACATATCACACACGCTGAATCCCAACAATCGGGGTAAGCAGAGTAATCGGTGTTGTGCTGCAAGAGCTCTGGTAAATTACAGCAGAACACCGACCACCACGTTTCGCAAAGTATTCGAACAATATTCAATCGATCAAGCAGCAAGTAAGGCACGAAGACCCACCTTCTGCATGAGTCGGTGGAAGTACCGTGCCAAGGTGAGAGGTGGCGACCCTGTCCCCCGTTAGCACGGCATCTTATCCTTATCCCTTAGTCGCCTTTTACGACATGCACGGGGAGAGATGCAGTGAGGCTATTCTTTTTAAGTACCGGCCCCACACGGTAAAACACGAAACATGTACCGGGAAAATGAGGAAGGTGGCGGAAACACAAAAATAAAAATAAATATTATTATTACTTATTATTTACAAGCACAGTAAGTCATCAAAGTTTTTAGATTTTTTTTTTTTCAATTCGTTTCAAGAGTAACTTTACTGTTAGCGCGCACGTTCGTGGCCTCTGCGGGCGGAGGCCGATAGATCTTTAAACGATTATCCCTGTTTTGTCTTCGTACTTCAACCACGCAATAAAACCTTATTAGATAAATAATTTAATGTCATAAATAAAAAAGAGGTTTCGTAAATGTCGTTACTTTCAGAGATTCATTCACAACACTATACATTCCATTCTCGCTTTCCTGCCGTAGGCCACGAACGTACGCGCTGACTGTAGATTATTTGATCATGCATATTATTAATTTATTATGTACAGTTCCCTCAAAACTTAAATGCCGCTCGACCTACCTGCGCAGTCAACGAATTTTGAGTCATCACTCGTAGATCATAGGGTAGATAATTGCTTCATTCAATGCAAATGAGAAAACCCAAGATGCGAGCGACATTAAAGTCTACCCTATGTTCTACGTATTATGACCTAAAATTCGTTGACTGCGCAGGTAGGTCTAGCGGCATTAAAAGTTTTGAGAAAGCTGTCCACGCATTCTCCACGTGCCACCGTAATTCCACGTTTAAATAAAAAAGAGCGGCAGGAGTGCAAAGCAACTCCTACCCCCAGAATTATTACGGTTCCGTAGTAAAACTACTCTAGGTGCACGTGTAAAACTCAATGCTAAGACGATCTACTGGCCAGTTCAAGTGCTGACATGGCACCTATCTCCGATAAGAAGAAGGAATAATGGGTAGATATTTCCTAATCTGTGCTGGGCTCACATCACGTGTCGATAAAGGGGCGCAACCAATCAAGATATGTTCATAAAAAACCGGCCAAGTGCGAGCCGGACTCGCGCACAGGAGATTCAAGAAACAAAACACCTCGAATAAAAACAATTTTTTTTTCGTAGGTTCCCCCATAGTTTTTAACTTTTTTTATTTATTATTTGTTATGACATCCGCCATAATAATTAATATTTTGTGAAAATGTCCGACTACGGTTCATAAGCTACCCTTAGCCCTTTGAAAGTCGAACAAACGGCGTAGGCAAAAATAGGCGTAAATCAATGGGCGTAATGGGACCTCTAAAAAACCAATACTTATTAAAAATATTTTGTTACAAAGTTCGAGAAGTCTATGGTATTCGAAAACGTCAAAATTCCAAATCTGGTCAAGAAAAAGAATAAAGAAAAAAACAATAATTTTGTTTTTAACTCGTTAAGTACTTCTTGGCAATCATTTAGCGACCCATCCGATGAGACGTGAAGCGAGGGTTCCGCCGCAGCTCTGAATGAATAGCGGTCGAAAAGGGTGTGTAATAAAATCCCGTTTGTTTTCCGTCCTCTTCAGTGTTGTGTGACGGATACAAATAAATGTATATACTAAACACACTATACTAGATTAGAAATGTGACGTTCGTACATTCAACAATACCTAAAGAATGAAATTTTATTTGATTTATTTAAAAAGCTATTTTGTTTTATTTTGGGGTACCCTGTACTTTCTTCCGAAATATTACACAACTTTTAAACGGAATATTAGACAGACAACAAACATCAGACAAATAGATACCAATAAAATTTTAGGAGGAATAATTTTATCGAAATAAGCTTAGTAATCAAAAATTGTTTTATATACATATAAAAATAATTGCATATTATTGAAATTAGTTCGTAAAGAGACACAGTTAAAAGTAGAAAAGTTCATAAAAAGTTTCCCTTTCCAACATTTGATTTTTAACCGCCGACGCAAGAAGATGGAAGTTTAAAGAGTGTGTGTGTTTGTGTGTATGTGTGATGGGTGTATCTGTATGTGGCATCGTAGCTCCCAAACGTGTATGCTCCCAAACGATGGACCGATTTGGATGCGGTTGTTTTTATTAGAAAGCTGGTTTAATCAGGATAGTCCCGCATCGTCACTCATATTAAATTATGAACTCGGCTTACCGGTGCGATGACGGCGAGCGCATCGCTGCAGCTCGACGCGACGTTTCGAGTCCTCTATGGGACCCGTTCTCAAGAGGACGTGCTAGCTCCTCCGGCAGCCAGCACGCCATGGTCCCATAGAGGACTCGAAACGTCGAGCTGCAGGGATGCGCTCGCCATCATCGCACCGGTAAGCCGAGTTCATAATTTAATAGGATGGTTCTTAACTATGTGTTTAATCAATTAATCAAATATTCAAATAATAAAAAAAGTTATTAACTTAAAAAATGCACCGATTTGCATGCGTTTTTTTTAAAAGCTTGAAAAAAAGTTAAATTACAAATTTAAAATACCCTCGACCCTTAAAAAGTTAAAAATAATTTCCGCTTACTTACTCAAAGGAGTCGGGGGACCGCTCAGTAAATAAAATATGAAAAACTCAGAGCTGCGCGGGAATTTACGTAGCGGTCCTCCGACTCCTTTAAGTAAGTAAACGAATATTATGTTTTACATTTTAAGGGTCGGGGTTTTTTTTTATTATTTATAATTTAACTTTTTAACACTTTTGAAGCAATTCTACTTTAGCATTGGCAGCCGAGGCAGATAGTAAAGCGTCATGTCCCCGCGCGGTTCCTTGATATTCCAATTTGTGAGAAATGTTTCGCGAAACTTTTTCGCTTCTATTTGAGGAGGCGGCGAACAAAAGCGGACTTGTCCCACAAATAGAATTTTAAAGGAGAGCTCAAAAACTAGATGAAGCAGATAGGGGCTAGCTATAGTTTTTTTTTTTTTTATGGAAACTGACACGGTTGGCTTACATCACCTACAACATCCATGATGTCAGCCCATAACACCGGGTGAACTTGGTGCCACGTCAGTGCCTCCCCTCAGTCGTGCCGGCTACACTGAACTGGACGGAAAACACAAACTATTTACATAGCCGTTTCGACCGACCTTTCATTCAGTGCGGTGGTACCAACCCGGGCGTGTTAAACCCTACCCTACCTTAGTCGCCTCTACATTTTTGTAGATAAAAGCTTCATCAAAATACAAACGTTTAACCATCGATTATTTTATCAGAACACTGACTGGTTGTCTTATTTTTTTTAATTTAATAAATTAAAATGGACAAGTCCGGTTTTGAATGAAAAGCCAATTTTTTTAATATTTTTATTTATTAGGAAACAATATTTTTATTCGAAAAAATATTTTTATTAGGAACGTTCACACAATGACACACCTGCACACATGATACGTTATTGCCTGCACAGCTGATTGCGCCTGTAGGGTTGCTAGTTAAAAAAGCGTTTCATAAAAGTGTACCAGTTAAAAAAAATTGATATTTTATTGGACAAGTACAGTTTTATTTGAAAACATATCACACGAAAAAATATTCTATTAGTTTCATCCGGTTTTGATTGAAAATGAAAGTGCAATCATAATTTCTTCAAATTTTAATGGGACAAGTCCGTTTTTGGCTGAAAAGGCAACTTTTGAGAATTATTTTGTATTGGTTAGAAGCGGTTTTGAATGAAAATACTTCAGGGACGACATAGATTATGAGCTCAGAGAATTAAAAAAAACCATAAGGGTGGAAAAGTCCGGTTTTGTTCGCCGCCTCCTCATATATAAGATCACAGCAAGTTGGGCGGCTCATCTTGGTAATGTGGGATGTGGTCGGGGGAATGTTGGAACCGTAGCGGGCGGGGTAGGAGTCGCGGCGGAGCGCGCGCGGGGGGAGGCGCAGCGTTCGGGGGGTGATGTCGAGTCGCGCAGCGCGCGGCTCCCCGCGCACCGCGCAAGTAAGTCCTATCGTCGCAGTGTCGGTGTTTTGCTGTGCCAGTTACGACGCGGCTGTCCCCTCAAAGCGCGCCTAAGTAACTTTACGACTAGCCACTTCCCATACTTCGGAGTTTCCAGTGATAACGTGCGTTTCCCGTCGGAGTGCTTGTAATATTTGAGTGAAACGAAGTTCGTAAAATACACATTAGTGAAGTGTGAAAGCGTGTGAATAAAGGTCTGTAGCTGACGGCATGCTCAGCTCTCCGGTTTTCGGGTGAGCAAATTTTTGACGTTGAATGAATAATACAGTTTTAATTTGTGGAGGAAGTGGGAATTAATTCGCGGGCGATTTTCCATGATTCAATTTCGGATTTCATCAATTTTCAATAATTTACAAACTCGTGCATGCTTTGTGTAAACGTATAAATGTATGTATGTATATATTCTTTATTAAACAGCAATTTATAAAAGTTAGGCACAATAGGCGAGCTTAATGCCGCGAGGAATTCTATTCTAACTAACCTTTGAGATGTGGGAGAAGTACCAAAATGCAGGCCAACAAGAATAGTTTGTAGCAATGTAATTAGACTGTAAAGAAAATTATGTATGATTAACTAAAAATGTATGGGTGATAATGATAATAATAAAAATACTGTGTGGGGTGGTACAAAAGCCCCACTTCATCTCTCCCCGTGCGTGTCGTAAAAGGCGACTAAGGGATAAGAACAAGGTGCCGCGCTAAAAGGCGACAGGCTAGCCACCTCTCACCTTGTCACGGTTCTTCCACCGAGTCATGCAGCGGGTGGGTTTTCGTACCTTACTTGCTGCTTGATAGGTTATATTCTTGTCCTAATACTTTGCTAAACGTGGTGGTCGGTGTTGTGCTGTAATTTAAAAGAGTAGGTACTTGCAGCAAAATACCGATTACTCCGCTTAACCCAATTATCGGGATACAGCCTATGGTACCTATGAAATAACAAAATTAATTATATAAAAATCTTATGTTGATCAGACAGAATTATTGGAACCTTACCGGAAACGTATTATTTACCAATATGTAATTTGAAATCCGGTTAATTTGAGTAACTGGCAAGAGATATTTAGATTCTACTTTATTATTTATACGGTGATTTTGAAACCTCATTTTCCATATATTTTTGGAGTATTTACGTATTTTCTAATTATTTAAAATGGTCGCATTATCTAATAAAAAAAATTGTTTTCAGAAATAGGCGAAAATATTTGTACTTCTTATTTTCCAAAGTTCTTCTCACACATAAAACAACCTACATAAGAAAGTAAAATTTCCCATGGGGCGAGTTTTAATCATTTAGCTTAGCTTAACAATTTGATTAAGCGAAAAGTAAAATTAACGCTAGCGAAGCCGTGGGCAACGTTCATGTAAACAATAAACCATCTCGAAGAAAGTAAGTAATTAAGGGCGAGTCTGAAAGCCGAGCTTCGTTCAAGTTAACGCTATTCTTATCGATGAAAGTAAGTAGGTAAATAAGGACGATGCCGAAGGCCGAGCTGCGTTCAGGTAAACAATAAACTTCTCCCGCCCTCGGGCCTAACATTTAATGACTTGCTATCTTAGATATAATATTGTATCGTTTACGCGAACGCAGCTCGGCGTTCGTCAGCGCCCTAACTTAATTTATTTGAGAATGATTATCGCAGCTCAGCCTTCGGCCTCGCCCTTAGTTAATTTCTTTGGTAAATTATATGGTTTACCTATACGGAGTTACTTAGTTTCTTCGAGAAAAATATATTTTACCTGAAAGGAGCCCGGCCTTCGGCCTCGCCCTTAGTTACATACATTATTTGAGAAGGTTCACCATTAACCTGACCGCAGCTAAGCCTTCGGCCTTTCCCTTAACGACTTACTTTCTTAGTTTTAAATACGAATTTTACGCGAGCGAAGCTGCGGGCAAAAGCTAGTACTAACTTAAACTAAATACACGATTTTTAGACACCTTTTCTGTATGTATGTATGTTCCTCCATAACTCTTAAACCGATCATCCGAATTCGATGAAACTTAGTACAAGCACATTTACCTATACGTGACACAGGATAGACTAAATACAATTCAGTTCCGGTTACGCTAAGATGTGGCTCTCATGCAAACCGAATTGATCCACGCGCCGAAATAAAGGTACGGTAACGGGCTTACTTACTTACTTTCTTATTTTTAACTACGAATTTCACGCGAGCGAAGCCACGGGCATAATCTAGTAAACAATAAACTTCTCCTGCCATAGCCAGGTGCCATCAAAGGGACTTCCCATGTATTCACATCATCTCCGTTACACGCGGTTGCAAAGCGATGTGTCAGCGCTTTTCGCATTTTTTTATGGAAATTTACGCGGTTGGCTACATCACTTACAACATCCGTGATAACACCTATAACACCGGGTGAACTAGGTGCCATGTCAGTGCTTCCCTTCGGTCGTGCCGGCTACACTGAACTGAGCGGAAAACACGAACTATTTACATAGCCGTTTCGACGGACGTTTCATTCAGTGCGGTGGTACCAACCCGGGCGGGTTGAACCCTACCACCGAGTAAGGTAGGAAGGGAAGGGACATACAGTTTTACGTGGAATCCGAACCACGGTCAGCCTCCAACGGTCGAGCGGTCACCCATCCAAGTACTGACCGGCCAAGCGTTGCTTTTAACCATCAATAGCGACAGTCGACTGTCATACCTGCCATCAAAGGGACTTCCCATGTATTCACATCATCCCCGTTACGCGCGGTTGCAAAGGAATGTGTCAGCGCTTTTCCCATTTGTCGATAACAACTCGCTAGGTGCGGGTGAGTGATTGGCGCTGAATCGCTAACGCCCAAATTTAAATAGCACGGAGAACTAAAGGGATGGGCGGTCGCGCCGATAACGACTGATTGAATAAATTGGCGAAGGGCGCGCGGGGATCGGCTGGTTTCGTTGAATTACCCAACTAGTTTTATCTTCTCCATCTCTACATTATGTGAGGAGGCGGGCGGCGGAGTGGTCTGGGCGTGGTCGTCGTCGGCGGTTCTTGCGAGAGGTCCCAGGTTCGAATCCAACCGGCGCGACGGCGGCGTGTACAAATGAGTTTTTTTTTTTATTTGAATACATTTAGGTACGTGCATTTCACTTGATATAATATGAAGTATCAAAATTGACGATGGCACTATACACCAGATATGGGTAATTTAAATAGGTAGTGTGGTCAGATTCTTCAGTATTCTTGTTTATGGTGTAAATATTAATGCTCTTTTGTGAGCGGTAGTATGGGTTAATTATTTTTAAGTACTATAATATAATACTTATAAGGTACTAACAAAACATTGAGACTTGCGAAGTTTGTTTGTCAGTTCTTCTTCGCATTTGAATTTAGAACTGGCGGAATTTTCGACATGTCCAAGCGTATGTAGATTACCTACCTATGGATGAAATTATATAATAAACAATAAACAATGCTCCATGTTTCGAATTCAGTGTAAAAATTTAGATCCAGCGGGTTGATTGCAGGAAATTGCCTAAGGCAATAAGCCCGCCCTTGCCACACATTAAGTGGCATAGAGTGCATTATTATTAATTAATATTCAATATTATTAAATAATATTAATATGACAGCCGGGTAGCTCGGTGGTGCTATAGATCGACGTCCAATAGTGAAGATAAGCATACCCGAGAGCGGTTAGAACTTGGATGGGTAACCTTTCGACCGTTGAGGCTGGCCGTGGTTTGGATTTCACGTAAAACTGAAGGAACCTGCTCATTTCATTGTTCGTTGTTTTTTTTTTTGATAGAAACTGACCCGGTTGGCTTCATCACCTACAACATCCGTGATGTCAGCCAATAAAAATCGGGTGAACTAGGTGCCATGTCAGTGCTACTCTTCATTTCATGTCGGCTACACTGAACTGGACGGAAAACACGAACTATTTACATAGCCGTTTCGACCGACGTTTCATTCAGTGCGGTGGTACCAATCCGGCCGGGATAAACCCTACCACCTAGTAAGGTAAGAAGGGAAGGGACCTACAGTTTCCGTGGAATCCGAACCACGGTCAGCCTCCAACGGTCGAGCGGTCACCCATCCAGAATTACTGGCCGCACTCAGGATTGCTTAAGAACAGTCGACAAAATGACAAATGTTGCGAATATAAACCGATTGAATCATAAATATCTAACGAAAATCCAAATGAAAGTATCAACCCGCGAGTTCTGTAGGTATATGCTACAGAACTCGCTATGCTATGATAAGAGTTTGTATTACAGGAGCGCAGCGACGTAATCAAACACTTTCAGAAATGTTTAAACTACTGTCACGGACGCTGCTCTGTGGAACTAGCATCTCTTATTCCCTGCCAATCGTCCCATCTCCGCATGACTCGTCGCAGAGAGACTCAGCACCCTTTTGTTGTTGACATTGGGCTTTTGAGTACCCCTCGGTTCTCAAAATCGTTTCTTTGTCGCACCGCTAGGGTGTGAAACTGTCTTCCGGCGAGTGTGTTTCCCGAATCCTTTAACATGGGTGTCTTCAAACGTCGTGTTAACAGGCTAGACAGCCTATCTACAATCCGAAAATCCGCTGGAATGGCACCTAACTGAACGTGGTCTCGCGAGGAGAGGTGTTTTTGGCTGTATCGACTGCACCATTGGTCTCTCGGCACAGCCACCCATGTTGGTTTACTTATAAGAAAACATCACATTATCTACTTGAATCTTAGAGCTTGAATGATGCCTCAAAGCAGAAGATCGGTACGGTACGGGCGCACAAAAGAACGTCATATCCTTCTAAATTACTCGAGAATATTATGAAAATGTCTTGTGAAAACGAAAAAAAAAACATGCTACCCAAGAGCCGTCTGCGCCCAAGAGCCATTCAGGTATGATATTAACATTTTCTACATGAAAAGTTCGTCCTTGACATCAAAGTTATTATTTATGGAATGGACATGGATGAGATGTTTGGTTACGACATCAGTCGTGTCAGCCAAGCATACATTGATGAGCTGTGTAGGTCCATGTGAGTGCTTCCCTTTGCTCGCGCCACTGCACTGAACGGAAAGCACCCCGAACTGGGTGCCTGTGCTCGAGGTCGAAGCCTGGTGTATATAATACTTTGAGTTAATATTAATAAATGTATAAACAAAATGTAAACATGTATATAGTTGTATCACTATCCTTATCCCTTCCCTCCTAATCTTACTTGGTGGTAGGGTTTAACCCGCCCGGGTTGGTGCCACCGCACTGAATGAACGTCGGTCTAAACGGCTATGTAAATAGTTTGTGTTTTCCGACCAGTTCAGTGTAGCCGGCACGATCAAAGGGGGAAGCACTGACATGGCACCTAGTTCACCCGGTGTTATGGGCTGACATCACGGACGTTGTAGGTGATGTAGCCAAACGTGTCAGTTTCTATAAAAAAAAAACCACGAATTATAATGGATCTGAACGAAACATTACGCCGCCCCAAAGTCCGATAATGAACGTAGCTTCCTAGAAGTTTCATACAATTCCACTAAGCTGTTTTGGAGTAATTTCTATTAGTACGCCCAAAATGTATGTGATTTTTGTTTGTTTGTTTGTTTTTTTTTTATGGAAACTGACACGGTTGGCTACATCACCTACAACAACGTGATGGCAACACATAACACCGGGTGAACTTGGTGCCACGTCAGTGCTTCCCTGCGGTCGTGCCGGCTACACTGAACTGGACGGAAAACAGAAACTATTTACATAGCCGTTTCGACCGACCTTTCATTCAGTGCGGTGGTATCTACCCGGGCGGGTTAAACCCTACCACCTAGTAATATAAGAAGGGAGTCATATCCCTTAGTCGCCTTTTACGACATACACGGGGAGAGATGCAGTGGGGCTATTATTTTAAAGTACCGGCCCCACACGGGACTTTGTGACAGTAAAATTCTTACTTCTACTTTTTGAGTACTTTAATTATACGAGAGAATCACGCTACGATGAAAAAAAAATTACAAAAAACTCAAAACTATGATAAATTCCTATGGATGGCATTGCATTTTGTTGGTTTGATCTTTAGTAAAATTTATAGACCCGTATCATTGATTTTATAACCCATGACCCGTTTATATTGACAAGTGCACCCACCCGGTTATGACGTACGGGTGTGAAACGTGGACTCTGACGGTCGCTGTTTTGTCCAAAGTTGTTGAAAGTTGCCCAGCGAGCGATGGAGCGAGCCGTGCTGGGAACATCGCTACGTGATATGGCGCGTAACGAGGCAATTCGCAGACGCACCAAAGTAGTCGATATTGGACACAGGGTGGCAGTGGGCTGGGCACGTTAGCCGAAGAGACGACAAACGTTGGAGAAACCGTGTCCCACACTGACGGCGTGGACAGGAAGACGGAGTGTGGGAAGACCACCCGCCTAGTGAGACGACGACATAAAGTACGTTGGCGGATACACAGTGATTGACAGTGGTTCCGTACCGCTGAAGTTCGGAAGGGGCATGAGAAAAATTGGAGAGGCGTATGTTCAGCAGTGGACGTGTACACACTGACTGACCGACATAGCTATATGTTGTCATTAAGGTTTTAAAAGATAGGCTCTTACCTTCTAAATTATTTTTAGGGTTCCGTATCCGTCGTACGGGACACTATTAATAAGCCTACGCCGTCTGCCTGTCCGTCCGTCCGTCCGTCTGTCCGAGGGCTGTATCTCTTGAACCGTAATAGGTAGCCCATTGAAATTTTCACATAATATGTGTTATTATGGCCGATTAAAAAACAAATAATAAAAAAAAGAAAAAGTAAAAAATTCACGGGGTCCCCATACAAGAAACTTAATTAGCGGGTGGCCGAGTGGTTTAGCCATCGGCTACTCATGCGAGAGGTCCGAGGTTCGAATCGGCGTGTACCAATGAGTTTTTTCTGACGAAAAAATGTACGTGCATACCTACACTTGCTGCTTCACCGTTCGGAACCGGTGTAAAACTGTAGGTCCCTTCCCTTGTCCCTTACTAGGTAGTAGACTAAAATTGTAGCCGACTCGGTTGGTACCACCGTATTGGATGTAAGATGGCCGCATAAGAGCATCGCTTGTGTTTTCCTCTAGTCCAGTATAGCCAGCAATCCAGGGAAGTCTCCGGTATGGCACTTACCTTCTCGGAGGTGATATTGGCTAGTCAGAACATGTGCTTTGGCCCCTTTGACTCATACCGGATTACATAAAAAAACAACTACAAAGTGTATGCGCGCCATCTACCGAAAACAGTATGAAGCATTTTAACTAATCCATAGATGGCGTGAGTGGCGCTGACCATTACATGGCGATACGGAACGCTCGGCGCGCGAGTTCGACTCGCACTTGGCCGGTTTTTTACCCTAAACGAATTTGTGCTTTGTAATGTTTTTCTCATTTATAATTTAAAATTAATGAACATTGCATGCCTGGCATGACAGCTCGGCAGGCTTCGTTGTAATATGTAGCTAAATATAATATGCAGCATTGAAATATTTTCGAAATCTGAAAACACGAAATCGAATGCATACGAAAGTTCTTTACATCTGATACACTTAATTAATAAGTCTTTGTATTCAGAACTCTCAGCTAAATTGGTAATCTTGCTCTCAATCTGTGTTTTCGATAGACTGTAAGCGATGTTATTATGTGGCTAGTCACTAAAACATGTACGAGGGTGGATCCAAAACTTCTAAGCCCGACCATGAAATTGAAAGAAAAGTGGGTCTATATCAATTTAATTTTTTCGACATAGTCTCCATCAAGGTCAATGCGTTTTTCCACCTGACCTGCAACTTGTTTATGCCTTCGAAAAAAAATGATTCCGGAAGGTCGTCAAAATACTCATTTACTGCGGCTATCACCTCTTCTTTGGTCGAAAATTTCGAGCCACCTAAGTGTTTTTTTTTTATTTGGAAAAAGGTGGTAAGCCGAGGGGACTAAATCCGGCGAATAAGGTGCGTGAGGCAATAATTCATAGCCACAATTATGGATTTCAGACATTGATTCAGCCGAAGTGTGAACCCGGGCGTTGTCTTGATGGAACAACACTTTCTTCCGCAGCAACCCCGGCCTTTTTTCTTTGATTTATTCCCGAATTCTTCGCAAAAGGTTGCAATAATAGTTGGAATTAATAGTTTCGCCTTTTGGTAAATAATCCACGAAAATAAACTTAAACTCAGCTACCCACTTTTTGACACTGGAATACGATGGAGCAGACTCCCCCAATGTGTTCACCATAATATCTTGATGGATATCTTTTGGTGACATGCCTTTTTTATGGAGGTACTTCATTACTGCTCGGTGTTCAATTTTCCCATTATTGAAAATCTTGTCAGATAGCGTTAAACAAATAATCACGAAACAAATATGGCTTGCAGTATCGGAACCAAACTTCGCACATTTAATGTTAGGCCACGAACTTTTGGATCTACCCTACTTGTAATAATATTTATAAAAAAAATACCCTGCGAAGTTTCTTGCCGATTCATCCTCTTGGGTGTAATCGAACCGTATAGAACAAATTGTGACAAGTTCGAGTGCAGTAACTGCGGTGCCATATGAATGATCAATAAACAATACAATACAATATTCTACATAATGATTTTGTAGTTAAATAGTTTTTGAGTCGGGAAGGGTCTCCCTAGACGCAAGTACCTGGACCAGATCGGGCATGTGCTCGAAAAGGGTCAAGTGCGTGGTACCCGTAACCGACGAGCATGCATGACGAACATTAAGAGAGTGGAAGAGGCAGCAGAGGTGTGTCAGGATCGTGGCACGTTGTCAGCCTCGGTAGCTCAGTGGTGCGGTCGGTCGACTGTCGGTCGGATCATAAGCCCAACTGAGCGCGGTCAGCGCATGGATGGGTGACCGCACGACCGTTGGAGATGACCGTGATTTGGGTTCCACGTAAAACTGTAGATCCCTTCCCTTCTTATCTTTACTAGGTGGTAGGGTTTAACCCGCCCGGGTTGGTACCACCACCGACCGCACTGAATGAAATGTCGGTCGAACGGCTATTTAAATAGTTCGCGTTTTCCGTCCAGTTCAGTGTAGTCGACATTAAATGAAGGGAAGCACTGACGTGGCACCTACTTCACCGAGGTGTTATGGGCGGACATCGCGGATGTGGTGTGTAGCCAACCGTGTCAGTTTCCATAAAAAGCGCAATAGTGTTAGCCCAGGTGGAAAGACCGGATGAGAGATCCTGTTGCCCATAGCTCAGGGAATCCTATTTTGGGAAACAGGGATCATTTGAAAGTACTCTATAATCAATCAATCATCGATCAATCAATACTAATAATAAATCTGCAAGGGATGGTCATGGAGTATGTTACTTTGTTTTATGATATATTGCGTTTGTAGACTCTATGTATGATACTAAAACTAATTTGACGATTTTTGGAAATCTTTTCTGTATGTAGGTATGTATGTTCCTCCATAACTCTTAAACCGATCATCAGAATTTTATTAAACTTAGTACAAGTACATATATCTATACGGGACACAGGATAGGCTAAACGTTTTTTTTCCAGTAACGCTAAAATGTGGCTCTCATACAAACCGAATTGTTCCGCGCGCCGAAATAAAGGTACGGTAGCGGGCTTACTTACTTTCTTCTTTTTAAATACGAATTTCACGCGAGCGAAGCCGCGGGGAAAAGCTAATGTACAATAAAATTTGTCTTTCTTTCTTTCTTTCTTTCCAGGTTATATTAAAAAGGTTGTCCAAGTGGATTTGTCGTTCAAACGTTGACTGTACTATGGCCTACATAGACGACACCACTTTCACGCATCCGCGAACCCGCCGAGTCATCCGCGTCATTCCTCTGTCATCCATCCAACGCAGGATTAGTGCTGGCGGTGATCCACCTGAGTAATACCTTTTAGCGCAGCCCTAGTTAGCCGATCTGAATTAATGAAAAACCCGGCTACGAAAAATTAAGGAAATAACAAGAAAATTTGATCGCAAATCGGTCGGGCTGCCAATTCGAATCCTTTTGCACACCCGACTAAACTGCAGACTTGCCGACTACTGCATTTTCGATAAAATTTTCTTGATTTTTCGTCGTCTGGTTTTATGAAATTTAGATATGATTTATATTTTATTTATTTTCCTTTTAGTTCTGAACAATTAAGTGTTAATCGCCTACAACATCCGTGATGTCGGCCCATAACAGCGGGTGCACTAGGTGATATTTCAGTGCTTGAAATATCAATAGTGAAATATCAATGACTGTGATATTTCAGTGCTTCCCTTCATTTCATGTCTGCTACACTGAACTGGACGGAAAACACGAACTATTTACATAGCCGTTTCGAAGTATGGTTTCAAACTATTGACAATGATACCACCATGGCTGCATACGCATAAGGTAAAATTATAACTAACTTTCTGAGAGATGTTACTGATCTGACAAGTATTTGAAGCGTCGTCTATCAGAACAGAAAATTAGCTTTTTAAATACAGGATTCGATTAAGTTCGCTCAATAGAAGAAAATCTGGAAAATTACTCTGAATTTTCATATCTTAAAGTGACCCAAGCAAAATTTATCCACGAAAAAAAAAAATTTATTAATGGATCTATAATTAATTAATTTTTAAAACCACAGTACTAGATGGAGATGGATGAAACTATTTTCAAAGTTTGACAATATTGCGTCTAACACACGCCATTTCGCCTACATTAGTCCAGAAATTTTCTGCAAGGCCTTGTCTAAAAATCGCCAAAATTAAAACACCGCATGGCCATTTCGTTATAATTGTGAGTTGTTGAATTTTCTGCCCAATCGCTAGCCGACGCTCGCTTCCCCCGGGATAACAGCCACGAATACGAACACATAGTAGAGAGTATAGAAGAGTTGTTGCTAGCTACAATTTCTAGTAAAACACGTGTCGTCAGTGCGGGTAGTAGCGGCGAGGCACGACTTGGTAGACCACCGTTCACGCGCCATTTAAGGCTGCATACACACAAGGTAAAAATGATCTCTTTTTGAGAGACGTACCATCAAAATTACCGATCTGACACGTCATTCAGTCTTAATATATTTAAACCTTCATCTACCAGGACAGATGGGTAGCTCTTTAAAAAACACGATTTGATTAACTTCGCTCAATATAAATAATAAAAAAAATGACTTTGAATTGACGTGGCCAAAGCAAGGTTTTTGAAAAAAAAACCTTTTATTCGTTTCATCACAAGAATTAGTTGTAGGATTAAATATTGAGTATATAAGTGGAGTATTCGTTTTAATTTGTTTAAGATAATATTCTAGAATGTTATTTATAAGTTTATTATTTTCTTAATTTTATTGGTTGGTAGCTTTTCATTATTCAAAAATTTTCATGCGATGTATCCTACTCCAACCCGAAAAAGTAGTGTTTCGCTATCCTGCTTGCATCCGCGGAATTCTTACCTTTTATGGAGCCTTAACTCCACGTGCGCTGAATCCACTCGATCAAGCCCACTTCGATGACGCATGTTCCCAGTTGGCGGCGGCGTACCCAGTTCGCTTGGAGCAACTCCTCTCTACTCTCCTCTCAGTGAATATGAATAATAGCATGTGATTACACAAAGTGAGAGTGTTCCTCATACAACATGCTCGCGAGCGTGATGGAGTGCCGGCAACGTTTGTGGGATTTTAATTTTCACTCTGTTTTATTGGTCTCAATTTGTGCTGGCAAATCACAAAGCTGTCTACATAAAGCATAGTACAGTCTCGGGTCCTTCAAGAGAAGATTGAATAGGCACCTGTTCGATCAGCATTTTTTTTTTATGTAATCCGGTATGAGTGGCTGAGTCGGAGGGGCCAAAGCACATGCTCCGACCAGCCAATATCACCTCGAAGGTAGGTGCCATACCGGAGACTTCCCTGGATTTCTGGCTATACTGGACTAGATGAGAACACAACCGAGGCTGCTATGCGGCCATCTTACATCCAGTACGGTGGTACCAACCCAGTCGGCCACAATTTGAGCCTACCACCTTTTCAGCCCCTGCATACGACTTATTGTCCATGAGCGACGTTAAACACCTTATGGGTGACTCGGGGGCACAAGTCGCACTTTCAATAAAAAAATTAAAATTAAATATTCAAATTCACGTGCAATACCTAGCAGTAAATAATGATCATCGAACTTTAGAAAGAGACAATCCGGTTGTAGAGCGTCGTCTCTGTCGTACGAACTCGCACTAACGTACTCGTTTACTGAGAGGGATGCCACTTTTTAGGGTTTCGTACCGAAATGGTGATATGGTGCGTAACGAGGCAATCCGCCGACGCACCAAAGTAGTCGATATTGGACACCGGGTGGCTAATCTCAAGTGGCAGTGGGCTGGGCACGTTAGCCGATGAGATGATGACCGTTGAAGTAACCGTGTCCTACACTGGCGGCCGTGGACAGGAAAACGGAGTGTGGGAAGACCACCCGCCAGGCGGAACGACGACATCAAGTACGTCTGCGGAAAGCAGTTCCGTATCGCTGAAGGTCGGGAGGACTGGAGGAAAATTGGAGAGGCGTATATCCAGCAGTGGACGCTTACACGCTGACTGACTGACCGAAATGGTACCAAAGGAACCCGTGATACTTCGTCGTCCGTATGTCTGTACCTATATCAACCCGATAATTTCTATTTCGTTAGAAAGTTGGAAAGGCCGTTAACTAACAAACGTTTTAAAAGAAAACGAAGCTCTCAATTTTGCTGTCAGTTTTTTTAAATGAATTAATAAATTAAGATTCTGTCATATTTTTACTCGTCCTCGGGACTTTGGGAGATCATTAAGTCTTTTTCATGGTTTTAACTTCAATGATATTTTTCCTAGAGCAAAGATACATCGTAAAATCAAATAAATTTTATTTCGAGCAGATACAATCATTAACAAAAAAGTTACAAGGGGTTAAAGCTGGGATTTTGGTCATTTTCAAAAATAAAGAAAAAAATCGTATCTCGATGCCACGTGACACCTCAAAAAAGGTATGATAGGTCAAAACCTTGCATATGACCGCACTTACCTACAAAAAATTTTTATCGGTCGAAGTGCCGAACATCATGTAGGTATACTGACAAATACCGCGGAAATATTTTTAATGAATTAGAAAAAGTTGTGTTTAAACATAGTTATCCCCTGCAGCATTCCGGAATAATTAGTATTTGTATCGACCAAAGGCCGCATTTGCCTTGCCACCCCATAAACGAGCGGCCATCGCTATAGGCCGTAACAGATTTATGCGAATCTGGTATGAAAGTCCTCGGAGATGGATTCCGGAAAACGTTTCCACTTTATTACGTTGTAAATAACGCGGCAACCTGTGCGTCAGCCTAGCAAAACCACTGTACTCTGTTACGATGTGTGAACAAAGGAACTATTGTGCGCCTACTTAAGAAACCTTTACCACATCCCAAAGGTTTGCATGAATATAATGCAGATCTGCATTAAGCTGAACTTTTGTACTTTATTTTATAGTAAAACTAGCTGTGCCCGCGGCTCCGCCCGCTCTCATATTTCACTTCACTGCTAACCTCATAAGCCATTTAGCGTGATAGTAAGTAGCCTATAGTTGATGGGAAGAATCTATCCGTAGAATTTTGTTTTATTAAAATCGGTTCAGTGGTTCTCGAGTTATAAGCGGACAGACAGACACTCAGACAGACAGAAAGCAGACGTTGGATTTTATTATAGGTAAGGAAGGATTGTGTACAATGAAAAATGAATAGAAATACAAATACAATACAAACTATTCACGCGTGGGGCTGATATTAACAAATTAAATTAAAGCCCTAAAAGAAAGCCCTAAAAAAAATTACAAATAAATGATATGCATTTAAGTTATTTTTGGGGTCCTCAACTATAAATTTTGAACAATGTTCGCACTAAAAAGGCGTTTTATTTGCACTAATTTTGTAGGAAAAGCCTCTGCTTCAGTCTGACGTAAGCCATATGTCGTGTTCCCATTAAAAAAAAAACAGAAATATGAATTAGGGAATCACTCGATTTCGCCTGTATAGAGTAACTTTTCTGTGCCTGTTTGAAGTAAGTAGTCGTAAGTCTATATCTCACAGAGTCTTATTTATCTTGGAGGTTATATTTGATAACTTTTAAAACAACGTTAACAGTGTGCTTTGTTTGTGTAGATGTCAAAAATATACTTTAAGGCCGACACTTCATTGAGGCGGAGGAAGAGGAGCAGAGCTGTGTAGAAATCGACCAATAGGATGTAGTTGTTGATATAAATTTTCACATATCCGGCTAAGTATCAGGTCCTTCAAGAGAGGCACCTGTCAGGCCGAATGGCATTCGAAATCCCCGCGTACGACCTAATGTCTATGGGCGTCTTTAGACACCTTATGGGTGGCTCGGCGCCACATGTCGCGCTTTCTATAAACATTTTTTTTTAACATTCTATTGGTCAATTACTAAGACTGAAAACGTATGATACTTTACTAGTATTGGCAGATGGTGGCCCGGCTGTACACACGGTCACTCGTGAACGACGTAGACCGTAAATTAAAGTGTCTCCGATATCTACTTTAGAGACGGATAGTTCCATATTAAGCCGTTCCATCAAAGTGCTAAACGTCCTAATAACTTTTTGAGAACTGCATCATATTGAAAGATTTTTTTTACCACATTGAACTCCTAAACACAGCAATTGTTTTTATAATTATTGTCACTACTTGGTAAAATTTCTGAAATCTCTCAGCACTAATACAAATTTATATTATTGTTTTATGTAATCCGGTATAGGTGGCTGAGTTGGAGGAGCCACAGCATTTGCTCCGACCAGCCAATATCACCTCCGAGAAGGTAGGTGCCATACCGGAGACTTCCCTTTGGATTGCTGGCTATACTGAACTAGAGGAGAACACAACCGAGGCTGCTATGCGGCCATCTTACATCCAGTAAGACTTCCATCTACCAACCCAGTCGGCTACAATTTGAGCCTACAACCTAGTAAGGGGCAAGAGAAGGGACCCACAGTTTTACATCGGTTCCGAACGGTGAAACAGCTGGTGTAGGTATGCACGTAAATTTTTTCGTCAGAAAAAACTCATTGGTACACGCCGACCGGAATCGAACCTCGGACATCCGCACAAGAAGCCGACTCCCAGACCACCCGGCCACCCGCCGCTTAAATACTCGCCGATACTTTCCTGATTCTTATTCGATTAGAAATAGGACTCTTAAAATATTATACCACTTTTAAGGCCTTGAAAATTGCCGAAACAAATTATTTCAGCCATTCTTCTGTTGATTCGGGATAATTGTTATCGTATTTCCGAAACGCTTTCAAAATCTCCCTGCGCGCCTATTTCTCGTCCGCTGAATCGGATGAAAACAACAGTTCAATTTAGCAAAAAGACAAACTTTGTACTTTGTTTCTGCCTTGCGGGGCACCGAAGTAGATTGTGTCGCGTTTAGAGGAAATGGAACGCTATTTCGCGATAATTACTTGGATATTTGGATATTTTCAATCGGTAAATATAAATCTATATTTATCACTCATTTATCTGCCCGACCCACCCTTTATAATAAAATACCGCAAACGATTAAACAAGTTGTCAATACAAATCAGTTCTGGTATAAGAAATTGGCTTCTTTCAACTAACAGAGCAGTATGTGAAATCATGCTGTTCCATTTAAGTTTTTTCCCTGTTAATATTTAATCTAACACAAGTATATTATCTATCTTACTTCTATCTCATACTAGATTTTTTATGATTAGTTTAATTATTATTATTTTATTTTTAATTTTTTTATTATTATTTTATGTTTTGAAAATGAACTAAAATATCGTTATAAAAACCTGAGTGCATCAACACCTGCGAAAACCCAGTGGTGCAATCGGGACATCTATCAAATGTGGTTCTAAACCTTTTGTGATATTAATCTAGCATTAAGAAAATTAAATTGTTACTATCCTTCTCAACAATAAAATTAAATTTGAATTTGGAATACGTGTATAGCAGCAGCAGTTGACATGGTCTTAGAATCTGAAATATCCCTGGTTTATATGGGTCCGTGAAACCTTTTTGAGTCCTTAAAATCTCTTCTCTTCTCTACTGTCATAAATACAAGTCGCAAAATGTATATGTGGCAAATTCGTAAACGGCTGAACCGTTTCACATGTTTTTTTTTTTTCAATAATGGAATCTGCCTTATCCCGGAATTATTAGAAATAGAAATAGAAATAGAAATAGAAAATATTTATTTCAACATAGTGAATTTACACAGAAACAAAAACAAACTACATAAACATAATATTTTACAATTCACTTTGGTGAAAATGGCCTAGGCGCAGCTCAATGTGCCTATGCCTAGGGACACATTGGTGCTGTTTTTAAGCCTAGCCAATAAGCGCTTAGCTCCTAATACACCTTAGGTATAACATAAAATAAAATAAAATAAAACATTACAATTAGTGTAGGATAATCTGTGAAAAAGAGAATGTAAGGTACATAACTAATGAGATAACTATAAAATAATTAAATTTGCCATTGCCAGTTGGTTGACAACATAAATGAAAAGAAAAGAAATGAACCAAAGAAATAGAAAATTGTAGGAAGGTATACAAGTGTAAATTGATTGTAAATTGATTTGACAAGGTGATACATGTGCTCACTCAACACTGGGACAGCCGAGCAGGTATACTGCATGTATAGTATAATGTGTATCAAGCGAGGTATCAAGGTGTGTGTGTGAGCGTGTGAGTATGTATGCTTGTGAGGGGGTGTGAGGGATTATGTGTGTGAGAAGGTGAGCGTGTGTGATTAGTTGTGTTTTTATATATAAATGTGTGCTTACCCAATTTATTTTCGAACTATTTATTTGTATTAATCTGTGTATTTAGAATATATATTTTCATGTGTTTTTTAAAAGTGACCGTCTTTTCTAATTGTCTGATTGGTGGCGGAATGTTATTCCAACATCGGGTGGCCGCATATTTGAAACTTCCCTCAAATGCAGCCCCCCGATGCCTTGGGACCTCCAGCAATTTACCAACAGACCTAGAGTTGTAGCGGTGTCCTTCACCGAGCCATTTCAGCTTTTTCCAAAGTGACTCAGGCTTTCGAGTACGTATTATTTTATGCACCAAAACGGCCTGGTGAAGAAACCGACGGTTCTCCATTCGAAGCATTTTAAGGCGGTTTATATGCGGTGTTATGTGTTCTCTTTTTTTTATTATTTTGTCTTCACAGAAACGGACACACGCATTCTGTATTCTTTGAATACGCTTACCAGTTTTTTTATATATACAAGGCCCATATACCACATCACAATAGTTGAACTGCGAGAGTATCAAGGCATCAGTGAGCTTATGTCTTACCTCTTTTGTGATGTGATTCCGGATTTTATAAAACGTTTTTAATTTCCCCATGGAGTTCCTAAATTTATCTGTTATGTGCTCTTCGAATTTAAGTGTCTCGTCCATTTTAACACCTAAGTTTCTCGCCGATCTCACAAGTGGTATGGTAATACCATTGATTTTTAGTTCAGGATTTTTTATAAGTACCTTGTCTACAGACTTTCTGTTACCCATAACTAACGCCACGGTTTTTACTGGGTTTAATGCTAGTCCGTTTGCTAATGACCAGTTCCATGTATTTATTAAGTCCTTATTTACTTTTATGACCGCCTCATCTAAGTCCGCAGGTGGAAAGGAATATCGCAGCTGTGAGTCATCGGCAAATAGAACGCATTTCATATATTGCAGGCAGCTCGGGAAGTCTGCAGTAAATATGGTATAAAGAAGAGGGGACAGCGACGAGCCCTGTGGGCAGCCTCGCTCGACTCGGGCTGCTTCCGACAAGGCTAACGTTCCGTCTTCTTTAAGTGTTTTGACAATTTGGTATCTGTCTGACAGGTAGCTTTTTAGTAGTTCTACTGCATCGCCAGAGACTCCGTAGTGTGACATTTTTGATAGTAGTAGCTGTGTGTCTATGCAATCAAATGCTCTTGAATAGTCCAACAGTACCAAAAACGTCACACGTCCGGAGTCGGCGGCCGTGAGCACCTCGTCGGTTACCTCCAGCAGAGCAGTGCTCGTGCTGTAACCAGCCCGGAACCCATTTTGGCAGTCCGGTATTATATTATTGGAATGAAAATAATGTGTCAGTTGTTTTGTGATGATTTTTTCGAGTACTTTAGAAAGCGCCGGCAATATACTTATGGGTCGTAGGTCTTTGAAATCCTGAACGTCTGCTTTTTTGGGTAGTGGAGTAACTAAAGCAGTCTTCCATGATTTAGGGAAATAATTTGATAAAATGCACAAGTTTATAATATGTGTAATAATTTCCAACGTCTGGGTTAGTGTCATAAATATCATTGTAATTGAAAAACCATCCACACCTATTGATTTAGACTTGATTGCTTCGATGATAGATAAAACCTCTTCACTGCTGGCCAGATTAAAGCTAAAATTGGAAGTTGTAATATTATGCATTGTGTTTTTGTAGAACTCCACTGAGTACCTATCAATTTTAGAGGTTGTAGGCAACTGCAGGAAGTGCGAGTTGATATCCTGTGGATTAGATAAGTGGCTTGGAATTGTGCTGGATGAAGTTTTCATAGGTATACACTTTTTCAGACCCTGCCACAGTGCCTTGGGATTTTTTAAGTTACCGTTAACATAATGGTTGAAATATGCATTTTTCTCTAGTCTAATGGATTTGGTAACGAGGTTCCGTAAGTCTTGGTAATAACGGCGGTGCGCTTCTTGATTTGTGCGTCTCGCTCTTGCACCGGCTCTGTCGCGTAATTTCATCATCTGTTTAATAACCTCTGTGCACCATGGTTGCAACGTTTGTTTGCATCGCCGAGTAACAACAGGTGAATGTGCATCAAACAGAATGTTCAAGTATGCATATAAGTTAGACAACATGTCATCAATTGTGTTACAGCTGAGTATATAGTTCCATGGCAGCGATTCGGCATGAGCTCTAAACAGTTCTGGGTCTAGATCTTTAAATGACCTACTTGTCGTAATTCTTGTATTGTACTGTGGAATATTTATTGAAAAATGTGATAAAACAAGCGCATGATCACTCAGGTCAGGGTTAGGTATTACTGATATATCATCGCAGAAGTCGTTCGCATTTGTACAAAGTATATCGATTAAGCTACTGCTATTCTCGGTTACACGAGTAGGTGACTGTACTAATTGGAACAAGCCAAACTGTTCAAATGTGGTCAAAAACGATCGGGCCAAGGAGCTGGTGGGGTCAATCAAATTAACATTCAGGTCGCCTAAAAAGAAAAAATAATCGACCGTTGGTACAAGGGCTTCGAGATGATCGGATAATGAGTTCATAGCGAGATTGATACTTACCGATGGAGGCCTGTACGCTGTACCTATTATACAAGTACATTTAGGTAAGTTAAATTTGACCCACATTTGCTCTAAACCGTTACCAGGTGATTTCAATATTTGAAATGGTATATTGTCTCTTATATACATACCGACTCCTCCCCCTGCCGTGGTTGAATTCCTAGGTATATGGTGAAGAACAAATCCGGGTATATCGAATTCTGTTACATTTTGATTGGGTTTAACCCAAGTTTCATTCAAAACCAATATTTGGATGTCTTGGTTCAAAACTGTCGCGTAGAGCTCTTCAAAACCTGTGTTTAAAGACCTGACATTGAGTAGACCTAATATTAAAATATTTTTCTTGACTTTATTATTCTCTTTTATGAGTGGATAGGAGTACCCGTGCAGTTGTTGTCAACTCGATATATATATAATAGGAACTTATGTAATTTGTAACCCTTCTTCCCAACAGCCTTATTATGATATTTATTTTTTTATTTGTTTTTAAACTCGTGTTTTTTGTGCATATTTTATTATAATTCGTATTCTTATAGATACAATAAGTGTCTTGGATAAAATAATTATAGTTGTAGTTAGATCGGTAATTTAATAGTAATATGTTCCTTTTATTTATATTATGTGTCAATTCAAAACATTGTAGATGCCATTGCGAGGTAACTGTACTGTACGTAAACAAAACAATATGAGTAATTAAAGTAATTATTGAACAAGCATGCCTATCTAAATAAAACTGTTGGCATATTTGCAAAGGGAGTAAAGGGAGTATTTGCATGTTTGTGTTTCGGCTTACGTTGTGTAGGTAGATAGGTACTGTTGTGAACGGGCAGGACATTGTCTGAGCGTAGGCTTTGATTTTCAGTCTCTTCCAGGTTTCGTATGGGAATGTCGTGCAGCGCGCGCGCATATCAATATTATTTTCGCGTCGATCGCGAGGAATATCGTTCCACGAAAGAAGTACATGCGTTGTGTCGTATTGTTTGTGTGTTGTGGATATGTTTGTTTTAGTGTAGTTTGGTGAGTTATAAGTGTTATTATAAGTTATAAGCGAAGGTACGGATGTAGAACCAGAGTAGATATGTTCTCCAGTATTGAGTGAGTTCATGCACAGAAATAATAGTAAGGTTAAGTTATGGCATACAATAATAAACAATTTTAGCAGATTTATTGCAATTTTAAAAAATCATCTTCACATTTAATCGCCTTTACCTTAGTGTCTACATTATCGTTTTTTCTAGTCAAGATGTCCCCATCCTTTGTCCATACGTATTTAACGTTGTGTTCTTTTGCTAACTTACGTGTGTTGGCGAGGAGTATTTTTCGTCGCACGGTTAAGTCTTCGTTGACATAGATAGGGACCTCCAGACTCATATTTAAGCATTTTGTCGTCAGCGGCTGCTTGCCGCGCGCGCCTTTTAGGAATATATCTCGCTTGACCTTACGTGTGAACCTAACGATGATCGGGGGCGGGTTCTCAAGAATTTTCTCGGTCTTCCGACTGACTATTGCGGCGCGCTTCGCCTCGCTGATGTCGACCTCACTGATGTCGATGTTGGCGAAGGTAGCTATTGCACGAGCGTGATCGGTGAGATTCTCCGATCTGTAGTACGGAATCCCCCGGATTTCGACATTATTTGCCCGCCCTCGCTGATCCACCGCGTCGAGTTGAAGTTCTAGAACCGTGACACGTTTCTGCAGTTGCTCCCTCTCTGCCACGAGCGAGTTCACCAGCTCGATGACCTGCGGAAGTCCCGCAATCAGCGTTTGCATCTGATCGAGTCGGCCGTTAACACCGGCGACTAAGTTCTTCAAGTCGGCGCCCTGCTCTTCGACAGCTGTTTGCAGTTTGGTGAGAGCGTTGCCGTAGTCGCACGGCACAGAGAACAAGCCGGCGGCGGCGATGGAGCTGCGGCGCCCGCGAGCGTGCAGGTTCGGCTCCCCGGCGGCGGCGGAGGCGGCGGCGTTGACTTGGTGCGTCTCGTCCTCGCTCGGCGGCGTCGATGGTTGGCTCTCCTGGCTTATGTTGTTGACATTGTTCCGGGTGCGTTTGGTGGTGCAGGTGTCGCACGTCCAGGGAGCGCCAGAGCGCAAGGTGGCCGTTGTCAGTCCGACGCACCGGAGGTGATGCCACTGGCTGCAAGCTCCAACACAGAGAATCCCATTCTTGGAGGTCACCGTTTTGTTGCGGCATTCGTGGCATTCTTTCTTGTTAGTCATATTGATAGGTAGCTGGACTAAACTGAGTAGGTACTTGCCACTTATTGTGTGAGATTTCGCAGGTCCGTAATTCGGTAATTTACGGTCACTAACTGTATACTCCACTTTCTATATGTAACGAACTACTTTAGTACACCAACTGTAATGTTTAATATTAAATCTAATTCGAATTTCCCACGGGAATTCGAGTTTTCCCGGACGATTTGTTCGGAGCAGTTAATTGATCAAAGTTGCGGGTAGTCTGTTTATTCTTTAGTAGGTACTGCATTGTTCGCCCCTACGCATTTTCCACATACCTAAGGTTAGTTAGTAAAGAATGCCGCAAGGCATAAAAACTCGCCTTTTGTGACCCTTTTATAAAATGGTGTACAATAAAGTATATTTTCATTTTATCCACATAGCTCGAGAAGAACCGTGGGTAAAGCTGTTTTGATTTAAAAATAATATTTTCATTTCATTTAAATTATTATAGGCAATAAATACATCATGGTACTTCTTCAAGGGGCGTTTCCCAATAGGATATGCAGACAAAAACAACGTATCTCCACGCACCACAGTTCTGATCGTGTCCCCAATTTTACAGAATCTTAGTAAGGTAGTGCTGGTGTAGGATAGACCCAAGTACGACGATAGAAGCAATGCTACGCACGTAATCCAACGCCCGCTTAATTATGCACCTTTGAAATGAGACCAGACCTCGAGCGCTTCTACACCGCGCGACTTCGATAATGCACACGGAGAATATAGGTCGAGAGGTCCCTTTCCACCTCCGTACAACGCGCACTGGGCAGGGATTGCATCCCTATACGCTGGACTTACCGCGGATGCGTACAAATCGGTTCTGCAGATCCTTTCTCCACAGAACCGGCAAACTCTGGAACGCTCTACCTGCCCACATATTTCCCCCCAACTATAGTCTCGGGTCCTTCAAGAGAGGCGTGAATGGGCACCTGTCAGGCCGGCATGGCATTTGCAGCCCCCGCCTGCGTCCGAATGTCCATGGGCGTCGCTAGACACCTTATGGGTGACTCGACGCCACAAGTCTCGCTTAGTATAAAAAAAAAAAAAAGAGGTGCATTGTTGTTAGTTTTAATTTCTAGTAAAACATGAGTTACCAGTGCGGGGAGTAGTGGGGAAGGTACGAGTTTTTAGTCCATCAATCACGCACAATTTCAATAAAACCAAAAACATAAGTATTCTAATAATATTATCCGATCATATTTCGTTACTTCAATCTACGCTTGCATTTAAATATTCGTGTATATACTATCTAGATATTCTTAGTAACATGTACTTATTTATACTATGTTAAAATGAAAGATAGAACAAACAAAAAAAGAAACGTGTTTTTCTGCATTTGTTTTGTTTTTACTCTATCGTAATAACGATGATATGTCAAACGTCAAACCTGGCGTAATTATATTGCAAACTGTAATAAAAACAAGTCAAATATTAGTCGGGCTCGCGCAAAAGATCTTGAACTGAATGAAATAACACACACTTAATTTTGTTTTTGTTTTTTTGTTTTTTATAAATATATAACACAAAAATATATTGTGTAGCGGTACCAAACCTTCGGCGAGCGAGTGCAACTCACACTTGACCGGTTTTTTTATTGTTGTTTTGTCTATTTATACATTATGCTGATGCAATACCAGGCCCAATTCGATGACATACATTTATGTCCATAGTTAGTCGCGATGTACCCAGTTGCTTACAAGAACGTCTATCCACCTACTTTCCCTGTGGTTATGCCTCGGCTGAAAACTCATTGAGTTCATTCGAAGACGCGGGCTCGAATAGTCACCGTTCCTGAATAGTCTGTGAGCCGCCGCCTCATAGACTATTCACGGGCTTTTCGAGTAAATCGATGAGCAAATAGACACCCCCACACGTTCCATGTTTGAGAAGATCTCTAGCATACCTCTCCAGTACACCTAGTTCTATTCCAAGTTGTGCACAGTGAAATATCATATGTTGCGAACGTGTGTGTTTAGGTGACTATAATGGTCAGCTCACACCGAGACGCGACGTGAGCGACAATTCAAGATAGCGATGCAATATAGAACTTGTTTACTACACAAAAAGGTACACATTTTAGTGAGAGCGTGAAAGCGAACTAAGATACGTGCACTTTACGTCGAGCGGCGCCCAGCTATGCCGCTCGACGTGGCTCTACCCCGCGCGACGCAGCGGAAAGTCTCGCCGGTCCGGATACTTGAGGGAACACACAACAAGTACAAGTCGCGCCGCGCGGCCTCACTTTTAGTGAGGGCGTGAAAGCGAACTAAGAACAGTGCACGTTACGTCGAGCGGCGCCCAGCTATGCCGCTCGACGTGGCTCGACCCCGCGCGACGCAGCGGAAAGTCTCGCCGGTCCGGATACTTGAGGGAACACACAACAAGTACAAGTCGCGCCGCGCGGCCTCACTTTTAGTGAGGGCGTGAAAGCGAACTAAGATACGTGCACGTTACGTCGAGCGGCGCCCAGCTATGCCGCTCGACGTGGCTCGACCCCGCGCGACGCAGCGGAAAGTCTCGCCGGTCCGGATACTTGAGGGAACACACAACAAGTACAAGTCGCGCCGCGCGGCCTCACTTTTAGTGAGAGCGTGAAAGCGAACTAAGATACGTGCACTTTACGTCGAGCGGCGCCCAGCTATGCCGCTCGACGTGGCTCGACCCCGCGCGACGCAGCGGAAAGTCTCGCCGGTCCGGATACTTAAGGGACACACAACAAGTACAAGTCGCGCCGCGCGGCCTCACTTTTAGTGAGAGCGTGAAAGCGAACTAAGATACGTGCACTTTACATCGAGCGGCGCCCAGCTATGCCCGCTCGACGTGGCTCGACCCCGCGCGACGCAGCGGAAAGTCTCGCCGGTCCGGACTCCGGATACTTAAGGGACACACAACAAGTACAAGTCGCGCCGCGCGGCCTCACTTTTAGTGAGATCGTGAAAGCGAACTAAGATACATGCGTTCCACATTTTCCCGGTTCTGTGAATAAAAGATGTACGTTCGGAGTAATCACCTCGGGCAGCGCGTGTGACAGACAGACAGACGGACGGGTGAATGGATGGACGGACAGGCACCTGGCTGATTTTATAAGGGTTCCTGCCAGTATCGCTGGCTACGGAACCCTAAAAACGGAAAAACATAGCGTCACACTCGCTCCACATGTTAGGCGCCTAGTAACGCCAACGGCGTAGCGCGTAGTAGTTTGGATAAGGGGTTTTTTCATAAATTGCGATCCTTCGCATTAGAACTTTGAAAAGCGTGTGATCGATAGATATAATGGCATCATTTTGCTATAAAATTGCATTCAAATTCTCTTTAGTTTCTGAGATCAAGTCTTCAAAGTGCACGCGGAAGAAAAAAATCGACATTTGGTTACCGTATAATTTATATAGAAATGATAAATTTTTACAAACAAAAGCGTGTGATCGATAGACAACGAATTTTTCTATATTTTGCAATAGTCTTTGCCCTTTAGATTAGTCTAGTTATCACGGGCTACTTCTTCAAAAATCCACATGTGGCGTTAAGCACCTTATGTGTACATGGCGTTAACGTGGTACAGTGTTATGTAGTTTCAAACTTGGAATAGACCTACCCGGGAAGGTGTCGTCGTATGCTCTGCACGCTTCTGGTGAAAATTTCAAAGCTTTCGAAAAGTTTTTTTACGCCTTGCTTCTTCAATTTTGTTCAGTATTTGCATTCGATTTCTAAATAAAAATTGGAATAAATATATTGAAAAAAACGCTTGCAAATGTTTTCTGAAATTTTAACCAAATGTAGCACTATCGGTACCAAAGAGTTTGGAAGGAGAGTGGATATGCGAAGGACGCGTGTCCGCGACACGACAATATGGGGAGATTTGCCCATATTAACTATCGATGTGTGCGTGAGCGCACGTAGATGCAACGCTTTGAATTGGCCAAAAATCGCTGCTGCGAATGTGTGCGTGCGTTCGTGTGTGTGAATTGTGATTGTGAAACTGGCGACAGCGGTTCCGTTACGAGTGGGCAATGGTCCATAGCACAACTTCTAAATATCACACACGCTGAATTCCGACAATCGGGGTAAGTAGAGTAATCGGTGTTATGCTGAAAGAACTCTGGTAAATTACAGCACAACACCGACCACCACGTTTCGCAAAGTATTCGAACAAGATTCAATCGATCAAGCAGCAAGTTAGGCACGAAGACCCACCTGCTGCATGAATCGGTGAAAGTTCCGCGCCAAGGTGAGAGGTAGCCATCCTGTCGCCCTTTAGCACGGCATCTTGTCCTTATCCCTTAGTCGCATGGGATCCTTATCCCTCACACGCACGACATGCACGGGGAGAGATGCAGTGGGCTATTCTTTTTAAGTACCGGCCCCACACGGTACACTTCTCTCCTTCCACAATCTTTGATCGCTATCTATTGGCAACTTAATTTTATTTCAGCCTCGGTTGCTCAGTGGTGCGGTCGGACGACTTTTGTTAAGCAACCCTGAGCGCGGTCAGTACTTGGATGGGCTGACCGCTCGACGATTGGAGGCTGATCGTGGTTCGGATTCCACGTAAAACTGTAGGTCCCTTCCCTTCTTACCTTACTAGGTGGTAGGGTTTATCCCGCCCGGGTTGATACCACCGCACTGAATTAAACGTCGCCGGGCGAAACGGCTATGTAAATACTTCGTTTTTTCCGTCCAGTTCAGTGTAGCCGACATGAAATGAAGGGAAGCACTGACACGGCACCTAGTTCACCCGGTGTTATGGGCTGACATCACGGATGTTGTAGACAATGTAGCCAACCTTGTCAGTTTCCATAAAAAAATCTAGATAAATAGGTACATTTCGAATATTTGACATCGATTCGTAATGTATTAGGGATGCGTAGAGACGCGAAAAGAAGTGGAATGAACCCATTTGTCAATGTGCGGTAATGCGATATGAAACGTAAGTGTGTCCTGTCAGGAGCGATTGATTGAGCTCACAGATGAGAGAAAGAGAGGCAGAATCAGCCACCAGGTGCGCTCTGTGTGGGAATATAGTTTCGCCAAAAAAATTTTTTTTTATGGAAGCTGACACGTTTGTCTACATCACCTACAACATCCGTGATATCACCCCATAACACCGGGTGAACCAGGTGCCATGTCAGTGCTTCCCTTCATTTCATGTAGGCTACGTTGAACTGGACTGAAAACACGAACATTTACATAGCCGTTTCGACGGACGTTTCATTCAGTGCGGTGGTACCAACCCGGGCGGAATAAGCCCTAGCACCTAATAAGGTAAAAAGGAAAGAATGAACCCTTCCTTTTATTATTGGCGCCCTCGGTTTTAATATTACAAAGGCGCTTTGTTTGAAAAAAATCACAGATCTCATGCATTACATGACCTTCGAGTACATTGAAAATTACTTTTATGTCGTATTCAACTATAAGCGTATAGTGAGTCGCCGACTGTGAGCGTGCTGACTGTGAACTATAAGAAGCGATTAGTCGTCCTCTGGTCGGTGAGCTTAAAAGAGCATATGTATTGTGTAATTAATTACATTGTAACGTGTCTGGGGTAGCCAGAGAGAGCGATACTGACTGGCGGCTCACTGGCGAGAGTGAGCGGCTTTTAACGCCTTCAGTACGGGGCGACGGGCATACATGCATACATACATACATGCATGCAGACATACATGCATACATACATACACGTTAAACTCATAACCCTTCCTTTTTTGGGTTCGCCGTAGTCGGGTAAAAACAAGATCGCCCACAGTTCGATGGCCGCAGAGCCACAAAGCAGTTTGCACCCACAGAAGGTTCGCGATACCTGATCAAGTATCCTATAAATTTGAAGTTACCCAGTGATCGGAAAGACAGAGTGCCTCCACGCGGCGAGGCGGGGGATACGTACGGTAGATGAAAACTACGCATAAGTCATCCTAATAAATGAAGCTAAAAACATGTAACGATCGACCTAGATGGGTGTGCCGTCGGGGGTTTTCCTGGCGTATTCTGGCACACCTGATGATTTTTTTTGGCGTCTGATCGCCAAAAGTAAACTAATAAAAAAATTTACAGTTAATTGTAATTTTATTTTATTTTAAAAGTTAATTTAATTTATTGTATCTTGGGTATCAAATAATAACGTCACATCACAGTGAAGATGAGGACAAGATGCCGTGCTAAAGGGCGACTGGTGCCACCTCTCGCCTTGCCACTGCCCTTCCACCGAGTCACGCAGCAAGTAGGTCTTCGTGCCTTACGTACTGCTTGATAGTAATCTTATCCTTAATGTTTTGCGCAACAGGGTGGTCGATGCTGTGCTGTAATTTGCCAGAGTACTTGCAGCACAACACTGATTACTCTGCGTACACCGACTGTCGAGATACGGCTTGTGGTATGTATGTAAGTCGCGTCACTGGAAGCATCCTACAGAATATAGATAGATAGAGAGGGAGGTCGAGAGCGGGACTGGTGGTTCCCCGCGTCCTAGTCAACGCAGACTAGCTGACGAGGGCTTGATGCGAGCCGAAACGTGAAGCATGCGCGGGAAATTTAGAGTGGCCACTCGTTAGTCCCGACCTCGATTAACACCCTCCTCTACTGCCGATGGGCCCGGATATGTTCGGTGAAGCCATCGCAAGCTTAGTTCAACACCTTCGTCTTAAGTGTGTATGTAAACTGCAATTTAAAAAAATCAACTTTAAAAAGTCAACATGACATACGCAACCCGACACATCTTCTGGCAGGTGCCCGGTTGCGCCAGCGGGATGGAGAGGTCACGTCGCGAACATCCGTCAGCGGGAGCGGCAGCGGGCGTCTTTACACGTGTCAATTTTTTCTAAAGGAGCTTACGGCTTTATCCTTCCCTCGCAAAGACGGACGCAGAGGCGTCGTCGTCGACTCGGTTGGGATTTGACGAGAAGAACTTTTAGATTTTTCGCGAGAAGCTGAAATTAAAGTTCTGTTGCAAGCAGAATAGCATGCTGCTAAACCCCGGCTTCATCTGATGAAATAGCAGACTACCATACTAACGCTTCGATTGAATGCTCACATCAAACTAATTTGGCATTTTTTTTATTTTATTGAATGCTCAACATGTGTTTTTTTTTATGTAAGTAAACCAACCACTGTAAGGATGCTAGGCTAGGCTAGGATCTGGTGGCTGTGCCGAGAGACCGGAACCTGGAACGGGTTCCCGGGGAATATCTTTCCCATATCTTTCCCCACTCCTACAATCCACGGATATTCAAATCGCGGGTTAATAGCCTTTCCCCAGCTACATAAGTCCACCTCGAAGCCGAACTGACACCTCCTCAGGGGGTGAAATTGGCTGCGCCTACGGCTTCGACCTCGGGCACAGCCACCCAGTTCAGAAGCAACAAAAAAGACCAACGGTACAGTCGACAGAGCCAAAATCACCTCTCCTCGCGAAACCACGTTCAGTTTGGTGCCAAGCCAGCAGATTTGTGGACTGTTGCAAGGCTGTTTAGTGTTGAAGCTGTTAAGACGACTTTTGAAGAGACCCAGGTGGATTCAGGAAGACAGTTCCAGACCCTAGCGATGCGACAAAGTCACGTTCACCAAGGTGGTATGCGCTGCATCGCGGATATTTTAGCTGATGTAGCCAACCGTGTCAGCTTGCATGAAAATGGGTGCGAAGGAGCACTTATCCCTTACAGCGATTTCTTCCAGTCAACCTTTGGATGTTTGAGCGTCGATTACGTAAGTACGTGAATACGCTTTCTATCCTACTAGTCCTACTATCCTACTAATATTATAAACGCGAAAGTTTGTGGGGATGGATGGATATATGGATCTTTGTTCCTTTTTCACGCAAAAACTAGTGAACGGATTTTGATGAGACTTTACAGTACTATAGCTTATACATACATCTGAATAACATAATATAGGCTATATACCATCACTCTGAATAGCCTTAGGGCTCAGCAGTATCAAATAAAGTATAGCATGGACAAGACAAGAAAAACAAAAGCCTATCAACGTCACATAAAAACTTCAATTTCGAATCTGTTCTTTTTTTAAAATTCACGCGGACGAAGTCGCGGGAAAACGCTAGTAGGTAATAATTCTATTGTTCTATTGTAGTATTTCCTCTGACCCATGTTAGCGAAGGCTGCCTATTCTACTATGCGATGTTAATAATACGGTCCCAATATATCAATCAGACGCAGCAGAAGGACGTGGGTTTGATGCCCGCCGTGGACAGATCGACCCGTTTCTCCGACCGCTTCTCTCCCCGTCAATGTTCGCTTCATTTCTCTCATTCGGCTGGATGATATGCGGGTAGTGTTTCACGCTATCGATTGGCTTAACTACATACATACTGTAACGTTGTAGAGCAGCTAATAACGTGTACTCAACGCAGGGACAGAAGGTGTGAGGTAATTTGCTCACTCACCGGGCGAAGCAGATCTCCAGACTCCACGGAGACGGCCCCGGATGCGTACCACTGCCGGGGCTGCTGAGTTGGCGAGCTCAGCGGTGTCCGAGTCCACACTAATAATCTTACAAACTATACACTTACAAAAACGTCACTGTCGCAATCACAATCCACTCCTGTCTATCCTTCCTGACTTGTCCCCAACACGTATGAAAAATCCCTTTCTTTCTTCTTCTAGTTCGTAATGTGTCTCGCGCGCCCGTGGTCGTCTACTCACTACTCGACCATCGCGTTTTCCCTTCGTCTCGTATCATCTTTTGAAACTACCCCCCCACGGCGAGCAAACTAGGGATGTGTCGGAACGTTGGTAGGAGTAGGGATGCGCTGAGTACACTGTTATAATACATACAAAGCGTCACGCCTGTTTTCCGGTGGGGTAGGCAGAGACAACGGATCTCCACGTGCCACGATCCGGACACACCTCTGCCGCCTCTTCCACTCCCATAATGTTCTTCATGCATGCTCGTCGGTTACGGGTACTACGCACTTGCCCCTTTTTGAGCACATGCCCGATCTGGTCCAGGTAAGTGCGTCTAGGGCGACCCTTCCCGACTCTTCCACTCACATTAACTAACCAATCTATATCATATTCAAGGTTAGAGCACTGTGATGAACAGTGAGTGCGAACACTTTTAGCGTTGGTATTACAACTTCCACTTATGGCCGTTATTTCAACTTCAAATTACGACAGTCCTAATCGAGTAAGGTGAGGGAACCTAAGATAAAGAATGGAGGCAAAGAGGACCTACATTTTGCGTGGAGTCTGAACCACACCGCGGTCAGCCTGAACGGTCGGACGGTCACCCACGATGTGCTTTTTGACAACCGACCGCAGATATAATGCCAATTTAGTCTATTCATTTTGCGAAGACATTTGCGAAAATCTCTTTCTCTAGGTTTCTCGTTCACACAGGTTAGTATCATTGGCATGGGCAGTGCGTCTGTTGTCGACACAGCTATAGTGTTATGCACGTATTGTATGCAGTGTCCCAAAAGTATAATGTCGAAAACGCCGCTCCGAGAAGCGAGTTTCTTGCGTTTCGCTTCTGAGACATTGTTGTATGACATTGAATTAGGACAAATTCAAATAGGATGAACAGCATGTACGATTTTCGCAAATGACTTCTTTTTAAGGAAACTGACCCGGTTCGCTACTTCACCTTCAACATCCGTGATGTCAGCCCATAATACCGGGTGAACTAGGTGCCATGTCAGTGCTTTCCTTCATTTCATGTCGGCTACGCTGAACTGGACGGAAAACACGAATTATTTACATGGCCGTTTCGACTGACGAAGTTTCGCTCAGTGCGGTGGTACCAACCCGGCCGGGATAAACCCTACCACCTAGTACGGTAAGAGAGGAACCTACAGTTTAAAGTGGAATCCGAAGCACGGTCAGCCTCCCACGGTCGAGCGGTCACCCATCCAAGTACTGACCGCGCTCAGCGTTGCTTAACAACAATCGACCGACCGCACCAGTGAGCTACCGAGGCTGGCAGACTTTGAACTGGACTTCGAAAATGAACAGATTTTAGTTACCGGGGCTGACAGAATATTCCTTAGCCCATTCTCAATTTTCGCAATTTACTTAGGCGCAACTGTGGCGTCTGGCTCAAAAATATAGAACGTCTAATAAACAACGAGAAATTGTCTCTGCCATCCGAGTATATTTTATCTACGTCTCAGATCAGAAGGCGGTTTGTGCGAGACGTTCCATTTCTGAAAATTTCCATGACAATGGAAGCTGGATGTAACGGCGTTCTGTCTGTTCGCCGTTATCTTGGACGCGAAGAATTCTATATTAGAGGCGTTATTGCCTAGTCGAACGGGGGAAAAAATTGGCGAGCTCAGTCGTGTGCTATTCGTACAGTTTACCGGAAGACAATTTTTAGGGTTCCGTAAACGTACGAGACCTTATAACTACGACTACGCCTAGTCCTACCTTTGAAGGGCTGCTAAAGGCAGTCTGTTGAAATTTTCACAAAATATGTGTTGTTATGGCGAATATTAAGAAAGATTGAACGTTCAATCTTTCATTTGAAAGTTCATTCAGAGGGGGAATGCTGCGTCCGTCCTAGGGACAATGTGTTTGGCCCTATAGAGGAAATCTTTTATTTATAAGTTGTGTTTATTAATTTGTTTTATCATATAAATTATTCAAGTGTAAATGTCTATATAGGTATTTTAGACGAAGTTTTTATATTACCCGGTACCTGGACCAGTATCCTAATCACGAGATTTAACCTACTACGCTACGCCGTGTTCTCCGCATCATTTTATATGGGAAAACGGAGCAGCGCCTCTAGTGATAGATTTGCGAACTTCGTTTCTCCATACAAAATGATGAGGAGAACACGGCGTAGCGTAGTAGGTTAAATCTCGTGATTAGGGTACAGATCGGGCATGTGCTCAAAACCGATCAAGTGCGTCAAGTACCCGTAACCGACGAGCATGCATGAAGAACATTATGAGAGTGGAAGAGGCGGCAGATGTGTGTCGGAATCGTGGCACGTGGAGATCCGTTGTCTCTGCCTAGCCCACCGGGAAATAGGCGTGACGTTGTATGTATGTATGTATGGCAGCAGCTCTATAATTTTAATTTCTTTGCATGAATGCCCCGGAGCATTTTCAGACCGCATCGGCCCTCAGACCAGAGATAAAAAGGTCTGCGATCCTGCTGTTAAGAAAAAAATCCACTATGGTCTGGAATTGCGTTTGTGAGACACACTTAGTCCGAATGTATCTGTCCTTTATAGCCTTTACCATTGTCCTTTAGATATTATCCACTGTTATCCAGTAATTATGTCATCTTAATATAAAGAGTCCCTGGGCGTCTTACAGATGGCACGACATGGCATATTTCACCTAGAAAAGAACAATTTTTTTTTGTGACAACGGATTTTCTCACAAATCACGCCTATTTATATAAACTTGAAAAAAAAAGATAAAAATAAAAGATTATCTAAATACAAACCTTCATCCGAATCGATGGAGCTATTTCCGAGAAAAAATTCTATATTTATATAGATGCAACATAATATATACATACATATATACCACACACTGATGTATACCGTCAATCGGGGTAAGCAGATTTATCGGTGTTGTGCTGCAAGTACTCTTGTAAATTACAGCACAACACCGACTACCACTTTTAGCGATGTATTAAGATACCTAACGATCAAGCAGCAAGTAAGGCACGAAAAAATACCCACCAGCTGAATGTCATATTTATATAGTTGGATACAATATTAGCTCATAGTAATAGGATAGAGATACATTTATTATATTCTTTATTGCTTTTAAAAACATAATTTCCAATCTCCGCTAGACATTCTCAAATGTTATAAGGAACTCGCTAGTAAATATATATAATGCTAGCTTTTTCACGCGGCTTCGCTCGCGTGAAATTCATATTTAAAAAGAAGATAGTAAGCAAGCACGCTACTGTACTTAGCGTAACCGGAACAAAATTTTTTTTATATTTTTTTATAGCTTATATTGTGTCCCGTATAGGTAAATGAGTGTTTGTAGGTACTAAGTTTCATCGAATTCGCATGATCGATTTAAGAGTTATGGAGGAAGATACATACATACAGAAAATATTTCTAAAAATTGTCAATTCAGTTTTAGTTTCATACATAGTCTATAAAAACAATATCTCATAAAACAAAGTAACTTACTCCACGACCATCCCTTACAGATTTATTATTAGTATTGATACAATATTAGCTCATAGTAATAGGATAGAGAAAAATTTATTATATTCTTTATTGCTTTTAAAAATATAATTTCCAATCTCCGCTAGACATTCTCAAATGTCAAGGTTGTGGAACCCGCTAGTAAATATATATAATATTATTATGAATCTCTCAGTAAAATCACATTGATTGAAATCGCACAATTTCTCCGTACTTTGTAATTTTCTCTAAAAACTAAAACCAGCATCTGCGGGTTTGATAGCGCCCGCTTCCTACAGCTGTAAAACTGAAGGCGTATACCTAATCTAATTACCCGCGTCTAGTACAACTGTGGTACAATTCCAGAGGGCCGATTTAGTAGCAGAGAACTTTACAAATCGACTATGTACATACATACGAATATTTCGAGTACGTGTAAAGCCATAGAATGCCTAAATTAAAACGACAGTATGAAGAGGAAACTAACAAAAAAAAAATAAACGCCCTTTTGTTTCATACCTGGATGGACAAGTATGTATGATTGTATGTTTTTTATATTTTATATATTTAGCCCAACGTGTAGGTATCATGTCCCTGCCCTGTCCGCATTGTGCGGAGGTGGAAAGGGGACGGCGGGATCGCGTCAAGCAGGGTCAGAATTATCAATTTATATCTACCAATAAAGTTTGAACTTGTCTCCAAGATCTATCGTATGTCCAAACGTATATACCTACATACATACATACCACACGCTCTATCCCGCCAATCGGGATAATCAGAGTAATCGGTGTTGTGCTGCAAGGACTCTGGTAAATTACAGCAGTGGAAGGACCGTGCCAAGGTGAGACGTGACTAACCTGTCGCTCTTTAGCACGGCATCTTGTCCTTATCCCTTTACTGTCACCGTTTACGACAAGCACGGGGAGTGATGCAGTGGGGCTATTACATAAAATAACCGCTTATTGGATTAAGAAGAAGACACACAACAGTAATACAAAATACATCTTTTTTTTTATTGCTACCGAACTGGGTGGCTCTGCCCGAGGTCGCAACCTCAGGCGCAGCCAATTTCACCCCCGAGGAGGTGCCAGTCCGGCTTGGAGGTGGACCAATGTTGCTGGGGAGAGGCTATTAACCCGCGATTTGAAGATCCGTGGATTGTAGGAGTGGGGGAAGACATCTACATAACAATTTGGAAGAAAAACAATAAAAACAGAATAAATATTTTAATTACATACTTCATTACTTTCTTTCATCCAATGGGCGAGGTTATTGCCCTGTGGCAATCACTTCCAGCTTACCCACTGTTATTTTTAAGTACCGGCCCCCGCACCAAACTTATATGTATGTGTGTATATATTCTTTATTGAACACCAATGTATACAAATGTGGCACAATAGGCGAGCTTAATGCCGTGAGGCATTCTATTCTATAGAATAACCCAAAGGTAAGTTATAACTTACCTTTGGGATGTGGGAGAAGTATATCCAGGCGAACAAGAATAGTTTGTGGCAATGTATTAAGCAGTAACCGTGTCACTGCTTTGTGGAAAAAATCAAAATTTTACTCGAAATAAAGACTCGATTCTCTTGTTAGCTACTGAATCGCCTCCTTGCTCGCTCTCCGAAGACGTCCGACGGCGGACAGACGTCGTCTGAAACACGATTAGTGGAAATAAAATTATTGCAGGATAGGGAAAATCAATTAACTCTAATAGCCTGGAAAAAGGTCAGAGTTTAACCGGTTTTAAAATGAAGGTAGGAGTGATTACGACATCACTTCTTTTGGCTTCTGAAGTTCCGACTTAATGAAGATTGAAGCTGATCATTTTTTGTAACGGTAGCCCGGAATTTAAGTGCTGTCGGTTTGGCTTTCGTATTTTTAAGATCTGAATAATTGAAATGGGCCGGTAAGCTGGAATTTTCTCCCTGCCTAGTGCCCATGTCCCCCCCCCCCCCCCCCCCCCCCTCTAAGTACAGTCTCGGAGGGGAGTGAATAGGCACATGTCAGGCGGGCCCGGCATTCGTAATCTCCGTAATCCTAAGTGGAATGTGGGTGGAATTATGTCCCGTGTCGCGCCCCGTATAAAGAGAAAATAAAAAAAAAATTAACTCAGAAACGGCACTGACAAATAATCAAATCAAAATCAAATCAAATAATTTTATTTACACACATTAGTATACAATTTTAACAACCAGTGCTCAATTATATCTAGTGGTATCGTCAGTTTAACACTTTACATTTTCATTGCACATTATTTATTACATTTAAAATGTTATGTTATAATATTAAACAATTTTAGATCATAAAAAGTTTTCTCTTTCAGCCACTTATTTAATTTTGACTTAAATATTCGTATATTTGTATTGTTTTCTCGCAATTCTTTCGGTAATTTATTATATATATTAATGCTGTTGAATATGACACTTTTTTAAAATTTTTCTGTTCTATGGTTTTTCTGTTGAATGTTCTTTTTGTGCCTGGTTAGATATTTGTGGTCTAAACAATTGTACTCCTCAGGGTTGTTTTTTATGTACAGAGCCGTTCTTTGCACATAGACATCGTACATTGTTAATATTTTCAGGTGTTTAAATAATGGTGTACAGTGTGCGTCCCACTTAGAGTGCGTTATTATTCTAACTGCCTTCTTTTGTAGTCTGAACACCCTGCCGGCCTCCCTCGAGGCACCCCAGAACTCTATTCCATAGCTCATTATCGAGTAGAAGTAACCAAAGTAAGCGCTGGTCAGAGTGTTCAGATCACAGTTTTTAGATAAAGTCTTCAAGCAGAAGCAAGCTTTGGTTAATTTATCGCATACTTTCTCGATGTGTTCCTCCCAGCGTAGATTTGAATCCAGTGTGAACCCCAGAAACACTGTCGACGATGCGAACTGTATAATTTCGTCATTGTACTTAACAAACAGATTTTCCGCCGCCGCTTCGCTTTCCCGATTAGTTATCGTAAAGTTAATGCAGTGTGTTTTTGTACTGTTTAATATTAAACCATTTGCTGCAAACCATTTTCCTATTTCGTTAATAATGTTTGTCATTTTCATTATTAGTGTCTGTATACAACCATCTGTCACAATGACGTTAGCGTCATCGGCATACAGTACTATCCGATCACTTAAATTTGACAATGTAGCATGTTTCGGAAAATCGTTTATAAAGACTATAAATAATAGGGGAGCGAGTATAGAGCCCTGTGGTACTCCATACTCCATTTCAAAAGATTGTGATATGACTGTATCTACAGTGCTTTTGTGAGTATTTGAGTATGGAATACTAGTATTAAATGTTCTTTTACTGAGATATGATTTAAACCACTGCAAGGCTACCCCTCTCACACCGTGATGTTCCATTTTTTGAAGTAATATAACGTGATTGACTAGGTCAAACGCCTTGGAGAGGTCCACGAAAATCCCTGCAGCACGTTTTTTGTTGTCAAGTGCTTGAACAATTGCATTCGTCAGATCATGTGTGGCAGTTGAAATGGATTTTCCGGATCTAAAGCCATGTTGATTTGTGGATAGTATGTTACATGCATCTAGAAACCTCGTTAGACGTATGCACATAGCCTTCTCAAAAACTTTTGAGAAGGCTGGTAATATTGATACTGGCCTGTAATTTTCTGGTAATAATTTCTCACCCTTTTTAAACAGTGGTATTAATTTTGCCTTTTTTAGTTTATTTGGAAAATAGCCCTTTTCAAACGACTTATTTATTAAGTATGTCAGTATACCTAATATCGGCTTAAAACTTTTGTATAAAACATTGACAGATATACCATTTATGTCTTGTGTATGTTTTCTTTTTAGCGACAATATAATCAGTTCAATATCCGTTTCCGTAAATGGTACTATTGTTAACGATGAACTGTTTGGTGGTCCTGTTGCTTTTAATATGTCTAGCGCCTTTGCGTTGATGTGCGGTAGGGATTCAACTAAAGTTTTGGGTATGTTTTGATAGTATGAACCAAACATTTCTGCAACTACATATGGGTCCTCAATAATTTCGCCATCATGTCTTTTTAATTTAATATTGGGTACTTCTTGGTTTCGGGTTTTTCCTGTTTCTTGCTTAACAATTTGCCAGATTGTTTTAGATTTGTTATCACTGCTGTCTATAGTCTTTCTTATGTAGTTTGATTTGTCTATGTTTAGTTGTTTGTCATAGTTAAATTTTAGTCTCTTTAATATTTTATGGTATTCTTTGTCCTCAATTTGTTGTCCTAATGGTGTACAAATTTTCGTAATAAACATTTGGTGTGCACGCAGTTCATTTGTAGCAGCGCAAATGCGAGCACAAACACGTCTGAAAGATATAGGCATATTTTCACCCATCGATTTTCACCCGACGCAAACGAAAATTTATGAGTGTAACTTATGTGAACCGCGATGTGATATCGCTGAAATCGTGAAAATCCTCAACGCACTGCTACTATTGACTTCCTATAGCCACATGCACCGCTAATATTTACTTCCTATTTAGCCACATGCACCGCTTATATTGACTTGCTATAGCCACATGCACCGCTACTATTGATTTCCTACAGCCACACGCACCGCTACTATTGACTTTCTAAAGCCACACGTACCGCTACTATTGATTTCCCACAGCCACACGCACCGCTACTATTGACTTTCTACAGGCACACGCACCGCTGTCCGCTACTAATGACTTTCTATAGCCACACGCACCGCTACTATTGACTTACTATAGCCCCACGTTCCAGCAGGTCAGTGGCGGCATCGTCCAGTCCTAATACCTATTTTTCTAAACGTGGTGGTGGGTGTTCTGCTGTAATTCACGTTTGTGAGTTCTTGCAGCGCAACACCGATTGCTCTACTTACCCTGATTGTTCGGATACAGCGTGATTGCATGGAAATCATTTATGTATGGTATGGTTTTAAATAATATTAAGTCTCACCCACATTTAGGTCGTTCACTGTATTAAAACAAGAAACAACATAATACTGCCGGTCTCGCCAAGATGGCTCAGGCCATTTCCCGCTCTAAGAGTCGACCTTTGCCCCTAGAAATAGTTTTTATCTTCTCGAGCGACCCCAAAAATGTCTTTGACCCAACCCTGTGAACGGTCTAAATGCGTGCGCGACAAATGATACGGCCCACTACGCTGCTCCTTGCTCGATAAAATTAATAGAATTACAAAAACAATTTTTATTATTATGTTAATTAACGGCCAAAGGTTAGCTCTGGCATGGCAGCTAGTACACCAAGGTGTTATGGGCTGAAATCAGGGATGTTGTTGGTGATGCAGCAGTTTCAGTTTCAGCAGTGTCAGTATCCATAAAAATAATTTTAATTAATCAGTACCTATGTACTTACTAAATAAATTCTTCGTCTGGTCGCTTTAGACTCTCAACATCTTTTACTGGAATTACGTCAGTTCCCGCCCAATTGCATCTCTTCAGAGGGAATAGATGCGTGATGGATGTTGTAGATATATTCTATACTAGCTTTTAAACGCGGCTTCGCTCGCATGAAATTCGTAATTAAAATGCCGGAACTGAATTTTATTTATCCTATCCTGTGTCTCGTATGTGCTTGTACTTAGTTTCATCGAATTCGGATGATCGGTTTAAGAGCTGTGGAGGAAAATACATACATAGAAAAATATTTCTAAAAATCGTCAATTAAGTTTTAGCATCCTACATAGTCTACAAAAGCAATTTCTCATAAATCAAAGTAACTTACTCCATGACCATCCCTTACGGATTTATTATTAGTATTGATATATGTATGTATTTTCTTAATTCTTGTTTCATCAATAAGTAGTTTCTTGTAGGTTGAGCTCATCTAAATATCCAGTCATCACTTTTGTTACAATTTTTGCAATTTATATTGCAGCCTGTTGTTGCAAAACTTGTATGTTTATGTCTGTTTCTATACAATTTGTGTATACTAGTAGGGTTTTTGCTATTATTCCTGTAGTTCCAACTATTTTAGGTATGATTTTGCCATTTGTTTTCCACAACCTTTGTATTTCGATTTTAGAGCTTAAATACTTCGTAAAATATTTTTTTTTATATTTTCGAAATGAACACTGACATCAATGAGGTATGTTTCGTGGTTGATGTTAATTCAACTGTATATATTATGTCAGGTCTATTGTTATGCAGCGGGTAGTCGGTGAGACAACGGGTAATTCCCAAATAATTTTGGTTTCTTAATTTTCAATTACACGTGATTCGCTGAGCGGAGTCTTCCACCATGTCTGAATTTTCGAATTTGTGTTTGTTCCTTACCTAACCTAACCTAATTTAACAAAATGACACATCAGCAACCCTTAAAAAGTAATTTATGTTTACGCTTAGTAATTTTTTTTTGTGTAATCCGGTATGGGTGGCTGAGTCAGAGGGGCCAAATCACATGCTCTGAATAGCCAATACCACCTCCGAGAAGGTAGGTGCCATACCGGAGACTTTCCTGGATTGCTGGCTATACTGGACTAGAAGAGAACACAACCGAGGCTGCTATGCGGCCATCTTACATCCAGTACGGTGGTACCAACCCAGTCGGCTACAATTTGAGCCTACCACCTAGTAAGGGACAAGGGAAGGGACCTACAGTTTTACACCGGTTCCGAACGGTGAAGCAGCAGGTGTAGGTATGCACGTAAATTTTTTCGTCAGAAAAAACTCATTGATACACGGCCACCGGATTCGAACATCGGACCTCCTGCATGAGAAGCCTATGCCCAAACCACTCGGCCACCCGCCGCTTAGTTAATTAAAGGCGTCGGGTGACCGAGTTAAATTTTTTTACTTAACGGTCCCCCGACGACTCTAATTAACTAAGCGGAAATTATTTTTTATACATTGTAAGGGTTGCTGATGTGTCGAGTTTTTTTTATTTGGAATTTTTTTAAACAGATTCGGATATTTACTCGAAAACGTTCAAAATACTCTTTTGAGCAAATATCGGAATCTAAGGAAACTAATTAAAGTGTATATACCAAAATATAGAAATTCGTTAAATCTATAAATCGCAACTCCTTTCAAAGTGTTCTTTTAAATGGTGCGAAATATCGAAAAGTACATTCTAAACGAGGTCTTTTTAAGTAGGTACTCAAACTAAACAAATTTTAACTTCCATCAAACAAGAAAATGAGGATTAAAAAACTTCTGAAAGCCGCTTTAACATCTCAAACATGAATTCAGAGTTATTAATAAGAGAAGTTTATAAGAAAAATATTATTTTCTTTTTGTGATTCGAATCAAACGCAAAAAGCGGCCAAGTGCGAGTCGGGTTCGCGCGCCGAGGTTTCCGCATCACAAAAAAAAAACTTAATTTTTTACTTTTAAATTGTTTTTGTTGTATAGGTACTCATTGCACATAATGTAGCCATGCTATATTTAAATGTTTTATGTAAATGTAGCATTGCTTAAACCGCACTGAATGAAGGTCGCTCGAAACAGCTATGAAAATGGTTCGTGTTTTCCGTCCAGTTCAATAGAGCCGGCACAACAAAATGGAAGCACTCACATGGCATCTAGTCACTAAAGTGTTATATGCTGACATTACGGAAGTTGTAGGTGATGTAGCCAACTGTGTCATAAGAAAAACAAAATTATTTTAGGATTTTTAAGTTAAGACAGACCAGAGTGATCCCCTAAGGAATTTAAAGAAAACTAAAACAAAGAAAATACAGTTTATTATATAAGATTTTTTTTATGTAATCCGGTTTGACTGGCTGAGTCGGAGGGGCCAAAGTACATGCTCCGACCAGCAAATATCATCTCCGAGAAGGTAGGTGCCATACCGGAGACTTCCCTGGATTGCTGGCTATACTGGACAAGAGGAGAACACAACCGAAGCTGCTATGCGGCCATCTTACCTGCAGTAAGGTGGTGCCAATCCAGTCGGCTACAATTTGAGCCTACCACCTAGTAAGGGGCAAGGGAAGGGACCTACAGTTTTACACCGGTTCCGAACGGTGAAGCAGCAGGTGTAGGTATGCACGTAAATTTTTTCGTCAGAAAAAAAACTCATTGGTATACGCCGACCGGATTCAAACCTCGGACCTCCCGCATCAGAAACCGATGCCCAAACCACTCGGCCACCCGCCGCTTTATTTTTATTGTAACAAAAAAGAATAGTTTTTTCTAACAGTTATTTTTATTTTCTACTGTAAAACTTAGTACTGATTAACTTTAAGTCTTACATTTAACTACATATATACAACTCTCAAGCATCAATAAACATCTGTAAAATAAAAATATCGCGCTTGTGATCGTGAACTGTGTTTGAAGCAACAAGGTATTTGCTATCTATCGAACTACTCCTTTTGGAAAACGTTTCACTTACCTACTTAAAAAGTTTTTCCTAGTCGCCGCAACTTTCTGTAGAAAGGAGTAGTATGCGGCAGTGCTACTCAACCCTATTCAGCCGTGGGTCAATGTGAAAAAACAATTTCAATCTACTAAAATTAGGTGTTCGATTGAACACCCTGAAAATAAATCGTCCCCTTATTGAAATCCGAGATCCAACAAATATTGAGCAAGGCGATGTTTTGGAAGAAAGAATTAATCGTTTTGGTTAAAGGTTTAAAAACGAAACGGACTCACGGTTCTAAATAGAAATAATTTCGTAAGTGAAATGAATATTTTTCTTACAGATATCAGATTTTTCTCATTATTGATGGTATGTTTTAAACTTGGGTGTTTTTCTTTCTTAAAAAAAATATTTCTTAAACTTTAAAATGTTTGATCTGACCATCACGTTTATTTGTTTACACGCCCAATATTTTTCTGTCATTATTACCTAAGCGAGCATTTATGTGTATGCCAATATACGAATCACACAATAATAATCGTACTTGGCTAAAATTTTGGGGTAATATTTTTACGTAATTATGAAAGAATTCTAAGTCTGTGTTAAAAATATTGTTCGAAATAATTTTTTTTGATAGTAACCAAAAAAAATTGTTTTTTTCTAATTTTAAATTGGTTCTTCACTTTTATAAAATAAAATATTATAAATAAAATAAAAAAGTTCTTTATTTAGGCACTTGGTGTATTTTCTATTCCCGTACTGCCCCAGAAATTGAAGTTTAATGAACACAATTTGCCCAAATTTGCCCGTTGCTTAACAACAGTCGACTGACCGCACCCAGCTACCGAGGCTGACGAATTTCCTTATCCCTTAGTCCACTTTTACGACATACGACGATGCAGTGGGGCTTTTCTTTTCAAGGACCGACCCCACACGGTACAAAAGTATAATACTCATGCAAGTCTTTGCGTGTAACCAAGCATTTAGCGAGGTCGCACGTCTCCAATTTATGATGCCGAGCGGACCGCACTACGCCCGCGACGTTCAAGTTGAAAACCCTTGGCTGGGTCGCGCGCGAGCGAAGGCAGGTACGAGTATCTCTCCCCCAGGCGCCGTAAGCACGTCGCGGCGCCGCCCACTTTTCAAGAACCAACTTTACAGGTGTTAAGCGGATGTTGAGGTCATAATTTGAAGTGCGCACGGCCCACCAGAGCGTCGTTACCGCCTCTTATTATAAATCCACTCTATTTGGGCTCGCGGCGCGTCTTCGGGGGCCCTGTTTCTCGGACCCTCGGCAGGAGTTGATTAAATTTTTAGCGGTCCAGAGACGGAGTTTCCGAACTTTTTCTATGGCGATGTTCGTGTGGCTAGACGTTGCTCTGTGGAACCAGCATCCCTTATTCCCTGCCACCCGTCCTATCTCCGCATGACTCGTCGCAGAGAGACTCAGCACCCTTTTGTTGTTGACATTGGGCTTTTGAGAACCCATCGGTTCTCTAAATTGTTTCTTTGTCGCACCGCTAGAGTGTTGAACTGTCTTCCGGCGAGTGTATTTTCTGAATCCTTTAACCTGGGTGTCTTCAAGCGTCGTATTAACGGGCTAGACAGCCTAGCAACAGTCCGCAAATCTGCTGGCATGGCACCTAACTGAGCGTGGTTTCAAGTTGAGGGGAGAGGTGATTTTGGCTCTGTCGACTGCACCATTGGTCTTTCGGCACATGCTGGTTCACATAAAAAAAACACGTGTTTGAGGGTTGCCCCCAGACCGATCAGACGAAGTTGAGGGCGATTTAGGAGCCCAAAATAAACAAGTTTGCGGTCGCGAGGTCGCCGCGGGACATAAAGCCTCCTTTAAAAGGGATCAAACTAAGTATTTTCTCGCTCCACGTTTTTCACTTGAGAAACAATTTGGATTGTTGTCGTGCTAAATTACGTTGTATTGCACTGTTGAATGACATCTTTCTGGGATAACCTTAACAAAACGATCGTTCTGGTGACCCAGGGGCGCTGCGAAAAATTATATTATATGTACACAATATCTGAAATCAAGCCTAATTAAATTTACTTTTTTTTTTATGGGAAGCACAACACGTCATAATATGGCGCGCGCCAGACTAACTCAGAGGTGCAGTCCGACGACGGCGCCCACGGACATTCGGATAGGTACGGGAGCTGCGAATACCATGTCGGCCGGCTAGATGCAACTTCACATTATGTTTTAAGGACCCCAGACTGTACATTAGAGGAAAGGATGCAGGTGGGAGTGCATTCCACATGTTGCTAACCATGTACAACGGAAAATAAAAAAAATACTTTATATAATAACTATCATTCGATCAGTAAATTGAGCAAGAGAATCGCATGTACTTGGTGCTAAAAAAATATGAATTTGATTCAATTTTCCTTAACAATAATTCTTTTTTTAAGCTTCCTTATCCTTACCTATAATAAAATCCAACGTCTGCTTTCTGTCTGAGTGTCTGAGTGTCTGAGTGTCTGAGTGTATGTCTGACACTCAGTCTGTCTGTCCGCTTATAACTCGAGAACCACTGAACCGATTTTAATAAAAAAAAATCTACGGATAGCTTGATTCTTCCCATCAACTATGGGCTACTTACTATCACGCTAAATGGCTTATGAGGTTAGCAGTGAAGTGAAATATGAGAGCGGGCGGAGCCTGCGGGCACAGCTTGTATATTATAATTTTAACCTGTTGGCAATTATTTTGATGCTACTGTATTTGTCAGCCTCGATAGCTCAGTGGTGCAGATAGTCAACTGTCGCTATTGAATGTTAAGCAACGCTGGGTGCGGTCAGTACTTGGATGGGTGACCGCTGACCGTTGGAGGCTGACCGAGGTTCGGATTCCTCGTAAAACTGTAGGTCCCTTCCCTCCTAATATTACTTGGTGGTAGGGTTTAACCCGCCCGGGTTGGTACTACCGCACTGAATGAAACGTCGTCGGTCTAAACGGCTATGTAAATAGTTTGTGTTTTCCGACCGACGAGTGTAGCCGGCACGATCAAAGGGGGAAGCTCTGACATGGCACCTAGTTCACCCGGTGCTATGGGCTGACATCACGGACGTTGCAGGTGATGTAGCCAACCGTGTCAGATTCCATAAAAAAAAAAAAAAAATTTTAAAAATTATGGGGCAATAAAATTGACGACACATTTTGTCAATTTTATTACGTTTAAAAATTTTAGCTATAAAAATAGTAGTGCCATTACTCTTGTTGCTCTTGCAATATACATATAAGGTCTTTCATTAGTAGGAAACGATACGCTAAGGGGTGTGTGTGTATCAGATACTGATCACGCTCCCATACCAATTTTTTTTACGATATAAAAAACCTACTCACTTCTCAAATTTAATACGTGAAGGGCGCGTATTTCAACCAGATATCACCTTAATAAGTATGTTTTTTTGATAGTTATGATTTATAGACCCCTTAGCGTATCGTTACCTACTATTGAAAGACCTTATAATATTAGATACCTCAGTATAACAAGTGAATAATACAAGACGAATCCAAGTGCGCTGTAGATCTCAAAGGATAATACCCAAATTACAAATAGGTACAAATACCTAACTAGGCACAAATATGTTTTCTTCAAAGAAAATACAACGTTATTCTTTCTTTATCAAATTAGCTACAAACACATGATATTCGAGTATTATTTTCATACAAAATAGAAGTTTTTTTTTCTTCTCTTTGAAGTAAGCTTCTAAATAAGCAACGTGGCCACGGAGAAAAGAGGTAGAGAGGCGTCGGGCTAAGCAAACTGCATACGTGCTCACCAACTGGGAGCATACGTTCCTTTGTCTACATACTTTCTGTGTACTTTTCAGTCAGCAATAACACTCGCCTCTACCTAATTTCTCCTCCAACGTACTTTATGTCGTCATCCCACCTGGCAGGGAGTCTTCCCTTCTAATTCCCATGTACTTTTGTTTTAGCAATAACACTCACCTCTACCAATTTTCTCCTCCAACGTACTTTATGTCGTCGTCCCACCTGGCAGGTGGTCTTCCCTTCTACTTCTCATATAGTTTTGAATTAGCAATAACACTCACCTCTACCAATTTTCTCCTCCAACGTACTTTATGTCGTCGGCCCACCTGGCAGGTGATCTTACCTTCTGATTTTCATGTACTTTTTAGCCAGCAATAACACTTGCCTCTATCTATTTTCTCCTCCAACGTACTTTATGTCGTCGTCCCACCTGGCAGGTGGTCTTCCCTTCTACTTCTCATGTAGTTTTGAATTAGCAATAACACTCGCCTCTACCTATTTTCTCCGTGAGCGTGACTTACCATATAAAACACCACAGCCACCAAGTTATAATACACGGCTTTCGTTAGGGAAATGAAATACGAGTATATGTAAAATTTCACGGTTGCCTCGTTCCATCCCTCTGTTATTTATATCGTGGTTTTGTTCAATGTCTCTGCTTTTGAGATTTATATCCCATCCTTCTTCCTATTCCATCGTAATATCGTTGAGAATTAAAAAAAAAAGGCCTCACCACGAACTTGATGTTTTTTTTTTTATGGAAACTGACACGGTTGGCTACATCACCTACAACATCCGTGATGTCAGCCCATAACACTTCGGTCGTGCCGACTACACTGAACTGGACGGAAAACACAAACTACGAGTATTTACACAGCCGTTTCGACCGACCTTTCATTCAGTGCGGTGGTTAAATCCTACCACCTAGTAATATAAGAAGGGAGTCATATCCCTTAGTCGCCTTTTACGACATACACGGGGAGAGATGCAGTGGGGCAATTCTTTTAAAGTAGTGGCCCCACACGGTACAACTGCTGTTTTTTTTATGGGTCGCTGTGCCGAGAGACCAAAGGTGCAGTAGACAGAGCCAAATTCATCACTCCTCGCGAAACCGCGCTCAGTTAGGTGCCATGCCAGCAGATTTGCGGACTGTTGCTAGGCTGTCTAGCTCTTTAATACAACGCTTGAAGACACCCAGGTTAAAGGATTCAGGAAATACACTCGCCGGAAGACAGTTCCACACTCTAGCGGTGCGACAAAGAAACTATTTAGAGAACCGATGGGTTCTCAAAAGCCCATGTCAACAACAAAGGGTGCTGAGTCTCTCTGCGACGAGTCATGCGGAGATAGGACTGGTGGCAGGGAATAAGGGATGCTAGTTCCACAGAGCAGCGTCCGTGATAGTATCTGTAAAACAGACTAAGCGAACCCACCTAGCCTAGCATGCGATCGGCCATCTGGCCGGTTGAATAACTAAATTCTTCATCTCCAAGGTACGGTTCGGGCTCTGCCATTTCTGTAACCTTTAGGAATCGGTTAAAAAAACCGCATGTGTATTGGACGGCGTTCGTCGTCGCCGGCCGGCCCGATTCCAGACTTCTCAATTATTTACCCCGCGTAGCCAACTCCACGCCTCCCCCCTCCCCCTCCCTCTCTCTCTGACAGTAACCCTCCCCCCTTCCTCCCTTCCGCCGCCGCCTGGAGTTTCCCGACAGGCCGCAACAAGCCTTCCGCCCATCGATGTAGGCGAGAGAGGAAACGGTGCATTTTTCTATTAATACAATTAAGTAGAACTATTTTCGAATGTTGTTTTTTACACCCGACGCAAAAATAGGGGTGTTATGAGTTTGTTATGAGTGACTATGTGACTGTCTGTGGCATCGTAGCTCGCAAACCGATGGGCCGATTTGGATTCCCTAACCGATGGGCCAATTTGGATGCTGTTTTTTATAAGAAAGCTGGTTTAACCTGGATAGTTCTTAGCTATGTATGATGAAGATCAGGTCAGCCGATTCGAAGATCATCGACACTTTTCCTAATTGGTGAAGGGATCTCTGCTGTAAAATGGAAATTAATTACACTTTCACTCGTCGCCTTAAAGTAAGTAAACGAAAATTATTACAAAACTAATTTATGTAGGTACTTGTAACCTTACTTTCGTAACCTAACAAAATTATTTCAGGTTCAGATTACGTTTTTTAATAAAAAGCTTGAAATCAAAATTAAAAAAAAAAAACCCCCGAAACACCAATTACCCTCAAAAATTAAAAAAATATTTCCTCTTCGTTAATAAAAATCGTCGGGAGACCGCTAAGTAAAAAAAAATTAACTCGGTCTTCCGAAAATTAACTAAGCGGAATTTATTTTAACTTTTTGAGGCTTTTTAATGTATCGGGGGATTTTAAATTTGTAATATAATTTTTTTATATATGGGTTTGCAGTATTTTCCGACTATATTCACATAGTTTATTTGCTGTACTTAGAAATGAAATATTGTGAATATGAATTATGTGTGCCTTACTTGCTGCCTGATAGTTATCTTGTCCGAATACTTTGCTAAACGTGGTGGTCGGCGTTGTGCTGTAATCTACCAGAGTACTTGCTGCACAACACCGATTATTCTGCTTACCCCGATTGTCGGGATACGGCGTGTGGTGTGTGTATGTGTGTGTGTGTGTGTGTGTGTGTGTGTGTGAATTATATGTGTCAACTAGCTGTGCCCGCGGCTCCGCCCGCTCTCATATTTGACTTCTCTGCTAACCTCATAGGCCATTTAGCGTGATAGTAAGTAGCCTATAGTTGACGGGAAGAATCAAGCTATCTGTAGATTTTTTTTTATTAAAATCGGTTCAGTGGTTCTCGTGTTATAAGCGGACAGACAGACATACATACATACATACAGACAGTAGACGTTGGATTTTATTAAAGGTAAGGATTATAAAAGTCGTAATACATTAAATCAGAAAATAATTATAGTTATCTAATAAAATACCGGATATCTTATCGCGCACTCCGAAGTGTATGTCATGTCGGCGCCCGCGCTCGGCTCCTAAAATAACAAACCGGGCCTTGTAAAATATGAACAAAGCGAGTCCGACCTCACAGCACGACCCAGCCCCAGCCAACCCCACCGCTCCTGCCACCCCACCGCCCCAATATCGCCCGCACTAACCTCCCCCCCCCCCCCCCCCCTTGTATAAATCATATCGCGATTGATTTCAAACCATAAGTCGATGGCCCTGATCAAACTGATTTCATTCTCAGACGTATATACGAGTGACGTACTAGCTGTGCCCGCGGCTTCGGTCGCGGTAAAGGAATTGGTCGACTTTTTTCCCAACTGCGTTCACTTCCGATGCCACTTTTTTTTATGGTAACCGACACAGTCGGCTACATCAAAATCAAAATCAAAATCAAAAATCAAAATCAAAAATCTTTATTGCTTTTTTTGCAGCTTTTTTACAGTTTCTTCCATTACGGGTTTTTTGAGTATGCAAAATGCCTGAATGGGCGTACAATACAGCCTTCACATGCATAGAGCCATGCAAGGCTGGCTTTACAAATATAACTTTTACAATGTATCCATAAAAATAAAAAATAACTAAAAATAAAACAATATAACCTATTCGAAAATTTGCACAAACTCGTTCACTTTATAAAAACATTTGTCTAATAACCATTTAAATAGAGCATTTTTAAATAGTTTGAGTTCAGTAATTTCGTTTATTTCCTTTGGAACATTATTATAAATTTTAACTGCCATGTAATATATACTTTTGCGATATTGTGTAGTTCTAGGTTTTGTATTTATTAGTGTATTTTTCTGTCTCGTGTTATGGCTGTGCAATTCTTTCATTGGCTTAAAATATTCTGAGTGAGTTCTAACAAATATCAAAATATCAAAAAAAATATCACCTACAGCATCCGTGCCCATAACACCGAGTGAACTAGTGGTGCCATGTCAGTGCTTCCCTTCATTTCATGTCGGCTACACTGAACTGGACGGAAAACACGAACTATTTACATAGCCGTTTCGACCGACGTTTGCTCAGTGCGGTGGTACCAACCCCGCCGCGATAAACCCTACCACCTAGTAAGGTAAGAAGGGAAGGGACCTACAGTTTGACGTGGAATCCTAACCACGGTCAGCCTCCAACGGTCGAGCGGTCACCTATCCAAGAACTGACAGCGCTCAGCGTTGCTTAACAACATTCGACCGACCGCACCACTGAGCTACCGAGGTCGACTGTTCAGCTAATTTGAATAATGCCGTGAGGTTGCATAGCAGTGGTGCCTAAACGGTCGATCGCGATCGATCGGTCGATCCCAAGAGGCCTTAGGAGGGCTTAGGTCGATCGCAGAAAACAGCAAAAAGTCACTCGTACAATAATATACCAAAAACAACAAAAAGTTGATCCACCCATGTATTTAAAACCCTAGGGGTTTTAATATCAATATTGGCTGATTAGTTTTTAAAGAAAACGCTTTCACGATTTTATTTACATTTTAATTTAAAAGTTTTGACCATTCTAAAGTTTCATCGCGGCGCGCGCGTTGTTGTCATAAAATTTATTTACATTTAACTTTCAAAGAGTCGGCCTTTCAATCCACTTCTTATATTGTTGGTTCAAACTTAACAAACTGTTACAGGTAACTGAAATAAATTGTTAATTAATGTTGTTTTGTTTAAGAATACGAGCTCGTTCAGGGTTGTTTCTTTAAGTAGAAAGTTTCATTATGTTTTTACCTGCTAGTCTGTGAATGCTAACATTTTTACCTGACAGCACGAAGCAAAAATATATGAAATAAAAAAAATCGAACCGTAGAGTTGAAGGCGGTGCTAAAGAAGGCTACACAAATCACAAAGGATATCATCCACTCATGTTTTCTTTCAAGCATCATTTTTGCTTGCTTTAGCACCGCCTTCAACTCTAGTGTTAGATTTTTTTTTATTTCATAAATTTTTGAAGGCGGTTTTTTAAATACCTAGTTTTTGATTTCACAGTTTTTTTAGTAATTTTTTTTTTTTTGCTATTAATGTACTGAGCGGAATCGCTCGGCCTTCGGCCTCGCGATTCCGCCTCGCTTTCCCATCCGATCTTGACCGAATTGAAATGGGACCACACGGGAAGCACCAGCTTTCAAATAAAAAAAAGAATCATCAAAATCGGTTCACCCAGTCGAAAGTTCTGAGGTAACAACATAAAAAAAATACAGTCGAATGAGAACCTCCTCCTTTTTTTGTAGTCGGTTAAAAATGAGGGTAATGTTTTTCGAATGTTATCTTTAAATACGAATTTCACGCGAACGAAGCCGCGGGCAAAAGTTATATAGATATATACGTGCTCTTAAACATCCTTCCTTCCTTATCCTTACCTATAATAAAATCCAACGTCTGCTTTCTGTCTGAGTGTCTGAGTGTCTGAGAGTATGTCTGTCTGTCCGCTTATAACTCGAGAACCACTGAACCGATTTTAATAAAAAAAAAATCTACGGATAGCTTGATTCTTCCCATCAACTATAGGCTACTTACTATCACGCTAAATGGCTTATGAGGTTAGCAGTGAAGTGAAATATGAGAGCGGGCGGCGCCGTGGGCACAGCTTGTATTACATAATACATTATGTATCTATAAGTACACGGCCATTTTCGATATTATGTCTCCAAGTAATTTACTAGATTAATCTTTTCGAAGAAGTAAATACTGTCCATAATAATACTGACCATTGTATTTTGGTAGGCAATGTAATTTTTTTCTGATTTCCAAATAACATTTTCTCTCGCTCGCCCTAATCCATATTGATATTCTGTATTTAGCGAAAGTACAATATTTGCTGTCGAGAGAACAGAATATATTGGTCAAGTGCGAGTTTTACTCGCGCACGGAGGGTTTCGTAGATCCGCTATACCATACATGTCAAAAAACATTTTTTTTTATTTTTTTTATGGAAACTGACACGGTTGGCTACATCACCTACAACATCCGTGATGTCAGCCCATAAAACCGGTTGAACTAGGTGCTATGTCAGTGCTTCCCTTCATTTCATGTCGGCTACACTGAACTGGACGGAAAACACGAACTATTTACATAGCCGTTTCGACCGACGTTTCATACAGTGCGGTGGTACCAACCCGGGCGGGTTGAACCCTACCACCTAGTAAGGTAAGAAGGGAAGGGACCTACAGTTTAACGTGGAATCCGAACCGCGGTCAGCCTCCAAAGCTCGAGCGGTCACCCATCCAAGAACTGACCACGCTCAGCGTTGCTTAACCATCAATAGCGACAGTCGACTGTCTGCACTCTGCACCACTGAGCTATCGAGGCTGACGAATCCGTCTATCTTTTTACAATCCTTATCCTTACCTATAATAAAATTCAACGTCTGCTTTCTGTCTGTCTGAGTGTCTGTCTGTCCGCTTATAACTCGAGAACCACTGAACCGATTTTAATAAAACAAAATTCTACGGATAGCTTGATTCTTCCCATCAACTATAGGCTACTTACTATCACGCTAAATGGCTTATGAGGTTAGCAGTGAAGTGAAATATGAGAGCGGGCGGAGCCGCGCGCACAGATTGTGTAAAATATAAAAACCTGCATCGCCATATAACAGCAGCGTGACCAATCGATTCTTAGCACGTTTCGTGTATGGGGACGCCCTTAATTTTTTACTTTTTTAACCCCCGACGAAAAAGAGAGTGTTATAAGTTTAACGTGTGTGTGTGTATGGGTGTGTCTGTCTGTGGCATCGTAGCTCCCAAACGGATGGACCGATTTGGATGTGGTTTTTTTTTTATTGGAAAGCTGGTTTTCTTCAGGATAGTCGGGATAATCGGAAAGCTAGGTTTGTAATAAAATAATCAAGTAATTAGGTAAAAAAAAAATTATCTTAAAAAGTGACTGATTTGCATGAGGTTTAATAGAATAGCACCACTGCATCTCTCCCCGCGCATGTCGTAAAAGGCGACTAAGGGATATGAATCCCTTCTTATTTTACTAGGTGGTAGGGTTTAACTCGCCCGGGTTGGTACCACCGCACTGAACGAAAGGTCGGTCGAAACAGCTATGTAAATAGTTTGTGTTTTCCGTCCAGTTCAGTGTAGCCGGCTCGACCGAAGGGAGGCACTGACGTGGCACCAAGTTGACCCGGTGTTATGGGCTGACATCACGGATGTTGTAGGTGATGTAGCCAACCGTGTCAGTTTCCATAAAAAAAAAAAAAGGTTTTCAAATAAAATATAATGAAAACTCAAGGCTGCGGGAGAATTTACTTAGCGGTCCACCGACTCCTTTAACTAAGTCAACTGAAATTATTTTAGACTTTTTAAGGATCTGGGTTTTTTTTAATTTATAATTTTTTTTTTTATTATTTATTGGCACATCCGCCGTAATAACACATATACTGTGAAAATTCCAATCGTCTACCTATTACGGACACGGTCTACATCACTCGGATGGACGGATGGACAGACAGACAGACAGACAGACGACGTAGGCTTAGTGATAGGCGTCCGTATGGATACGCAACCCTATAAACGTGGATTAATCCATTTTCGAAAGAATATTATTCGGAGAACCAATAATGCTCGTGTTGGATTAACTTTGGGAAAAGTGTATTGTGGCTTCAGTATTTTTATATTATCAAGTAATCAATCTAGATGTATCCCTAATCACGGAGGGACTTTTTTTTTATTTTTTTTTATTGAAACTGACACGGTTGGCTACATCACCTACAACATCCGTGATGTCAGCCCATAACACCGGGTGAACTTGGTGCCACGTCAGTGCTACCCTTCGGTCGTGCCGGCTACACTGAACTGGACGGAAAACACAAACTATTTACATAGCCGTTTCAACCGACCTTTCATTCAGTGCGGTGGTACCAGCCCGGGGGCGGGTTAAACCCTACCACCTAGTAATATAAGAAGGGAGTCATATCCCTTAGTCGCTTTTTACGACATGCACGGGGAGAGATGCAGTGGGGCTATTCTTTTAAAGTACCGGCCCCACACGGTACAAAGCCATTCATGATAACCCAAATGTCGACTGGAGGGGAACGCCTACGGCGTTAAGTTGTACCTTTTGCAAAATGTTAAAAGGCAATAAACATATTTTGATTTGATTTGATGACCGTTGCTCCGATGAATTGGCTTCCCTTATCCCTCCTCCGTTTCAGCCACAACCGCCGGACTCGCTCGGAACATCCATAATGTTGTTGACAGCTAACTTCTGAGAATGCATCGCTTTTCGAAATCGTTCCTGTGTCTTACGACGAAAGTAGTGCCGAGCGAAGCAAACCTACACGCTTGCCCACGCAACTGCGCGTAGCTGCAAAGCAATAATCACTTTACACTCGATCGTTTAGGTACATTTTCGCACGCAGCTATTGGCGACGTGAAACAGTAGGCTATTAAAGCCGAAGGTATGGAACTATTTCTATGGAGTGATTTATCTGTTATGAAGTAACTATTAAGTAATCTGTGGCGAAAGTAAGAAACTGTCTTCCGGTGAGTGTGTTCCCTACCACCTACCACCTATAACCTGGGGATCTTCAAAAGGCGTGTCAATAAATTAGACGACGACTTTTTTTCCGCCTCATAGCCGGAATGGCGCCATGGTCAGCGCCACTCACGCCATTTATGTATTAGTTAAAATGCTTCATATTCTTTTCGGTAGATGGCGCGGATAAACTTTTTAGTTTCTTGTATGTGGAACCCCGTGAATTTTTTACTTTTTCTTATTTTTATTATTTGTTGTTATATCGGCCGTAATATCACATATTCTGTGAAAATTTCAACGGGCTACCTATTATGGTTCAAGAGATACAGCCCTCGAACATACGGACAGACAGACAGACAGAGAGACAGCGTAGGCTTAGTAATAAGGTCCCGAACGACGGATACGGAACCCTAAAAATATCGAACTAGAATTGGGTAATGAACCCCTGAACCTATTGGCCACTAGTTGTTTAAGGTGATGTGAGACTGCGTCTATTTCGAATTTCAAGAAGTGTACCGCCAATATTACTTACCTGACAGATTCAGTTTTAATATACCTAATATGTAAAACTTCATTTATCAGCGCAGATCGTTAGCTTTTTAAAACACGATTTGAATAACTTCGTTCGATAGAAAAAAAATAATGACCATGCCTCTGAATGTAGTTATAAAAACGTATTTAAGGCAACATGACCAAATCAAGGCTTTGGAAAAAATATATTTTATTTGTTGAATATATATCAAAATCCGTAGCTTTTTACTTTTTTGTTTTGATGCGTAGTTTTGGAATAAAAAAATAAAAACCTAATTTTCACTTGCGCTAAAGTTGATTGATTTAGTTGCATCCTACTCCAACCAGCGAAAGCGGCGCCTTGAAAGAGAAGTGCACGTGTGAATAGGGTTGACAAGGCCTTAATTTCACAAGGCGCACTCTAAACGAGTTAGTTGCGTGTCCAGCAATGGGACATTACAAGCTCTAACGATGATTGTGGGTCAAGGAGATGGTTACTGAAACGATAATTACACTTTATTTTGCCTGCTATTACTATAAGCGATACAATTACTATCAATTGTTTTTTTTTTCCTCTATTTTCTCTTTTTTCGGCGTATTTTAATCTTTACTAAATAAGTACCTTGCGCCCCACTGGTAATTAAAAAGAATAGCCCAACTGCATCACTCCCCGTGCATGTCGTAAAAGGCGACTAAGGTATAAGGACAAGGTGCCGTGCTAAAGGGCGACAGGGTAGTCACCTCTCGCCTTGGCACGGTCCTTCCACCGAGTCATGCAGCAGGTGAGTCTTCATGCCCTAATTGCTGCTTGATAGCTATCTTGTCCTAATAGGTACATTGCCTAATACGTTATGGCTGGCTAAAGCGGAAGGGCAAAAGCACATGCTCCGAACAGCCAATATCACCTCCGAGTAGGTAGGTGCCATACCGGAGACATCCCTTGATTGCTAGCTAAACTAGACTAGAGGAGATCAGAAACGAGGCTGCTAAGCGGCCATCTTACATCCAGTACGGTGGTAGCAACCCAGTCGGCTACAATTTGAGCCTACCACCCAGTAAGGGGCTAGGGAAGGGACCTACAGATTGCACTGTCCATAAGACCTTGTAAAAATCGGATAAGGTTTGTGGCTAGAACGCATAAATGCCGAAAGACGAGTTTGTATTGAAGAAGCAGCCCGTGATAACTAGACCAATCTAAAGGCTAAAAACTACTGCAAAATATTTATTATTATATTAATATTTTGTCCATCGATGACACGTTTTTGGTTGTAAAATTTTATCATTTTCTATACAAACTATGCGGTAAACAAATGTCGATTTCTTCTTCCGCGTGAACTTTAAAGACTTGATCTCAGGACTAAAGAGAATTGGAATAGAATTTTTATAGCAAACAAAATGACGCCATTTGTTATATCTATCGATCACACGCTTTTCAAAGGTCTAATGGGAAGGATCGCAATTTATTAAGAAAAAAAACCTTATGAAAACTACTACGTGCTACGCCGTTGTTGGCGTTACTAGGCGCCTTAAGTCCGCGTTGACTTTAAAGTTACCAAAACTGTTCCCAAGTTTGCCACCTACCCGTCTTTTGTGTCCAATCTATGAATAGAGAACCCGACGGGACCGGGCTGTATAAAGGACATCGCCAGGGTCAATTGAGAAAGGGTCGACGGATTGAGAGCGATCGGTCAACGTTCAAACGTTGTGGCTGACCGTGGTTCTTATTCCACATAAAACTGTAGGTTCCTTCCCTTACCACACTAGTTGGTAGGGTTTAACACGTCTGGATTGATACCACCGCACTGAAAGATCGGGCAAATAAAAAAATTAATTATCTTAAAAAGTGGACCGATTTGCATTCGGTTTTTTTTAAAACTTGAAATAAAAAATTACAAATTTTCCCGACCCTTAATAAGACAAAACAAGTCGGGGAAACGCTAAGTAAATAAAACATAAAAACTCAGAGCTGCACGTGTATTCACTTTTTTTAATTATATTTATAATACTGTATGGATGGCTGAGTCAGAGGGGCCAGAGCAAATGCTCAGACTAACCAATATCACCTTGGAGAAGGTGCCATATCGGAGAGTTCCCTTTGGATTGCTGGCTGTACTGAACCAGAGGAGAAGGCTGCTATGCGGCCATCTTACATTCAGTTGTTTTTCTATTGCTGCTGATCTTGGCGACTGTGGTTCAGTCAGCAGGTGTAGGTATGCACGTACATTTTTCCATCAGAAAAAACTCATAGGTGCATGTCGACCGGATTCGAACCTTGGACCTTGAGATGTCAAAGCAAAGACCGCGCCGACCACCCACCCCCAGGTAAATCGTTGTTTCTTTATTTCCACTTAATCTACATACTAATTTAAAGATTAAACACGCAAGCGATACCTATCGTGCCCACTGTGACGAAATTTACTTAATCGATTGACAAAGGAATTCAAAGTTATGAACGGACTATCAATTTGTCGAACAAGTTTTTTTTTTTTAGAAAAATTTACACGGTTGTCTACATCAGTGGTTCCCAATTATTTTCGGCTACGGAAACCTAAATGATCGTCCTTCTGTTGGCGGAACACCAAGTCAATTAAAAATGTTAATTAGCTATAATAGCTATAATCCACAATAATTGTGGACATAAAAACTAAATTTATGTGAACTATACCTAATTTTTGATACTAAATTGTTATAAATTATCAAACATCAATTTATCAATCCATGTTTGATTTGAACAGCAAGACTATAGTTTGAATTTAAAAACATATTACACGTTTTTTATTAGGGAGAGCATTTTGTGCTTTTCCCGGCAACCCACGGAACCCCTGTTAACCTTTCGCGGAACCCCAGGGTTCCGCGGAACACCTTTTGGGAACCGCTGGTCTAAATCACCTACTTCATCCGTGATGTCAGCCCATAACACCTATGTGAACTATGTGTCATGTCAGTGCTACAATTCGGTCGTGCCGGCTACACTGAACTGGACGGAAATGTATGTAGTAACTATTACGCTAGGTGCAATTATTACAATACAATTACTTAATTAATTATTATTACACATACAGTCAGGCCGGTAGGACTGGAGGAATATTGGAGAGGCGTATGTCCAGCAGTGGACATATACACGCTTACTGACTGACTGATAAAAAGTTTAACCGACGAATTAAACTAATGTTAATTTTGAAAAGAGTTTGACCGTAATTTTCTCTAAGAGTCTGACTACTGTTTTTCCCACTAACGAACTTTTGACAATTGGATAAACTTTGTATCTTTAGATTTTTAATATGACTTATTTTATATACATTTCTTTGTAATAAACTTTTACTAATTGTTGATTTGGCTTGATATATTTAAGCATAAAAATTTACGATGGCACTATACACCAGATATAGGTAATGTAAATAGGCAGAGTGGTCAGATTCTTCAGTATTCATGTTTATGCTGTAAATATTAATGTTCTTGTGAGCGGTAGTATGGATTAATTATTTGTAAGTTACTCTAATAACAATACTTATAAGGTACTAACAAAACATTATGACTTGCTAAGTTTGTTCGTCAGTTTTTCTTCGCATTTGAATTTAGAACTGGCGAAATTTTCGATATGTCCAAGCGTAGGTTACCTACCTACATACATACATATCACGCACGCTGTATCCCGACAATCGGGGTAAGCAGAGTAATCGTAGTTGTGCTGCAGATACTCTTGTAAATTACAGCACAGCACCGACCACCACGTTTAGCAAATCATTCGGACAAGATAACTATCAAGCAGCAAGTAAGGCACGAAGACCCACCCGCTGCGCGACTCAGTGGAAGGACCGTGCCAAGGTGAGAGGTTGCTAGCCTGTCGCCCATTAGCACCTATCTATGAATGAAATTATACAATAAACAATAAACAATACCAAGAATAGTAACAATGTAACAAACTAAACAATCGATAAACGGATGAAAATATTTATACAGGGTGACTCATTCCAGATTTTAAACTTTAAAAAACAATTTAAAAATGTCAGGTTTACTTACAGTAATTTTAATAGTATAAAATGAAAGTGTATAAATTGGGATTTTATTTATGAAATATAACATCATCAAGATGCTTTCCTTCTCGCCGTACACACTCTTCAAGGCGGACGCGTGTATTAGTTATCACAAGCTGCAATAAATCAGTTGAGATAGAGTTGACTTCTTCAGTTATTTTTGTCTTCAAGTCTTCCTTGTTGAAACCACACATCAGGATATCTGCTGATACCCTGTCTCAGTTCCGGCACAAAAAAGTTCTTTATCATGGCGGTATAGCGCTCACTGGTCACTGTAACAGTACTAACACGATGGTTTTGAAAAAAGTATAGGCCTGCAGAATGTGCGTCGCGCTCGTGTGCACGAATGACCGTTGCCGAAATAAGCCTCCACTGCGCACGCGCGGTGCTCTCCCGACCACGACATGGCGCCCACTAAAAATTCCCCAACGGTCAGTTTTCGAATGCTGTACCTCGCACCCCGCTAGTTCCGCTGCCCGCCAATTTATTCGAAATTCAAATTTAAAAAGTTTGCTGAGTCAACCTGTATAATTGTTTTCAATTTACTGTATTTAATCCAACGCATGCGAAGAAAGCCGAGCGAATATGTGAGTTATTATATGCCGCATTGGGCGGAGGCACTGTGTTTCTAAAAAAATGATTGATCGCCATATAATGTTGTGTTGACTTCGCCTCCTTAAGCTTGAGCTTTGCGAGGAATTATTTTATTCTGAAACTTTAGGGTAAAAACCCTAAAAAAAAACTGTACCTATAGAAGAACACTTTTTTTATGGATAGCGCGACATATGGCATCTTTTCACATACAAGTAGGTGTCTAACGATGCCCATGGCTCTTTTATATTCTGTGCCCATGGACATTCTGTGATGCACGGGGATTGCGAATGTCATGCCGGCCTGACAGGAGCCTTTTCAAGCCCCTTTTGAAAAACCCCTGGCTGTACTTAGGAGGAAATAGATGGGCAGGGAATGCGTTCCACATTTTCCCTGTTCTGTGAATAAAAGACTTACAAAACCGGTTGTGCACCAACCGTGGTAGGTCGATTGTATAGGGGTGCAACCCCAGAACTTGTAGTGCGGAGGTGGAATGGGGACGGCGGAATCGCGTTAAACAGCTCCTCCGAACACTCCCCATGACACTTCCCAACCGATGATGTAATTATAGTGTAAACTACATAGCAAAGAAACAAATAATAAAAACCGTCCAACTACATGGTGATACGGAACCCTCGGTGCGCTTCTCCTACTTGCACTTGGCATTTTTATTAGAGTTCCGACCTCAAAAGAGGAAAAAACTTATGTTTATAATACATACATACATACCACATGATCATCGGGGTAAGCAGAGTAATCGGTGTTGTGCTGCAAGTACTCTTGTAAATTACAGCACAACACCGACCACCACGATTAGCAATGTATTAGGACAAGATAACCATAAGTAAAGCAGTAAATAAGGCACGAACACCCATCTGCTGCATGACTCGGTGTCAAGACCGCGCCAAGGTGAGAGGTGGCTAGCCTGTCGCCCTTTAGCACGGCACCTGGTCCTTATTCCTTAGTCGCGTTTTACGACATGCACGGGGAGAGATGCAGTGGGGCTACTAATTAAACCGTTTATAATTACAACAGTTTAAATAACTTCGTCAGTTAAATTAGCAAGGGTTATGTTAGGTCAGGTTAGAATAGAACCTCCATAACCATGTAACACCACTGGCCCTAACCTTAATGACAGGGGTCGATTTAATTCCTAGCAAAGTTGACACTAAACGCAAAAGACCCCAGCTAGATACTAAATCACCCAGCGAAACGGTGAACACGCACTAAAGCACTTAAGAAGATAATAAATAGTTAATTGTACGGAAAACCAGCGACCAACAACGGGAACCGTTGACCGCGCGAGATCACAGCGGGGAAGGATCATTTAGTACTCTACTAACGTGTGCCCGGGGCTTCGCTAGCGTGTATTGTATTGTATTGTTTATTGATCATTCATATGGCAGTTAGGCTGCGCTCGAACTTGTCACAATTTGTTCTATCCGGTTCGATTACACCCACGAAGAAGAACCGACAAGAAACTTCGCAGGGTATTTTTTTAAACATATTTTTACAAGTATTTAGTGACTAGCCACATAATAACACCGCCCATAGTCTATCTAAAACACAGCTTGGGAGCAAGATTTTGCTGATTTTGCTGAGAGTTCTTACTACGAAGACTTATTAATTAAGTGAATCAGGTGTTAATAGCCTTTGTCAAACTTAGATACGTAATTTGTATCAACATAATAATGCCAGTATATTAAAATACAATGTAGTATAATTTTATTGTCAAAAATAAAAAATAAAAATATATGAATAATTAAGATACCTACTTGAAGTATCAAGTTGTCAGTGGGTTAATAAAATTTAGGTACTAATGGATCCTAGTCAAGAGTTAACTAATTTTGCAGTCAGGTAAGTAGCATATACATGAGTATACCATTCAGATAATATGATGAGAAATTCGTATTTAAAAAGAAGAAAGTAAGTAATCCCGCTACCGTCCCTTTATTTCGGCGCGCGGAACAATTCGGTTTGCATGAGAGCCACATATTAGCTTAACCGGAACTGAATTTTATTTAGCCTACTCTGTGTCCCGTATAGTCGAGTGTACTTGTACTAAGTTTCATCGAATTCGGATGATCAGTTTAAGAGTTATGGAGCAACATACATACATACAGAAAATATTTCTAAAAATCGTCAATTTAGTTTTAGTATCACACATATAGTCTAAAAACGCAATATGTCATAAAACAAAGTAACTCACTCCATAACCATATATTATTAATATATATAAATATATTGATAATATGTATATATTGATGATTAAATATCTATTTTATTTATTTATTTATATATTAGGAGACAGAAAGCCTAATGACACACAGATAAAACATATTAAGTTATACATACATTGAAGTCTGGCCATATTTTGTCTCCCTGATTAGACGACTGTTTAGTACGATCCGGGTTCCGTACGGCCACGCAATATAATATTATTTTTGTTTTTCTTTAGACTTTGCTATGATCAATGATTTTTTTATACGATACAACAAAAACAAACAAATAAAAAAAATTTTTTTTTTAATGTCCTTAATTGTCTCTGATTTTTTTTTTTACTTTATGTTTTTTTTTTTTTATTATATGTTAGGATTTCCGCTATAATCACACATATTCCGTTAAAATATCAACCGGCTACCTGTTACGGTTCAAAACATAAAAGCCCTTTTTAAAGGTAGAACGGACGGACGAATAAACGACACCGGCGTTGACTTAGTAATAGGGTCCCGTACGATAAGGGACCCTAAAAATGTTACCACTGGTAACCAAAGAGATTGTATTACGTCGCTGAGGAGCGCAGCGACGTAATACAAACTCTTTGCTGGTAACAATAATAATGGATTGAATTTTTATTAATTAATTTTTTTCATTTTCACATAAAGAATCAGTTTTCCGTGAAATCCAAAGAGGTGCCAACTAAAATTTAAAACCGTATGTGTTATACAGTATACAAAAATAGAAGAAGGAGCGATTAGTAAAAGTATGGAAAACCCAATAGTTACATATACAAGATTTTTTTTAGTATATTTATGTATTCGTAACAACACAATCATATCTATTTTTTTCTTATACATATACTCGCAATGTAAACTCACATTTCCCTACAGATAGCCAAAATAATATTTCCCTGCACCAGATAAGCCATTCCTCACCAAAGAGGTATCAAAGCTCGGGGCTTATCTTCGGATTCTGCATTCGCCTTTTATATTTTCCCGAAATAAAACATGAATGTCTGTCCAACAGATACCGACATTTTCTAAAAATACCAGAAAGGGTTAGGGGCGGAGGGGATTGAAAATAGCGAACCGAAAACATCGTACGACAGGCCAATACGTTGGATTGCGTCCAATTGGCATTTTCTCTTTGCAAACTAAGTGTATGATGTTTAAAATGTTTTCACAATTTTGCAGTGAGCAAATATTATATTTTTATTCTATGACGCTTGGCAGTATTCCAATCGCCATTACCCGTTTGACTGCCGAACCTTATTGTGAAACTGAGAAACCTATATACCGTACTAAACCTATAGACCGTAATAATAGACCTGTACTGTTGGCCAACGGATCAGCGGTTTGAAGTTACATTAATTCATAATAACATTCTAAAAGTGTTATTAAGTAGAGTAGAAATATTGCATTTCGATATAAATTTTACAAAAGGCGGACTTATTATTAAGGTAATCTCTGCCAGTGAACCTGTCTTAATTGCAAACGGAATGTATAATGAAACTTAATACTAATAGAATAGTCAAACTAATAAAAATAAACCCTAAAAACATACCGGATTACATAAAAACATACCATATTACATAAAAACATACTGGATCACATAAAAACATACCGGATTACATAAAACCATACCGGATTACATAAAACATACCGGATTACATAAAAACATACCAAATTACATAAAAACATACCGGATTACATAAAAACATACCGGATTACATAAAAACAAAATATAATTTGGTCAAAAAAGCATTGCAGGTCGAGGCACAATTTACTCCGCAGATCCCAGACGTGCGACACCCCACACCAGTCTTTCCAATAACGGGTCGACGACGCCGCCGCCGCGCCGGTAGGGGATGTTGAGGGAGTCATATCGGAAGTGAGATAAATGTCAGCAACCTCCCCCGAGTGCCAACCAGACTTTGAGTGGCTACTGGATATATATAGACTACCATATATTTATAGATTGAACTTAAGAACTGGAGTGCCACCGCTGTTGGTACCACCGTACTGAACGAAACTTTGATCGAAACGGCTATGTAAATATAAATGCTTTTAGTCTACCATGGATATTAATATTTTGGTTGGTATTTGGCTTACCATGGTTTGAATTCGCGGTCATTGTGGCCGACGTTTCGGACTGGCACGTGCAGTCCATCTTCAGGGCGAGTGCCTGGCTGCGGTCGGGCCCGCGGTTAACAGAACACTGCCTGTCAACCGCGAGCGGCTGCGAAGATTGTAGTCGCAGCTGTGGGTAGGCACCAATTCGGCTTGGGCTGCGTTCCGCACCTCCGCCGAGGAGCAGAATGTACTGACGGTGTCCTCCAGCTGCTGCTGGTGTACACTTCCAGACCTGCCGCACTTCAGGGGGGGCGAGCACGGGATGCCATACCGGAGACAGCCTATAGGAGTCTTCTCTGTTGAAGTTGGCATGCTTCGAGATCTCCATGGACTCACGGATGATGCGTGGAAAGAGTCGTTTTTCAGTGGCCAGAATTTTCACCTGATCGAATCTTATCCAGTGCTGCATTCCGGAGCCGACATGCTCAACTATGGCAGACTTGGTTTTGTCCATGTTCTTGACTGCTCTGATGTGTTCGGAAATCCGTTCTGTGACGCTGCGCTTAGTTTGGCCGATGTATGATTTCCCACAGCTATACGGTATTTGGTAGACGCCTGGCGACTGTAGAGGAGGTAAGGCGTCCGTAACCGTGAAAGTTTCCATAAAAAAAGAGTATGTGTCAAACTGTAAGGATCTTTATTTAATAAGGGTTTTTTTTTTCATAATAATTTTTACAAGCATTTAGTGACTATCCACATAATAACACCGCCTACAGTCGATTGAAAATACAGCTTGAGAGCAAGATCAAAAACAGATTTAGTTTTTTTGTTTTTTTTTTGTTTTTTTTTTAAGTTCTGACTGCAAATACTTAATTAAGTGGATCAGGTGTAAAGAGCCTTTGTCAAATTTTTGATACGTCATTTGTATCAACTCAATAATGTTAGTAATATGTATATATACTACAACGTAGTATTGTCAAATAATAATAAAAAAAATTATAATAAAAATAAATTCGACACCGCTCGAATTGTCCGGAGGTTTCTCTCTCTCGGGTCCGACCATCGGTAGCCTGGGTTCGCCCCGCCGCGCCGCCGCCGGCGCCGGGCCGGTGGTGGAAAATCCATTTTGTTATTTTATATTAATTTTAGATTTAAGTTTTTTTATGTAAAATTAATATAAAAAAATTGAATGTCTGTAAAGTTGGTTTACGGACGATAGTTTTACGTGATAACGTCATAAAGTTGTAAGACTACTGGGAACGGTTTAAATTTCTGCTGCCCTGGTACTTTAGAACCAGAGAGATAAATGTGTACAAGCCGACGCTTGAGCCGATTGTGCCTCTCTATCGCTTGTTACGCGCTCTCGCTTGCACACACAGGCTCAGATGGAACGTGACACTTTTTCGTGCGTTCAGCCGGTGTTTATCAATTTATAAGACGTGACGTTATCACGTCAAAAAAGAAAATGTGTCAATAAACGAATAAATAAAAATATTAAGATACTTGAAGTATCAAGTTGTCAATCGGTTAGTAAATAAATTTAGGTACAAATAGTACCTAGTCGTGCGCTAACTAATTATGCAGTCAGAACCTCAAGATATAGTCCTGTCGGCGAATGCCTCTTTTACAGTATAGTAGGCTTTCTTTACAAGAGTTGATTTTATATGTTTCTTAAACAAAGTATCATTTAGATTTTTTACCTCTTCTTGTATTTTATTATACAATCTATCACTGTTGCAAACAAAACTTTTCGACATTTTAGATGACCTGTGCTTCGTAATTAGAACATTATTTTTATGCCTTGTATCATGCTGGTGCATATCAGAGTGAAGCGTGGCATCCTGTATATATTTCCTAGCATAGCAGATATTTTGATAAATATAAACACTGGGTAATGTCATAATTCCTATTTTTTCAAATACATTTCTTACCGGTTCTTCTTCGTGGGTGTAATCGAACCGGATAGAACAAATTGTAACAATTTCGAGTACGGCCATGCTGTCCAATGAATGCTTAATAAACAATAAACAACAACAATCAACAACAATAAAGAATGTTGAAATTACAAAATAGATGTTAAACTAAAACTACAGTTATTAAAATCAAAAACAAAAAGTCCTACCAAGAAAATATTAAAAATAAAATAGTAATAATATAAATAAATATTTTTTTTACGGCAAACCCCCGAAGAAGCTACACAAGCACTTCGCCTGCACCATTGATTTTGTCCCGACAGGGTTATAAAATCAATGGCCTGCACCAACTAAACGTAAAAAACTGGCCAAGTGCGAATCGAACTCGCGCACCGAGGGCTCCGTATCGACATGTCATGGTCAGCGCCACTCACGCCATCTATGGCGTGTTTATAAAATGCTTTATAGTATTTAAAATTCATTATTAGCTAAAATGCTTCATAGTATTTTCGGAAGATGGCGCGCGCTCCTCCTACTTTTTAGTTTCTTGATTTTTTTACTATATTATTTGTTGTTATATCGGCCATAATAACACATATTCTGTGAAAATTTCAAAGGCTACCTATTACGGTTCAAGAGATACAGTCCTCAGACAGACAAACGGCGCAGGCTTAGTAATAGGGTCCCGGATAGGGGTACCGGATACGGGAAACTAAAAATCTCGTCCATCGCAGTCGCTGTCGCAGAAGTGCCCACGGCACTGGCCGAATTCATCCTCACAATGGCAAGACAATTTTTTATGTGTGCGGTGGGAACCGGCATGTCCGGAAATTTTCCGCAACCTCCCAATTTTCTTACTAAAAATTTTGCCTCAGCACACAAGGGTCCCATTATTTCCCCTGCAAAAGCCGTAAATATTATAATTTTGAATTATCATATTTGAGTTCACAAATTGCTGTTTTTACGATCTGAAAAAAAAAACACAGCCAAGTGAATTTTATTATTTTCTTAGTTCCAGAGACTAGAAATCAATACTTACCACTAATAATAAATCTGTAAGGAATGGTCATGGAGTTAGTTTGTTTTATGGAAATATTGCGTTTGTAGACTCTATGTATGATACAAAACTATATTGATGATTTTTAGAAATCTTTTCTGTATGTGTTTAGATTTACATCGCCAACAGATGGCGCCACACCGATGTTTGCTTTTCGCTATCGCAGAGTGGTGTTTAATGTGATATATACGGGTCATGTTTTACATCACCTGCCACCAGATGGCGCCACGTGTCTGTTTACTTTTCACATTTCTATACTGTCTATGAGGTTGTATAGGCAGTGGCAAAATTCAAAATAAAGTTCTGACAATATTATTATCAAGTGAATTATTTACAATTGGTGTGTGTGTGAACAGTATTATGTATGTATGTATGTTCCTCCATAACTCTTAACTTAAACCGATGAAGTCGATAAGTCGATGAAACACATTTTACTATACGGGACACAGGATAGGCTAAATAAAATTTAGTTCCGGTTACGCTAAAATGTGGCTCTCATCTCATACAAACCAAAATAAAGGAACGGTAACGGGCTTACTTACTTTATTCTTTTTAAATACGAATTTCACGCGAGCGAAGCCGCGGGCAAAAGCTAGTACTTAATACTTAATAAACTCTTCTGATTTAATCTTACCTAGATTGACTAAGGATCATAGATGTCTAAGTATAATAAAATGGTAAACTCTGGAATGCTCTCCCTGCCCATATATACAAATACCCCTCAAATTTGCCTCAAATTCAGTCTCGGGTCCTTCAAGAGAGACGTGAACGGGCACCTGTCAGGCCGGAATGGCATTCGCAACTCATGCCCATGGGCGTCGTTAGACACCTTATGGGTGGCTATGCACCACATATCGGCCTTTCTATAAAAAAAGTCATCTTATACTGCAAAACTCAATATCTCAATTTGATATTATTGTTGGCTGGTAATTTTCTGCATAACTACACACTCAACTGAAATTGGAGTGGCTGTGTCGTATCGAGGGGCCGACACACATCGACGAAGCGAACTCGCGAACTCGAGGGCTTGAGTGCCAACTTCAAGAGATAGATGGCGTTCGCGATCCAGAACATTGAGAACGCGGGTCAGAAGAATGGAAAAGTTATGTTCAGTTAGGGGAGATAATTGGACCCCACAGTCGTTCACATACCACGTGGACAGAAAAAGGGGGGAGGGGGTTGAGAAATGTCCACAATATTGTCCTGGGTACAGAGAACGTCCACGTGGATTTTTTTCACAATTCCGCGAACTTGGCTGTTGCTAGCCGCTCGCTCGTCTTGAGTGACACACAGCCGCACGCTATCTCTCTCAGCACTTTATTTTGTCTTATCCGAAATTTTATTTGACAAACGACATTTTTATATGACAAAAATTGCAAGTACTACTCTCTCATTCATTCAGCTCCGTGTGCCTCTTCTTGAAGTTCATCTTTCTTCAAAAGTGTCGCGTTTTTAACCTTCAACTCTAAAGTGCATCACATAGTTACAGGAAAAAAACTGCATTTTCCACGTTGACAAAGGGAGGTAACGGAAATGTCCACGACTGTCCACAGGGGGGAGTGGGTGTCAAGAAGTGCCCAACGTTGCCACGTGGTATGTGAACGGTCCCTTTGCGCTCTGCTGTTCGTTTGTTTCTCTGTGTGTTATTGGATATTCTATCATTATTGTTAGTTATTGTTTGGTGTGCAATAATTGATAAAGGAAAAGCGTCGCGCTTTCAATATTTTTTTATTTTTATTGAAAGCGCTACATACATGTGAAGCCGATCCACCCATAAGTTGTCTAACGACGCCCATCGTCGTTACCTCCATTAATAGTAATAAGTAACATTATTCTCTCGCACACAAGCGCACTACTTACGCAGGCATTGTCAGCCTCGATAGCTCAGTGGTGCAGACAGTCAACTGTCGCTATTGAATGTTAAGCAACGCTGGGTGCGGTCAGTACTTGGATGGGTGACCGCTGACCGTTGGAGGCTGACCGAGGTTCGGATTCCTCGTAAAACTGTAGGTCCCTTCCCTCCTAATCTTACTTGGTGGTAGGGTTTAACCCGCCCGGGTTGGTACCACCGCACTGAATGAAACGTCGGTCTAAACGGCTATGTAAATAGTTTGTGTTTTCCGGCCAGTTCAGTGTAGCCGGCACGATCAAAGGGGGAAGCACTGACATGGCACCTAGTTCACCCGGTGTTATGGGCTGACATGACGGACGTTGCAGGTGATGTAGCCAACCGTGTCAGTTTCCATAAAAAAAAAAGGCATATCACACACACATTCATTGGCAATCGGCTTCACGTAAAATTCAAACACGAATGACCGCTCTGTCTTTCCATTTTTGTACGTCTATGACTAAATGATACGGCGAAAAGCTACTATTATAATAAATAGCCCGTCAAATCCAGCTAGGTATTCACAATGAATCGAACGTTGCGGGAATATAATCGGCTCTTCCATTCCGAATTTAAATCGATCCAATCACAAGCAGGCACTCCGAATTTGTCTCACTGGCGGCGGCGGCGGCGCGGGGGCGCGCCGATAGAATATTCGAGTCGCGTTCTGCGGAGTCGACGCGTCGCGTAAATTCGTCTATGCTAACTATTGGTAATCCAACTGACGCCGCAGTACGTATTTATTTAAGCAGTCGTATCTTTACTTTTATAAAATGCGTACTATCTTAATTAGGATTTCTTACCAAAATTAAAGGTATAAAGGAACCCTTATGGTCGTCCATTTATCTGACTCTTATAATAACAATACACATGATAAACATACATACACACAGACTAAACGATTGTCGTATAATATTAATTGTGATTACAATTTTTATACCACTGTATACAGTTGCTTTCACGAGCCATGAGCACAGATGGACAGTGGACTAACATTGCACGCAAGTGTACAGTAGTCGAACGACGCGTGTGAGCCCAATAGGCGACGAGCGTCGACTGACGCTGACTGACGAACCAATCGCGTGAAGCGTCGGCGCCGCCGCCGATGAAAAATTGACTCAAGTGAATGAAAAGTTTGCTCATGATTCGTGAAAGCAACTGTACCTTATCTGAATATACTATTCCTAACGCTTCAGACGAAATAAATTAATTACTATTATACGTGTAACAATATAGGCCATTAACATTTGGCACGCTCTCGAGTCATATATTCCAGCAATTTAATTCATTCGCGAACCTATTTAATTGTTAATTTTGATAGCTCTATAAAAGCATAGACTTCGTATGTCTACATTTAAGAAAATACCCTAAAGCATTTTGGCCTACGCGTCTCGCGCTATTCTATTCGGAAAACTCCAGTTGGGTTTTTAGAATTCCGCGCAAGCGTGAACTACTGCTACGCGTTATTATTTTTTAACCATAAACAATCGGAACTTTTTATATGTATTGAGTACGCCCAGCTTTTTACAAGCCAGCTCGGCCTTGCCCTAATCTGGCGCCGGAAATTTGGTTCTTGCGACAGTTCAACTCCGAGGACCCCGAGGTGGTCGCTTAATTTAAGCGACGTGCCTTGGAAGATAGGAGCCGATGTGAACGCCGCTCTTTTCGCACTGAACGCGCAAACTTTTTTCTTGAAAGCGTTGAACTTGACCAAATTTCTACGGCCTCATTCGGGGATAGACTGAAGCGTTTGTTTGAGTACAGACACAAGTTTTCGCCTCTTCTCATCCACAACGATTTCAATGTAAGACAATGGCATTCCCGTGCCGTGGTATGTGTGCGGCTGTTTATTGTTTTTTGTATAATTTCATTCATAGATAGGTAACCTACGCTTGGACATTTCGAAATTTCCGCCAGTTCTGAATTCAAATGCGAAGAAGAACCGACAAATAAACTTCCAAACTTCGCAAGTCACAATGTTTTGTTAGTACCTTATAAGTATTATATTATAGTAATTTAAAAATAATTAACCCATACATATATATATACATATATATATATATATATATATACTAGCTTTTGCCCGCGGCTTCGCTCGCGTGAAATTCGTATTTCAAAGGAAGAAAGTAAACAACTAAGGGCGAGCTGGGTTCAGGTAAACGATAAACCGTCTCGAAGAAAGTGAGTAACTTTTTGAGGCCGAAGGCGAAGTTGCGTTCAGGAAGACGATAAACTATCTCGAAGACAGTAAGTAACTATGGGCGAGGCCGAAGGCCGAGCTGCGTTCAGGATGAGGGTAAACTTTTCGAAGAAAGTAAGTAACAGAGGGCGAGGCTGATGGCCGAGCTGCGTTCAGGAAAACGATAAACCTTCTCGAAGACAGTAAGTAACTATGGGCGAGGCCGAAGGCCGAGCTGCGTTCAGAAAGAGGATAACCTTTTCGAAGAAAGTAAGTAACAGAGGGCGAGGCCGAAGGCCGAGCTGCGTTCAGGAAGACGATAAACCTTTTCAAAGACAGTAAGTAACTATGGGCGAGGCCGAAGGCCGAGCTGCGTTCAGCATGAGGGTAAACTTTTCGAAGAAAGTAAGTAACAGAGGGCGAGGCCGAAGGCCGAGCTGCGTTCAGGAAAACGATAAACCTTCTCGAAGACAGTAAGTAACTATGGGCGAGGCCGAAGGCCGAGCTGCATTCAGGAAGAGGATAAACCTTTTCGAAGAAAGTAAGTAACAAAGAAGTTACTTTCTGAACGCTGCTCGGCCTTCGGCCTTGCCCATAGTTACTTACTGTCTTCGAAAAGGTTTATCGTCTTCCTGAACGCAGCTCGGCCTTCGGCCTCGCCCTCTGTTACTTACTTTCTTAGAAAAGGTTATCCTCTTCCTGAACGCAGCTCGTCCTTCGGCCTCGCCCATAGTTTCTTACTGTCTTCGAGAAGGTTCAGTTTTCCTGAACGCAGCTCGGCCTTCGGCCTCGCCCTCTGTTACTTACTTTCTTCGAAAAGTTTACCCTCATCCTGAACGAAGCTCGGCCTTCGGCCTCGCCCATAGTTACTTACTTTCTTCGAAAAGGTTATCCTCTTCCTGAACGCAGCTCGGCCTTCGGCCTCGCCCATAGTTACTTACTGTCTTCGAGAAGGTTTATCGTCTTCCTGAACGCAACTCCGCCGTCGGCCTCAAAAAGTTACTCATTTTCTTCGAGACGGTTTATCGTTTACCTGAACCCAGCTCGCCTTTAGTTACTTACTTTCTTCCTTTGAAATACGAATTTCACGTGAGCGAAGCTGCGGGCAAAAGCTAGTCTTTAAGAAAGTAAGTAACAAAGGGCGAGGCCGAAGGCCGAGCTACGTTTAGGAAGAGGATAACCTTTTCGAAGAATGTAAGTAACAGAGGGTGAGTCCAAAGGCCGAGCTGCGTTCAGGAAGACCATAAATCTTCTCGAAGAAATAACTTCTTTGTTAGTTACTTTCATCAAAAAGGTTTATCCTCTTCCTGAACACATCTCGGCCTTCGGCCTCGCCCATAGTTACTTGCTGTCTTCGAGAATTTATCGTCTTCCTGAACGCAGCTCGGCCTTCGGCCTCGCCCTTTGTTACTTGCTTTCTTCGAGGTTTATGGTCTTCCCGAATGCAGCTCGGCCTTCGGCCTCGCCCTTAGTTACTTACTTTCTTTGAGTAGGTCTATCGTCTTCCTGAACGCAACTCATTCACAAACTTTCGTGATTATAATATTAGTAGTATTTATTTTCGGTAGGTTTGGAGTGAGGCCTGATTTTAGAAATTATTAAGCAAAAGCTAACAATATATAAATTTTTGAAATGTGCTAATTAAGCCCTTTCATTTGATAGCCAACACTGCATCATTAAAAATTTTTTTTTTAGTTCATTACTTTATGTCCTCTAGAGGGCGCCATATCTTATAGCCTATGGACGTTGGATGCGTCTTGACTTGACGACCAGCGGACGGTCAAGACGCATCCAACGATACCTCATTTGTCAAATTATTATAAGTAGTTTCGAAGTTATGAGAGAACAGATGAACATACGTACATACATACATACATGCATACATACATACATACATACATACATACATACCGGTCAAAAACATAACTCTCGCCGTAGTCGGGTAAAAATAAGAATCTTTTCGCTAATATTCCACGCATACTACACTACGGACCTACAATATAATAAACAAAACATACGATCAATTAACTTAAATCAAATAGGAACTTCAGTTAAGTAAATATCCGCTGACATCGACTCGCAACAACACTTTTGCACCTAAAATTAATCAAATAGATACCTAAAGAAGTTAACCTACATAATATTATGAATAGAATTAAATAAGAAACTCTGCCGAGACAATGCATACACACACCGCGCTCCGCCAGACCGCATCCCGCGTCGCACCCCGCGCCTCCTCCGCCGCGCTGCCAGTCTCCGCGAGCGAGACGCGCTACTAACCCCCGCCGCGCCGCGCCGCCGTTTATTTCGGCGCTTGGAACAATTCGATTTGTATGGGAGCCACATCTTAGCGTAGCCGGAAGTGAATTTTAGTAAGCCTATCCTGTGTCCCGTATATTAAAATGGGCTTGTACTAAGTTTCATCAAATTCGGATGATGGCTTTAAGAGTTATGGAGGAACATACATACATACATACATACATACATACAGAAAAGATTTCTAAAAATCGTCAATTTAGCTTTAGTATCATACACAGAGGCTACAAACTCAATATTTCCTAAAACAAAGTAACTTACTCCATGACCATCCCTTACAGATTTATTATTAGTATTGATATTGATATATATATATTTTACAGCATATTTACAGCATAAACATGAATACGGAAGAATCTGACCATTCTGCCTATTTATTGCTATGTGTGCTATGGATATCTTCGGCTGACAGACAGACGGATCAACGTTTAGTGGTAGGCGGAATAGTACGCACTTTGCCACTTTTTGCTCGGGTCGAGCGTCGGACGGGCGTGGTGACCCTTCTCAACGTAGGAGCGCTGAGGGTAGGCTGAAAAATTATTTCATTCATAATGTATCGGCGGCGGCGGGGTCTGGAGGGGGTCACTGTAATTTATTTACCGCGGCTTTCAGGGTTTATGGGTCACTATTGAGTGTCCATAGGCAGGGCTATCACATATTTTGTCAAGAAACCTTTTTTTTTTAATTTAATTTATTTTTAGGGCGTTTAACAATAATTTGTTAATATCAGCCCCATAGTACTCATCTTCTCTATCCCTTAGGGCCTAGAGTCCCTAAGGGATAGAGAACGCTCCACGAAATTCAACACAATTACTAAATCCCTCGCACTTGGGCTCGCCAACAGTTTAAAAGTATCTGGTAACGCACTCGCCGGAAAACTGTTCCATACTCTAGCGGTGCGACATTATGTGAACATTTTTAAATTCTGAATACTTATACTTATACTTATAAACGCGCGGCGTATTTCGCAGCACTCATAATAGATGGCGATCTTGTTCATCGGCGCCGCATTGGGCGTGATGGTTTGTCTGAAATGTTCCTTACTTGTACCTAGTGTCCGACCGAAAGTGTACTTTCACTTTCGGCCGAATGCCGTAGCCGAATTTCGGCCAAATTCTACTTTCGGCAGAAAGCCGAAAGCCGAAGCCGAAAGCCGAAACCGAAAGCCGTAGCCAAAAGTATGTATGGTATTTAAGTATTAAGGCAGTGTGTGCCTGCGCGCCGGCCGCCAAATCCGCCAATCGCGTAATCGCGTCGCGGCGTTCGCGTCGCGTCGCGTGCGCGCGGTCGGTCGGTTTGTCTGTCTAACAACTTTCGGTTGGGCCGAAAGTGACCACTACTTTCGGCCGAAACCGTAAGTTTGCCGAATGTTGCAAATATTGGCCGAAACCGAATATTCGGTCGGACACTACTTGTACCGTGTGGTGTCAGTACTTAAAAATATAAAAATAGCCCCCACTGCACCTCTCCTCGTGTATGTCGTAAAAGGCGACTAAGGGATAAGGACAAGATGCCGTGCTAAATGGCGACGGGATAGCCACCTCTTACCTTGGAAAGGTCCGTCCTCCGAGACATGCAGCGGGTGCGTCTTCATGCCTTACTTGCTGTTTGATAGTTATCTTATCCGAATAACGTGATGGTCGGTGTTGTGCTGTAATCTACAAGAGTACCTACAGCACAACTACGATTGCTCTGCTTACCTCGATTGTCGGGATACAGCGTGTGATATGTACGTATGGATTTTCCTTACTTTTGCATATCACTATTCTAAGTAGATATAGAGTTAGTCAAACAACATACAACCAATACAAATAACGAGAACTCCAGAAAAGTTCGTGAGTCCTATGTCCAGTAGTGGACGCATAAACACTGACGAACTGACTGACCAGTACCCTAATCATGAGATTTAACCTACTACGCTACGCCGTGTTCTCCGCATCATTTTGTATGGAGAAACGAATTTCGCAAATCTATCACTAGAGGCGCTGCTACGTTTCTCCATACAAAATGATGCGGAGAACACGGCATAGCGTAGCGTAGCGTAGTAGGTTAAATCTCGTGATTAGGGTACTGATCGCAGATGTTGTCACGCTGACAAAGTGTCTGCTAGCCCTACTATGTTTGAGATCTAGGTTTCATCAACCCTACATTTTAAGGCCTTCGGGAATGTAAAAGCGACCCTGTGATGTAAATATGCAATGCCTTTACTAGAAGGCATAGTTAGACATACCTAGAAAAGTGATCGACTTACAATTAAATATAGATTGAGAAATAGTGCAGTGCGAGAGCGTTGTGGTCTGAAAGACGATATAGTGATAAGAATTTGAGAAAGGAATGCTTCGGTGGTTCAGTAACATTGGAAGAATAACGAAGATAGACTAACGAAAGAAATTTATGGCGCGAATATGAGCGGAAGAGTCAGGAAGGGTCACCCTAGACGCACGTTAGGTACGTTAGTCTCCTGACCAGATCGGGCATGTGCTCAAAAAGGGTCAAGTGAGTGCGTAGTACCCGCAACCGGTGAGCATGTATGAAGAACATTATGAGAGTGGAAGAGGAGGCAGAGGTGTGTCAGGATCGTGGCACATGGAGATTCGTTGTCTCTGCCTACCCCACTGGGAAACAGGTGTGACGCTATGTATGTATGTATCATGGACTTACTTAAGCTCATGTAGTGGTCCAACAAATATTACGTATACCTACCTATCACTGCCACGTCTTGTTTACTATAGTCGTATATTCAGTTTTTTTTTTATGAAATAGTGTATGGATGTACCAAAGTAGTGGTTAAGCTCAAGTGCCAGTGGGCTGGGCACGTCAGCCGAAGAGACGACGACTGTTGGAGTAACCGTGTCCTACACTGGCGGCCGTGGACAGGAAAACGGAGTGTGGGAAGACCACCCGCCAGTTGGGACGACATCAAGTACGTCGCCGGAATGCAGTGGTTCCGTACCGCTGAAGGCCGGGAGGACTGGAGGAAAATTGGAGAGGCGTATGTTTTTTTTTATTTTTTTTTATGGAAACTGACACGGTTGGCTACATCACCTACAACGTCCGTGATGTCAGCCCATAACACCGGGTGAACTAGGTGCCATGTCAGTGCTTCCCTCTTTGATCGTGCCGGCTACACTGAACTGGTCGGAGAAGACAAACTATTTACATAGCCGTTTCGACCGACGTTTCATTCAGTGCGGTGGTACCAACCCGGGCGGGTTAAACCCTACCACCAAGTAAGATTAGGAGGGAAGGGACCTACAGTTTTACGAGGAATCCGAACCTCGGTCAGCCTCCAACGGTCAGCGGTCACCCATCCAAGTACTGACCGCACCCAGCGTTGCTTAAAATTCAATAGCGACAGTTGACTGTCTGCATCACTGAGCTATCGAGGCTGTCCAGCATTGGACGCTTACACGCTGATTGACGGATTGTATGGATGGTTGAGTCAGAGAGGCCAGAACACAGCCAACATCACCTTCGAGAAGGCGCCATACCGCAGACTTCCCTTTGGATTGCTGGCTATACTGCACTAGAGGAGAACCACAGCCCAGGTTGCTGTGCGGCCATCTTACGTTCAGTACCGTAATACCAACCCAGTCGGCTACAATTTGAGCCTACCACCGAGTAAGAGGCAAGGGAAGGGACCTACAGTTAAAGACCGGTTTCGAACAGTGAAGCAGCAGTACCCTAATCACGAGATTTAACCTACCACTCTACGCTACGCTACGCCGTGTTCTCCGCATCATATTGTATGGAGAAACGGAGCAGCGCCTCTAGTGATAGATTTGCGAACTTCGTTTCTTTATATAAAATGATGCGGAGAACACGGCGGCGTAGCGTAGCAGGTTAAATCTCGTGATTAGGGTACTGGTGTAGGTATGCACGTACGATCGCCGCCGTCGCGTCGTCGCCCGCACGTTCCTTATAAATATATCGTGATGTTTTCGTTCAATGGATTTGCTCACAAATTTTTCTGAACGAATTATCACAAAGGCTCATCTATTATTATAGATGAGTGGGTTCATATATATTTTTCGGCCAATCTGTGATCACAAAAAAATGGGGAATCTCCGAAAATACCTTAATGCCTGAATACCCACGCCTTTTATCGTAACTAAAAATAGACTCTCGTCAAAGCTTTGCTTTGTACTAAAAAATGGGGTGTCGGAGGCAGTAACCTGAAATGCGGGCTATTTCGGTACACACTTGTATCTAATTTCCAACATTATGTAATGAAATTCTTTATTATCTCTCAGTCATGAAACGCCTAACGTTGTGTGCAAAATAATTTTACGCGTAATTATGAATTAATTGTGATCGTTTATAAATATTTTTTTTTTTAAGTGAAAAAACTTTATTGAATTAAACATACAGAAATTACATAAACTATAACTATAACTAAATAAATTGTTTATATATTTTTTTCAGATTTAACTATTTATTTTATGTATAATATGTATATTCACAATTTATAAATTAACCTATCCAATAAAATTTAACGACAAATAATACTAATTAAAAAACTATAACTATAAACTAAAAAAAAAATTTACTTATAAAATATATATTTCCTCAAGGTGCGTCGTCCCCGGGATGGTTCCCAGGATGGCGGCCGCGTTGCCGCTCTGTATTTATAATTTTTTTTTTTTTATGGAAACTGACACGGGTGGCTACATCACCTACTACATCCGTGATGTCAGCCCATAACACCGGATGAACTTAGTGCCACGTCAGCGCTTCCCTTCGGTCGTGCCGGCTACACTGAACTGGACGGAAAACACAAACTATTTACATAGCCGTTTCGACCGACCTTTCATTCAGTGCGGTGGTATCAACCCGGGCGGGTTAAACCCTACCACCTAGTAATATAAGAAGGGAGTCATATCCCATATTTATATTGTTATAAAAAAAATATTTTTTTTTAGGTTTAACCACACAGAATCATTCTGTACATACAAATCTTAAAAATATATATTACATGGATAGAACTATCTGTACTTAAGGCTAAACACAACATGCACAAATTAAGATACTAAGTAAGCTAAAATTAAAAACTTAAGCTAAAACTAATAAAAGAACAAAAAATCAAATTTTAAACAACATATACACAATTACAGTAACTAACATACGAGCAACTAAGTTACTCTTATGTTCATAAAAAAAAAATAATTAAAATGAAAATAAAACAAAAAGCACTTTAGATACATTCTCGGAGATAATTTTTGAAAGAATGTAGCGAAGCAAATGATGTGAGGTCAAGTGAATGGGCACGGTAAATAACATTGTAGTTGCGGCAAATACGAGAGAGGGGCGAACATTTTCCTATTTTGTACACAATATATTACCACACGCTGTATCCCGACAATCGAGCTTTATCCGAGCGATCGGTGTTGTTCTGCAAGGGCTCTGGTAAATTGCATCACTGCACAGGTGGCTATGTCGGCATCTTTGGTCCCTCGGCACAGCCACCCATGCTGGTTTTGATCAATTTAATTAACTGGTTTTCTTTCACTTTCAGGTAAGTGTGGATGGAGTATAAATAAATGGAAGGGCAAGCTGAAATGAGTAAGTTTTCTTTCAATAAACCTACGTCGTCGGTTTTACCCTGTACGAAATAATTTCTAGACGTTCCTCGTTCTTACTGCTTTAGATGTAAAATATACAAACCTTTAAAGGTGTAGGACAGATAAAACGAACGGCGTAGGCTTTTATTACGATCCCGTACTATACGAAACCTTACAAAAATTATACAACTTTCGAGACCATTTAGGCGACAGCGACGACAGAAGCAACTGTATTTCTTTATCACCAGGTAGACACATCGTCCCCACAAGATCACTCATGTCCAATCTTCCTTTACCGAATATTCTCCCCAAAGACGACCATCCATTATGTAGGTACCGCAGGCGAAAAATTCATCATCTCCCTTGACGCTCATTGTACGAAGCTTCACTATTATGCCCATGGAGTATAATGGCTCTTTTCACACGTGCAGACGACCATTCGAGCGGTTTTTGAAGCAAATAAAAGTGTTTTTATCGGTCCTCATAGTGGACATAATATTATTTGCTGATGCAAATCTATGTACTCATTCATCGACCACACGAGCTGTTGGAACATTTTCGAGTGCTGTACAAACCATTTTGGAGTTCCGGCAGGCCTCACGCACTCTATGTACTTGCTTAGTTTTTAGTCCCGCACCGTCACTCATATTAATTAATGATATCGGCTTACCGGTGCGATTATGGCGAGCGCATCGCTGCAGCTCGACGTTTCGAGTCCTCTATGGGACCCGTTCTCAAGAGGACGTGCTAGCTCCTCGGGCAGCCAGCACGTCACTGACAGGAGCCCGCCTGCTTCTCAAATTGTAGTGGTGGGTAGGTATGATTTCAGACAGACCGAATAGCGAAACTTCTTAGGAAGAAGAGCATACAGACGGTGTTACACCCGCATCGCAAGATCTCAAGCATGCTGCGATCGGCTAAGGACAGGCTGCCGCTACAATCATCAAGGGTATACAAGATACCGTGTTCCTGCGGAAAATCCTACATAGGACAGACAAAACGGAGTGTCAGTACAAGGGTTACTGAACATATTCGAGCGGTCAAGAAAGGTCAAGCGGACAAGTCAGCGATTTGTGACCACATCGACTCCGGACAAAATCATTGGATTAGATTCGATCAGGTGAAGATTCTCGCCACCGAAAAACGACATCTGCCGCGTATTGTCCGTGAGTCGATAGAAATTGCTAAACACGACAACTTCAACCGCGAAGATTCTTTCAAGATCTCGCCGATATGGAAGCCGGTACTGGCAACACTGCAGTCAACACAGAACCGAAGCGACGATTTCCGAGAGCTAGACACCGTCAGCAATTTCTGTAGGTCCGAAGAGGCAAGGAACGCAGCGAATCCTGAAATCATACCTACCCACCACTACAATTTGAGAAGCAGGCGGGCTCCTGTCAGTGACGTGCTGGCTGCCCGAGGAGCTAGCACGTCCTCTTGAGAACGGGTCCCATAGAGGACTCGAAACGTCGAGCTGCAGCGATGCGCTCACCATAATCGCACCGGTAAGCCGATATCATTAATTACTATGTACTTGCGCCCGCTAACTACCCACCGCCGGCGAGCTTAATCAGTGGAAATTCGACAGCCGCGCGAAACATACCTACACGCGCGCCCACGCTACTGCGCGCAGCTGCAAAGCAATAATCACTTTACACTCGATCGTTTAGGTACATTTTCGCTCGCAGCGATTGGCGACGTGAAACATTAGGCTATAGCCGTAGGTATGGAACTTTTTCTATGGCGAGATTTATCTGTTACGAAGTAACTATTAAGTAATCTGTGGTTTCGGTTTATTTATGGCACCGCAAACATCGATCAACGACGAACATACTTCAAAGCGGCCAGTGGCCAAGCGGAACAATTCGGTTTGTGTGAGAGCGTAACCGGAAGTGAATCTTATATACCTATCCTGTTCCCTTAAAGTTACTTGTACTAAGTTTCATCGAATTCGGATAATCGGTTTAAGAGGTATGGAGGAACATAAACACAGAAAAGATTTCTTAAAATCGTTAATTTAGTTTTAGTATATCATACATAGTGTCCACAAACGCAATATCTCATAAAACAAAGTAACTTACTCCATGACCATCCCTTACAGATTTATTATTAGTATTGATATCTCATAAAACAAAGTAACTTACTCCATCCCTTACAGATTTATTATTAGTATTGATGTATACTAAATTCTGCCTACGGGTCACTTTGCCCCCTCGCCAAAAACCCTACGAGGGCTGTTTGAACTCTCGTAATGTCTCAATCGAGTTAAAGTCTCGTAATGTCTCAATCGAGTTAAAGGATTGTTTTACCATTTTATGACCTTTTGACCTGCGGTTATAAGAGTTAGCCATATGAATAGATGAGATAAGAGAGGCTAGATCGGCCATAAGTACTTGGATGGGTGACCCCTCGACCATTGGACGCTGACCTTACCTTTTTTATGGAAACTAACACGGTTGGCTACATCACTTACAACATCCATGATGTAAGCCCATAACACCGGGTGAACTAGGTGCCATGTCAGTGCTTCCCTTGATTTCATGTCGGCTACACTGAACTGGACGGAAAACACGAACTGTTCAGGTACATAGCCGTTTCTAGGTGGTAGGGTTTAACCCGCCCGGGTTAAAACGGCTATGTAAATATTTCGTGTTTTCCGTTCAGTTCAGTACAGCCGGCACGATCGAAGGGAAGCCCTGACATGGCACCTACCTCATGAAGGTTTATGAGCTGACATCACGGATGAAGTAGGTGATGTAGCCAACCGTGTCAGTTTCGATAAAAAATAAAAATAAAATAAAGAGTGCTCTGGGCTGGCTATGGGAACAGGTGTCGCCAAAATTCATAACATCGTCGGTGCGGTTCGCGATCGACTAAGTAATTCAGTTGCGGCTCCATGGCTTCAACTCGATGGTATCTGGCGCGCTGTGCGAGTGAGCTCTATAGGAGTCTCTGGCCAGCGAGATATATGCACTTCTTGTAGAAAATTACATCTTGCGGGCCATATGCGACAACTCACCGCATAGACCGACGACACGTTTGATTGTTGGTCGGCCATCTAGCCATTATTTCTCTCATCTATGACAGTCACTAACCCGCACAAGTTATAGCGGAGATAAAATAGAACCTTTATAAAGGCTTTGTCTCTCTCCCCCCCCCCCCCCCCCCCCTCTCTTTTTCATTGTTTCAATGTGGTCTATCTCTACCCTTTAACGACTCAATAAAATCTTCATAACTACACCAATGGTATTGTGTTGCTTCGCTAGCGTTATTCCCACTATCGCGTCTGAGGCTTGATCACGAGACTTTGCTATGGAATCAAATGACATGTCTTACACGCAGGTCAAATATGACGAGGTATTCGCGGAACTACCCAACAAAAAAATCGGTGCTAACGGCAGGTTGTTTTAGATCTTAAACTGGTATTATTGGATTAATATAACGCGTCTAACTATTAATATTACTATAACTTAATATTAATATAATTATAAATATTACTAACGCTATTGTAAAGTCACTGAAGAGCCTTAAACTTAGAATGAGCCTCTATTAAACAGCTCTTATTACGCCTGTCTTAACACCAGTTAGTTGGGTTGAGAGTAACGCAAGCACGACCACAAAAAAGAGACTCCAAAAGACGGTTCGCTACATCACCTACAACATCCGTGATGTCAGCCCATAACACCTTGGTGAACTCGGTGCCATGTCAGTGTTTCCCTTCATTTCATGCAGGCTACACTGAACTGGACGGAAAACACGAACTATTTACATAGCCCTTTCGACCAACGTTTCATTCAGTGCGGTGGCATCTACCCGGGCGGGTTTAACCCTAACCTATTGGTGAGAAACGAAATTATTTACAGTTTTACGTGGAATCCGAACCGCGCGCAGTCAGCCTGTACAGGCACTCATCCAAGTTCTGACCGCGCCGAGGTGTGCTTAATGAAAGGCGGACTTTCGATCGCACCACCGAGGTTGTTTCATTCAATAAATAATAAACAATATGTAGGTATATTTTTAATTAGAAAAATGCAAATCGAAAATCATTAGAAAAAAATTGGTTTTCTGTAAAGTCGGTTTACGGACGATAGTTTTACGTGATGACGTGGAATAATCGTAGTAAGTACATAGAGCAAAGATCAGTTATTCTATTTCCAGTAGAAAGATTAATCATCTTGTGACTGGCCATCAATAAACTTCTGTTGTCTGATCTTGACAGTTTTACTTCTTAAGACGTTTCCATGGTAACTTTGACTATACCGATTGTGCCTCTCTATCGCTTGTTACGCGCTCTCGCTTGCACACACAGGCTCAGATGGAACGTGACACTTTTTCGTGTGTGCAGCCGGTGTTCATCAATTTATAAGACGTGACGTCATCACGTCAAAATACATCCCGACCAGGATTTGAACCTGGGTCTCCGATCAGGATTTTCGATTTGCATTTTTTCTAATTAAAAATATATATAAAGCGAGTACATACGTGCTTAGTACTAACATACACATAAAACAATATGTAATTTATTCATACCTTGAAAACATACATCTTATAAAATTATTCTTAACTGACACAATGTGAAAAACTTAGGGAGTATAAAATAAAAACAGTAAGTAAATGCAAAACAAGTTTGCAATTAATGCCATCAGCACAAACTGGAAAGTTTTATATCTTATTTCAGAAAGTACAAGAGACGAAACTTCGTACAACTCAACGTCATAATGTCAGGAGTTTGCGGAGTACTCTGTACTTCCTTACAATTTAAGTGCACATTTCCATTTTGAGAAGAATTATGAAAAATCTTTCATATATTTTCATTGTTTCATTTTGTCATCCCCGGTACCTCGGTGCTGCTATGCAGCGGTGCTAAATCGGGTGCGGTTGGACTTTGGAAGGGTGGCCGTTCGACCGTTGAGGCTAGCCGTGGTTCGGATTTCACGTAAAGCTGTCGCCTCACAAGCCGCGGATTTGAGTTCCATTTAGGTTTACCTTCGAACTTTATATTTATTTTAATAAGCAAATTACATACAGACCACACGCTGCATATCGACAAACGGGGTAAGCAGAGTAGTCGGTGTTGTGCTGCAAGGACTCTTGTAAATTACAGCACAAAACCGACCACCACGTTTAGCAAAGTATTCGGACAACTTAACTTTCAAGCGTCAAGTAAGGCACGTAGACCCACCTGCTGCATGACTCGATGGAAGAATCGTGCCAAGGTGAGAGGTGGCTATCCTGTCGCCCTTTGGCACGGCATCTTGTCCTTATCCCTTAGTCACATCTTACGACATGTACGACGAGAGACGCAGTGGGGTTAATATTTTTAAGTACCGTCCCCACACGGTACAATAATTACGGGTAAATAATTTCATTTTTTTTTATGGAAACTGACACGGTTGGCTACATCACCTACAACACCCGTGGTGTCAGCCTATAACATGGGGTGAACTAGGTGCCATGTCAATGCTTCCCTTCATTTAATGTCGGCTACACTGAACTGGACGGAAAACACAAACCATTTACATAGCCGTTTCGACCGACGTTTCGCTCAGTGCGTTGGTACCAACCCGACCGAGATAAACCCTACCACCTAGTAAGGTAAGAACGGAAGGGCAGCCTCAAACGGTCGAGCGGTCACCCATCCAAATACTGACCGCACCTAACGTTGCAATCAATAGCAACAGTCGACTGTCTGCACCACTGAGCTATCGAGGCTGACAAATGCAATCTATGCAATAATAGCTTCTTTTTTTTTATGGAAACTGACACGGTTGGCTACATCACCTACAACATCCGTGATGTCAGCCCATAGCACCGGGTGAACTAGGTGCCATATCAGTGCTTCCCCCTTTGATCGTGCCGGCTACACTGAACTGGTCGGAAAACACAAACTATTTACATAGCCGTTTTGACCGACGTTTCAATCAGTGCGGTGGTACCAACCCGGGCGGGTTAAACCCTACCACCAAGTAAGATTAGGAGGGAAGGGACTTACAGTTTTACGAGGAATCCGAACCTCGGTCAGCTTCCAACGGTCAGCGGTCACCCATCCAAGTACTGACCGCACCCAGCGTTGCTTAACATTCAATAGCGACAGTTGACTGTCTGCACCACTGAGCTATCGAGGCTGACAAATATATAGCTATCCTACATACAGGAACCATGCATTTTTTCGGGATAAAAATTTGCCTATTATGGTAATTCAGTGCTTGATTCATACATACATACATATCACACACGCTGAATCCCGACAATCGGGGTAAGCAGAGTAACCGGTGTTGTGCTGCAAGAACTCTGGTAAATTACAGCACAACACCGACCACCACGTTTCGCAAATTATTCGAACAAGATTCAATCGATCAAGCAGCAAGTAAGGATCGAGGACCCACCTGCTGCATGACTCGGTGGAAGTACCGTGCCAAGGTGAGAGGTGGCGAACCTGTCGCCCTTTCGCAGGGCATTATGTCCTTATCCCTTAATCGCCTTTTACGACATGCACGGGGAGAGATGCAGTGAGGCTATTCTTTTTAAGTACCGGCCCCACACAGTACGGTACGGTACGGTACACGGTACGGTGCTTAATTCATCTACCTACCAAATGTCATCCAAATCCGTTCAGCCGTTTTGGGGTGAAAGTGGAACCAACAAACAAACATCTATACTTTCGCGCTTATATTTAATAGCTTTTACCTGCGGCTCCACTCGCGTGAAATTAATATTTAAAAAGAAGAAAGTAATTAAGCCCGCTACCGTACCTTTATTTCGGCGCGCGGAACAATTCGGTTTTGTATGAGAGCCACATCTTAGCGTAACCGGAGCTAAATTTTATTTAGCCTATCATGTGTCACGTATAGTTAAATGTGCCTGTACTAAGTTTCATGGAATTCGGATGATCGGTTTAAGATTTATGGAGGAACATACAATACATACAGAAAATATTTCTAAAAATCGTCAATTTAGTTTTAGTATCATACAAAGAATCTACAAACGCAATATCTCATAAAACAAAGTAACTTACTCCATGACCATCCCTTACAGATTTATTATTAGTATTGATTGATGATGATAATTTGATTATAAGTGAGATAATATTATTATTGTTCAGAAATAAAAATTGTGTCCAGCTATGGATTAACTCGCACGCGTGTACAGATAGGAGGAGGGTTTAGGAATGAAACTGTCTGTCAGCTTGAGTCGGAAGAGGCTCTCCGTCCTGACAGCTCATCCATCGAGCCATTCCGATTGTTGGATACTTTTAGTCACTTCCGCTACATCGATTGCGTAAGGTACAGTCGCTAGGCGATACAAACTTATTCACAAATTTTCATGACACATCAAGTTCATACGAGCCACATACAAAACTGGCGTATATTTGTGAGACTCGGTATCTCAGTGGTGCGGTCGGTCGCCTGTTGTTATGCATTCCTGGGCGCGGTCAGTACTTGGATGGGTGGCCGCTCGACCGTTGTAGGCTGATTCGTGCTTCATTCTACGATAAACTATAGGTTACTTCCCTTCTTACCTTACTAGGTGTTACGGTTTATCGCGCCCGGTTTGGTACCACCGCACTGAATGAAACGTCGGTCGAAACGGCTATGTAAATAGTTTTCCGTTCAGTTCAGTGTAGCCGACATGAAATGAAGGGAAGCAATTGCACCTAGGTCACCCGGTGTTATAGGCTGACATCACGGATGTTGTGGGTGATGTAGCCAACCGTGTCAGTTTCCAGAAAAAAATTTAGAGAACAACAATAAAACTTGGTAACACTTTCCTTCGCTAAATTTGACACGCCAACCCCGCCTCTATTTATTTTTACCCGACCGCCTCAGAAGGAGAGTAATGTTTTTGAGTGTATGTATGTTCATGTTAACGGCTTGATGGATTTTAACATATTTTATTATGTGCCGTTAGATTCGTCTTAATTTTTGGAGTGTCATCGGCTACCCAGTCGGGGACCCTTTTTTTATTTTTAATATAAAAATTGTACCGTGTGGGGCCGGTACCTAAAAATAATATCCCCACTGCATCTCTCCCCATGCATGTCGTAAAAGGCGACTAAGGAATAAGGACAAGATGCCGTGCTAAAGGATGACGGGCTCGCCACCTCTCACCTTAGCACGGTACTTCCACCGAGTCACGCAGCAGGTGGGTCTTCGTACCTTACTTGCTGCTTGATCGATTGAATCTTGTTCGAATACTTTGCGAAACGTGGTGGTCGGTGTTGTGCTGTAATTTACCAGAGTTCTTGCAGCACAACACCGATTACTCTGCTTACCCCGATGGTCGGGATTCAGCGTGTAGTATGTATTCCTATATTCCTATAACCAACGAGCCCAAATATGGTGGATTTATCATATGTGGTTTAGGAGTTCCTATGGCTTCATTCCGGCTCCATCATCAGGACCCTGGACATCATATATGACAAGGGTACTTGCGAAGACAAATCCAACGAGCCCAAACACGATGGGCTTTTCATGTGTACTTTAGGAGTTCCTATGCCTTCCTTCCGGCTCCATCATCAGACCCCAACTAACCTTTTCCTTATCCCGACTTTCTCGTGTCGCTCAGCGACCATATTTTTTTCGAATTCCGTAGATTCATTTCCAATGTGCTCGATAGTCGTGTGAGGCACGAAATCTGTGAATTTATTTTTTCAAAAAGGTTGAGCTACAGGGCAAACCCTTAAGCCGATCGTCTTTCTTTTGGGCTCAAATTGTAGCTGACTAATTTTCCACAGTATTTTTTCTCAAATTTTTGATATCATTCTTCGTTTCTAAAATATCGAGCACCAAAATCAAAAATTCAGATTTTTTTTTTTTACTATTTCGGCCATAACTTTTTTATTTTTTTACTTTCTCGAATAATTATTTTTGCACCTTACAGCTCTCATGAATACGCGTCTTTTGAACCTTTTTTGAATATCATATCTTCACAACTCTCCGAGATATAAGGGGATCGCACTTTTTCGTGAAATCGGGGCCTATACTGGAACGAACGAAAAGACATTTTCAATGTCAAAATTGCTACTAACACTGGCAAGCGACTGGTGTTACCGCATTAGCGTGCAGAGCGGCGGGGTGTGGGCAAGCGGACGGTGGATGATGTAACTCTGAGGAAATGGCGCTAACTCGAGGAATGACGGATGGCCGAAAGGAAGACGCCGCCGGCTCAGTGAAATTGGACAACGTATTATTGATTGAGTGCGTGTGACATGAGATCTCGGACAAAGGGCAGAGGGATGATTGGACAATAAACTAGTCAGTATGAATAAAAATCGGCTAAGTGCGAATCGAACTCGCGCACCGAGGGTTCCGTACCACCGCATAATATATTATTATTTGTAATTTTACTTTAGAGTTTGCACTATAATCTCAGCAACACCGGGTGAACTTGGTGCCACGTCAGTGCTTCCCTTCGGTCGTGCCGGCTACACTGAACTGGACGGAAAACACAAACTATTTACATAGCCGTTTCGACCGACCTTTCATCAGTGCGATGGTACCAACCCGGGCGGGTTAAACCCTACCACCTAGTAATATAAGAAGGGAGTCATATCCCTTAGTCGCCTTTTACGACATACACGGGGAGAGATGCAGCGGGGCTATTCTTTTAAAGTACCAGGCCCACACGGTACTATGTGTAGACTTAGTAATCCGGTACGGAATCCTAAAACCACTGTATAACTGCTTTATAATTTCTGAGAAAAAGTTCGATGGCCATGGCAACCAAAAAATTTCAATATTGCAAAGAGGCTTTTGTTTGCGTTCCCAGGTTCCGCAGTCGGCGACTCGAGCCCAGCAACCATAAAGTTAAAAAATGTAAAAAATTCAAAACGTAATCTCCAAAAGGTATATTCAGCTGTAACGAATAACTAAAAAGCGCAACATGAACGAGTTTGTGAGATGAAAATTTGCGAATATTTTTCAAAAGCATTGTGTAAAGGCAGCCGCTGAATATTTTTCTTTCCACTCAAGTCACTCCGGTGACAAAGAATATAAAAAAAATGTATGGATCCTAAGGCAGCGGTTCCCAAATAGCGGTACGTCTACCCCCAGGGGTACGCAGGCTCAAGAGAAGGAGTACGCGTGTGCGCCCTCTACAACCTTAAGTAAAGAGACAGGGTCCCACTTATCTCATTAGTGAAAATTGTCTCCAATGGTTGAGTGGGGCCTATTTCGTATTTAAGGCTCCTGTCAGGCCGGCATGGAATTCACAATCCCCGTGCATCACAAAATGTCATGGGCATCGTTAGACACCTACTTGTAGGTGAAAAAATGCCACAGGTCGCGCTATCAATAAAAAAAAAGTATATTGTGACTAATAAGTCGATATTAGGACCTAATACATAATCCGGCTATTACATTATTTATATTAGACAATAAAAGAAGAATTTATATTAAAACTAAACTATGTTAAAAAATAATTATAATAAAACAAACTATAAATTAAATACTATTATTACAATTAAACAAATGAAGAAAAAGGAGGGTTGCACCGGTTGAACGTCGAGGGTGCGGTGGGAGTGCTATGCAAGGAGGTAAATCTCCTCCAGTTCATCTTAAAAAATAATTATAATAAAACAAACTATAAATTAAATACTATTACAATTAAGGCAGTGACTATTTATACGGGTACTGGATAAATAATTTAATAATAAATTATTTGTACGGTACCCGTATGAATTTAAGCAGCCTAGAATTAAACAAATGAAGAAAAAGCAAATTATTACATTATGTAAAAATAACAACCTTATTAAAATTGTTTTATTTCAACATTTTACCAGGCCTCACGCACTCTATTACTTGCGCGCGCTAACGACCTACCGCCCGACCACGGGCCGCCCGGTGAGCCTAATTCAGTGGAAATTCGTCAGCCGCGCGTAGCATACCTACACGCGCGCCCACGCAACTGCGCGCAGCTGCAAAGCAATAATCACTTTACACTCTATCGTTTAGGTACATTTTCGCACGCAGCGATGGGCGACGTGAAGCATTAAGCTATTATGGTCGTAGGTAAGGAACTTTTTCTATGGAGAGATTTATGTGTTACGAAGTAACTATTAAATAATCTGTGATTTTACTCAGGAGTACCTTAGTCTCCAAAAATTCGCTAAGGGGTACCGACCGATTCAAATATAATTGGGAAGCCCTGTCCTAAGGGAATCGCTGAAAGCGAAAAACCGGCTGAGTTGAGCTGAAATCTTGCTGGATGTGTTTCATAACGCATTGTTTAAAATTTGCCGCCGCCTGGAAAAATTGCGAAATCATCTGGACTTCAAGCATCTTGCAAAAAGAGAGACCAGATTTGCAGTTTTCGAGTAAGTATGGTCAAAACATTGCGGGCGGGAATATTTTCTTGAATGTTTCTAGAAATATTAACTGTTTTTGTGTTTATAGATAGCGTTACATATGGCGCCCAGCCACCTAAGACTCCCATGGATATTCGGTCTTATGCCGGGGTTGCGAATGCCATGCCGGCCCGACAGGTGCCTGTTCACGCCTATCTTGAAGGACCCGAGACTATATTTGGGGGGAAATATGTGAGCAGGGAGAGCGTTCCAGAGTTTGTGCAGTTCTATGGAGGAAAGATCTGCAGAACCGATTGGTACGCAACCGCAGTAAGTCCAGCATATATACATACATAGCGTCACGCATCTTTTCCAGTGGGGTAGGCTCTTGCCCCTTACTAGGTAGGCTCAAATGGTAGCCGACTGGGTTGCTACCACTGTATTGGATGTAAGATAGCCGCATAGCAGCCTGTGTTGTCCTCTTGTCCAGTATATCCTGCAATCCAGGGAAGTCTCCGGTATGGCACCTACCTTCTCGGAGGTGATATTGGCAGGTCGGAGCATGTACTTTGGCCCCTCCGACTACACGCATACCGGATTACATATAAAAAAAAGGCATTCTGTATTTGTATTTGTACACCTCTGCCGCCTCTTCCACTCTCATAATGTTCTTCATACACGCTCGTCAGCTATGGGTACTGACCATGTTTTGAAAACATTTTGTATGCCTGCTTTGTATGCCAGGGGTGCAACAATTGCCAATGCTGTCCATCTGCCCTCTGTGACCATAGAAACACGCAGATGTGCACTCCGCGCCTCCGCCGCGGGCGGCGTTGGGGCGAGGTGCGGGACGCACAGGGATTTGCTCTTTAAATATTTGAACAGAACTCCCGCTGAATATGTGATGTGATTATTGTTCACGTAGCCGCGGGCCGGCCGGTCCGTGTCCGCCCGTCCGTTCGCCTCGGGTCTGTTCGTCCGTCCGTCCGTTCGGTCAATTCACACAGGGGATCATTTTGGCGTCTCATGGGCATTTTCTTCACCTCTCTAGTCAAGTCTCGTTCAACAGTTATTTGACAGTCAATTTCTCATACATTCGACAGGAGTTTCATCTGTCATTTTTCTTCAGTCCTCCCGGCCTTCAGCGATACGGAACCACTGATCGCCTCCGACCCGACGTATGCCAACGAGTACCGTATGGGACCGGTACTTTAAAAGAATAGCCCCACTGCGTCTCTCCCCGTGTATGTCGTAAAAGGCGACTAAGGGATATGACTCCCTTTTTATATTACTAGGTGGTAGGGTTTAACCCGCCCGGGTTGGTACCACCGCACTCACTGAAAGGTCGGTCGAAACGGCTATGTAAATAGTTTGTGTTTTCCGTCCAGTTCAGTGTAGCCGGCACGACCGAAGGGAAGTACTGACGTGGCACCAAGTTCATCCGGTGTTATGGGCTGACTTCACGGATGTTGTAGGTGATGTAGCCAACCGTGTCAGTTTCCATAAAAAGAAAATGTAATGTCGCCGTCCCACCTGGCGGGCGGTCGTCCCGCACTCCCGTTCCTTGTCCACGGCCGCCAATGTACTCGCAGTATAGACGTTTACTACCATCGTCTCGTCGTCGTCTCACGTGCGGCCCACTGCCATCTAAGCTTAGCCACCAGATTTGTCGGGTGGCCGAATGGTCTGGGCGTCGGCTTCTCTTGCGAGAGGTCCGAGGTTCGAATCCAACCGGCGTGTACCAATGAGTTTTTTATCAGATTGGAAAAAAAAATGTATGTGCATACCAGGGATGTTGCGGATATTCGCATCCGCATCCGTAAATGCGGAGCATCCGCATTGATTTTGACATCCGCATCTGCATTCGCATCCGCAGTAAATCAATGCGGAACTCATGCGGATGCGGATGTAGTGCAGGTTGAGACTTGAATGAAATTGGGCGGAGTCCGCGAGTGGCGCGCGCTGCAATTGACCAATAGGAAGGTAATATGCTGTGCGACGGTGCAGTGCAGTGCTGACGACTTTGTTTTTCATTATTATTGCGTCATTTCATTCCGTCACGTTTCGTGTATGCATGCGTGTCTAAACACGCGCGACGACGCGTCTTCTAAGTTGAATTTCCGACTCGAGTATTCCACTTCCACTGTATATAGTGCGGCGAAATATAGTGTCGCAGAAGTGAATGTCTGAAAAGGCAGCCAAGTTACTTTTCATTAAATACAATAGCCCAATCTTGAAATTTTCTTACTAAAAATTTATTGATCAATAAAAGATATTAAAAGCATAATCTCTTTTATTCAAGGACTTAAACTAACCGGCTCTTCAAGCAATCTTGTTAACATCCGCATCCTCATCCGCATCCGCGGATGTGAGCGTCCAAAAATCCGCATCTGCATCCGTATCCGCGGATGTCAAATAAATCGCATCCGCAACATCCCTGGTGCATACCTTGACGATGGCACTATACACCAGATATAGGTAATGTACTCGTAAATAGGCAGAGTGGTCAGATTCTTCAGTATTCATGTTTATGCTGTAAATATTAATGTTCTTGTGGGCGGCAGTATCTATGAGTTAATTATTTATAAGTTACTATAATACTTATAAGGTACTAACAAAACTTTGTGACTTGCAAAGTTTGTTTGTCAGTTCTTCTTCGCATTTGAATTTAGAACTGGCGGAATTTTCGACATGCCCAAGCTTGGGTTACCTACCTATGGATGAAATTATACAATAAACAATAAACCCACTGCACGAAGTAACTATTAAGTAATCTGTGCCACTGGTCCACCACCGGGTTAACTGGAGGAAATTGCCTAAGGCAATAAGCCCTCCATTCTCACACACTAAGGGGCATGTCCATAAAAGAAAAAGAAATAAAACTGAGGAATAAAATGAGAACTACAAAATCTGGCTACGAATGCATTCTCATACAATGTATGAGATTAACTTTGTTGAAATCTCCGCTGAATGCTTTCGCACACAGCTCATGTCGGTGGGTCACGTCCGTAGCGCTTTCGTTGTGCTATCACATTGTATGTCCCGTGAAATATTATTTCCGGAAATTTTGAGAGAACACTCGCGCAGCACTTTATGGCGTTTTTAAGGCTTCGTATCCGTCGCACGGAACCCTATTACTAACCCTACCACAGATTAAGTAATAGTTACTTCGTACCCTACGCCGTCTGTCTGTCTGTCTGTCCGTCTGTCTGAGGGCTGCATCTCTTGAACCGTAATAGGTAGTCCGTTGAAATTTTCACAGAATATGTGTTATTTATATCGGCAATAATACTAAAAATAAGAAAAAGTTAAAAAAAATACGGGGGTCCCCATACAAGAAACTAAAAAGTGTATGCACGCCATCTACCGAAAATAGTATGAACCGTGGTTCGGATTCCACGTTAAACTGTAGGTCCCTTCCCTTCTTACCTTACTATAATAGGTGATACGATTTAATCCGTCCGGGTTGGTACCGCCGCACTGTATGAAAGGTCGGTTAAAACAAACTATTTGAATATTTCGTGTTTTCCGTCCAGTTCAGTGCAGACGGCACGGCCGAAGTGAAGCACTGACATGGCACCTAGTTCAGCAAGGTGTTATGGGCTGACATCACGGATGTAGTAGGTGATGTAGCCAACCGTGTCAGATTCCATAAAAGAAAATCTAATAATAATTAAGCGGGGCGTGTATTCAGAAAGTCAACCTGTATATCTCTCATTATTTTGTCATTTTCCTTGCCACGAAACAGTCGCGACAACCTACAAACAGTATATACATAAGTCGACTTTGGAGTTAGGCGTAAAACTCGAAATTACAACTCTAACTACAAACTAATCAAATGTTGGGCGCAAAGTTTGAAAAGGGCGAATACCGGATTCAATAAGTAGTTTTTGCTTAATTTTCTAACTCACAGTAACTCGAAATTAACTTCGGAACTAATGAAATTATATTCGTAAAGTTATGAAAGTGTCAAATCGCATAATAATTAGGGTTCCGTATCAGGTAAGGGACCCTATTACTAAGCCTACGCCGTCTGTCTGTCTGTCTGTCCGTCCGTCCGTCTGTCAGACCGAGGGCTGAATCGCTTGAACCGGAATAGGTAGCGCGTTGAAATTTTCACAAAAAATGTGTTATTATTATTATGGACGATATAACAACAAATAATAAAAATAAGAAAAAGTAAAAAAATCACGGGGATTCCCATAGAAGAAACCAAAAAGTGTATGCGCGCGCGCCATCTACCGAATAGATTATGAACATACGCCGTTATGGCGGGGGCACGAACAAACCAAGGTTATACTCAAATAGGGCGGAGAGTCCCCGCCAACACTAATATATTTAGAAGGTCACATTCGTGCCCCCGCGATAACGGCGTATGATTATGAAGCATGACATTAACTAATATAAAGCATTTCATAACAGGCCATTTAGATGGCGTGAGTAGCGCTGGCCGTGACATGGCGATCGGGACCCTCGGTGCGCGAGTTCGCCTCGCACTTGGCCGGTTTTTTTTTTTGCATATTCGGGTAAGATTAAACACTCATATTTATTTGTTTCACATTATATTAGATAGTTTTATTAGCAAAGCAGTCGGTGTTGTGCAGCATAACACCGACCACCACGTTTAGCAAAATGTATTATAAATGTAGTATACTGTAAGGGAAGCACTGACGTGGCACCAAGTTCACCCGGTGTTATGGGCTGACATCACGGATGTTGTAGGTGATGTAGCCAACCGTGTCAGTTTCCATAAAAAAAAACCTAAAAAGATAAGCGCCCACCCACAGAACTTTAAATGCTTACAATGCGTTTGATGTTTTTGATTCTCTATCAATCGGCCGCTGACGGATTCAAACACCTCCTATTCTCGTCCGTAACTTCCTCCAAGTTTTTGTCGAATTTCCTCCCCCATCCCCTACTTCCGACGGCGGGTAGTTCGTTCGCGTTGCCTACTCTTCCGTCTAGGGTTACCTACTTTTCTGTTGTTTCCGGACAAAAACGCAGTAACGTGACAAGCGACATCTATCTCTACTCTTTTGAAATAAGCGACAGAGAAAGAGTCATAATATTGAAATGGAAGTAACCGTAGGATGCTACATTTTGCAGTTCAAACATATAGAATCATAGGTGTGACTTATTTATTACATAATTAATGACTTATTACATTTCTTTGTAATAAACTTTGGGTGCGCTGTAGTATAAGGCCTTCTAATTAGAAAATTGCTGGTAACTGGGGCTGGTCGGTGAGGGTCTAAGGAACTATTACCAAAAATAATTTTTGCCGGAAATGCGTAGTTTTGGAGAAAAAAAAATTTGAAAAAAATATTTTTCATACAAAATTAATTTTAGATTTTTAATAATTTTTTTTAATGCGCCAAAACATTTATTTTGAATAGAAATTTATGCAAAAACGACATGCCCCGCCTCAACATTAGGTTAGGGTTAGTTTATAGAAGATGCTTCTTCTTCTTCTTCTTCTATAAATTAACCCTGGTTATTTTTTTTAAACCACCAAAACATTCACCCATACCACTTCCCTGTTTTTACATACATTTATATTCAAAACCAATGTTTTTGAGCCTTAAAAAAAAAATATATTATTTTGTATGAAAAAAAATTTCAAATTTTTTTTTCTCCGAAATTACAAGTATATAGGTGATGTAAATAGGCAGAGTGGTCAGATTCTTCAGTATTCATGTTTATGCTGTAAGTGTTAATGCTCTTGTGAGCGGTAGTATGGGTTAATTATTTGTAAGTTACTATACTCGTACTTGTAAGGTACTAAGAAAACATTGTGACTTGCGAAGTTTGTTTGTCAGTTCTTGTTCGCATTGAATTTAGAACTGGCGGAATTTTGGACATATCCAAGCATAGGTTACCTACATAAGGATGAAATTATACAATAGACAATAAACAATAGGTACACAAACTCCAGAGATTCTATTCAGTAAGCTTGAGTGGGCAGGTTTGTTTCTTTAGTTTTGTTTAATCTTTTATAATAGGGTCAGTGGATTCTTTAAGATAGTTTAAGATTTTGTAGATATAATATATTTTGTTTTTGTAAATATTTTGTTTTCGTTTTAGCATTATAATTTAGAGTGTTGGCAATTAATATTAAAATGTTTTTATATATTCAGGGGTCAAGCTTAAAATCATTGTCTTCCCGGCTATGGGGAGACATAAGCTGTGCTGATACCCAGTCACTATAGAAATTGTCTTTAAGTTTATAATTTATTTTTATTTTATATACATAATTCTTTTATTTTGTGTACATAATCTTTTATACTTAAGTTTACTTGTGTTTTCGGAATATTTTTTTAAATTTTAATTTTAATTGATGCACTACTGTCATTATTGCAACACAGAAATACGCATCGACTAAACGTTGATCGAGATAACGTTGACTTTTTTTAAATTTGAACTGTGACGGTTGGCTACATCGCCTACTACATCCGTGATGTCAGCCCATAACACCGGGTGAACTAGATGCCATGTTAGTGCTTCCCTTCATTTCATGTCGGCTACACTGAACTGGACGGAAAACACGAACTATTTACATAGCCGACCCACGACGGTTCAGTCAGTGCGGTGGTACCAACCCGGACGGGATAAACCCCACCACCTAGTATTCCTTAGTCGCCTTTTACATGAACTTGTCTTTCAATGCAAAAAAGGTAGAGTGGACGCCGAGATAGGACGTTTCCAGGAATGTATACATAAGGTGCTTCATTATTTATGTCGAAAATTTCGGGAGGGTTATATACGCACTCAAATAAACACATTACGTAAGAAAAAAAAATATGTTTATAGGAGCATTTTTTCTCCTAACAAAACAATCTTATCAAATAAGTAGCTGTAAAAACCAATCATAGTGACCTTGTGACTTACTTACAACAAACAGCTGTTCTGCGTTTGAACATAGTACGGTCATTGACCCCGTACAATGCAAGTTACCTACTGTTACACACAGGTTAATGTTTAGGTAGCGAACAGGTTTTGTTAAATTTCTCGAAAAGTAATGCTAATAAAAACATATAACTTTTTTGCGTAACGTGTTTATTTGAGTGTCTATGAAACCCTCCCGAAATTTTTTACATAAATAATGAAGCACCTAATTTCGGAAACCCGGGTAAGGTGCGCGATTCCCGGATCGTCCGGGTCATTCCCGCATTTCCCGCTCGGATGGTGACCCTACTCCTCGCCTTGTCCAATTTCCTGGCAGACGGCTCCGCTCGGTTTGTCATTTACATTTTTATTTAGCATTCGGTTTGATTCGTGCTTTACTTGTTACAATTCCTTCTTTCGCGTAACGAGTGCATGCGTTGTATTCAAGGACGCCATACTATAGTATAAGGACCGCGTGGTGCCGGTACTTAAAAATAATAGCCCCACTGCATCTCTACCCACGCATGTCGTAAAAGGCGACTAATGACACGATGCCATGCTAAAGGGCGACAGGTCAGCCACCTTTCACCTTGGCACGGTCCTTTCACCGAGTCATGCAGCAGGTGGGTCTTCGCGTCTTACTTGCTGCTTGATATGGTTATCTTGTCCGAATACTTTTCTAAACGTGGTCGTCTGTGTTGTGCTGTAATTTGCAAGAGCACTTGCAGCACAACACCGATTACTCTGCTTACCCCGATTGTCGGGATACAGCGTGTGGTATGTGTATTTACCCGCCATGTGTAATGCCCACAATGCTATCACTCGGTCTACCTTATTTTATATGGCTATGTTTATGCCATATTTGTATTTTTTTTTCTCATGATTATAAATTTTTATTACTAATAATTTTTTTTATATATTTATATATTACCTATTACAAAACACAAATTCAAATCTAAAAATATTTACAAGTTTGGAAATATTACTATTTACTTTAAATAACCGTCTTTATAACCGTTATTTATTACCATCACTGGCCACGGAACCCTAAAATGGATGCACCACACTTTGTTTTAAGCCCAGCAGTCAACTGCTAGGGAGCAGTTCATTTGGTAGCGCCGAGATTGCTGTCTGCTAAACTCGAGGATAAACTTCGCACATTAACAACACTGAACTTCACGTACGATTCTGCAGATTATCAGGGGTGAATTCAGTAGTGCGAAAAACTATTATCGAGTAGGTACTTACATGTCTCAAGTAAAATCACATTTAGTTGAATTCCAAGCAAATTTTCATAGCTGCCAAATTCATAGCTTTTTTCCAAAGCATTTGATTTTTACCGTAATATTGAGAATTTTTAGTTGATCCAATCAACATGTTTCGTCTGTACTTAATTTTATGGCTACCTTTCAGAAAAAAAAATTGTTTAACATTCTGACTGGCAACCATACCCCAACCACACCCGACGAACGTTGCTTCCCTTCGGCAATCAGACGCCGAAGCCTCGCACCACCGAGAGCTATGAGATATCGGGCTAGTCATTAATTGAGTTACAGAAATAACTCTTCCTCTCGCATATAATCGTGGAATCGCAATGTCGTAATAATTTGGTAGTAAATGTTTGTAAGTTAGTAACTAAGCATGTACTCGCTTTATATTTCTTCATTAGATAGATACAAAGCTGAAAATGAAGAGAAAAAATACGTACCGATCAGGATTAGAACCTGGACCTCAGGCCGCCAACGCTTTACCAATTTCGCCACCGGGTCGATGATATGTTCTCTCCAAATTTCGAACAGTTGCATCTTCTACAGTGTGACGCAAGCTTCTGCCAATTTATCGATTCATTATTGAATCTTATGATGTCGTCGCCGAAATCGTATTGGCATGACTTGAGATTTTTAATAGTTTATTTTTGTACATTAGTACTAAACCATCGACTCCATGTGGATCGTTAGCTATATGGAGTCAAATGCTGTGCCACATCCCTTTTCTGTCATGGAGGCCGGGGGTACTATGTCTATTCTTATATTCCAAATATGTTATTTTAAGCAAAATATTTATCACACAGCAGGCATCCTGACTGTGAAATAAATGCTTTTTACTTACTTACTCACTTACTCACTTAATCACTTAATCACTTACTCTCTTACTTAGTCACTTACTTACTTACAAAGCATGATTTCGCTTTATTCTTTATTATTTATTCAGCGTATCGTATGGTACGCTTGACTAGAAAACTTTTCTCTTTATTTTCGGCTTCGTATCTTTCTAAATGAAGAAAAATTAATAATTTGACAATATATTAAGCATACGATGTACGATTTACCTTGTAGTGAATCGACACGCATCCTTTTCAACTTCTTGCAACGATCGGCGCACTCGAGAGATGGGAAAAACTTTTTCCACTTATATTCCTAGGACTGTTTTGAATTAAAAGTCAAAATAAGGCACCAGGGGGCGTGAGTATCGCGGCATGCGGGAATCCGTTGTCACTGCCTACCCCTTAGGGAATTAATCGTGACGCGTTATGCATGTGCTTATGTAAATTATGTAATCAAATTAATTTGAAATTATTAAACATATTTTTTTTATTTTTAGGGTTCCGTATCCGTCGTACGGAGGCCTATTACTGAGCCTACGCCGTCTGTCTGTCTGTCTGTCCGTCTGTCTGTCCGAGGGCTGTATCTCTTGAACCGTAATAGCTAGCCCGTTGAAATTTTCACAGAATATGAGTTATTATGGCCGATATAACAACAAATAATAAAAATAAGAAAAAGTAAAAAATTCACGGGGTCCCCGTACAAGAAACTAAAAAGTGTATGTGAGATATCTACCGAAAACATTTTGAAGCAGCGCTGACGATGACATGGCGATACGGAACCCTCGGTGCGCGAGTTCGACTCGCACTTGGCCGTTTTTTTACACTTGCGTCCTATCTAGCATTTACACAGCAAGAAAATGCAGTCAGTCAGCGTGTATGCGTTCACTGCTGGACATAGCCTTTCCAATTTTCCCCCAGTCTTCCCGGCCTTCAGCGGCAAACACTGCTTTCCGCCGACGTACTTGATGTCGTCGTCCCACACACAGGAACGCGCGTGTCACAGCTACTAGTAAGGCTCGCCTGTCTTTGTGGGTTCAAACATCTTTACAGCACCCGGCAGTAAGTCATGGATGACCTTTAGAAAGAAACAATTCGGTTGTAGAGCGCCGCCTCTGTCGCACGAACTCACACGTCTCTGTGCGACAGAGACGGCGCTCTACTACCGAATTGTCTGTTCATGACCTTACGTTTTTTAGGTTTTAGGTTTTATTATTATCATTCGTAGGCAAATAAATTTTGCACTTGAATTCGTTATCTTTCGAATGGCATCTATAGTGTGGAATGTAACAACAATGAAAAACAATTTGAAATTAATAACAAACGATGACAAGGGCTTTACAGAACCAGATAAAAGAAACAAACAATTAAGTTATCTTATGCATATACTTTATAGCTTATACTATAGTTTATCATAGTTATTTTCCATATTATATCTTACATTCCCACACTCAAGTCTTTTGCTACTACCTACTTACTTATATCTCACAACAAACGACTCTCAAACATTCAAAGGTTGACTGGGATAAATCCCTGTAAGGGATAAGTCCGCCCTTGCCCCTCATGTAAATTACTTATCGTTTGTTACTGTTAAATGTTTTGGAGCAATAAAGTATTTTTATCTATCTATCTATCTACTCGTAGACTACCACTACTACTTACCTAATACTACTACTATCTACTCAATTTAGCGTTAATTATTTAATGAAGCGTCAATAAACTTGTCAATGTAATATTTAAAACATGGTACAATAGCATCAAAAGAATTGTCAACTGTCGTTTGTCGCATCAAAAGAATTGTCAACTGTCGTTTGTCGCATCAAAAGAATTGTCAACTGTCGCTTGTCGCATCAAAAGAATTGTCAACTGTCGTTTGTCGCATCAAAAGAATTGTCAACTGTCGTTTGTCACATCAAAAGAATTGTCAATTGTTAACGTCGGGTGCTGTACGTGATTTTGGCTGGTCCTAGCGCCATAGAGTGCAATGGACGAAACGACTCAGTAAATTTTTTTTTATCTCAATTTCTTAAGTAGTGCTCGCCAACGGGAATCGAACTCGGTTTACGGGTTACTAAGCAAGTCATTTTGACCACGTATCAACTAAACCTAGGTAATTCCCTAGCTAGACCATTCACTTTAGCCTAAGTAAATATCCCTACCCTAACGAAACATTTTATTGTTAATTAATGTACAATTTGTGTTCAGTAATGTATATGCTTAGAATGTATATTTATTAATTCACATGTATTTTAACAAGAATTTTAAAAACTGTTCTAACATGTTAAGTTTTTTTTCCAAATATATTCAATGTACAGACTTTTTTAACTTTACGATTTTATTATAAGTAGGTATTCTTATTATTAATTATTGTATCTTCAATTCTCCCACAAGTATTTTGCTACTACCTACTTATATATCACTATAATAATCGACTATCAAAACATCTAAAGGTTGAACGGAAGATATCTCTATAAGGGATAAATTCGCCTTTGCACCTTATGTCAATGTAAAATTGTGTTTTTTTTTTCTGTAAAAGATTTTTGGAACAATAATGTGTATATCTATCAATGTGGGCACAGTAATTAAAAAGACTAGCCCGCTGCCGTTCACGTCGTAAAAAATAAGGGGCAAGGACAAGGTGCCGTGTCTAAGGGCGATAGGCTAGCCACCTCTCTCCTTGGCACGATCCTTCCACTTTTTTATTGATAGCGCGACATATGTCGCCGAGTACCCCATAAGCTGTCTAACGACGACCATGGACATTCGGTCGCATGCGGGGGCGGCGAATGCCATGCTGGCCTGCCAGGTGCCATTGACGCCCTTCTTGAAGAACCCGAGACTGTACTTGGGTGGAAATATATGGACAGGAAGAGCGTTCCAGAGTTTACCGGTTCTGTATAGAGAAAAGATCTGCGGGACCGATTGGTTAGCATCCGCGGTAAGTCCTGCGTGAAGGGATACAATCCTTTACCTTTAATAAAATCCAACGTCTGCTTTCTGTCTGTCTGTCTGTCCGTCTGTCTGCTTATAACTCGAGAACCACTGAAGCAATTTTAATTAAAAAAAAAACCTCCGAATAGCTTGATTCTTCCCATCATGATTTTTTAAGCGGCGGGTGGCCGAGTGGTTTGGGCATCGGCTTCTCATGCGGGAGGTCCGAGGTTCGAATCCGGTCGGCGTGTACCAATGAGTTTTTTCTGACGAAAAAATTTACGTGCATACCTACACCCGCTGCTTCACCGTTCGGAACCGGTGTAAAACTGTAGGTCCCTTCCCTTGCCCCTTACTAGGTGGTAGGCTCAAATTGTAGCCGACTGGGTTGGTACCACCGTACTGGATGTAAGATGGCCGCAAGCAACCTCGGTTGTTTTCTCCTCTAGTCCAGTATAGCCAGCAATCCAGGGAAGTCTCCGGTATGGCACCTACCTTCTCGGAGGTGATATTGGCTGGTTAGAGCATGTGCTTTGGCCCCTCCGACTCAGCAACCCATACCGGATTACATAAAAAAAAAAATCAACTATAGGCTACTTACTATCACGCTAAATAGCTTATGAGGTTAGCAGAAAAGTCAAATATGAGGTAGGTGTTGTGTTGTTAGCTACATGATTAATTGCCGCACAACACTGATTACTCTGCTTAACCGGATTGTCGGAATACAGCGTGTGTTACGTGTGTAAGGTTAAAATTAAGCTCTTCAAAAGCGTTCGGTCGCCGAAATTGCCAAACAGTAAGTGGATTCGCGTGTTATCGTCAATCGGAAACGGTAAGGGTTCGATTCCTGCGAGGCAAACAGCGCTGATTCCTGAATTGCGTGGGCGTTGCGACTTCTGAAATGTTTATTACCTCTGACGGGATGAACGTCTAAATTTAGACGCTTAGTCGTAAGCGTCGACGCGATGAGTACAGCGCGCCCTGGCGTTGATCAGCGCAACCTTAGGAGGTGTTGCTGATCTCCATAAAGTTTCTGAGCTAAAGGGCTCTGAGACGACAGCAGACGGAAGGACAGACAGATATCGCTATTGATGGTTAAGCAACGCTGGGCCGGTCAGTTCTTCGATGGGTGACCGCTCGACTGTTGTTCCCTTCTTACCTTACTAGGTGGTAGGGTTCAACCCGCCCGGGTTGGTACCACCGCACTGAATGGAACGTCGGTCGAAACGGCTATGTAAATAGTTTGTGTTTTCCGTTCAGTTCAGTGTAGTCGGCACGACCGAAGGGAAGCACTGACATGGCACCTAGTTCACCCGGTGTTATGGGCTGACATCACGGATATTGTAGGTGATGTAGCCAACCGTGTCAGTTTCCATAAAAAAAAAAGATATTGTTTGCTAAACTAATACGGTTCTTGGCTAAATAAAAAACAAAACTACTATTTTTTAGCGTTCCGTATCCGGTACGGGACCCTATTACAAAGCCTATTCGATTCAAAAGTTTAGAGAGATACGTCATCGACCCGAAGGCGGAATTAATAAAGCGCTAGAGGCTCAAGCCGGAGTTACAGGTTCGAGTCCTAGTCGGGAAGTATTTTTTCTCTTCATTTTCGGCTTTGCATGTTACTAAAAAGAAGAAGAAAAAACCGGCCAAGTGCGAGTCGAACTCGCGCGCGCACCGAGAGTTCCGTATCGCCATGTCATGGTTACCACCACTCACGCCATCTATGGCGTGTTATGAAATGCTTCATATTAGTTAAATGTCATGATTAGTTAAAATGCTTCACACTCTATTCGGTAGATGGCGCGTGCGCATACACTTTTTGGTTTCTTCTATGGGAACCACCGTGAATTTTTTACTTTTTCTTATTTTTATTATTTGTTGTTATATCGGCCATAATAGCATATATTCTGAAAAAATTTCAACGGGCTACCTATTACGGTTCAAGAGATATAGCATTCGGACAGACAGACAGACAGACGGACGGACGGCCAGACAGACGGCGGAGGCTTAGTAATAGGGTCCCGTGCGGAGGCTTTTGTACGGACACGAAAACCTAAAAAGTATTAAGAAGTGGTGTCCCTTTTTATTACGGTTCCCTAGCCAGCCGTACAAATATCCTATACACCACTGAGCCAAGTGTATGTATGATATTTCGTATTTTTCTCTCTGTGAATTCAATTTAATTTTCAAGAATTAAATAAATACACTCAGTAAACATGATCAAAAACAACACTGATATGAGAGACACAGGACAAGCGAAAAACTTCGTAAATTTTATTATTAGTGGAAATGGTGTCTACATTAAATATATTACATAGGTAGGTACTTAAATCGACCATCCAATCACACTAAATCTAAAAAAAAAAAAAAATTTAACAACAATTAGAAACCGTAACCTACTACTAAACCTTTTTACCTGCGTGTCTTCAAACGTCGTATTAACATTCTAGACAGCCTCGCAACAGCCTTCAAATCAGCTGTCCTAACTGAGTGTGGTTTCGCGAGAAGAGGTGATTTTCGATTTGTCGACTGCACCATTGGTCTCTCGGCACAGCCACACATATTGGTTTACATAAAAAACCGGCCAAGTGCGAGTCGAACTCGCGCACCGAGGGTTCCGTATCGCCATGTCATGGTCAGCGCCACTCACGCTATGGCGTGTTTTATGAAATGCTTCATATTAGTTAAAGTTCATGATTAGTTAAAATGCTTCATACTCTTTTTCGGTAGATGGCACGCATTCACTTTTTAGTTTCTTATATGGGGAACCCGTGAACTTATTTCTTTTTCTTATTTTTATTTATTTTATTATTAGTTGTTATATCGGCCATAATAACACATATTCTGTGAAAATTTCAAACGGATACTTATTACGGTTCAAGAGATACAGCCCTCGGACAGGCGCACAGACAGACAGACGGCGTACGCTTAGTAATAGGGTCCCGTACGACCGATACGGAACCCTACAAACAATAAAAAATAACCTACGGTCACAAGAATGGACAAAAAGTACATGTCCGATCCATTTCTCCCTACATCCACGGTCACCGCAACGGCCAGGGTTCTTGATTTACAGACGATGCGGGTAGCGCCGCGCTCCATTTAACTCCGGCATAAATCGTTTAAAAGCTGAAATTACAGACCAATCCGCTGCCTCTGCTCCACCACCTGGAACCAATCACGTGCCTGCATTTAGCTTTGACCGATACAAGGATTTAACATTTGATACATTTTGAGCATGCACCTTTTACGTTTTGCCATTTAGCACACCACGAAATCTAATTTTGTTTGTACTCAAATCAATAATTAATTTTAATGTATCATTTACTTAAGGGACTAGGCAAACATCACATCGTATAACCTTAACCATAGCCATATTTCAAGTGATTTAACTATAATTTATATGCTTATAGTTAGGTAAAGATTCAAGGTATAATGTGAATACATTATTTTAATGTAATTTTGTATATTATCTGAAAAATCAGTGTGTCAAAGTCGTAAAAAACTTTCGAAAATGCCTTACAATTTGCATTTGCTACAAATATTTCTAATACGAAAAATGCTCCTTTGAGGTTACAGTCAATAAGATTAAGAATCATCTAAATAACACTCAGTAATTGTTTTTCACTTAACTATCTTTGAACTTTTTTAATTTTGGGCTTTTGTCGTGCGTGCGTGAGCATCTCATAAATTTTTTTATGGCGGGGCGCACGGCTTGCGCTGCGCTCGCGCATTTTGGAACGTTTGTACCACTTTTCATCCACTTATTTTTGAGAGAATTTAGAAGATTACATTACAATTGTATTCATATTATACCTTGAATCTTTACTTAACTATAAGCATATAAATTATAGTTAAATCACTTCAAATATGCCTATGGTTAGGGTAATACGATGTGATGTTTACCTAGTACCCCTTAATATCTCACTTTATACTCCACGCATATTGGGATTTATACACCGGCTTGGACTGACGATGACGTCTGATTCAATTCAGTGGATTTCACTATCTCCAGTTACATATTTCATTCTGAAAAATATTATTTCATATGTTGCAACCGTTTTACGATCGAACGTTGCAACCGAACGTACAATAAAATTCAATAGTGCTCGTAGTTTTCCGATAAAATAAATTAACGTAATACGTAATAAAGTTACGTTTATACTTCTATACCTATAACTAAAGTGTCTAGCCTCCGAGATATATACAGGTTGTTCGGCACATGAACCGACAAATTTTTTTTGTAGGTAAGTGGGGTCATTTGCAAGGTTTTGACCTATGACACCTTTTGTCTGGTGTCACGTGGTATCGAGATACGATTTTATTTCTTTATTTTTGAAAATTACCTAAATCTTAGCTTTAACCCCTTGTAACTTTTTTGTTTATTATTATATCTGCCCGAAATAAAATTTATTTGATTTAACGATGTATCCTTGTTCTAGAAAAAATATCATTTGATGAAGTTAATACCATGAAAAGGACTTATTACCTCCCAAAGTCCCGAGGACGAGTAAAAATATGACAGAATCTGAATTTCTGAATTCATAAAAAAAAACGGACAGAAATTGAGAGCTTCATTTTCATTTAAAAAGTTCGCTAGTTTACGCCCTTTCCAACGATATACCACATGTCATACAAATCATTCACTATGTGGCCAAAATTAGGGATAATTTGCAAGAGTCTAAACATTAACAATGGAAGCAGTAGTACCTAGTTGGAATTGAAATTTAACAGTACCCGCGTGACCGTTACATGTTCTAAATTTGAAAAGGCTCCTGAAAACGCTCTCAATAAGTGAAGCGACCATCGATAAGGTGGCCCTGTTACAAAGTTAATTGTCGTTCTGTTCTGGTCTCTGTCCCTAATTTTGGCAACATAGTGAAAGATTTGTATGGCATGTGGTATACCGTTGGAAATGGCGTAAGCTAGCAAACTTTTTAAAGGAAAATAAAGCTCTCAATTGCTGTAACTTTTTTTAAATGAATTAAGAAATTAAGATTCTGTCATATTTTTACTCGTCTTTGGGACTTTGGAAAGTCATAAGTCCTTTTCATGGTATTAACTTCATCAAATGATATTTTTCCTAGAACAAGAATACATCTCAAAACCAAATACACTTTATTTCGTGCAGATATAATCATAAACAAAAAAGTTACAAGGGGTTAAAGCTGGGATTTTGGTAATTTTCAAAAATAATGAAAAAAAAAAATCGTATCTCGATACCACGTGACATAAGACAAAAGGTTTCATCGGTCAAAACCTTGCAAATGACCCCACTTACCTACAAAGAAATTTTGACGGTCCATGTGCCGAACACCCTGTATATATATATTTTTTGGTTGAGTGATAATGATATAATTTATTTTTTTAGTCTCATTCTTATGTTACTACCTACACTGAACTGGACGGAACCGTCAACCGACCTATCATTCAGTCCGATGGCACCAAACCGGGCGGGTTAAACCCTACCACCAAGTAAATTAAGAAGGGAAGGGACCTACAGCTGCGTGGAATCCGAACCTCAGTCAGCTTCCAACGGTCGAGCGGTCATTATGATCTCGACCGACCGCACCACTGAGCTACTGAGGGCTGCCAAACTGACTGCTGCAGCAACCTGTATACGTTTCACCGACGGTATACAAGTTTCACGTTCTATCTTCCGCGGCGCAAATCCTATTCAAATTATGCTCCGGCTTCTGGCTGTATCGGTGACATTTATACATTTCTGCTAATTGAGTTTTAATGGGAACTGAGGGCTTTGGGTATGCTTTGTTCTGTCTAGTGGGGAGCTCTCCTCTTGTCTAATCTAGGAATTGTGTAGAATTGAGGTCGGGCGGTGTACCATTTTAGTACGAGTATTAGGTACCAAACATTTTACAAAGTATGTCCTTATGTACTATGCAAAGTTAATACATATTGTATACATATGTATATAACTCCGAATAACTGACTCCGATTTTTTTTTCTTATTTTTCCCTGGGTAGTCATAAACTGGCCTACTCCCTGGTTCCCGCTTGACGTTGAGTTTTGGGACACCCTGTATTCGTATATATATATTACAAAAAGCGCGAAATTTGGCGCCGAGCACCCATAAGATGTCTAACGACGCCCATGGACATTCGGTCATCAAATGTTGTCTTTTTAGAATTACGTATCCATACGGATGCCTATTACTAAGCCTACGCCGTATGTCTGTCTGTCAAATGTTTCCAAAGAATAAAAAAAATCCAGCCAAGATTTAATCCGTAAAATCCCAAAATTATTCTCAAAAACGTAACAAATAATGTGAAACGTTTCTACGCCGCCGTCGTCGGCAGCGATTTAATCGTATTGTGAAAGGCCTCAGTTCGAATTCCCCTCTCCAATATCACTTTTAATTGGCACGACTTGATTTTGGAGTGTAGCACTTTACCCCTTTCAGTGAACACGCTAAATCAATAACAAATGTGCCTATTTGTTTCGCATCGGACCTTGTGCTTAGCTGTAAGCCTTTTGTGAAGGTCGGGAGATGGCAGATAGTGGCCTACATACTGAGGGATATCCGAGCATAGATCAGAAGGCTTTAGGGTTAGCACGCACTTAGGAAACTATCCGCGCGGAAATAAAAACCCGCACCGTATGTCAGTTGCTGCAGACCGCGCGGCGGATTTTGACGTGAATTCGATGAACGTCTTACGCTTCGCAACAAGGGAGGCATTCCAGGGGCCTATTTAATAAACGCGACAATCCGACAATTTTGTCACTTTTAGACAAATAAGTCGAATTGTCGCGACAAATGCTGTTTAATAAAGATGACAATTATGTCCAAATGCGACAGGTAAATACTGACAAAATTATAAGACTAAAAACCCGTTTAATAAAGGTCACAATTATTATTATTTACATGTCGAGTCTCTAAGAAAATATTCTCTGACTTATTTGTCATGGTAATTGACAAATTTGTTTATTAAACAGAAATATGTCAAATTGTCATGACAAATCGACATATTTTTAGATTTTCCACCGTGACAAATTTGTCAGTGATTGATAATCTTTATTAAACAAAAAATTGTCAAATTGTCGGATTGTCACCTTTCGCCTGTCACCTGTCATTGTCACGTTTATTAAATAGGGCCAAGTTGGCGACATAAACATATGTAAACATATGTACTTTCGACGGCTTCGTACAGCCAAACTATAGATACAACGTAGACCCATCCGGCGACTACACAAAACCGTGCATTCGACCTCCGTGGAAGGATCCCAAAGGGGCTCCTCTGTTTTGTGGAAGAACTCGGCTGGCTAGAATGAGCGGATAGCCATGTTACTGAGCACAACGAACGGCCTCGTGTCAAGTGCCTTCAAAGCATCGGCAGCTGTCTGTCGACAATATTTATTTATTTTATTTATTTATTTATTTCTTCATCATCTGTAGGTACACAAGATACACTTAGATTCGTCATTTAAGTTTTAAGAAAAAAATAGGCCATCGTCAACAATTTAATACACAACACAGAATTAATTAATTAATATAACGCACCTATAACTCTATAAATATCAAAATGTCAAGAAAATAAAAATTAAAAAATAATAATAAAAAATAAAAAATAAATCGTCAAAAGAATGTACGAACTAAATAACAATTGTCAAAAAATGTCAGAGAATTAAAACTACAGTTAAAAACTAAATTATTTCAGTCACATTAAAAATATAAATTAGAATTAGGTCAAAAATCACAACAATATATAAAATAAAAATAGAGAGAATTGTAAATGACTAGAAAAGACTAGAGAAATTTATCACAGTTGGTGTCCGTCAGTTTATAGTAACTTTTTACTATTAGCAAATTTTTCACTTTGACCTCGAATTCGTGATCATTGAGATCACGAATTGCCAGTGGTAGTTTATTATAAAATGTTATACTATTGCAGACAAAACTTTTAGAAACCTTCGTTAGTCTATGCTGAATGTTTTGGATGTTCTCACGATGTCTGGTATTATAATTGTGTACTTGGGAATGTTGCGGAGTGAGATGTATATTTTTTCTTGCATATAGTAAATTCTGATAAATATATGCACTATATAATGTCATTACCTTTAGGTCCTTGAAGACTTCACGACATGAATCCCTGGGCTTCAGGCTACGTATGTGTCGGATAGCACGTTTTTGAAGTACAAAAATTCTATTTACCTTAGCAGCCGTACCCCAAAACATAAGTCCGTACGTCATAATGCTGTGAAAATAAGCATAGTATACCAGTCTAGCAGCTTTTTCACCTCCTATCTCTCTAATTTTTTTTATAGCGTAGCAAGCAGAGCTCAACTTTTTGGCCACTTTGTCTATGTGACCCTCCCAATTCAATTTTTCGTCCATCTTTATTCCTAGGAAATCAATTTCTTTGACAGTATTCAATGACATGTCTTTGAGAACCTTCAAAACTTCAGTTCCTTCATTATTTGTTCCAAGTCTCAGGGCAAATCGAATCACGTTAGTTTTTTTCACATTTAATAATAAGTTGTTACACTCAAACCAGAGCGCCAGAGACTGTAATACCTTTTTAATGGACTTGCATAGTTCTTCTTCGTCTCCGTGTTTAAATAAAAAGTTTGTATCATCTGCAAACATGACGATGTTACAGGCGTCCTCGTTATCAATACAAACACTAAGGTCATTTATGTAAACTAAAAATAATAATGGTCCTAAAATGGAGCCTTGGGGTACGCCTAGACCAATTTTTAATTGTGAAGACCTCTCTCCATTCAATTCACAAACTTGTTGTCGATTTGATAAATAAGACCTGAACATTTGTAGTTCCAGTCCTCTAACGCCATAGTGATCGAGCTTTTGTAATAAAATATCATGCTGGACGCAGTCAAACGCTTTAGATAGGTCGCAAAAGATACCATATGTCCTTTGCGAGCCATCCAGGGCGATCAGAATGTCTTTTAACATATTACTAATTGCATCGCTTGTCGATTTACCTTTTTGGAATCCAAATTGCCGAGAATTTAATACTTTATTATCATTTAAAAAATTAACTAAACGCGACGCCAATGCCTTTTCAAAAATTTTACTAAATACAGGCAAGAGGGAAATTGGTCTATAGTTTTGTGCGTCAGCATGAGATCCCTTTTTATAAAGGGGAATCACCCGAGCCAATTTTAATTCATCTGGAAATACACCACTACTAATGCATTCATTTATTGTCGCGGTCAAAGGTTCAATAATTTCATGAGATATCATTTTTAGTATCTTGGGAGATAAGTACCAGAGTACTAATAACAAACTCATTGCTTCACGTCGGCCAGATTCGGACCTTGGACCTTGATCTTGATATTGTTAGGTTTCCGTATCCCGTACGGAAGCCTCTTACTAAGCCTACGCCGTCTGTCTGTCTGTCCTACTGTTGTATCTTTGGAACCGTAATAGGTAGCCGGTTGAAATTTTCGCAGAATATGTGCTATTATGGCGGATATAACAACAAATAAGAAAAAATAATGGGTAATAATTCTTGTATGAGAGCCCATGCAAGAAATTCCAGGGAAGTCTCCGGTATGGCACCTACCTTCTCGGAAGTGATATTGGCTGGTCGGAGCATGCGCTTTAGCCCCTCCAACTCAGCCACCCATACCGGATTACACAAAAAAACAAAAAAAGGAACGTGTCTTTTCCGATGTTTTTTTTTTTGTGATGCGGAAACCTCGGTGCTCGAGTCCAACTCGCAATTGGCCGCTTTTTTATTTTTTACTTCATATTACTTAAAGCCAACACAAATTTGTAGATTCCGCACAGACATTTATCGAATTGTAATGCCTTAATCTATGCTTAATTAAGCTAAATTCGAATCGATCAAACATTACTCTTAGTGAGCAGTGCGTTTCCAATCCATTAGCCAAATATTTGGGTTAATATCCCTAGTATTAGCAAGTGGGATGGATTGATCGAAATTGGTGGCGCCGCCGCCGCCGCCACCGCGCTCTCGCTGATTGATCGCCGGCGCGGTAATAATTTTACAGTGAACCGCCGACGAATCAATCATTGAGAGAATCTATGAGCGATGCCTGATGATACGACGACGTATGAAATTCAGACGTGTCCAACGTTGGAAGAGTTGAAAAAAAACAAGAGAATTTTTTTATATTTTTGGGCAAAGTGCAGTTTAGAAAACATACTACCAAAACTTCGAAATTCGGATATTTGGTTCTGAAAATATAGCATTAGGCATCGATCATAATTAATTATACGTACTTGAACATAGTCAATCTGCTTTAATAATATGAACGAAAGATCATTCGAACACAATTCATAATACCTACAGCCGGAGTCGGAGTCAGCTACATTTTCAAGAAGTTTTGCTGACTCCGACTTTTGTAGTAGGGTTTTTTTGTTTTTAATAATAGTTTATACTATCTCTTCTTTTTCTCTTCTCTTCTCTCCTCTATCTCTTCTCTCTTCTCTTCCTTTCTCTACACAATATAAAATCCAACGTCTGCCGTCTGCATGTACTACTCTGTCAAGAAAGTACCGGGAAAAGGTCAATAATACACAAAATATTAATTATTCTTCCAAATTTATGGTATCGCCTTCAAATTAGGCCCCTTCCGAAATAATACACTTACGTCAATGAATAATCAAATTATCAAAACAGTTTTTTAAATGCATTTTCCGGAGTCGACTTCAGTTCTCACCGCGAATTCTCTTTTCTGTCTTTTATAGAGTAAAAACGGGTGCCCCGAAGTGGTAATTTGAGTTTTGGAAACAGAAAAATGTCGGCCGGAGCCATAACCGGTGAATACGGTGGTTGTTCAATGGTATTTGTTGAGTTTTTGGCCAAAAATTCGTTCACAATGATGGCCTTAAGCGATTGAGTTTTTGAAGAAAATTCAAATCTCGAGCGGCAACGTCTTTCATGCCCAAGCGATCGTTTAAAATGGTACGAATCGATTCGTGAGACACAGAAAGTTGAGCGGCTATCTCTCTCAAACTTGAATGAGGATTTTCAGTCACCATTTCCTTCACTTTAGCTATATTAACTTCTGTTGAAGACGTTGATGGCCGACCAGAGCGAGGCAAATCTTCCACCACATCTGGACCCCTTTTGAATGCACTGTCCCACTCATGTACACGTGTTTTTGATAAATTCGATTCACCGTAAGCTTTCTGTAACATTTTCAGCGACTCGAAACACGAAAATCCATTTGCGATGAAAAATCTGAGACAAACTCTTTGTTTGATATTTTTATCCATTCTAAAAATCGCCAAACACACTTGAGATGAACTAACAAAATCGAGCACTGTTAACAAACTAAATGACAGATGATGCTCAAACTCCGCGCCAATATAGAAAACAGTTGTGCCTACTTAGCGACAAAAAGAATTATTTGAATTGAATTTGGAATTAGAAGTAAATGGTCAATTCCCGGTACTTTTTTGGTTCGCTTATACGTCAAGAACGGCACACCCTATTCACTTGCTGTTATCTCCGCAAGCTTATAGGTCATATATAATATATCACGCCATTATTCATATGACCTGAGCAGTGGGGCCGAAAGAGAGGATGATTTTGTGAATACTTTAATCGCGTCGGGTTGTGATTCTGTGTCTCATATAGAAAATTCTTGCGAAAAATGGGAGCGAAATAAAAAAAATGCATAAATTTTTTTTATTCTTTATTCATCATCCATACACTCTGCACAAGAGACAATTCAGTTGTAGAGCGTCGTCCCAGTTGCACAGAGACAGTTCGTGCGACAGGGACGACGCTCTACAACCGGATTGTCTCTTTCTAATGCTCGACACGCATTATTTGCCGCCGGTAACTGTACATATATAACGTTACGCCTGTTTCACAATGGGATGGGCAGAGACGACGGATATCCACGTATGTGTATTATTGACCAAAGTTTAAGCTAATATAATATTCTTATGTGTAGAGTAGGTGCCCAAAGTTAGTTATTATTGAATCGATAGCCAATTTCATAATCATGATATACCAGTGAATAAGTAATTCAGAAAATCCATACGAAATTGGTAGGATTGATGAGAACATTACTATAATGATAGGTAATCTATGAATGCTGATTTTGATGTAGATAGCGGCTGGTTCGTTATGTCCGCCTAGGTAGCTCAGTGGTGCGATCGGTGAAACTATAATAAATATAGAATAATTAATTGTAATTATTTGTCATTCTAAAAAAACATAATTACATTATTATTTAAAATTAAATAAATTATTACAAAAAAAAAATCATAAACTTAAAAACATATTTTCATAACCGTTTCGACTGAACTTTAAACACGTTACGCAAAAAAAATTATATGTTTTTAGCATTATTTTTCGAGAAAAAATTTAACAAAACATGTTTTCTACCTAAACATTAACCTGTGTGTAACAGTAGGTAACTTGCATTGTACGGGTTCAATGACCGTACTATGTTCAAACGCAGAACAGCTGTTTGTTGTAAGTAAGTCACAAGGTCACTATGATTGGTTTTTACAGCTACTTATTTGATTTTATTTTTTTGTTAGGAGAAAAAATGCTCCTATAAACATATATTTTTTTTCTTACGTAAAGTGTTTGAGTGCGTATGTAACCCTCCCGAAGTCATTGACACGAATAACGAAGCACCTTATATATAATATAAAGAATATAAAGAAAATAAATAAATAAATAAAGAACGGGGGCTGCGAATGCCGTGCCGGCGTGACAGATGCCTTATTCAAAGTCCGACCGTGCCCGGTGTGTTCAACATAGAGATCGACGCCAACGCATCGCACCAGCGAGCTACCGAGGCTGGCAGATGAGTTTCTTGAAAACTTCGTGACCTACTTACCTGCAAAGTTGGGATTGGTTTGAGTTGTAAAGTCATTTGCACGCTGAACTCAAGAAATAACACTCAGAGATTCGTCTTGTCCACGGAGTAAGGAATATAGCTGGAAGATCCATAAACCTGGCGAACTGTAGATTTTTTCTTTAATGGAAACTGACACGGTTATCTACATCACCTACAACATCCATGATGTCAGCCCATAACACCCGGTGAACTAGGTGCCATGTCAGCGCGTCCCTTCGGTCGTGCCGGCTACACTGAACTGGACGGGAAACACAAACTATTTACATAACCGTTTCGACTGACGACGTTTCATTCAGTGCGGTGGTACCAACCCGGGCGGGTTGAACCCTACCACCTAGTAAGGTAAGAAGGGAAGGGACCTACAGTTTTACGTGGAATCCGAACCGCGGTCAGCCTCCAATAGGTCGAGCGGTCACCCATCCAAGTACTGACAATGTGTGCAATGTTTTATTTCTTTGAAGTGAATGAAGTAAGTCAAACGGTACTTGCGGCACGTCGGCCACGTCTCCTTTTTAGGGTTCCGTATCCGTGCGGGTCCCTAATACTAAGCCTACGCCGCCGTGTGTCCGTCCGCCCGTCATTTTTTTTTTTTGGAAACTGTTGGCCACTTCACCTACAACATCCGTGATGTCAGCCCATAACACCGGATGAACTTGGCTCCATGTCACGTCCAACCTTTAGATTGCTGTATCTTTTGAACCGTAATAGGTAGCCAGATGAAATTTTCACAGAATATGTGTTAATGTGGCGGATATCCTAATATTTAAAAATTAAGGGGGTTCCCATTCAAAGAAAAAAAAATTAAAAAAAAAATATTTAAGTTTATTTTTTTGCTCTATCGTAAAAACGGTAATACATACGAGTACAAACGTCAAACGTGGCGTAATTATATTGCAAACTCTAAAGTAAAACATCGAATAATAACAAGCGCCAAACTACCTGGTGGTACGGAAACCTCGGTGCGCGAGTCTGACTCGCACTTGGCCGTTTGTTTCCCCTCTAACCGACTCAAATGCTCTGCGGTCATGTCAGTGAAGACAACGGGGATGAAAGTTTTCAACCGACGACGTCGCGTCGGCCTCATTTAGTTCCGATGTTGACAACTTCATAGATGACGCTGTGAGCAGACTGCGTAAAACTCCCTCCCTTTTGGTGTTCTGTAGTCAGGTAAAAATATATTTGTACTTTTGTTTATTTATATTCACGGAAAAAAAGCGATTATCTATTATACCTATTATATATTTAACATGACCTAACTTGTTATCTTTATCCTAACACAATTAATGAGTCCTAATTTATATTTCTTCTTACGTAGTATTTTTACTTCCTATATTTTTCAGGTGTTTTTTTAAAGCGCGACATATGACGCCGTGCCACTCATAAGGTGTCTAACGATGTCCATGGATATTCGGTCGTATCCGGGGGCTACGAATGCCATGCTTTTCATAAACCCTTATATTTTTTAATGAATCATAGGTCGGTTGAAACAGTACAATTAAAATCTAAAACAAAAAGTCCCACCTCAAAGTCCTACAAGAAAACCCCCCGAAAACGCCACGCGAACACTTCGCCGGCGCCGCCAGCCGCAACTAAAAGTATAAAATCTCGTTCATCGCAGTTGCCGTCGAAAAAGAATAATTCAATTCAATTTGTAATGAATATTGTTAGTTATTACTTATCATTCAATAAATTAAATTCGAAGATGTATCAGATTCTATAGCATCCCCTCAGGCCCAAGCGGTTGACAGTGGGCTCCGGATTGCTCGGTTTGTTCCCCGCTCGCCGTTTGAAGCCTGAAAGGACCTCCGGCTTATTCATTTCAATAATTTGACGAAAGGCTCGCTCCCGCGCGAATCTGCATAATCACAGCTGAGTACACAAATTAATCACGCCGCCGTATTCTCGCGAAATTTCCGGATAAACAAATAAACAGATTTTGAGCCGGGCATGAGTCATCTGTCGCCTTCCTTTAATCACTTCTGGGTGCCGTTTTGAATTGAGGCCCAACATCAAAGTCCACTCGAGCGGGCTCCTTTCTGGCGTTCGCAAGTAGCAATGTTTATTTCATGAAACATCTCGAGGGTCACACCACGGAGAACATACGTAGAGAGAAGTTCGTCTAAGCCAACTGCTTTTTTAGCCCAACTAAAATTATGGTGTTAAGACAGGCGTTATAAGAGCTGTTTAATAGAGGCCCATTCTTATACAGGTTAAGGTTCTTTAGTGACTTTACAATATCGTTAGTAAGTGCTATAAGGGTGGGACAAGAGCTCTAACAGTAGTGACGCGTTATATTAATCCAATATACCACTTTAAGATCTAAAACAACCTGCCGTTAGCACCAATTTGTTTGTCGAGAGGGCTCCGTATCCATTCGGAAAGCATGAATATTAACTTCAATGTAGCGTATTGATGGTTCCGGGAACAAAGGTCGTAAAAGCCATTTCGTTTCCGGCAACAAAGGTCGTAAAAGCCATTTAGATCAAAATGGCTTTTACGACCTTTGTTGCCTGAAACGAAATGGCTTTTACGACCTTTGTTGCCGGAACCATCGGTATGACATATTTATTCACTTGTCAATCAATTCTACAAACAATCTCAAGTACACTATCGTCTTCTTCCTCGATCCGTCCACACGACCGCCCGCCAGCACTGCCAGCCAGCCAGCCGCAATCCTCTTCCTCCCCCCGCTTCTCTTGACTCCTCGCTGTCTACTTCTGCATGATCTCTTCTTATTCGTGTTCGTTACACTTGACAAATTCAAACCAACCAATTAGGAGCGACCACGAGTGTTTCCTTTTTGATACTAAAGTACCTACTGCCGTAAATGAAATATTAAAATTTAAACTTATACGAATGATGACATTACTAAACCTACGCCGTCTGTCCGTCCGTCCTAGGGCTGTATCTATGGAACCGTAATAGGTAGCCGATTGAAATTTTCACAGAATTTATATGGCAAATATGCCAAGAAACAAAAAGTAAAAACAAGGGGTATTCCCATATAAGAAACGTGCTAAACATTGGTTAGTACATATTCACGCTTCTAAATAATAGATGGTGCCACAAGTAGTTTGCATCGCAGACAGACAAAAGGCAGACGGTTATGGATTTTTGACAGTTATGGCATTTTGCGGACTGGCTGTCTACTATACAACCTACCAACAGTATTAAAAGGCTAGACAGTGTCTAGGCTTTTAATACGACGTTTGAAGACACCCAGGTTAAAAGATTCGGGAAACACACTTGCCGGAAGACAGTTCCACACCCTAGCGGTGCGAAAAAGAAACGATTTTGAGAGCCGATGGGTTCTCAAGGCCCAATGTCAACAACAAAATGGCGCTGAGTATCTGTGCGACGAGTCATGCGGAGATAGGAAGTCACGTGAAGTTAAATAAATATATAGTCTGATCTGTGCCTCCCGAAGCGAATTTTCAGGGGCTCCCCTTTCCAACCATCTACAGGGTGTTCCAAAACTCAACGTAAAGCGGGAACCAGGGAGTAGGCCAGTTTATGAGTACCCAAGGAAAAATAAGAAAGAAAATCGGAGTCATTTGTTTTTATGATATGAGCATTTTTTGAGAAACGTTGAAAATTGACATTTTTAGGTACTACGACTACAAATTTGCAAATATAATTGTTAAAAATAATTTATTGGTAGCCTAAATAACTCTGCTATTCATCAGTATCCCAAACAAAACCAGAATGCCTGTAGTTTTACCAAACAAAATATTCGATTAAATTTTTTTCTAAGAAAATAAATGACTCCGATTTTTTTCTTATTTTTACCTGGGTAGTCATAAACTGCCCTACTCCCTGGTTCCCGCTTGACGTTGAGTTTTGGAACACCCTGTAGATGGTTGGAAAGGGGAGCCCCTGAAAATTCGCTTCGGGAGGCACAGATCAGACTATATATTTATTTAACTTCACGTGACTGTCCTATCTCCGCATGACTCGTCGCACAGATACTCAGCGCCATTTTGTTGTTGACATTGGGCTTTGAGAACCCATCGGCTCTCAAAATCGTTTCTTTTTCGCAAACAACTATAAAGCTAAAAACATAATATACCAAACTTGACAAGAATACAAATAATTCGAATAAAACACGAGGGTGTGTGTGTGCTGCGTTGCGTGTTGTGTTGTGTTGCGTTGCGTTGCGGTGCGTTGTGTTATGTTGTGTTTACTAGAAGTTATAGCTAAGAACTACTACCAGGCCTCACGCACTCTATGTACTTGCGCGCGCTAACTACCTACCGCCCGACGGGCCGCCGGCGGTCTATTTCAGAAATTCGTCAGCCGCGCGAAGTATACATAGACGCTCGCCCACGCAACTGCGCGCAGCTGCAAAGCAATAACCACTTTACACTCGATCGTTAAGGTACATTTTCGCACGCAGCGATTGGCGACGTGAAACAGTAGGCTATTAAAGCCCGAAGGTAGGAACATTTTCTTTGGAGTGATTTATCTGTTACGAAGTAACTATTAAGTAATCTGTGACGAGAGTGTGTGTGTGCGTACGTGCGTTTTGTGTTGTGATGCGTTGCGTTGCGTTGTATTGTGTTGTGTTTTACTAGAAGTTATACTACTACTCTCTGCTTATCTCTTCCGTGACACAGTGAAGCGGCGAAGATATGATTATCCGCAAGACATTTCGCCGGAGAGTTTTTGGTCCTAAGAAATATCCTTTGTTATCTTACACTCATTCAATTTCCGCTAAAAGCAATAGGCCGCAATGAGAGTACGCACGCTGGCAATGCTGATATTTTTACGTTGTTATGGCTTTTGGGATCAGTTTCTTTTTTTTAGGGTTCCTTACGAGACCCTATTACTAAGCCTACGCCGTCTGTATATCCGTCTGTCCCACTCCTGGATTTCCCATTACGCCTTATAGGCCGCGGCCTAGGGGCAGGCCTCACGCACTCTATGTACTTGCGCGCGCTAACTACCTACCGCTCGACGGGCCGCCGGCGGTCTATTTCAGTGAAAATTCGTCAGCCGCGCTAAGTATACATAGACGCTCGCCCACGCAACTGCGCGCAGCTGCAAAGCAATAACCACTTTACACTCGATCGTTAAGGCACATTTTCGCACGCAGCGATTGGCGACGTGAAGCAGTAGGCTATTAAAGCCCGAAGGTAGGAACATTTTCTATGGAGTGATTTATCTGTTACGAAGTAACTATTAAGTAATCTGTGCTAGGGGCGGCAAACTTCAGGGGGCGGCAGATTTCCGAAGGCGCTAAAGAATATTACAAGTATAACACTTGCGCTTTGTTATGTGTAAACCGTCAAGTTCGTGCGCGATTATGAACGCAATACTCAAGCGAGTCACTTGTGGATAGAGTTTTCGATCTATTAAATGCTAAATATCATTTGGCTAAAGGTTTTAAGTCCCCATTGCGACTTAGTAATACCACAGATTACTTAATAGTTACTTCGTAACAGATAAATCACTCAATAGAAAATGCTCCTACCTTCGGGCTTTAATAGCCTACTGCTTCACGTCGCCAATCGCTGCGTGCGAAAATGTACCTTAACGATCGAGTGTAAAGTGGTTATTGCTTTGCAGCTGCGCTGCGCGCAGTTGCGTGGGCGAGCGGCTACTTCGCGCGGCTGACGAATTTCCACTGAAATAGACCGCCGGCGGCCCATCGGGCGGTAGGTAGTTAGCGCGCGCAAGTACATAGAGTGAGTGAGGCTTGGTAATACTCCTATCCTATGTTATTTATGTTTTGCGTAGGCGGCGAAAGTCAATTGGCCTGCACTTAAGAACAGGCCGGTACTGGTCTGTCCTTCTGTCCAACCTGTATCTTTTGAGAGAACTGTTGTTAAGCAACGCTGAGCGCGGTCAGTACTTGGATGGGTGACCGCTCGACCGTTGGAGGCTGACCGTGGTTCCGATTCCACGTTAAACTGTAGGTCCCTTACCTTCTTACCTTACTAGGTGGTAAGGTTTATCCCGGCCGGGTTGGTACCACCGCACTGAACGATACGTCGTCGATCGAAACGGCTATGTAAATAGTTCGTGTTTTCCATCCAGTTCAGTGTAGCCGACATGAAATGAAGGGAAGCACTGATATGGCACCTAGTTCACCCGGTGTTATGGGGCTGACATCACGGATGTTGTAGGTGATGTAGCCAACCGTGTCAGTTTCCATAAAAAAAATTATGTTTGTATGTATCTATGTATGAATGTGTGTATGAGAACGTGAGTTCCGAATGAATGGACGCCGAAAGTAATTATTTCTACCGGGGCGGCCGAGCGTTCGACGAATTTAATTTGGTCATACCTAGTTACAAATAGGATGTCGGGAGCAGGCGGCACTGAACGAACGAATAAAGGAAAAGTAAAATTAAAATGCTCGCCCTGATATTGATTACGGGATCGTTGCAGGAGGCTATCGGCTTTCGAGCTTTCGTGTTCGTTGTGAAAGATATCTCGGTGTTTTAAGCAAACTAGTAAGGTATGACACGTGATATGTGCGTATATTTTAAGGCCCTGTCAACCCGTATTCACCAGTACTCCTCTTTCAAGGCGCCTCTTTCGCTGGTTGGAGTAGGATGCAACACAATCAATCAAAGCGAAAATTTAGATATGGATTTAGAAATAATGTTTTTTTTTTCCAAAGCCTTGATTTGGTCACGTTGCCTTAAATACGTTTTTATAACTAAATTCAGAGGCATGTTCATGATATTTTTCTATCGAGCGAAGGTAATCAAATCGTCTTTTCAAAAAGCTATCGATCTGCGCTGATAGATGAAGTATTACATATAAACTGAATCTGTCAGGTGAGTAATATTGGTGGTAAACTTCTTTAAATTCGAGTCAGACACAACGCAGTTAATTATTTGTAAGTTACTCTAATATAATACTTACGTGTAAGCCACTAACAAAACATTGTGACTTGCGAAGTTTGTTTGTCAGTTCTTCTTCGCATTGAGGCGGAATTTTCGACATGTCCAAACGTAGGTTACCTACCTATGGATGAAATTATACAATAAACTATAAACATCGCCTAAACTTCTAAACGGTTAGTACTAGAACATTAAAACTTTATATGAATATGTTTAACACAAAGTTCTGGTGATGTAAGTATACGCTAAAGAAATTTGTAGCGGTCAGGGTGGGGCCATAAAATGAAAATAAAAATACATTTTTTTTTTTATCTATCGCCTGGATAACCAAGCGCTCGTTGACACAATCTGGTAGCTCATTCGCAACTTCTCCCGTTCAACTCTCTCCAATATATTTGATTGCTGGTCACATTTGATAATGGGCGATCATTAGCAAGCTCATTCGCCCGGCCAACTTTTTTTTATATGGAGTCTGACACGATTGGCTACATCACCTAAAACATTCGCGATGTCAGCTCATAACACCGGGTGGACTAGGTGACATGTCAATGTTTCTCTACATTTCATGTCGGCTACACTGAACTGGACGGAAAACACGAACTATTTTCATAGCCGTTTCGTTTCATTCAGTGCTGTGGTAACAACCCGGGCGGAATAAACCCTGCCACCTAATAAGGTAAGAAGGGAACCACCTATAGTTTTACGTGGAATCCGAACCACGGTCAGCATCCAACGGTCGAGCGGTCACCCATCCAAGTACTGACCGCGCTCAGGTGTGCTTAACAACAGTCGACCGACCGCACCACTGAACTACCGAGGCCGACTTATTTATGGCAAAACAAACAACTGAAGTGAACTGATTCTTGACCCGGGGAGCAGTGTATACCAGACGGCATATAAGTTGGACCAGTGCAGTAGCCGATTTTAGGGTATCTTTGGTGGAGGGCGCGGGATGCGACGGCGGGGAGAGCGCCTGCAGACCGCGTGATTGGTTGGCCAGTCGCCCGCCGCCCTCCGCACCGCGCGCGCGCGCCCCTCGCTCCCAAATATGCTTCCATACCTGCGCATCCATCTTATATGCCGTCTGTTATACTCCGATACGTTCCGGGAATATTTATTTATTTTTATTTTATTTTGTAATATTTGGAAAACATACAGTCATCGTAAAAGGAATAGGTTTTTTTTTTTTTTTTATTGAAACTGACACGGTTGGCTACATCACCTACAACATCCGTGATGTCAGCCCATAACACCGGGTTGAACTTGGTGCCACGTCAGCGCTTCCCTTCAGTCGTGCCGGCTACACTGAACTGGACGGAAAACACAAACTATTTTACATAAATTACACAAGGTACTTACATAAATTAACAAAGACCAATAAAGTTTTCTACTTATAGCTATCCGCATTAAGTGCGTGCATATATGTACATAATTAGTAAAAAAATATAAAAACCGCCTTCAAAAATGTATGAAATAAAAAAATCTAACCCTAGAGTTGAAGGCTGTCGGTGATTTTTTCTTGCTTAGCACCGCCTTCAACTCTATAGTATAGTACAGTAGTATAAGTTTTTATATTTTTATAAATAGTTTTTTATTTCAGTTTTTTTTAGTAAATTTTTGCTATTAATGTACTCGGCGGAATCGCTTGCCAATCCATCTTGACCAAATGGGACCACACGGGAAGCACCAGCTTTCAAATAAAAAAAGAATTTTCAAAATCGGCTCACCCAGTCGAAAGTTCTGAGGTAACAAACATAAAAAAAAATACATTCGAATTGAGAACCTCCTTCTTTTTTTGAAGTCGATTAATTAACCTAAGAGAAAGAATAATGTAACATAAAAACTAACTAAAACAAACACACTAAAATATGAATATATATTCATATTTATATTAAATCATATTTATACTACATTAATATGAAGTTCATACCTACTATGTTACAAGAAACCAACCCAACCTACCCTCACACAACTCTCATCTGTCCGCTTTAACACCTGTTTCATCATTTACTGTTTCGATCGCTGACCTTTTGAGATGGCTGAGTGATACGTGAAAAATATCGAGACAGGAGAAGAATTTATCATAAGTAGCACAACTCCGGTTAGTAAATGAATTTTTACATACATAATAATAATACATAACTCACGCTTTTGTATCTCGACAATCAGGGTAAGCAGAGTAATCGGTGTTGTGCTATAAGTTTATACATACATATACATACATAACGTCACGCGTGCCTGCCTCTCAGTGGGGCAGGCAAAGACAACGGACCCAACCCACGCAAACAACCCAACCCCCACGCGCCACGATCCTGACACACTTTTGCCGCCTCTTCCACTCTCATAATGCTCTTCATACATGCTCGTCGGTTACGGGTGCTACGCACCTGACCCTTTTCGAGCACATGCCCGACCTGGTCCAGGTACGTGCGTCTAGGGCGACCCTTCCCGACTCTTCCACTTCCACATTCGCTCCATAGATTTCTTTCATTAGTCTCCTATCATCCATTCTACAGACACACATACTCCTCCTATTCCACACATACTCCTCTCAACGCGCGCATTTCGACATCATTTATCCTGCTCTCATGCTTTGCCTGCCATACCCAACTTTCACTCCCATAAGTACTCTGGTAAATTAAAGCACAACACCGACCACCACGTTTAGCACAGTATACGGACAAGATAACTATCAAGCAGCAAGTGAGGCACGAAGACCCACCTGCTCCATGACAAGGTGGAAGGACCGCGCCAAGGTAAGAGGTGGCTAGCCTTTCGCCCTTTAGCGCGACATCTTGTCCTTATCCCTTAGTCGCCTTTTACGACATGCACGGGGAGATATGCAGAAGAATTTTTAATATAATTAATATAGGAATGTTGCCACCAGAAGAGAGATGGTACGTGATGTATACAGCTCAATTCGACCGACAAAGGCACCCTTGTTTTCCACGCTTTCGTTTATACGTTGAGACGTTTGGGATAATGAAGGCAGGAATTTTGAGATAAAACCGATGACTTAGAATACGTAGTAGGGTTTTCGGGGCCAGAAAATGTCCGTATTTGGAATCCAGTTTCGGGGCCAGAAAATGTAAATAAAAATAGTTTTTTATTCTATCGCCTGGTTTTATCTTTTGACTTTCAGACTTAGTCTTAATCAATAACGCGCCATGCGTTGTATTGCAGCGTATAAAAAAAATTGTTTCTATCTGAAATACGTAATCCCTTTTTTACAGCCTAGATACAAATATCGCCAACATTTTGAAACAAAAATCTTCCTCTTATAATCTTCCGTTGAGAAAGAGTACTTAAAAAATCTGTTGAGTGCGAATTTTACTCGCGCACGGAGGTTTCCGTCCGTATCTATCCGCTATTATCCGCCTATCTTTTGTCTTTCAACAATGCCTGTGGCTCCATCTATTATTCAATAGTGTGACTAATCGATTTTTCGGACGTTTGTTGTATGGGAGCCCCCTTAATTTTTAACATTTTCTTATTTTTCTTATTTGTTGTTATACCCGCCATAGTAACACATATTCTGTGAAAATTACAACGGTACAACTCTCGGACAGACGGACGGACGGACGGCGGAAGCTTAGTAATAGGCTTCCGTACGGGATACGGAAACCTAAAAACTGTTTTTTTTTAATGCACTTAAAATTTCCATAACATTGCTGAAAATCTAATTCATATAAGGATACACTAGCGAACGAGAAAATAAAAACTTTATTATGAATTAATGCAAGCTTGACACCTTTTTGAAGTTTCAACCGCCGGGCTATAATATGAATTTGAAAATTTATAAATAATAATTACGTATAAATACGATCTGCAGATTTCAATATGAGTTCAAGGAATCCCCATTTCGATGCTGTTACAGTTCCGCAGCCTTCTTATAATTTGGATGAATAAATAAAAAAAATATAAGGTTCGCGAAGGGGATTTTCTGTCATTTCAGCCTGAAGTCCAGATTTACATAAACGTAGCTAAAAAAAGAAACGCTTAACGCGAAACACTGAATATTTGAGTAAATTTGACTAAAGTAATATTTTGTTGTCCGTTGCTCTTTTATTAAATGAGCTCCACCGAATATTATGTACAACGGACTCGGCCGTATAAATCGCCCTAACGACATTTTCGCCTCTCCGCTTCCGCCCCCTCTTCGCCCCTTCCTGCCCCCTTGCCGCCCCTTCCCGCCCCTCCCCTTCCCGCCACCTCTCGGCGAGATAATTTGCTGTGTAAATATTTCATTTCTCGTAGAAGCTTCTCCTCTCTCACAACGCGGTAAGTAACGCAAATTGACCGGAGTGTGGCCTTGTTCCCACGCCGTTTCTGCGTGCAAAACACCACGAGTGACATGAAGGTGACAGGTGACATCTAGCGGACGCGCTGAGCAATTAGCTTCAGGGATAATTCACTTAGAGCAGCGGTGTTCAACCGGTAGTTCGCGGGCCCCTGGTAACACGCGGCCTTAATTTAGGTGCCCGCACACAGACATTTCAATAAACGATGTTGGTACCACCGCACTGAATGTCAGCCTCGATACCTCAGTGGTGCAGACAGTCGACTGTTGCTATAGATTGTTAAGCAACGCTGGGACGGTCAGTTATTGGATGGGTGACCGCTCGACCATTGCAAGCTGACCGTGGTTCGGACACCACGTAAAACTTATGGTCCCTTCCCTTCTTACCTTACTAGGTGGTAGGGTTCAACCCGGCCCGGTTGATACCACCGCTCTGAATGAACCGTCAGTCACAACGGTTATGTAAATAGTTTTTTGTTTTCCGTCCAGTTCAGTGTAGCCGGCACGACCGAAGGGAAGCACTGACATGGCACCTAGTTCAACCGGTGTTATGGGCTGAAATCGCGGCGCGGATGTTGTAGGTGATGTAGCCAACCGTGTCAGTTTAAATTTAAAAAAAACTAAAGCATTGAAGCGATGTTGTAGCTGATGTAACCAATCGCGTAAGGTTCCATAAAAAAAAGGATTGAAATAATACCGCTATTTTTTTATAAAAAAATTATTTAGAAATACGTTGACTCTAGAACATGTTAAAAATTTCCTTTTTTTTATTTTTATGTAAACTAATGCTGTCATGCTGGCATATGAATTACATAGCCGATTTAGTAAATTTGTCTGAGAATCAAAATAGCAAGACATCCCATTAAAATGTAAAGGTAAACGTCATGATACTGTCACTACTTGAATGTGCCCGCTAGGCTTGACAGAGATATGGAAGTTGGACACCACTGGCTTAGAGGATTTGCGGTCAGGATAGATTGGTTCTGTACTCTGAGGATTAACATTAAATCCTGCGGCTGAACGCCATCAATACCACACTCTGTATCCCGACAATCGGGGTACGCAGAGTAATCGGTGTCGTGCTGCAAGAACTCTGGTAAATTACAGCACTGCACCGACCACCACGTTTGGCAAAGTTATTAGGACAAGATAATTCTCAAGCAGCCGGTAAGGCACGAAGACCCACCTAATCCATGACTCGATGGAAATACCGAGCCAAAGTGAGAGGTGGACATCCTGTCGCCCTTTAGCACGGCATCTCGTCCTTATCCCTTAGTCGCCTTTTACGACACGCACGGGGAGAGATGCAGTGGGGCTATTCTTTTTAAGTACCGGCCCAACATCATCATCATCATCATCAGCCTGTATCGGTCCACTGCTGGACATAGGCCTCTCCCAAGGCACGCCACCACACGCGGTCTTCCGCTCTTCTCATCCATCCACTCCCGGCTACCTTTTTTAGGTCATCCGTCCACCTAGCCGGGGGGCGTCCCACGCTACGTTTGCTTGTACGTGGCCTCCATTCGAGCACCCGTCTACCCCACACAGTATGTTATTATTATCACCTATACATTTTAAATGTATCATACCTGCCTTCATATTTCTTAGGGTCGAAGGGTCGGGGGGAACGAGGAGTCGAGAAGTCTTGGGGTCGATGGGGGGGAGAAGTATAAGTTCTAACACGCGTACATAAGTAAACGCACCATATTTTCGTATATCCATCAGGCAAGCTCAACGCACTTTGACAGTTTTCTAAAACACCGTAATATCTGTTGCGTCAGCCTCTTCCGTCAAAACGGACGGAGTTACCTCTACGTGTGGGGCCGCCATTACTCTGGAGCCTCAGGGCGGTTTAAAACGTCACCCGTCCTCCCACGCGCCTCACACGAGTTATTTCAAGAACCTCGTTCCGACGACCGGCGGCGCGGAGGCTGCCGTATCAAAGCAAACAGACAGAATGTCATGGCAATTAAACACTCCTGGACGTTTCTTTGTATGAAACTGTACCTAGTTGTATATTCTTTATTGAACACCGATTCATATAAATTAGGTATAATACGCGAGCTTAGTGCCGTGAGGCATTCTATTCTAACTAACCATTGGGATGTGGGATATGTATGTAGTCATATATTTATTGGGTTAGATCTGGCTGCCACACCCAACTACACTTGGCTACCCATAACATACGGACTTTGAGAACGCAAGAGAAACTGGTCGAGCTGGAACAGGAGCTGGCTCATATAAAATGGGACATCCTGGGTCTTTGCGAGGTCAGAAGAAAGGGCGAAGAAACTGAAGTGCTACGTTCCGGCAACCTATTCTACTTCAGAGGAAATCCCCAAAAATCGGAAGGTGGAGTGGGATTTATGGTGAGGCGCAGCCTCGTGAACAGCATCATCGAAATCGACAGCGTGTCGGACAGAGTGGCCTACATCATCATCAGACTGAACAAGCGGTATCAGCTGAAGGTGGTGCAGGTATACGCTCCCACGAGTTCACACGCTGACGACGAGGTGGAGCAGTTTTACGAGGATGTATCCAAAGCCTTAGAAACCAACAAATCTCACTTCCAGTACGTGATGGGAGATTTTAATGCCAAACTGGGCAAGCCTCTGAAGGGAGACAGAGCAGTAGGTCCGTACGGTATCGGTGTCAGGAATCGACGCGGCCAGATGTTGGTCAATTATCTCGAAGCTAACCAGCTCCACGCCATGAATACCTTTTTCCTGAAAAAGGAAAAAAGAAATGGACGTGGGCCAGCCCTGACGGTTGCACGAGCAACGAGATCGACTTCATACTGGCGGACAGTAAATCGTCGTGTATAGACGTTACTGTCCTTAACCGCTTCGATACTGGCAGCGATCACCGACTAGTGCGAGGTACGCTGAAGCTAAACCTCAAGATGGAACGGCGCAAACTCATCCACAAACCGTTGGCCAAGCTAAACATACCGGACGAGACGCTCGAAAATTTCGAAGCCAAACTCGCGGATGCTTTTAGCTTAGCGCCACGAGATGAGGATGCCGACATCGACAAGGTGTATACGGGCTTCGTATCCGCACTAACGGACACTGCAGAGCAGCACTTCAGCAAAAGTCGACAGGCACCCCGTAGCAAGCTATCCGCAGAGACGTTGAGGCTCCTGGAAACACGACGGAATATGAAACCGGAGACCCGGAGTAGTGTCGTACACAGGAACCTCAACAAGACCATAAGCAAGTCCATTCGCCGTGATATTCGCCGAGAGAACATGAAGATGGTTGAGCGCGTTATAGAGGAAAATCGAGGCAGCAAAGTCTTTGCCCGTGCCTTCTCTACCGGCGCTAACCAAATCTCGAAACTCGAGCGGGCGAATGGGGTTGTCACCGCAAGAAAGCCGGATATTCTTGAGGCGGTGGAGGAATTTTATGGCCAATTGTACTCCGCAGCAATCCCTGCCCCAAGTCCAAGCAAACCAGTCGACTCTGATAGGCGTGCGCCGCTCACTAGACACTACACGGAGGATCTACCCGATATTAGTGTCTATGAGATAAAGGCTGCCTTGAAAGGACTCAAAAAACACAAGGCTCCAGGTGAAGACGGGATAACGACAGAGCTGCTGAACGCTGGCGGACGACCGATCCTGAAGGAACTGCAAAAACTGTTCAATGCAGTTCTTGAAGGCGGTGTAGTTCCGGCCGCATGGCGAAATAGTGTCGTTGTCTTGTTTCACAAGAAGGGGGATAGGGCGAAGTTGAAAAACTATCGACCTATCTCACTTCTTAGCCACGTGTACAAGGTCTTTTCAAGAGTCATCACGAGTCGGCTGACACAGAGGTTGGACCAGTACCAGCCTCGTGAGCAAGCTGGATTTAGGAAAGGATACGGCACCATGGACCACATATTTACTGTGAGACAAGTGGTGCAAAAATGCGAGGAGTACAACAAGCCGCTCTTCCTAGCCTTCGTCGACTATGAGAAGGCCTCCTCAGGTGCAGAATCGACCACCGCTACATCGAGGTGCTCCGAAATCTGTATCGGTCCGCGACGATGACTGTGAGGCTTCACGAGAATACCCAACCTATCCTCCTTGGTAAAGGCGTAAGGCAGGGGGATGTGATCTCACCCAAGCTCTTCACAAACGCATTGGAAGATGTGTTCAAGATGCTTGAGTGGGACAACATGGGTATAAACGTGAATGGAGATCTTCTCAGTCATCTGCGTTTCGCCGATGACATTGTTCTTCTGTCAAATTCCCGAGATCAGCTTCAGATCATGCTGGAAGACCTTTATACAGCGTCGATGAAGGTTGGTCTGAAGATGAACCGGGACAAAACCAAGGTCATGGCGACCGAGGTTATGACGGGAGAACAAATTGTTATTGGCGGAGAAGTGATCGAACAGGTTGAAGAGTACGTATACCTCGGTCAAATTCTGCGGCTTGGTAGACAAGGTCTGCTTAAGGAGGTGGAGAGACGAATTCAACTGGGTTGGGCTGCCTTTGGAAAACTAAAATTCGTCCTGAAGTCTGACCTTCCGCAGAATTTAAAGACCCGTATATATGACCAGTGTGTCCTCCCGGTTATGACGTACGGGTGTGAAACGTGGACTCTGACGGTCGCTGTTGTCCAAAGGTTGAAAGTTGCCCAGCGAGCAATGGAGCGAGCCATGCTGGGAATATCGCTACGTGATATGGTGCGTAACGAGGCAATCCGCCGACGCACCAAAGTAGTCGATATTGGACACCGGGTGGCTAAGCTCAAGTGGCAGTGGGCTGGGCACGTTAGCCGAAGGGACGATGACCGATGGAGTAACCGTGTCCTACACTGGCGGCCGTGGACAGGAAAACGGAGTGTGGGAAGACCACCCGCCAGGTGGGACGACGACATCAAGTACGCCGGCGGAAATCAGTGGTTCCGTATCGCTGAAGGCCGGGAGGACTGGAGGAAAATTGGAGAGGCGTATGTCCAGCAGTGGACGCTTACACTCTGACTGACTGACTGACTGACTGACATATATTTACTCGCGTTTTAATGTTCGTTCTCTTTTATTTTATGTTTTATTTTATTTATTATGCCAAAAAACAAACAGACAAGAAAAGTCAGAAAGATACAGACAATAATTTAAGGTTGCCTCCAGCATCGTTAGGCACGGATTATACATACAGATAAAGTGGCAGCAATGTATAAAAGGAAGAAGAAAATAAAAAACAAATAACAAGTTACAAAAAGATAAGAGAGAGTAGTAATAGCGTAGTAGTAGTAGTAATAGTAGTAGTAGTAGTAGTAGTAGTAATAACGAAAGAAACAGGAGAAACAAGAGCTAAAACAGTAATAGCGAACTACCCACATACAGCATGCATGCGATATTCTAATTATACTAATTATACCCGTAACACACAGCAAGAACGCACTATTTTGAAGTTTCGGTCGAAGGGAGTGTTTTGAAAGCAAATGGACTCAGGTACTGAATGTATATCTTCGTTAACTTGACAAAATAGAATTGAATAAAAAAGAAAGGCGAACTTATCACTGCAAGTGATTTCTTCCTGTCAACATTTGGGTGAGGCGAAATAGAATTTAAGCTAAAGAAGTAGCGATATTTTGATGATAGCCTAATCAACCCAAGATATTCGAGATTCCATCAGTTAAAACCCTGTATTGCAATCTGTTCAGAAAATGACACAATAGCAAAATGGGAGTAATTGCGTAAATACTAAAAATACCACTTCTTATCATTTCTCCCTATTTTCCCCTAAATTGAATTCCCGATTACGAATTATAAAAGCGACAAAGGAATCCTGAATACATATTGATTTAAGTCAGACAGACCCCACCAGGCAGCAGTCTTGACAATGGAATGCTCCAATCAGAATCGAACATTGAAAACATTGATAGCAATTACTAAAAAATCGTTCTCGCCTGATTTCTTTGTATAATTATCCTGTTCAAATATGTCCCGATCTTTTAAGGGTCGGATACAGACTACCTCGTCTTACCTCGGGAATGGCGTATGTAAAACAGCAAATATATTTATTTAACAAAAAAACGGTCAAGGGAGTCGAACTCGAGAGCGTTCCTTATAATTCCGTTTTCTGTGAGAACTTTAAGATTTAGATTTTTTTTTTTTTCAATTTTTGTCGAGATTCTTCTGTAAACTATAAGAGAGGTCTCAAGTTTCAAGTTGATCTCACTCCTTATCGGCCTCATTCCCAGTTTATATCAATCACAGCCGGTCTCACTCCCAGTCAGTCTAATGCTCAGTCGATTTCATTCCCAGCCGGTTTTATTCCCAATAGGAATCATCCCCAGTCTTTCTCATTCCCAGTCGATCTAATTCTCAGTCGATTTCACTCCCAGCCGGTCTTATTCCAAATCGTCCTCATTCCCAGTCTTTCTCATTCCCAGTCTGTTTAAAATCCCCGTGTCGGTCCGTAGGTACCTTTTGCAGTCGTTCTTTCACAGTCGCTTTCATTCATAGTACGTCTAAATTTCTAGTCGGCCTCATCAGCTGTCGGTCTAATTTCCAGTCAGCCCCATTCAAATTCAGTTTATAGTTAGACGGATTTAACCCAAAATCTACGCTCGGGGGTATCAAGATAGCGCCGGAATCCGGAAGCCAGCGGGGAGTCGTTTATGACAAGTTGTGTTGAAGTGTTCTTGTCCCACCGCGACGCCGAGTCGGCAAGTGTCTCTTGCCTCTGTTTCCTTCCCAATTTACTTATAGTTCTGCTTGCACATCTCAACTTACTTACCAAGAGATAATTTAAATGGATGAAGCGGCACCCATTATAAATCCCGTCACACGAGGGGAGTCCTTCTAAACAGGGTGACACAAAGACGAAATTGCTAATATACCTATACAATTCAATGTCCACAACAGTCAGTCAGTCTGATATTCGGGTGTAGGCGTCCACTGCTGGACATACGCCTCTCCAATTTTGCTCCAGTCCTCCCGGCCTTCAGCGGTGTCGTCCCACCTAGCGCGTGGTCTTCCAACACTCCCGTTTTCCTGTCCACGGCCGCCAGTGTAGGACGCGGTTACTCCAACGGTCGTCGTCTCTTTGTCTGACGTGTCCAGTCCACTGCCACTTGATACCCGGTATGTTCACAATATATATGTCCACTATGCTCAACAATAATGTAGGTAAGAAGCTTTTCAGTTCAACTAGAAACATTTATAAAATACTTTTGGAAAAATAATTGTCATTCTATTTAAACTTAGTATTTTTTGCACTACGTCTTGTATTTCTTTAAAAATCTAATTTTCAGGAATTTTAATCTAATTTAATCTACTATTAAATCAATATTAAATGTAGGAAAATTAAATATTAAATGTAGTAAATATTAAATGTAGGAAAAATTAAATATTAAATATTAAATTTTATAAAATTAAAAATTAAATATTAAATATTAAAATTAAATATTAAATGTAGTAAATATTAAATGTAGTAAATATTAAATGTAGGAAAATTAAATATTAAATGTAGTAAATATTAAATGTAGGAAATCTAATTTAATCTACTATTAATCTAAAACTTAGTATTTTTTCCTGACTGGCCGAAGCCGAGCTTGAGATAAAAGTCAGGAAAAGACATAATTTTAAATTAAACAGCTTTACTCACGGTTCCACTCCGAGCTATGTGGCTCGACGTTTCGGGCCAAGCCCATCTTCATGAGAACTCTGCCTAGTGCGACGGTTGGTAGAGAACTGTCAAATCTCCGTCCGTCGTTGACGAAGATTGTAGCTGTGGCCAGTGCGGGTAGTTTCCGTAGACGAGGGTTCAGGTGCGTTCCGGATCTCGGCGGAGAGACAGAAGGCGCTGACGGTGCCACTTGCGGCTGGTCCAAATTACGTCTCTTAAAAGGCTTGAAATAAAAGATAAATTACAAATTTTAAAAAAAACCGGCACATCAAAAACCCTCAAAAAGTAAAAAATAACTTCCGCATCAAGGCATCGGGGAACCGCTAAGTAAAAAAAAAAAACAACTCGTCTCCCGAGTACTCCCGAGTACTCCCGACACGCCTTTAATTAACCTAGCGGAATAATTATTTTTACTTTTTTTTTAAATTTGTTATTAAACTTTTTGACTATTATGTCGTGCTCGTCCAAGCTTACCACCAAAAGTTGAAACTATTTCAATATCAATTTCCACCAGTAAATGTATTTCCCTGTGTAATTTGATTTTAAACGGGTACAGCGAACAAACAGTAACAATACCCACAACCGGAACTTCCAGAAATTTGTATCAACAAATTGTATTCGCCGAGACGGGTCGGCTCCACATCATTTTATGATGAAACTCCCGAATGCCCAAACGCAATCACATTCAATTGTTTACTATGTGTGTGGGAGGCGAGAGCGGGGCGCTGCACAAAGGTCACTTTTGCAATTCTATGCGCTTAAAATTACTTATTATGTGAAAAAAATTCAATTTGGTGTTTATGCTTATTTTTAGGGTTCCGTAGTCAACAAGGAACCCTTATAGTTTCGCCATGTCCGTCCGTCCGTCTGTCCGCGGCTTAGCTCAGAGACCCTTAGTACTAGAAACTTGTAAGTTAGTATGGGTATACATATAAAGTGGTAAAATAAAAATTTTTAAATATTTTTTTTTAGGATACCTCCCCTACACGTACAGTGGGGTTGAATTTTTTCAACCCGGACGGGATAAGCCCTACCACCTAGTACGGTAAGAAGGAAAGGGACCTACAGTTTTACGTGGAATCCGAACCACGGTGAGCCTCCAACGGTCGAGCGTTCGCTCATCCAAGTACTGACCGCGCTCAGGCTTGCTTAACAACAGTCGACCGACCCCACCACGGAGCTACCGAGGCTGACAAACATGTTACATTACATTGACCAACATTACATGTTATAGGACTTTTTGAGAAATCTTGCAATAAAACAAAAGTTTTAGTGAAAATTTATTTCTATAAAAAACTAACAGAATTCCAACTTAATTAGACATTATATACATAAACATAACAAAATTTAACATAAATTAAAATTTAACATAACTTTATTTAACGTTGCGATAAAAATCTGTCCATTGATCGGTTGTGCTTTTTCCATTTGCGTAGTAGCTGTACACAAACAATTACCGATTATTTTACGTACGGATGCGCTTAACGTCTCACCATAATTACGTAAATCGCTATTTTCCATCACATACGTAAGTAATGCATCAGTCTTTCGCACACTGTCTTCTTCACTCCGCCAAACTGTGAACAACTCACTTCGTATGATGCCTCCCGCCATTTCTGAAAAAAAATAATTATAAAATACAGAGGCAAATTGGGGCAGCCGATGTTAACACTTCTGTGTAGCTAAGTAACGACTCTAAATAATAATAATAACTTCCAGACCAATCATCAACAAGCATAATAGTTCTGGTCCAGTAAACGAAAAAATATAAACATTTTTCGCATTAAAATTATTGTTGTTTTGAAATCCTTGTATGCGGCCCAACTTACAAATATTCAACACAATTAATACGTAAAGTTATTGTACATACCTATGCGTGTCGGTTCCATAGTAACTCGTAAATATTTTAGAAAAAAAAAACAGCTTGCACACTCTTTGAAGTTTCGCCGCCAACTGGCTGACTCGTTTCATGTGATCGCGAGCGCAACCAAGATATACTTCTCGCTCATTCCCCTGCATACGTGCGCACGTATAATCTGTTCCGAGTATGGGTTAAGGTTACACATCTATCTAGGTATTTAAATAAAATAGTTGTATCGAAAAACTAATCATTACATTTTTATACCTATTGCTCGTGTGGATCGGTCAAAAGGCCTCCGTGCGCTGGAAGGGCGAGGAGGGGCCACTATGATACACACTACTATATTGATAGTCCGAAAAGCTAGTGTTTACAAAATGGCGGAATCTTTCTGTACCGTGTGGGGCCGGTACTTTAAAAGAATAGCCCCACTGCATCTCTCCCCGTGCATGTCGTAAAAAGCGACTAAGGGATATGCCTCCCTTCTTATATTACTAGGTGGTAGGGTTTAACCCACCCGGGTTGGTACCACCGCACTGAATGAAGGGTCGGTCGAAGCGGCTATATAAATAGTTTGTGTTTTTCGTCCAGTTCAGTGGCCAACCGTGTCAGTTTCAATAAAAAAAAAAAAAAAATAAAATAAAATAAATCTATATCGTCCTTCCCATGCTAAAACGACGAATGTGCAATTTTGGCGAAAATGACCTTTTGATGTAGTTTCATAAATTTTTATCAAATCTTTGCAATGCCAAAGTCACGAATCTCTAAATTATCGGTACTCAGAGATGTATTGTTGTGAAATAATAACGAATGTGACTTTTTTCGATTTTACTGTGCCAAACACACTAAGGTTTATTATTCGTGAAATAATTGTATGATAATTTAGAAGTTCTTGAATTTTAGCCATAGTCACGAATTTGTAACATTGGTTATCTTAGCACAAAACTTTGACAACTATCATCTCAGAATGACCTTTTTGCACATTCGTTATTTTAGCATGGGAGTGACGATACTGCGTTTCGCAAAGTAAGCGGCGGATGGCCGAGCGGTCTGGGCGTCGGCTTATCGTGCGAGAGGTCCGAGGTTCGAATCCGGCTGCGTGTAGCAATGAGTTTTTTTCTGAGGAAAAAATGTACGTGTATACCTACACCTGTGTTAAACTGTAGGTCCTTCGCTTGCCTCTTACTAGCTGGTATGTTCAAACTGTAGCCGACTGGGTTGGTAGCACCGTATCTGGATGTAAGATGGCCGCATCGGCTGTGTTCTCCTCTAGTCCAGTATAGCCAGCAATCTAAAGGGAAAATCCTGTATGGCACCTACCTTCTCGGAGGTGATATTGGCTGGCCTTATCATGTGCTTTGACGCCAGTACTATTATCTATTCCGTGATATTAGTGTTAGTGGTACCTTAAAAAAACAGTTTGAGAACCCCTGTTATAGACTGTTGAGCGGCTACATTGTAAGCCCTGCATTTGCATCATTTGATCTGGGTTAGAGCAAATCCCTGCATTAAATCACACTCCGCTGAATCTCCAATGAGTAAACGTATGTTTGTGATGGAGCACGTAGTTTGCGACGAATTAAAAAATATAGAAAAGTTATTGTCGTCGTACCTACATTTAAGCTCATACACACCATCGCGTTGTACCCAGTCAATATATGAAATGTGTACAATTGTATATGTCCGAGGCGATTATTCCATAACGTAATGGCTTAATAGTTCTAAAAAAAATTGTTTTTATATCCGCTAAAATAACACATAATATTCTGTGAAAATTTCAACCGGCTAGTTATTACGGTTCCACAGATACAGCCATCGGACGGACGGACAGACAGACAAACGTTTTAGGCTTAGTAATAGGCTTTCGTACGGGGTACGGAAACCTAAAAAAGGCGGGATTGTGTCAGTATCACGACCTACATGTCTACCTTGACTTATATCACTTCATTTTCTAAATGTATTTCTATATTAAGTTTTTTTTTTCTCTCTTTAATCTGTTGACAGCTACCTGCCCCCTGCACGACAGCTCACGCTAGTGCAGAGGGCAGGGGTTGATACTAAACATGTACAATGTAAAAACATTTATAGAAATAAACATCTTTATCTTATCTTTATCTTTAAAGTCAAGTAATGAAGTAGTAATATACATATGTATAACATTGAGATAACATGCTGCCGATGCCAATACTTATATAATATTGATGCGTCGAGCCGTGGCAGTCCTGTAAGCTGTAACAGCAAACGAAAATGTCATCCCGTCTCGGCGAACTTCAGCGCCATCTATTACGCCATAATATTGTACTATACTTTATTTCACATGCAATTTCCGTTCCTCAAATCTATAGCATTCATAAACCGAAATTTTGAAAGTATTCTACATCAAAAATGCCCCCTTCTGCCTTTTGAATTCATTGGCTACATCGCACGACTGACGTTTCGTGTTCATTTCTACCTAATTATTATAATTACCGCGTAATCTAGTGGTTTTAGTTCTCGTACGCGCGGACGTGGACTCAATGTTTATAGGAAGCGCAGTGCAAAGTTTATTTATTGAGTTTCCTTTATTTCACATTTTCAAAATTTATATTAATTTTACATATTTATACAAAAGTAATAAAAATACACAAAATTAATACAAAAATTTAAAACGGTAATACCGCCGCCGGCGCGTCGGGAGACAAGCCTCCAAGCGCGCCGGCGGGTGCAGGCCGTGGCTACGGAGCTCTCCGGATTGAGTTGAATATTATATTTGTAAAGTATATAACTATTTCTGTATGTATTAGCAAATTTTTTATAAGAATGTGTGTATAAATACAATACATATCTTTTTAAATAAAAAAATTATTGTATATACGTAATTATGATTATGTAAGAATGTATATTGGTTATATGTATCTATCACGGATATTATAATCTTTAGACTTATATTATCAATGGTATACATATACCTACAATGTACATTTATGTTATTACAATTTGTTTTTGTATATATATTTCACACTATTTTCCTTTTCTTTTTTATTTACTCGACACATCGACATTCGAGCCTAACGACGCCCATGGACATTCAATTGTATGCGGGGGTTGCCAATGCCGGGCCGGCCTAACAGGTGCCCATTGACGGCCCTCTTGAAGGACCAGAGACTGTACTTGGGAGGAAATGTATGGACAAGGAGAGCGTTCCAGAGTTTACCGGTTCTGTGGAGGAAAGAATAACAGATCCTTTATTCAGTACTGCATTGTCTGCCCCATGCTTCTCCAAAACCCAAAGTTCCCCATTCCACCGATTCTAATGTCATTAGTATTTAAAAGAGCACGCTCAATTAAGAAACCACAATAGGTGTTATGACTCAAATCTAGCAAAATCCGTTAATACAATATCTAGAACGAATCTAACCCATGCCAACATCACTTAACCTAAGCTTAAAATATCCTGAACCTAGCTAATCTAGTTTGGTCTAACTTTGGGGTAACTTACTTACCATAAGGTACGTACTCGCCTAGAACTCTCACTCGTTAGTGAGTTTAGCGTCGTATACGCGTGGGACAGATAGCCCGTTGGGGCTAAATTGCGCCAAGTCAGACTTCAATATCTCTAAACATCCTTTAACTAACGACAGCTTAAATTTGTAACTCGATAAGTGAAAACGCGACTTGCACCAAGACAGAATGACTCGTCTTTAGCTAAATAAATGGTCGTAATATCTGGGAGTGAACAATGGGTAAGCAAATATTATTATGTACACCGTTGATTGAAATAAATTACACACGTAAGTTTGTCTTGTGCCGTATAAGTTGTATTGGACCTGACCTGAATCGTACTAGTACATATACACATAACATCACACCTATTTCACAAGGAGTAGAGAGACATGACAGAAGGAAGTATAACTGACTAGCATGTGTGACGAACATTACGAGTTCATGTGGAAAAAGCGACAGAGGTGTTTCAGAAGAGATACGTTATCTCCGCCTACCCTACTGGAAAATAGGCATGTCATTCATTACACAAAACCGGCCAAGTTCGAGTCGGACTCACACACTGAGGTTTCCGTACCACAAAAGAAAGTTGAAAAAAAACATGTTTCTTGTATGGGGACCCCGTAATTTTTGATTTTTTTATCATTTGTTGTTATATCCGCCAAAATAACACATACATATTCTGTGAAAATTTCAACGGTCTAGCTATTACGGTTCTAAAGATACAGCCATCGGACGGACGGACGGGCAGACAGACAGACAGACAGACGGACGGACAGAATATGTGTTATGGTGGCGGATATAACAACAATAATAAAAAAAAATTTAAGTTATCTAAAAAAGAACTAGGTATATAAATAAAAATTGGTTGTCTGTAAAGTCGGTTTACGGACGATAGTTTTACGTGATGACGTGGAATAATCGTAGTACATAGATCAAAGATCAGTAATTTCTATTTCCAGTAGAAAGATTAATCATCTTGTGACTGGCCCTCAAAACTTATGTTGTCTGATCTTGACAGCTTTACTTCTTAAGACGTTTCCATGGTAACTTTGAATATCAACGCTACACACTTTCGTGCGTGCAGCCGGTGCTCATCAATTTATAAGACGTGACGTCATCACGTCAAAAATATGTAACAGACAAATAAACAGTTCAAATAATTATAAGAATGTTGCACGCCCTATCCAGTACACGCCTAGGTCCGTGGCTTTGCCAGCCACAATATGCAGGCAGTTGAAATACCGCACTAAAATATGCTCGCATCGAGCGAGCTCAGTTATTCGGTAATGCTATGTATATTAATTTCATGAATTTATGTTTACGTGCTGAATTCCGTCAGTGTTAACACCCGTAACACTTGCTACTTTGATATTTCATTATTACGTTGGATAAGATTAACATATATACATATTACATTTTCGATAAAATTTACCAAGAGGTTGATGTTTTTAAATTTACTCAAATAAAAAAATATTGTGAAGTTTTCACAATTTAAAAGTTTTAAAAGTTCCGTATTTAAAAAAAAATCTTAATCTATACATATAATAAAATCGTTAAATTAATAATCTCTCTTTGTCTGTACGCGCATCACGCAAAAACCACTGAACGGAATTTGACGAAACTTTGTATAGTGACAGTGTATATCCCGGATTAACATAATAAACAAAAAAATATAATAAAAATTAAAATTATTATAAAATTTTAATGTCAAGTTGACAACGGAGAACTGTCATCTCGACGTGAGCTGGCCGGTGACAAAATGTTTGATAAATAAAAAATAAAAAAAATTTAAGTCGAATTTGCGTCGCTGTCATTGGTGCAATTTATATTTCTGTTGCCCGCGGCTTCGCTCGCGTGAAATTCGTATTTAAAAAAAAAAGTAAGTAATTAAAGGCGGAGCCGAAGGCGGATCTGCGCTCACGTTAACGATATTATTTCTCGATGAAAGTAACTAAGGGCGAGGCGGAAGTCGGAGCTGAGCTCAGGAAGAAGAAAAACATTATTTCTTGAATGAAGTAAGTAACTATGGGCAGGCCGCAGGCCGAGCTGCGTTCTGGAAGAAGCTAAACCATCTTGAAGAAAGTAAGTAACTAAGGCGAGGCCGAAGGCCGAGCTACGTTCTGATAAATGATAAACCATCTCGAAGAAAGCAAGTAACTAAGGGCGAGGCCGAAGGCCGAGCTGCCTTCAGGATGAAGCTAAACCATCTCGAATAAAGTAGGTAACTAAGCGATATTAAGATTGAGTTTAATTAATTTAAATTTTATTATAAAGTCCACGCTTCTGACGTCAAACATACCGTGTATCCTAAAACCTTGCGGTTATTCCCGGCTGGATGGCAAGAGACCCGATGGTATCACCTTAGTTCCATGGGCTAAGGGTAGGTCTTTGATGTGGGACGCCATTTGTGTTCTCACATTGGCTCCAAGTCACGTTCGGATATCTTCAAGAGCGGCCGGCGCGGCCGAGGCCTGGGCGGACAGCCTCAAACGCAATAAAATTTGTTGCGTTTGCGGTTGAAACCCTCGGTCCGTGGAGCAGTCATTGCTTCAGTCAAGCTTCTTGAAGAGACTTGGGCCTCTGCTGGTGGACGCAACTGGTGTCCCGCAATCAAGGGCCTACTTCATTCAAACGGTAAGCCTTGCCATCCAGCGGAGTAATGCCGCAAGTGTTCTAGGAACATTTGAAAACGCCCATTTTTACCCGACTACGGCGAAGCCAAAAAAGGAAGGGTTATGAGTTTGGCGTGTATGTATGTATGTATGTATGTATGTATGTATGTATGTATGTGACTATCTATATTCCACTCTACAGCCTAAAGTACTGGGCCGATTTGAATAATTCTTGTGCTATTGGATTTGTCTTATTCACGGGAGTGTCATAGGCTATTTCAAAATTCAAAATGGCGGACGCACGGCCTCAAAATGTCAAATTAGTTTTTCAAAATATATTGAGTGGGGTATCAAATTAAAGATATTTAAATTACGATTCCGAAAATATATACTTTGGTATCTATTAAACTTATGTGTACAGAGAAATAGAGCAAAATGTGTGGCGCATGTATGAATAGCGATTATTCGCGATGAAGCGTGGTCGCCCGCGCACCGCGCCGCGCGCCCCCGCATACACCAATGACGCGCGACGACTACACGCGACGACGCGACGCGACGCCAGGAAGCGACATGGTATTGTTGGTAATATACCTACATACTTACTCACTGATCTACCGCAAATTTTATATAGATATATTATTATTAGATACAGTACTATGCTAAAATAAATTGGTATTAAATGTCCATGTACCTAGTGTAAGCATAATATGTAGCGTAGGTGTACCGTGTGGGGTCGGTACTTAAAAAGAATAGCCCCACTGCATCTCTCCCCGTCGCATGTCGTAAAAGTCGACTAAGGGATCGTCAGCCTGGGCAGCTTAATGGTGCGGTCAGACGGTCAGTTATTGGATGGATGACCGCCCGACTGTTGGAGGCTGACCGTGGTTCGGATACCACGTTAAACTGTAGGTCCCTTCCCTTCTTACCTTACTAGGTGGTAGGGTTTATCCCTGCCGGGTTGGTACCACCGCACTGAGCGAAACGTCGGTCGAAACGGCTATGTAAATAGTTCGTGTTTTCCGTCCAGTTCAGTGTAGCCGGCGCGAAATGAAGGGAAGCACTGACATGGCACCCGGTGTTATGGGCTGACATCACGGATGTTGTAGGTGATGTAACCAACCGTGTCAAGTTTCCATAAAAAAAAGGTAGGTACCTAATACCTAATACCTACAGTATTTTCGGATGCAAGTTACCCTTCAGCTAAGCGGGATATTGTGGAAGAGAAGAACCGCCGATTGCGGAAAAGTATTCCCAATTTTCTGGGTGCAGTTTTAGCCCTAGACTCGATTAGTTGCCGGAAACCTACGTCTTTGGAAATGGCGGTGCCCAGGAGGTTCAGGTGCTTCCAGACAGGTATGACGCTGACTTAGAAACTGGCTTGGAAAGCAAAAGGACCTTCAAATCGACCTTCGCAGATAATGCACAGCACTGAGCCTTGCTAACGTTGAAGGCGTGGGCGTAGCATTCAGGGGGCAACATATCATTGTTATGCATACGAGAGTACGGAACAAGGGTTCTACACCAGTTACCCTTCAACTAGGCGGGATGTGGATGAGAAGAGGCGAAGACTTGTGTCTGAACTTGAGCAAACACTCGGCTCTATTTCCGAATGGGCCGTAGCAAGTTGGTCAAGTTAAATACCTCCAAGATACAAGTTTGCGCGTTCAGTGCGAAGAGAGCGGCGTTCACACCAGCTCCTTCCTACCAAGGCACGTCACTTAAATTTTGCGACCACCTCGGGGTCCTCCGAGTCGAATTTTCGCACGATCTAAACTTCCGGCGTGACTTCGAGGGCAAGGCCGTATAAATCGCAGATTCGGTCCTGCTTGGGGTACTGCTCGCACCTATGGGATGGCTCAGTCAAATACCAGCTGGCGCCTCTGGACTCGATCCAGCGTCGAGCCGTGCGAATAGTAGGTGACTCCCAAATGTCCCGCGATCTAAAACCACTGCAACTCCGTAGGAATACATAGCTAAATCAGAGCCTGTTGAAATACAAACAGAGAGAAATATTTTCCCCCAAGTACAGTCTCGGGTCCTTCAACCTGGGCACCTGTCAGGCCGGCATGGCATTCGCAGCCTCCGCATGCTACCGAATGTCCATGGGCATCGCTAGACACCTTATGGGTGGCTCGGCGCCACATGTCGCGCTTACTATAAAAATAATATCAGTAGCTTTGGCCTCGCCTTAGTGGCTTACCTGCTTCGAGTGAGTACATTATTCAACTAAGTACAACCTGAAAACGCCCTCGGTCTTCGGCCTTGAACTGATTGGTTTACTTACTTCCCGAATCCGCTTCACCCCAGCCAGATATATTTACTTAAATAGACAAAGAAAATCGTGTACTTACACAGCTCAGTCTTCGGTCTTGCTCTGACTGACTTTTCATTTTACTTCAAGACTATACATCGTTCAACTATATATAATTTGTATATACAGAGTGTCCCAGAAACCGACGATAATCCTTTAACAGGAGATAGGGCTGCTAATTACCTCTCAGAATATCTAATTTTAGGTTTAGTAAAAATGGCTTAGTTTTTGAGATATTGTCATTTTTGTAAAAATCCAAAATTTTCTTCCTCAGCTCATTTTTTTAAATGCCACAAGTACAAATGTAAGATTTTCTTAAATCTAGTTTTTGTCAAATATTCCTGAAAAGTCTGGCTTTCACACGGTATAATTTATTTTTTCATTTTTAATCCTGTTTAGCTGAAAAACGACTTAAGAGCCACATGTTAAAAAAATTTCAGCCTCATCCCTTGAGTTTGGCCCTTCGCGGTGAAAAAAAAAATTACTACACTAAAGTGGCATTTTGCAACAAAAATACGTCCATCTAATGTAGTTTTTAAAATGGTACATCACTTACCGATTTGCCCAACAATTTATGAGATATTGTTATTTAACTGCAAAAAGACCTCGGAATTTGATAACTGTTCTACCAACTACGAATTGTAATAAAATAAACGCTTGAAGTAATTGGTCTTTATGAACCCGTTAAAGTAGATGTTCAAATTGTTTACAACCTGCACAAATGCTAGCCCGACATCTTCTCACAAATGCCCGGTTGATGCGTCGAGCAAGTACTCGATGCAAGTGCAGATACGTCCACCTATGCTATGTAAATAGTTTGTGTTTTCCGTCCAGTTGACTATAGTCGGCACGACCGAAGGGAAGCACTGACGTGGCACCAAGTTCACCCGGTGTTATGGGCTGACATCACGGATGTTGTAAGTGATGTAGCCAACCATGTCAGTTTACATAAAAAAAAAACCTGAGCTACTGCCGTAATTCTTTCTTTGAGCTCTATCAACTTTTCCACCGGTTTCCCGTAAACTTTTTCTTTTAAATAGCCCCAATAATAAAAATCTAACGGATTTAAATCCGGTGACCTAAACCGGGAATTTGTGAGAAGATGTCGAGCTAGCATTTGTGCAGGTGGTAAACAATTTGAACATCTACTTTAACAGGTTAAGTAATAAAGACCAATTTACTTCAAGTGTTTATTTTATTCCAATTCGTACTTGGTAGAACAGTTATCAAATTCCGAGGTCCTTTTGCAGTTAAATAACAATATCTCATAAAATATTGGGCAAATCGGTAAGTGATGTACCATTTTAAAAACTACATTAGATGGGCGTATTTTTGTTGCATAATGCCACTTTAGTGTAGTAATTTTTTTTTTCACCGCGAAGGGCCAAAATCAAGGGATGAGGCTGAAATTTTTTTAACATGTGGCTCTTAAGTCTTTTTTCAGCTAAACAGGATTAAACACGAAAAAATAAATTATACCGTGTGAAAGCCTTCCTTTTCAGGAATATTTGACAAAAACTAGATTTAAGAAAATCTTACATTTGTACTTGTGACATTTAAGAAAATGAGCTGAGGGAGAAAATTTTGGATTTTTACAAAAATGACAATATCTCAAAAACTAAGCCATTTTTACTAAACCTAAAATTAGATATTCTGAGAGGTAATTAGCAGCCCTATCTCCTGTTAAAGGATTATCGTCGGTTTCTGGGACACCCTGTATATGTAGGTACTCACTCATGCGCTATTTGCAGAAAACTTTAGTTTCAAATAGAGATCACGACAAATAAACGGACGGATAGTATCAATTTTGTACCGTGTGGGGCCGGTACTTATATAAAAGAATAGCCCCACTGTATCTCTCCCCGTGTATGTCGTAAAAGGCGACTAAGGAATATGACTTCCTTCTTATATTACTAGGTGGTAGGGTTTAACCCGCCCGTGTGTTGGTACCACCGCACCGCACTGAATGAAAGGTCGGTAGAAACGGCTATGTATTTAGTGTAGCCGGTACGACCGAACGGAAGCACTGACGTGGCACCAAGTTCACCCGGTGTTAAGGGCTGACATCACGGATGTTGTAGCCTGTAGGTGATGTGTCAGATTCCATAAAAAAAATCAATATACGAGTTACATACAACATTTAAAGTATGCAAACAGTTTTTAAAAAAGCCTAAAATAAAAATAAAAGTTATAATAAAACCCGACTACGAAAAAGCAAATTATGAAAATCGTTTAACTAAAAATAACAAAATAATATTTTCCATATAATTTATCAGATACAGCAATTCTCTTTTTATATTGATTTTACCTTAGCTTATAAATAATACATTTTGATAAATTTATTATTTTTAACGTTCTAAATATAGAGCCGTGGTCGGGCGTTCTTCCTTCAACAAGACAAGTGAGGTTGTCTTCGTGCATTATTAGAGCGAGGAACTTAGGACGGCCATCGTAATTGTGTCATACTGGCATCGGACGGAAGTCGTAATCCCTTTACGGACGCTTTAATTTTTGTAAGATCAGTCAGAGCCAATCTAAAATTACTATAAGTAGATACATAGGTACATACCGAACGTCAACGGCTATAATGCACTACGACGGTCTCACTTGTCTTGTTGAACGAAGAACGCCCGACCACGGCTCTATATTTAGAACGTTAAAAATAATAAATTTATCAAAATGTATTATTTATAAGCTAAGGTAAAATCAATATAAAAAGAGAATTGCTGTATCTGATAAATTATATGGAAAATATTATTTTGTTATTTTTAGTTAAACGATTTTCATAATTTGCTTTTTCGTAGTCGGGTTTTAGTTTTTTATAACTTATTTTTTATATGATAGTTATTTTAATGTTTGTTAGGTAGATTTTAATTATTTAGTTATTAATATAACTTTTTTATATTTTATTAAATAAATAGATCGAGTAAACGATATTATATGCTATCCAAGAAAGGAAGTCATTTAGGGCGAGGCCCGACGGCAGAAGTGGGTTTTTGGTTTACCTGAACGCAGCTCGGCCTTCGGCCTCGCCCTTAGTTACTTACTTTCGTCGAGAAGGTTTATCGTCTTCCTGAACGCAGCTCGGCCTTCGGCCTCGCCCTTAGTTACTTACTTTCTTCGTGAAGGTTTATTGTCTTCCAGGTTGCAGCTGGGCCTTCGGCCTCGCCGTTAGTTGCTTACTTTATTTGAGAAGATTTATCGTTTACCTGAACGCAGCTCGGCCTTCGGCCCCGCCCTTAGTTACTTAGATTCTTCTTTGAAATACGAATTTCACGCGAGCGAAGCCGCGGGCAACAGCTAGTACGGAAATAATTTTTGAAATCCTTTGTTTACACGGTTGCCAACATGTGAAATGCACTGCGAACTGCAGCCTTTCTTCTAATGTGAAATGAAATGCAGGGAAGCACTGACACGGCACCTAGTTCACCCGGTGTTATGGGCTGACATCACGGATGTTGCAGGTGATGGAGCAAACTGTGAGAGTTTCCATAAAAAAAAAAAAATTACAGTCTCGGGTCCTTCAAACATAATGTGAAGGTGAACCTAGCCGGGGGATAGGCCAGATATACCAATAATTTAACTTTTATTACAAGCTTTTTTTTAAACCGCATGCGAACGTATGTCCAATTTTTAAGATAATTAATTTTTTAATACTTACAATTACAAACATAGATAAGAACCATTCCGACTAAACCAGCTTTCTAATAAAACAACCGCACCCAAATCGGTCCATCCGTTTGGGATCTACGATGCTACAGCCATACACACATACACACACACGTTAAACTTATAACACCCCTCTTTTGGCGTCGGGGGTTCAAAATATTTCATAAGAAGTAATTAATGACGAGGGTCACTAATGAATGACTCCACTCACTCGTCCCATTTATCTCACAAAAAAAGTTTTATTCCTATTCAGCATATTCCTTATTCGGCGTAGTCGATACAACCAAGAACACTGACATTGGCGTGACATCTTGCCTCAACAAAAACATTGCGTGTTGAGCTGACATCACAGGTGTAGTATGTGGTCTGGGCTATCACGTCAAGTTCCATAAAAAACGTATATGAAGAAAAAATCTCAATCCTTCGGGCGAGAGTAGAGAAAGAAAATAAATATCCAATTTCTCAAGCCTTTCATAGAGAAAAAAAAACGGTCAAGCATGAATCTACTTCATGCTCCAACTAATATGAACATTTTTATTTTCAGAATTTAAACCAAACCTTGTACCGTGTGGGGCCAGTACTTAAAAAGAATAGCCCCAATGCATCTCTCCCCGTGCATGTCGTAAAAGGCGACTAAGGGATAAGGACAAGATGCCGTGCTAAAGGGCGACCGGCTCGCCACCTCTCACCTTGGCACGGTACTTCCACCGAGTCATGCAGCAGGTGGGTCTTCGTGCCTTACTTGCTGGTTGATCGATTGAATCTTGTTCGAATACTTTGCGAAACGTGGTGGTCGGTGTTGTGCTGTAATTTACCAGAGTTCTTGCAGGGCAACACCGATTACTCTGCTTACCCCGATTGTCAGGATTCAGCGTGTGTGATATGTATGAAACCAAACCTAAAAGGAGATAAGCACATACAATTTGGCAATATTTTTCAAATCGTTAAATGATGCCTTTTCAACGTTATGCTTCAATATATTGAAGACAAGAATAAAAAAAAATCTTCTATTTCCACTTTAAACCCCCAGGAGACGTTGCAAAAAAAGGAAGTTTCCACTTGGACCCCCTGCCGAGACCCCCTGGGGGTCCATAACGCATACCTATGTGTCCCCTGAACATTCAATTTTCTACGACTAACCGTTTATTTTTTTTTATGTAAACCGGTATGGGTGGCGGTGTCGGAGGGGCCAAAGCGCATGCTTCGACCAGTCAATAACACCTCCGAGAAGGTAGGTGCCATACAAGAGACTTCCCTGGATTGCTGGCTATACTGGACTAGAGAACACAACCGAGGTTGCTATGCGGCCATCTTACATCCAGTACGGTGGTACCAACCCAGACGGCTACAATTTGAGTACTCACCTAGTAAGGGGCAAGGGAAGGGACCTACAGTTTTACACCGGTTCCGAACGGTGAAGCAGCAGGTAGGTATGCACGTAAATTTTTTCGTCAGAAAAATCTCATTGATACACGCCGACCGCATTCGAACTGCGGACCTCTCGCATGAGAAGCCGATGCCCAAACCACTCGGCCACCCGCCGCTGTTTAGACGTTAAGAGACTGTGACACACAGACTTACAGCCGAACGAACAGCGAAGCCTCCGTAAGGGTTCCTATTTTAACCATTTCGTTACGAAACCCTAAAAATCTCTCCCAACAATGTCTAGTAGGCTGATATTTCGTTTTCATGAAGTTCATCTTGTAGATATATCCTTCGTGACAGCGCGTCGATTGGATCTGTGAGGGTTGCGGCGGAGATATCGGCGAAATTCTACGCGCAGAATTGAAAGTGTCATCGGGACTACGTCTTCGAAACTAGGCTTGCCATATTCAGTCAGGACTCATGACCACTTCGCAGAGATATATCGAAAGGAACCAAAGTCAGTATTTCAGAGTTTTATTTATATTATACTAGCTTTTACCAGCGAAGACGCTTGCTTGAAATTCATATTTAAAAAGAAGAAAGTAAGTAAGCCCGCTACTGTACCTTTATTTCGGCGCGGGGAACCTCTTAACGTAACCGGAACTAAAAAGTAAATTTTAGCCTATCCTGTGTCACGTATAACTAAATGTGCTTGCACTTAGTTTTATCGAATTCGTATGATCGGTTTAAGAGTTATGGAGGAGCATACATACTAGTTAAATAATTTCCCCCTTAGTACAGGTCGACCTGTCAGGCCGGCATGTCATTCGCATTTCACTAGCTAGAACACTGAAAAAACGGTTAGTCAATTAGTAACTAAATTTTGTGTAATATGCTACAAAATAGTTTAGTTGCTGTGGTGACTACAAAACTAGCAGTTACCACAACTAAACCGAGTTTAGTAAATCAGTTTGGTTGCTTCCTATACTTAACTGTTTGTTAAAGAAAAACTGTTTGTTGCATAACAGCTAATTAAATGTGTAATGTATAGCTGAACTAGTTTCGGCAAAATCTCACGTTTGGTCACGTGTAGCCAAACAATTCAGTGAACAATTAATTTTATAAATAGTAGCTAATACTTTGGTAGTTGGTTACAAGAGAGGGTTTTACTAAATTGCGGTTAGGTGCCGCAACTAAACCGGTTTAGGTAACTTTATTTAGTACGTACCAAATTTGAGTAAAAAAACTACTTTACTAAACAGTTTAGTAAAAAAAAATTCTCAGTGAACGAGCGGATGGACAGACGCCTGATCGATTTTATAGGGTCCCTGCCAACGTCGTCGGCCGCGGAACCCCAAGTTTCGAGTTTCGTTCCTATCTACCATACGACTGTCGTCCTAAGTGCAGTAAATTGTGCTGAAACAGTGTTCCCACCAGCTTCCTCTATTGCGATGCCTTTTTCAAGAACATAATCAGTTTTAACTTCTTGCTTCTTAAGCTGTGGAACTTTCCTTTTAACCCTTAAGGCGCGGCATTACCAAAAATTGGTTTCTTCCGATTGATGTGGTTCGGATTGGACGTAAAACTGTTGCATAAATACTTGTGAAGGTTATGACAATTAGTTTTTCTTACATACATATATAGCGTCACGCCCAAAGATTGAAATCGATAGATAGTGCATAGTCTAACATGGCGCACTACAATGTCACCAATGAAAAGGCCGCATGCGGCTACTTCGCATCAGGTATTATTAGGGACAGTCATATATATTTAGGTATTTACACAGGGCCAGCTATTATGGTTCCAAAGATACAGCCAACGGACGGATGGACAGATAGACTTTGTAAGCTAGCACGGGGTACGAAAACCTAAAAGTATAATACTCCTTTCCGTCAAGGAGAACATTAATTCTTTAAATTAAATAATACGCCTTCAATTAAATATTTATCGATTCTGCACTTCCGTCCTCCAAACTCAGTGATTTACGATAAAAATCAATCCGGAGAAACCGATTTCCGGTACTCCTGGGTCTTAACTCTTAATGATACATTGGTCGCCTCTATGCCATGGAATAAACAGACCAAGTAGAGAAAGCCGACGGGTTTAAAATAAGAACGCTAGTTTTTTCGTCCAGTTGGTAAGAGATAGATAAGAGTTTAAGGCTCGAAGCTATATCAGCCGCGGTAGCTCAATCCTGCTACGGATCGACTCGGTCGAGGTGGATGGATGACCGATCAACCGTTGAGGCCGTGATTCAGATTCCACGTAAAACGTTGCATAAATACTTGTGAAGGTTTTAAGGATTAATTTTTCTTACATACATACATACATAGCGTCGGGCCTGTTTCCCAGTGGGGTAAGCAGATGCAAGGCATAATTTAAGTAGGTACATGATAACAGCTGTAATGTCATGTCAAAATTCACTCTTTCTTTATTCTTTGTTCGTTTATATTTGTACTACGGTATGGTCTTTGTGGAAATCAATAAAGATATTTGATTCTTTATTTCAGGGTTTCGTATCCGTCGTACGGGACCTTATTACTAAGCCTACGCCGGCTGTTTGTCTGTCTGTCTGTCCGAGGGCTGTACCTCTTGAACCGTAATAGGTGGCCCGTGAAAATTTTCACAGAATATGTTTTATTATGGCCGATATAACAACAAATAATAAAAATAAGAAAAAGTAAAAAGTTCACGGGGGTTCCCATAAAACAAACTAAAAAGTGTATGCGCGCCATCTACGAAAAGAGAAAAATCTGTTAAGTGCGAGTTTTACTCGCGCACGGAGGTTTCCGTATCTATCCGCTATTATCCGCCTATCTTTTGTCTTTCAACAATGCAGTGTATAAAAGCCTATGGCGCCATCTATTATTCAATAGTGTGACTAATCGATTTTTCGGATGTTTGTTGCATGGGAGCCCACCTTAATTTTTAACATTTTCTTATTTTTTTCTTATTTGTTGTTATATCCGCCATAGTAACACATATTCTGTGAAAATTTCAACGGGCTACCTATTACGGTTCAAGAGATACAGCCCTCGGACAGGCGGACGGACGGCGGACGCTAAGTAATAGGCTTCCGTACGGGATACGGAAACCTAATGAAGCATTTTAACTAATACATAGATGGCGTGAGGGGCGCTGACCATAACATGGCGATACGGAACCCTCGGTGCGCGAGTTCGATTCTCACTTGGCCGGTTTTTCATAATTGTATAATTGTATAATTTCATCCATAGTTAGGTAACCTACGCTTGGAAAGACTAATCTTAGTTAAATGTTCATCCAACACGCCGCCGCGCCGTCTACTTCTTCTCGGTACACTGTGCCCGCTACCCGAGCTCGAAGGCTTTAAAAACTCCCAAAAATTGAGTTTGCCAACAAAAATGCGGGTCACAGCGCCCTGGGCGCGGCAAGGGCGTCCGCCTGTTTATTGGATTCGTCGACTTTTTCGGCGGTTTGTTGAAACTTTAAATAGAATTCAGTCCCCTTGTAATTAGTTACTCAAATATTAATTGACTTCGCGACGCGGCGAGACGTCTGCTCTGTTCGTAAAAGGAGTTATTTGATATCCTTCGGGGGTCTAATTATCTTTCGCAAAAGGATTGGGGGTTGATACGGAATTCTCATAATGACACTGTGCAAAGTACGCCTTTAATATTAATACCGTATTGGATCAAAAGCAAATGTTTTAAATTAAAAACTCCAAAAACGATGTTTATTCGCGAGTCAAGTATTAAAATACAACATTTCGTAATAAAAGTTTAATTACAAATTTGAAAACTAAAAACGATGAATAATTTCCGTTTACTTACTTAAAGGAGTCGGGGGATCACTAAGTAAATACTGAGCTTTATATTTTATATACTTAGCGATCCCCCGACTCCTTTAAGTAAGTAAACGGAATTATTTTAGACTTAAAAAAATTTATTTTATATTTATTTTATAATTATTTTATTTAAATAATTTAATTAAAATTAAAATAAAATATTTTATGAGATAAGTTTTAAAATAAATTTTTATAATTAAAATTAAATTATTAAAAAATAATTTTATTATTTATTATTTTTTTAATTTGTAATTTAACTTTTATTTCAAGGTTTTATAAAAAAACCGAATGCAAATCGGTCCACTTTTTATGATAATGAATTTTTTTGTTACTCTATTACTTCATTAATTGATTAGAAACATAGCTAGGATCCATCCCGGTTAAGCCAACTTTCTAATTAAAACCCCTCATCCGAATCAGCCCATCCGTTTGGGAGCTACGACGCTATAGATAGACACACAGACAGACGGAGGCGTCAAAATTATAACGCCCCTCCTTTTACGTCGGGTGGTAATTACACCGAAAGAAATTTACTTATTTTCCAGCTTTTGTTGTGATAGAGAAAAAAAGGATTTAATACATTTCCCAGAAATATGTCTTTGAATATTCTTGAATACTTTTTAAAACAAAAGTGCATGATTTCCCGAAAATAACATCAACACATTAAATTTTACGCATTTTTATTCTTAATTTTTTCATGTACTTTCACAGAGTTTTTAGTATGTTTAAATGCCCTCAAAAGGTACTTCCGAAAATTATCGCACCCGAAACCACACATTCAAAAATTTATAAAAAAAATATACCGATTTAGAATTATTTTCCTATCTACTTTATTTTATGCCAAATTTTAAGTTATATTTTTTTATGAATTGTAAACACATTTATCTTTGATGAATAAATAATAATATTCACTAAATTGTCTATGAATCGGTTCTAAATGTCGCACCCGTAACCATGGAATGGCCGTTAATTATGCGCATACAGCAACAAAATATCTATAGAATTACTGCATACTTAGTTTTTCCCGAGAGCCCTTGGCAACTAAATTTTGTATTTTTTTTTCGACTTCTGAAAAGTTGATCATAATCCCACAATGGTGGCAAACGCATCGTAATACATTGCACTTAGACAGGTCGAATAAAATTCATTATCCATTTTTTTTTTATGGAAACTGACACAGTTGGCTACATCACCTACAACATCCGTGATGTCAGCCCATAACACCGGGTGAACTCGGTGCTATGTCAGTGATTCCCTTCATTTCTTGTCGGCTACACTGAGCTGGACGGAAAACGCGAACTATTTACATAGCCGTTTCGACCGACGTTTCATTCAGTTAGGTGGTATCAACCCGATCGGGATAAACCCTACCTACCTAGTAAGGTAAGAAGGGAAGAGACGTACAGTTTTACGTGGAATCCGAACCACGGTCATCCTAAAACGGTCGAGCGGTCACTCATCCAAGTACTGACCGCGCTCAGTCAGGGTTGCTTAACAACAGTCGACGGACCGAACCACTGAGCTACCGAGGCTGACAATTCCATCCACCCACTCTATTAGCTCGGTGAGAATGAGCAAGAACATTCTCCTGCAGTAATTTATATAGGGATATGACTCCCTTATTATATTACTAGGTGGTAGGGTTTAACCCACCCGGGTTGGTACCACCGCACTGAATGAAAGGTCGGTCGAAACGGCTATGTAAATAGTTTGTGTTTTGCGTCCAGTTCAGTGTAGCCGGCACGACCGAAGGGAAGCACTGACGTGGCACCAAGTTCACCCGGTGTTATGGGCTGACATCACGGATGTTGTAGGTGATGTAGCCAACCGTGTCAGTTTCAATAAAAAAAAAAAAATTCAGCAAACCCTTGGAGAGTAAACAACACAACAAAACAAAAAAATACCTTATATAAATTCACATTTGCAAAATCGGATAAATTTAAAATTCATCATTGAGGAAAAAAGCGAACCTATATCCAAATGAAATCCACAATGAAAATATCAAAAGCCACAAATATACCCAATCCTAAAATTCGAATGCCCAAATTTCTCCTATCCCTAACTTTTTAGCAGAAAACCTTTTCCCGATCCCACATTGGAGCAAAAACCGGGGTCGGTTAGTTCATCGAGTCCCTTCTCAGATTCGCCGACAAAACTGAATCCCTTCTATAAGCAGTTCCGTTTAGGGTTTCGTCGGATGAAATATGGCACATTTAATACCAGTCAGAACTTTTAGTTGACATCGGAATTCAGATACAAAGGTTTAGTAGAAAAAAAAACCAAACAAACACGGGACACACACACACACACACATCAGCCTCGGTAACTCAGTGGTGCGTTCGGTCCGCTATCGATTGTGATCATAAGCACACCTGGGCGCGGTCATCCATTAAAATACTGAAGTACTGAAGTACTTTAATGGGTGACCGCTCAACCATTGGTGGTTCGGATTTCCCGTAAAATGTGTTTTTTTATGGAAACTGAAACGGTTGGCTACATCACCTATTACATCCTTGATATCTGCCCATAACACCTTGGTGAACTAGGTGCCATGTCAGTGCCTACCTTCGATCGTGCCGGCTACGGAAACACGAACTATTTACATAGCCGTTTCAACCGAACTATCATTCAGTCCGGTGGCACCAACCCGGGCGGGTTAAACCCTAACATCTAGTAAGGTAAGAAGTTTTACGTGGAATCCGAACCACGGTCAGCCTCAAAAACGGTCGAGCGGTCACCCATCCAAGTACTGACCGCACCCAGGTGTTCTTACTCCATTCAATTCCTCAACCTTTTTTTTTACTGATACGATAAAATTATTTTCTTTTTAATATCCAGTATGGGTGGCTGAATCTGAAAAATCGACTGAATCTGAAATCGGACAAAGCGCATGCTCCGACCAGCCAATATCACCTCCGAGAAGGTAGGTGCCATATCGGCGACTTCTCTGGATTGCTGGCTATACTGGACTAGAGGAGAACACAGCCGTGGCTGCTATACGGCCGTCTTACATCCAGTACGTTGCTACCAACAATCCATTCGACTACAATTTGAGCCTACCACCTAGGCAAGGGCAAGCGAATATTCGAAATTCGAATATTCCATGAATATTCGGACCGAAGAATTTGCTGAGCTTCCTTCAAGGCGGCGATCGGCGCATATAGTCGGGCGTGTGATGCGTGTCCGCGAGATTTTTTCAGCTTCGCCGAGATTTACGAGAATACGCAATATCTTGCCCGCCATTTGTCCCCGTCAACTCGAAGTATTAGACAGCGAGGGCGCGCGGGGCGCGGGGCGGGGCGGGGCGGATTCCGTGCGATGTACGGGATACCCTCGATATCCAGACAACAATGAAGTACTATTTCAAATTTACGAATCATCATCATCATCAGCCTGTATCGGTCCACTGCTGGGCATGGGCCTCTCCCAAGGCACGCCACCACACGCGGTCTTCTGCTCTTCTCATCCATCCACTCCCGGCTACCTTTTTTAGGTCATCTGTCCACCTAGCCGGGGGGCGTCCCACGCTACGTTTGCTTGTACGTGGCCTCCATTCGAGCACCCGTCTACCACATCGGTTGTTGGGTCTACGACAGATGTGCCCAGCCCACTGCCACTTCAGCTTGCTTATTTTCTTAGCAATGTCGACTACCTTAGTTCTTTGACGTATCACGTCGTTACGGATTTTATCCGTCAAAGTATCCGAGCATTGCTCTTTCCATAGCTCTAATTTACGAATAGATAGAACAAATTGTGACGAGTTCGAGTGCTGTCTAACTATCATATGAATGTTCATTTTTTTATTTCATATCATATGAATGTTCACGGATTAACAGTAGGTGTACTAAAGACTTACATAAGTCGACGTTTCGCCCGCTATGTCACGGGCTTCTTCAGGAACTGCGGGAGTTCCTGGAGCCGACGTCTGGTGTCCGTTGTACCAGACGTCAAACTGCTCTTTTTCGAAGATTGTAGCTGTGGGTAGGTTGCACAATATTCGGCAGCGGTGTCAGATCGCGATCCATACATCGTACGAAGTCCCGGCTGCACACAACACTCACTTGTCTTCAGACGCTGGCTTGGCGGAAGATCTTGAAGATGTCTGCAAGAAGGATTTTCTCCTAGATTCAGGAGAATTTCAGTGGTGTTAGGAGAAGTTTTGCCTGTCAGGAGAGTAGGAGAAAATTTAGGAGAAAGAAAATCGCTACAGGAGGAGATTTAGGAGTGAAAAACTTGGGATTAAAATAAAAACATATATTTACTAGTAATAAACAAATATGTCGGTATGTGCGGTGACAACACAATGAATGAACTGTCTGTGAATCAACCAACCACCTTCTCAAGTCACTCAATATGTTTTTAAGTTTAAAATAAAATTGGAACAAATAAATACAAATAAAAGGTGGAGTTTACTCTGTTATTATTAATAACAGAGTAAACTCCACCTTTTATTTGTATTTATTTGTTCCAATTTTATTTAAATTTATCAAAATAACCTAATACAATAAAATTAAACTAAAATTAAGAAATATGATAAACTAAACTAAAATAACTTATAAACTAAACCTATAAAATAAATAAATAAATAAAAATTAAAACTACCTATAAATAAAATATTTCATTTAAATTTGACAGAGTCGCTGCACCGGCGCAAGTGCCAAGTACGCACGCCGCGTTACACCTCTGAATCTCAATGGAGTAAACTTAAAAACATCATATGAATGATCAATAACCAATAAAATACAAATCTCACATACGTCAGCCTCGGTAGCTCAGTGGTGCGGTCGGTCGACTGTTAAGCAACCCTGGGTGCGGTTAGTACTTGGATGGGTGACCGCTCGACCGTTGGAGGCTGACCGCAGTTCGAATTCCACGTTAAACAGTAGGTCTCTTCCCTTCTTACATTACTAGGTGATAGGGTTTAACCTGCCCGGATTGTTACCACCGCACTGAATGAAATGTCTGTTGAAACGACTATGTAAATAGTTCGTGTTTTCCGTCCAGTTCAGTTTAGCCGACACGACCGAAGAGAAGCGCTGATATGGCACCTAGTTCACCAAGGCGTTATGGGCTGACATAACGGATGTAGGAGGTGACTTAGCCAACAGTTTCCAAAAGAAAAATAGAATGTTTTTTCTATAGACAGCCGGCGCGGGAATCTGTACCCAATACTCCAACAGTAGATCAGACACAGCCAATAACACCATTCTCCGCGAAACCACGCCCAGAGAGGCACCATGCCGGCTACGAGGCGGATAAAAAGGTCGTCGCGTCGTCTAATTTATTGACACGCCTTTTGAAAATGCCCAGGTTACAGATGTCACTATATATATTTAAGGTTATAATGTATGTACGATTGAATATTGAAAGCTACGAGAAAAACTGTTTCGCAACATGAGTACAACTATCGCCACGGTGCCAGTTTAAAAAAAACTATTAACTCATTAGTGTAACCGACATGAAATGAAGGGAAGCACTGACATGGCGCCTAGGTCACCCGGTGTTATGGGCTGACATCACGGATGTTGTAGGTGATGTAGCTAACCGAGTCAGTTTCCATAAAATAAAAAATAAAAAAACTCGCGTTGGTCTGGATTTCGTGAACGATACGATCCCGGCAGGTGATCCCGCACGTATTTAGCCGCGTCCCGATCGTGTTACGCTCCTGTAAACTCGGAACTTGACCCCCAAAAGAAAAAGGGTTTCTTTATAAATCTTTTGTTTTCATGCATATAGCTCATCGATTCCTTTCCCTTTCGTGAGGGATCCGTACTTTCTACAGAGCTTATCATACATTTCTAGCAACAAACCTGTTTTTGTAGATATATTTCGTGGAACAATGACGTGACTAAACTTAAATCGATCTACACAATTAACACTAATACTTACGAGAATTATTTCTTTATACAACGTGTCCCAAAACTCAACGCCAAGCGGGAACCAGGGAGTAGGCCAGTTTATGACTACCCAGCATTTTTTGAAAAACGTTGAAAATTTCTCGTACAACTTTTTTACAAATATAATTTTACAAATATAATTTGTTAAGATTTTTTTACTGGTAGCCTAAATAACTTTTCTATTGATCAGTATCCTAAATAAAACCAGAATGCCTGTAGTTTTACCAAAAAAAATATTCTGTTAAATTTTTTTCTAAAAAAAAGAAATGACTCAGATTTTTTTTTCTTATTTTTCCCTGGCTAGTCATAAACTGGCCTACTCCCTGGTTCCCGCTTGCCGTTGAGTTTTGGGACATCCTGTATAAACCAATATGGGTGGCTGTGCCGTGCAGTCGACAGAACCGAAATCACATCTCCTCGCGAAAACACGCTCCGAGAGGCGCCATGCCAGCAGATTTGCGGACTGTTGCACGTTTGAAGACACCCAGGTTACAGGATTCGGGGAACACACTCGCCGGAAGACAGTTCCACACCCTAGCGTTACGATAAAGAAATGATTTTGAGAACCGATGGCTTCTAAAAAGCCCAATGCCGACAACAAAAGGGCGTTCAGTTTATCCGGGTCGTTTTCTGCGAAGAAAGATTGGATGGCAAGGAATAAAGGATGCAAGTTCCAAGTTTTAATTCAAACCCAAGGAAGTACTTTCTTTCTAACGGAATAGTTGACTAGTGGAATAAATTGCCTCAAGATATTGGTTAGTGCTATCTTAGTGCACGTTTTTAAAAACTTTATTATCTTAGCATATACAGGATGTGTCAGGATAGGATTTCGTAACTTCAGGGTTCGAAAGGGGTCCATATTTGAAGACGAAAAGCTCTGAAACTTTTTACCAGATTCGACACTTTTATAGTACTTTTTGGTGAAAATAGTTTCATCGAGCTTTGGTGGACGGTTAACGTCCATCTTTATTAAATAAAAAGACTAACTTGCATGCTTAACTAGTAGAATTTTACTGCGTGTTGGTAAATTCCAAACACTTAAATTTGATTGACATCAAAAAAAAAAGGGGACTGGACTAGGTCATTGCACTCCCTAGACCTAGGCAGCACTGTTGCCAAATCTCACTGTCCATCGAGATTTTATTACAATTTTAAATTTTTGTATGAAAAAAAAAATACGGAATTTCGATTTGAGTGATAAGGCTTTTTTTCTTCTAATAATGAGTACTTCCTATTCCTGAAGTTTCTCAAGCCTATCCTGAAACACTCTGTATTTTTGGATTGGATTTTTATTTATAAAATATTTTAAGGGCAATAAATAATTTTCCATCTTTTTTTATTAAAGTCATAGCCTGTGGTGTCTAACGACGTCCATGGACGTTCGGTCGTATGCTATCTATCATTTTCACAAAGCTGTCCTGTAGGTAGAGGTTACTGAGCCGTACCAGCAGACTAACCAGTAATTAAATGGACGACAGAGCGCTAGCTCAAGAGAATGATTCCCCAAGGCAATCTATCCGGCCTTTGGTGAACAGTTAAGGTCGCCTTCAACCGTCCGGTGGCGTCCGGAGATATACATACTCAGATATTCGCCGTCGTCGTGTCAAAGCTGGCGTGGCGTGACACTCTTGACACACTCCGATGAGCCTCGTTTCGTGAAGCGAAGACAAATTTCCGTCTCGACGCACATTTGGTCCATTGGAACAGGCTGAACCTACGGACACTTGGATGCGTTACTGAACACTTGGACTTGTTACATTTAGGCTATATTCTGTGCTTGACCTAGCAAGAGGCTAGCATTTTTAACCGACTTCAAAAAAAGGAAGAGGTTCTCAATTCGACTGTGTTTTTGTTTTTATTATTATAATTTTTTTTATATTTGTTACCTCAGTACTTTCCACTGGGTGAACTGATTTTGATGATTCATTTTTTATTTGAAGGCTGGTGCTTCCCGTGTGGTCCCATTTTAATTTGATCAAGATCGGATTGGAAAGCGAGGCGGAATCGCGAGGCCGAAGGCCGAGCGATTCCGCCGAGTAAATTAATAGCAAAAAAATACTAAAAAAAAACTGTGAAATAAAAAACTATTTAAGAAAATATTAAAACCGCCTTCAAAAATGTATGAAATAAAAAAAACCTAGAGTTGAAGGAGGTGCTAAAGCAAGCAAAAATAACCGACCGCCTTCAACTCTAGGGTTGGATTTTTTTTTATTTCATACATTTTTGAAGTCGGTTTTTATATTTTTTTAAATAGTTTTTTTAGGATTCCGTAACTTAAAAGAAGAAACAAACTGAACCCTTATAGGATCACTCTCTTGTGTCTGTCTGTCTGTCTGTCTGTCTGTCACGCCTTACTTTCTCCGAATCTACTGGATGAAAAAAGTTTAAATTAATGACCCAATCACGGAAATATAGCGTAAATGAACGAATTTCGTTTTGAGGGTCAATTTTGTACTTCATACTGTTAGTGGAGGCGCCATACACTTTTTAGTTTCTTGTATGGGGACCCCGTGATTTGTTTAACTTTTTCTTATTTTATTATTTGTTGTTATATCGGCCATAATAACACATATTCTGTGAAAATTTCAACGGGCTACCTATTACGGTTCAAGAGATACAGCCCTAGGACAGACGGGCCGACAGACAGACGGCGTAGGCTTAGTAATAGGGTCCCGTACCGGATACGGAACCCTAAAAATGTCGGCATGGCACCACCGAGGCTGACTGAAATAGACCGATGTCGGCCTTACGTGCCAATGGTTCAGAAACAATTTTGATATCAGGCCCTTAGTTACATAAACATTTTTACTACTCGCGAAGATCGTGAAAGCAAAACGCCCTTCCAGCCTACTTCCTAAAGCATTTAGTCCGGAGTACTGTCTCAGCGAGTGCTTTGGAGTAAAATCGTCGACTGTAACAGGCGCAGCGCCGACTTGGGCAAATGTACGTGTAATAGCGGTAGACTGGGAGCGAGCGCCATTTTTAATCGACTTAAAAAAAAACGGCCAAGTGCAAGTCGAGCTCGCGCGCCGAGGATTCCGTATTACTATGTCATGATCCGCGCCTTTAACGCCATCTATGGCGTGTTTTATGAAATGCTTCATATTAGTTAGAATTCATGATTAGTTAATGCTTCATACTGTTTTCGGTAGATGGCGCGCATACACCTTTTTTGTATGGGGACCCCGTAATTTTTTTACTTTTTCTTATTTTTATTATTTGTTGTTATATCGGCCATAATAAATAACACATATTCTGTGAAAATTTCAACGGGCTACGGTTCAAGAGATACAGCGCTCGGACAAACAGACAGACAGACGGCGTAGGCTTTGTAATAGGACGGATACGGAACCCTAAAAATGGTGTTCTATAATCGTCGGAATCTTTTTTTTTTCTAGGAACTCGTATCCATCCGTCCGTCCGTCCGTCCATCCGTTCGTCCGTCCGAGTGCTGTATGTGTTGAACCGTAATAATTTTCGCAGAATTACACATATTCTGTAACGCAGGATATGCGACATACCTACTAGAAAAATGCAAGCAACAACGGTTCGAAAATTTGAAGAAATACGTCGGCGGCCCGGTAGCGGAATTGGTAACGCGCTGGCAGCTCAAGCCGGAGTTCCAGGTTCGATTCCTGGTCGGGACGTATTTTTTCTCTTTATTTTCGTCTTTGCATTTTCTCTAATGAAGAAATACTCTGTTACATTTAAAACTTTTTTTTTTAATTATTTGTTACGATATTCGCCATAACACTTTTTCTGGGAAAATTTATTACGGTTCAAAAGGTACAGTTCAAAGGTGGGACAGACATGCGGACGGCGGCGTAGGCTCAGTAATGTGTATGCTTCGTAACGTACCCGTACGGTACGCAACCCTAAAAAAGTTCATTTCATCAAGCGGCGGGTGGCCGAGTGGTTTGGGCATCGTCTTCTCATGCGAGAGGTCCGCGGTTCGAATCCCGTCGGTGTGCACCAATGAGTTTTTTCTGACGAAAAATTTTACGTGCATACCTACACTGTAGGTCCCTTCCCTTGCCCCTTACTAGGTGGTAGGCTCAAATTGTAGCCGACTAGGTTGATAACACCGTACTGGATGTAAGATGGCCGCATAGCAGCCTCGGTTGTGTTCTCCTCTAGTCCAGTATAGCTAGCAATCCAGGGAAGTCTCCGGTATGGCACGTACCTTCTCGGAGGTGATATTGGCTGGTCGGAGCATGCGCTTTAGCCCCTCCAACTCAGCCAACCATACCGGATTAAATAAAAAAAAATTGACGTAGAGTTCGAGGCGTACTCTCGCGGTCTATAGCTACGTTTGTGAAGTAACTCCGCGGCGCACTCCATCTTGCTTTGCGCAGTCATCGCCGAGGCTGAGTTGTGCTATTTTATATTCTATTTACTTTTTTATGCGAAAACGACATTTGCGGCATTGCTTGCGTTTACAGAAATTCTTATAAATTATGTCAAGCGAGTCTATATAGGGCGTCGGCAGTAGATAAATATAAATTATTTATTGCACACCAAACATTAACAAACATTGATACGTGAAGAAAACATATAGAAATATAAATAAATATAAATATAAAAATATAATATAAACGGAATCCTATTACTAACTAAGCCTCCTGAAAAGTACTCAGTACTCTTTATTTTCATAAAATATAAAAAAGTAATACTAATAACAAAAGAATTAAAACCTACCTAGCAAACATTAAAATAACTATCAAAAGGGGCGGTTTCAAATGTTCCTAGAACACTTGCGGCATTACCCCGCTGGATGGCAAGGCTTACCCTTTGAATGAAGTAGGCCCTTGATTGCGGGACGCCAGTTGCGTCCACCAGCAGAGGGCTGAGCCTCTTCAAGAAGCTTTTAGCTTCACTGCTCCACGGACCGAGGGCTTCAACCGCAAACGCAACAAAGAAATAGAAGAATAGAAATATACAATAATACACAGAGAAACGAAAGAACATACGATTACATATAGGGTGTCTCAATAAGAGTGGACTGTTAAAATTTTGTGGCACTTTTTTCTCGTGCAATTGGCAACTCTGAAATTTGACAGCTGTCACCTATAATTATTCCGATTATTAAAAATGTAGCGCTACACAAAAGAAGAACGCGTTATCATTGTGAAAACCCATTACAAAAATGGGGACTGAGACCACTCGCATTTTTAATAAATTTTAATTATCGTAACAATCATAGGTGACAGCTGTCAAATTTCAGAGTTGCCACTTGCACGAGAAAAAAATGCCAGAAAATTGTAATAGTGCAATCTTATTGAGACACCCGTTTTTTTATGGAAAGCGCGACATGTGGCGTCGAGCCACCCATAAGGTGTCTAACGACGCCCAAGGACATTCGGTCGTACATACATACATACCACACAAGGATGTTGTACGTGATGTAGCCGTGTCAGTTTCCATAACAACAACAAAAACAAGTATAAAATTAGTCAAAAAAGTTTTTACTACCCTTATACTGTCCGCTTTTTCGACGTGGACGATCTGGCAATCCTGATTCCACCCCTGAGTCGCGATGTCTGACTAAGAAAAGAAATGTGGAGCGGAAATAGCGCTCCACTAATGTATGTAACGCAGATGTAATGTAACAAAATGTGATGTAACATGTATGAAGTGAAAGGGGTTTTCGTGTTAACTTCCCCCTTTCGTAGTCACTGTCGCCTCGAGGAGGGGAGGAACGGAGTCTAGAGGAATTCCTCGTTCACGCATAAGCACTTTGCCTGTGCGTTCAAAAATAATGTTTAAATCGATGTACGAAAATAGAGGTTTGGAACTAGAAAGTATATTTTTACCCGACTGTGTGGAAATCAATGTATGTACCTATGTCTTTTTATTAAGATGACTTTGTTGTTTATTGTTTATTGATCATTCATATGGAAGTAAAACTGTCACTTGTCACAATTTGTTCTGTAAGAAACTTCGCTGGGTAATTTAATTATCAAAACGCAAATGTAAATTATCAAAATCGGACAATTTACATGACTTGTCCGATTTTGATAATTTATGGTGTAATTCGGTTTGTCTCAGTTACACGGGTGACACTAAATACTAATTTTTTTATTGAACCTGAAACGGTTGGCTACATCGCATACTGCAAAATTTATGTCAGCCACATTGGTGAACTAGGTGCCATATCAGTTCTTCTTTTAGGCCGTGCCGGCTACACTGAACTTGGCGGAAAGCGCCAACTATTTTCATAGCCGCTTCGACAGATCTTCATTCAGTGCATTAGTATTAACCCGGGCGGTATAAGCCCTACCACCTTTGTAAGGTAAGAATGGAAGGGACCTACAGTTTTACGTGGAATCCGAACCGCGGTCAGCCTCCAACGGTCGAGCGGTCACCCATCCAAGTACTGACCGCGCCCACCAGTCGGCCGACTGCACCACTGAGCTACCGAGGCTGACAAATATAATGTAAATTTTGCTTATATCTGTAAAAGGTTTTCGGACGTTTTCCATCTACTCTATCTAACCTAATTCATGTCTGTACGATACACCGTCATAAAGTGCAGAGCATACAAACGTAATTCGGAAAGTTGACTTACTAACTCCCTCAGTAAAATAGCCTTTTCCTCACTAAGTCCGCGCGCTCCACCGCGGTGAGAGTAGGGAGGAGTCGGTCTAAGTAAACTGTGTACGCCACCCCAACTGGGGGCAAACGTCATCGAAGTAGGCGTGGCATTGCACCAGTCGCACGCAGTGATCGCGACAAATAGCACGTGCTGTTAAATGAATGGAGCGCGATAGCTTTTTGTTTAAGTAAAAAAAAAACATTTTTTTTTTGTATAGGCGTCGGCTTCTCATGCGAGAGGTTCGAGGTTCGAGTTTTTCTGATGGAAAAATTGCATGCCTACAACTGCTGCTTCACCGTTCGGAACCGGTGTAAAACTGTAGGTTCCTGCCCTTGCCCCTTACTAGGTGGTAGGCTCAAATTGCAGCCGACTGGGTTGATACCACCATACTGGATGTAAGATGGCCGCATAGCAACCTCGGCTGTGTTCTCCTCTAGTTCAGTATAGCCAGTATTCCAAAGAGAAGTCTCCGATATGGCGATCTCCTCTGCCTTCTCGGAGGTGATATTGGCTGATTGGAGCATTTGTTCTGGCCCGTACGATTCAGCCACCCATATAGGATTACATAAAACAAAATCTATACTATCCTTTCTACGCTTGTATTTTCACAACCCCCCCCCCCCCCCCCCCCCCCCCCCGTAAGAAATACCGTAAGACATTAAACTCGTCTTTTGTGTTCTCACTGTTGTACAATAAAGTATATTTTGATTGGGATTTATGTTTTACTAGAAACTATATCTAGCAACAAATCCTCTGTACTACTGTCTCCTCCGTCCGTAGTATACTGGCTAGCTCAAACACTCACTATGCACACTCATTTACGCTACTAGCGAACTCGAAAGGAGTCCACGTCAATCGGCAGTGTTGGCGAACCTGAAGAGGGTAGCGCTCTTAAGACTGACTTAACCTCACAGAATTAAGAACTGTAGAAGTGTCATAAATAATGTGTCGATCTGGTGAACTCATTGAAAATTAATGTTTAATGACTTCCTGTAATGCGTGCACACCATTTAATCTTTACTAATAAAATCGATCAAATGTCTGTCCGTCCTTGTCCGACTTAGTTAACGCAGCTCGGCCTTCGACCTCACCCTTACTGACTTACTTTCTTCGACAAAGCATATCGTTTACCTGAACGTAGCTCGTCTTTCGGCTTCGCACTTAGTAACTTATTTCCTCTAGAGAGCATGTCGTTAACATGTTTTTTTATGGAAACTGACACGGTTGGCTATATAACCTACAACATCCGTGATGTCAGCCCATAACACCGGGTGAACTTGGTGCCACGTCAGTGCTTCCCTTCGGTCGTGCCGCCTACACAGAACTGGAACGCAGCTCGCCCTTCGGCCTCGTCCTTTTTATTAACTTAATGTTTCTGAAAAATTATATCGTTGAACTAAACGCAGCTCGGCCTTCGGCCTCGCCCTTGTAACTTTGTTGAAGAAAATATCGTTTATCTGAGCGTAGCTCGGCCTTCGACCTCGCCCTCAGTCAGACCAAGGCGGCAACGGGCGACAGCTATACTGAAGCGATCGTTTCTTATCATATTTCCGTTTAAATCCGATTTGCTATTAAACCGACTTTAGCGCAAGTGGAGCCGCGGGCACAGCTATTCCTAGTATAAACTTTACTACGCACCTGGCCACAACGGCGCGTAGCTAAATGTTTTTTTTTAAAGCTCGCCATTTGGCGCCGAGCCACCTATAAGGTGTCTAACGACGCCCATGGACATTCGGTCGTATGCGGCGGTTTCGAATGCCGTGCCGGCTTTACAGGTGCCTATTCACGCCTCTCTTGAAGGACCCGAGACTGTACTTGGGGGGAAATATATGGAAATATTGTTTGCCTTCCGTGATTGAGTCAGAGCGACAATTCCGAACGCGCCACCATTGAGTGCCTAGTAAAGTGTGTCTGTCTGTAAATATTAAAACTTGGCATAATAAACACACACGCACCATACGCCTTATTCCGACAATCGGGGTAAGCGGAGTAATCGGTGTTGTGCTGCATTTACTCTGGTAAATTACAGCACAACACCGACCACCACGTTTAGCAAAGTATTCGGTCAAGATAACTATCAGGCAGCAAGTAAGGCACGAAGGCCCATCTGCTGCAAGACTCGGTGCAAAGACCGCACGAAGGTGAGAGGTGGCTAGCCTGTCGCCCTTATGCACGGCATCTTGTCCTTATCCCTTAGTAGCCTTTTACGACATGCACGGGGAGAGATTTTTTTTATGGAAACTGACACGGTTGGCTACCATCACCTGCAACATCCATGATGTCAGCCCATAACACCGGGTGAACTTGGTGCCACGTCAGTGCTTCCTTTCGGTCGTGCCGGTTACACTGGACAGTGCAGTGGGACTATTCTTATTAAGTACCGGCCCCACACATAACTTGGCATAATGTCCATAGTTTTGCCCCAAAATTCAGTGTTCCTCACCCTGCTGGTCCGTGAATGTGAATGTGACACCGCCAGCTACGGTACGAGTAGATACACAATGGGCACTTTCAAGTCGGATGTAAAGCGTTTACATTATTACGAGATACTCCGAGCCGTTACTCCAAATGACTATGGTAATTTCGGTCCATTAACACGCCACAAGCAATTGACACGAGCGATCTAAGAAGGCACTTTAGATATGAAAATTGTCAAGCGTTCATTATCTTGGTATGTCTAGCTGGATGATATAAAACACAATGTTTTGTATGTGGGATGATGAAGATGCTGAATAATGCATATGTTTTAATGAAATGTTTATAAAAGGTAAATTACAAATTTTAAAAAACCTGGAAAAAAGAAGAAAGACCCTGAAAGAAAAAGAATTGAAAAAAATAATTGAATTGAGTTGAATTTAATTGAGTTTCTATATTTTATTTACTTAGCGGTCCCCCGACTCCTTTAAGTAAGTAAATGGAAATTATTTTTGACTTTTTAAGGGTCGGGGTTTTTTTTAATTTGTAATATAACTTTTATTTACATCACGGATGTTATAGGTGTTGTGGCCAACCGTGTTAGCTAGAACGATAAATAAGGTATGGACGCCGGACTGTCAAATGCTTGTATGAGAACTAGCGTCGCCGAGTTGCGGGGAGCGGAGTGTACTTACCGATGATAAGATATTCCACTATTGTGCACACTAAACTTGGCTGTAGTGTTTTTACACGTAAACACAGAGCATGCGGCATTTAAACAGGTTTTTGCGAACGCGGCCGATGACAGACTGACGGGCCAGCGCGCGAGCGACCGTCCAATGAAACAAGTATGCTTTTACTTATATCGTGTTACGCTGGCGAGGATAGGGTTCGGGGTCCATACCTTTTTTATCGTTCTAGCGTGTTTTTTTTTTTTTATGTAATCCGGTATGGATGGCTGAGTCGGAGGGGCCAAAGCACATGCTCTAACCAGCCAATATCACCTCCGAGAAGGTAGGTGCCATACCGGAGACTTCCCTGGATTGCTGGCTATACTGGACTAGAGGAGAACACAACCGAGGTTGCTTGCGGCCATCTTACATCCAGTACGGTGGTACCAACCCAGTCGGCTACAATTTGAGCCTACCACCTAGTAAGGGGCAAGGGAGGGAGGGTGTTAGTTTTCTTATAAGAAAAACCCCTCCTCCATCGCTCCTCAGTCGCGTAATTACGGACATTAGACGATAATGCGAACAGTACAGTACAAGCATCAGTCATCGTGTACATACCACACACGCTGTATCCTGGAAAATTGCAACACAACATCGACCACCACGCTTAGCAAAGTATTCGGACAAGATAACTATCAAGCATCAAGTAAGGCACAAATACCCACCTGCTGCACGACTCGGTGGAAGGACCGTGCCAAGGTGAGAGGTGGCTACCCTGTCGCCCTTTAGCACGGCATCTCGTCCTTATTCCTTAGTCGCCTTTTACGACATGCACGGGGAGAGACGCAGTGGGGCTATTCTTTTTAGGTACCGGCCTCACACAGAATAAATCATCGTGAACTCAGCGTATAAGCTGATTTGATCGGTGACATGCTTTATCGGGAGTGATATGATAAAGACTCATCTAGTATTATAGATCAGTTCGTTCGTGCCTTACGCTGGTACCGTAATAAATTGATAATAATTTAAAATCTTTTCACGCTCTAAATAAGTTCTTTCAAAGGCACGAGAATTTCTAGGTATTTAACAGGAATGGAGTTTTTATATTATTAGAAAATTCTCATTAAGTTATTTACAAATCTGAAAATAACTCCCACCCTCCCGATCCTCTTTTCAGACTTGGAGTTTCATAAAGAGTCTTTGACAAATACTTTGGAAAGCACTAGCCAAGACTACATTGCCACTATTATTTCACTTTCAATAAGTTGATCCATTTTTATAATTTAAGGAAAGGTTCTAGGCAAAAGCACTTCGTATTTCCCTAACCATACCCATATTTCAAGTGATTTAACTATAATTTATATACCCATAGTTAGGTAAAGATTCAAGTTATAATGTGAATACATTATTTTATTAATTTAATCTTATCAATTATATTAAAAATATGTGGTTGAAAAGTGGTAAAATCGTTCAAAAATGCCTTTGCTATTAATTTCCCTCGCCATTTTTAACAAATGCATCTAATACGAAAAATGCTTCATTGAGCTTAGAGTCAATAATATTAAGTATAGCCGACCGTTCGACTAGCCTAGAAGTTCCTAGGGTCGGCCTTCCTCGGCGGAGACCTACTTACTCTGGCTTGAGGCGCACCTCTCTTCTTCGAAAGAAATACTTTTCATTGCTCTCGCCGCAACCCGTAACGGCGTCTATATCCGACGCACAGAGAGTCGGCGGCAGGTCGGCGAGAGCAAAGTGTTTTAAACAAACGTTTCATAAATAAAACACACGAAAAATATAAGCAAGTAAGTATACTCTGTGCTATTGTGCTGGCGATAACAATTCCACAAGTACTACAAAAACAATCAAATGAAATAAAAACCAAAAGAAATCTCAAAAAATATAAACTAACAAACTCACTACAAATTACACAAAACAATTACATACACAAGTCCCAAGAAAATCAATATCAAATTTAAATAGTTTTACTTTGAAACTACAATTTACATTACAGTCAGACAATCTGAAAATACAACTCTTTTCACTTACGTGATCGAACGATTACACAATAAATTCAAGCAAATATTAACTGAGCTCTACAGGAAGTACCACGCGTTACAAACTCCAAGGAAGGAATGTCCGTGGTCCTGGGAGGGGGTATCCTTTTATACACTCCCCCGGACTCCAAACACGCAATAACATCATGCGCTGGTCCACGTGATTTTCTAACGGATACAAAACAAAATGCGCACAATGTCCTTTGAAAACACCGCCAACGCTTTTGGTTCGGTTCTTTCAATTTGCCGACATTTCAAAACAAACTACATAGGCTGTTCCGAAAATTGTTAGTGAAATGAAAAATAGTTAGAATATGAAAAAAAATTATTTACAGCTTTTCAAAATATTTCCCTCCAATCCCTATGCACTTATGCATTCGGGTGAACCAGGTTTCAAAACATTTAAAAAACGTATCTTGCGGGAGGTCGAAAAATAACCGCCGAAATTCTTCGACGGCCTCGTCTGCAGTGTTGAATTTTCGCCTGCGAAGCATTTTTTTTACCGTGGGAAATAAAAAAAATCGCATGGAGCTAAATCTGGGCTGTACGGAGGATGGGATAACCTTTGTACCCCGAAGTTGTCAAATAGTCCATGTTTCTACCGGTGTGTGAGCGGGCGCGTTATCTTGGTGAAAAAGAATGCCACGGACGCCGCTTCTTGGGCGCTCGCTATTCAACTCCCCGAAAGCTTGAGGGAGACAAACTTCGCAATACCAATCTTCAGTTCAGCCTGAATCTCCCGATGTGTAATGACGTGTACTGTACCATGATGACGTTTTCATGAGTGACTGCAGTTGATGGTCAGCCGGGTCTGGGGTCATCGTTTAGGTTCTCTCGACCACCTTTAAATTCACGAAACCAATAAGTAACTGTTGCTAACGCAAGAGCAGACTCCCCAAAAGCAGCTTGCAAATTTTCGTGAGATTCCTTGAAGGTTAACCCTAGTTTATAAGCATAGAAAATCATAACACGAAAAGCTTCTCGCGAGACGCCCATTGTTGCAAATAAAATATGAGTGACGGATAACCGTTAAAAATTAAAAAAAAAGAACTACACATAGGTGGCCAATAATTTTCATCAAGGAGATTTGTATTTAAATTAGCCGTCAAATCAAAATAGTTTCAGGAAAAAAAAAATTGTATTTATTCTGTGGCTAACAATTTTCGGAACAGCCCACGTATCTTATGACGAGCTAAAGTAAGAAACAATAGTCGGCGGCTCGCCGTGTGAAAGTTTGATGTCGTGGCGTTCTGACCCATTCTCAGGATCCACTGTCAAAACGAAAAAAAAAATGTGGCGTTTCGACCCATTTACATTTAATTTTGAGAGGCGTTCTGACCCACTTATCAGAATACACAGATACAGTAAGTGAACTTCCATTGTGGCAATTTGCAAATCTCCTATCATTTCTGCCCTGGTACTTTATTTCCCATTCCCAGCTTACCAAGAAGTCTTCGGGTTTCCACTTTAATTACGGTGACTGTATTCTGACCATTTGAATACTTTATTGCACAAAAAATAACAAAAGGTGGACTTAAAGCCTAAATGCATATCTGCCAGTCATGCCTGAGATTGTGAGTAGTGTAGGTGGGTAGTGCGGGAAATTAAATGAGAGATTTTTTTCTTTTAAATAGTATAAAAATCCTTACCTATAATAAAATCCAACGTCTGCTTTCTGTCTGAGTGTCTGAGTGTATGTCTGTCTGTCCGCTTATAACTCGAGAACCACTGAACCGATTTTAATAAAACAAAATTCTACGGATAGCTTGATTCTTCCCATCAACTATAGGCTACTTACTATCACGCTAAATGGCTTATGAGGTTAGCAGTGAAGTGAAATATGAGAGCGGGCGGAGCGGCGGGCACAGCTTGTAAACAATAAAACATAAATAATAATAATGACATACAACTAAATACATTTATTAATTACTTATGTTATATTTATGTTTTTCTGAAAATTAAGAATTTGAATTTTTTGTTGTTTTTTGTTGTTGTGTTGTTTAATCTGACATACACTCCGGAAAAAAAACATAGCACCAAAGATTCGTATATACAATCTTTTGGTAGTGCAGTTGGGAATGAAAAAGTAAGGCTCTTTAAAATTCCATTGTGCACTACTACTCAGTAGTGCAAACGGGAGGAAATAATTCCAAACGACACTACCGGTTTCGCAGCTTGTAGTACAGTAGTGCAGATGGGAAAAAAAATTCCAAACAGCACTACTGGTAGTGCAGCTTGGTAGTGCAGAGTGGAAGGAACGGTTTATTTGAACGATGTATCCAAATAGAAGTATTCTATACTGGTTCTGTATGTTTACTGTGCTGAAAATTCAGCACAGTAAACATACAACACCAGTATATAATACTTCTATTTAGATATATAGTTCATAATAAACTAAATGTTTTTTTAATAAAGTTTAAGTTTTATTATCTCATAGCTACAGATAGGTAACTGGTAACTGGCCATTTTCTATTCGATATTAAGAAAAATAACTTCATGTCACATTTTTTTCTGAACAATTTGGTCACATTTTATTTTATATATTATATATTTTTAACCGACTTCCAAAAAAGGAGGAGGTTCTCAATTCGTCTGTATGTTTTTTTTAATTTTTTTTTTTTTTGTATGTTTGTTACGCGATTTCTCCGTCAATTGAGGGCCGATTTAGAAAATTCTTTTTTTTGTTAGTTAGGTCATACTTGCGAGGTGGTCCCATTTCAATTTTATCGAAATTGGTTCAGTGGTTTTCGAAAAATCAGCATAATACTATGGTGTTCACCATAGTAACCTTCAGCAAAACTTGTGATGTGGTCGTTTTCGGCAATTTTCAGTTTGATAAATGAGTATGGTGTGTGGTTACCTTACGAAAAACTTTTGTGATGTGGACTTATTCAGCAATTTGCAGTCTGACACATATGGCTAATAATTCTGTACCACTTCAATCGATTCTTGGTAAGCTGGGAATGGGAAATAAAGTACCAGGGCAGCAGAAATGATAGGAGGTTTGCAAATTGCCACAAAGGAAGTTCACTTACTGTAGGTATCTGTGTATTCCGGTAAGTGGGTCAGAACGCCTCTCAAAATTAAATGTAAATGGGTCGAAACGCCACAATTTTTTTTTTCTTTTTGACAGTGGGTCCTGAGAATGGGTCAGAACGCCACGAGATCGAAAGTTTCGCTATCTTTTTGACCGGCGCCCTTTGACTCCGCCGAAATGCCGCCGTGGTAGATTTTAAAACGTAATACATTCTTTCTCACGCCTTGCATGTGCGCGTTTTAAAACTTTGTTTACAAACAGAATGAACATATTATTTACCTAAATAAGTACAGATAAATATGCATTTTGCAACCAAACTACGAGAACATTTGAATGCTTCCTTAACCGACTAAAGAGATATCTAGAACTAGCAATAATGCCTAGAACTAATAATACCTATTAATTAAGGCTAAAGTTCAATATATTAGCGCGTTCGCAACACTATAAGAATCATCTAAATAAATTCAAACTCTTACAGAATAAATAGTTTTTCACTGAACTATCTTTTAACATTCTAAATTTTGGGCCGTTGCCGTGCGCGAGCGTTTTTTGTATGGACGTATTTGTAACGAAATAGCAAATGCATTTTCGAACGTTTTTACCACTTTTCACCCGCATATTTTTCATGGTCCCTCCACCGAGTCATGCAGCAGGTGGTTCTTCGAGCCTTACTTGCTGCTTGATAGTAGTTATCTTGTCCTAATTCTTTGCTAAATGTGGTGGGCCGTGCTGTAATTTACAAGAGTACTTGCAGCACAACACCGATTACTCTGCTTATCCCGATTGTCAGGATACAGCGTGTAGTAAGTATCATAGATGGAGTAAGTATGTAAATTAGATTGGAGGCAACCTAACTTACATACCCTATCTCCAAAAGTTACAATGCATCGTAAACTACCTCCATATAATACCAGTTGTTTATGTAGAAGGTAGACTGTGGTACAAGTTCATAACATAGTTATCTTAAAACATTCCACCCCGTTCAGTGGAGCTCGTGTTTAGTACTAGGATCCCGATCCGTCGTGTTCAGCTCGATTCCAAGCTTGACACATATTTCGAACATACTCGTAGCGTTGCGCTGTAGCGAGCGAGCGATGTTCGTCACCGTAACAAAGTATAACTTCAGATCAGTCATTGTCATCAGAGTGATGTAAGTGGGCATCAGTAATTTTCAGTGATGTCTGAATTTCATATATGGTAGGGGCTGAAAATTGTTGTTTCGTAATTCTTCTGTCCTAATTTCCGATAAATTAGATGTTTCTAAAAAAAACACAGAGATATAAATCAGTATTTCTCTTTGTAAGACGCTGTTTTGTTATTAATTTTTTTTTATACGCGAGACACTGCCGCCGCCGCCGGCCTGACATATGCCTTTTCACGCATCTCTTGAAAGATCCTACGTAATACACTGAAGGAAACACATTATTTGTAAACATACAAAAAAAAAACTGTTTAATCAAATTTCACACTGTAGTTGATATTTGAAGATGACGGCGACATTGAAGAGGTTACCTCATGTTCGAATCCCAGATTTGATTTTGGAATTATTGTTTCCGTCGCTCCGGCGAAGGACAGTCCAGTTAGGAAAACTGTAAAATCAAACACAACAACGAGGAATTTGGAGGCGTCTAATGACTCCCATGGACATTCTGTCGCATGCATGAGGGACAGTCGCGTTCCGAATGCCATGCCGCCGGCCTGAAATGTCTCGAGATTGCAATTGGGGTGGAAACATGGACATACGTATTGCAAAAGTTGTCAGGATGTTCGCAACGGCTGTAATCTGTGTCATACTTGCAATCGAACTGCCTGCTATAGCCCAAACTTTGCGCTTTCGCGGCTAAACTTTTTCATTGGATTACTCCGTCGGTGGAACTGCGAGGGAATTCCCCGCCTAGAGGACTGCCCGAATCCGCGTTGCTTCCAGTCGTTAATTCTTGTAAGTCTTGCTTGCAAACAGGTGGCTTTCTAATTAGGCGTCATCTTGCAGATTGTGGCAGCAAGAGCGTAGACGGAATTTATGATCGACAAGCTGTGCCCGCGGCTCCGCCCGCTCTCATATTTCACTTCACTGCTAACCTCATAAGCTATTTAGCGTGATAGTAAGTAGCCTATAGTTGATGGGAAGAATCAAGCTATCCGTAGAATTGTTTGTTGTTTAGTAGTTGTTTTATTAAAATCGGTTCAGTGGTTCTCGAGTTATAAGCGGACAGACAGACACTCAGACAGAAAGCAGACGTTGGATTTTATTATAGGTAAGGAATAAGGAAAATGAAGAGCAAGAGGCCTTATTGCGAAGGCGGGGATATTTTATTTTGTTAAATTTCAATTGTATCTGTTTTAATATACTCGTGTTTTTTTATAGAACAGCAGTGGAATTAATTGTATTTGTAATGTAATTGAAATTTCAAATGGGCCATTATTTTATTTAAGGACTAATTTGGAAAACATTTGCAGAAATTTTTAAAGAAATTTAAATTAATATTATTTAAATGTTTTATGTCAATTTATGATCATTATTATCTGTAGTTAGTATTACAGACATTTGCAGTGATGTTTTCTTGCTACTTCTTATATTTATTGGCGTTTATTGAAGGAATGGTTAGGAAAAACAACAACTGCGTTACTATTTACAAAATTTTGTTTTATTGTTAGAAACATTTAGTTTGGTTGAAAACACATGACATATATAAAGTTTCAACAGTGTAGGATAATCTTATGTTATTAAATCACAAATAGTATCAGTCTAATGATTTCTTTATTATTAAGTTTGCCACTGCGTTACTAAATTTTAAATTAAAATGTAAGACTTTTCGAAAATTGGACTAAATAATAATAATTTATGCTCAAGGTTTTAGGAATAGCTTCAAATAAGGTAAATAATGGATGTTATTTTAAATTTAAGGTTTTTTTTTTCAATATTAATTAGCTGTATTTGCCTTTTTGTTATCAGGAAATGGGGGACAAAAAAGTAACGCAGTGGTAAAATAAGTAACACAGTGGTATGTTGACCACAGTGTTTTGTACTTTCTTCAAGTTATGCTAGCAATCATAAAGTGTTTCAAATAAAAGAAAAATTAAGAAAATTCTACGATAAATTATAAACATGAAATAATAAAAAAAATCTGAAAATCACTGCTTAATACCTAGACACATTTTTCAAAAAAGTTCATTCTATCATCTTGACCACAGTATTTTGTACTTTCTTCAAGTTATATTAACAATCACAATGTGTTTCAAATAAAAGAAAAATTAAGAAAATTCTGCGATAAATTATAAACATAATTTTTTTTTCTTTCTTTTTTCGACGTTTCTTGTTTGCAATCTTCCATTTGCGTTTAGCAGATCTATCTTCCCTCTCTGTCATGTCTTTTGCGAGTTTTTTTGTAGCATGGTAGCGTTCAAGATGCTTTCTTTTAGCTTCAGCATTCTTCACTGGATTCTCTTTTAATCTTTGCCTATAACGCCGTTGTTTCTCAGCCGGTGTTAGAGCCATCGCGTTCCAAGTCTTGCACTATAACAAAATAATACTCAAATGTAATATTTGTGCCATAAAATGTGTGATTTTGCGTTGAAAAAATAAAAAAAACCCTAACCTTTTAAAAGGGATAAATAATACCCGTTTAGTTACTTAAAGGCGTGGTAGGACTGCACAGCTCTGAGCTTTATTTTATTTACTTAGTAGTCCCCCGACGCCTTTAAGTAACTAAACGAAAATTCTTTTTTCCTTTTAAAAAAATAGTTTTTTTTTTATTTGTAATAAAAAAAAATTTAAAGCTTTTTAGAGACGTAATCTTTTGATTACTTCATTATAAACATAGCTAAGAACCATCCCTATTACACCATCGGGTCATCCGTTTGAGAGCTATGAGGCCACAGACCAACATACAGATCACAGATACACAGATACACATGTTAAACTTATAACATTCCTCTTTTTTGTCGAGGGTTAAATATAAGGAAAACCACTGCGTTACTAAAGCTACAACTGCGTTACTTCGTGCAGTAACGCAGTGTAGTGGTAACGCAGTTGTAAAAATTAAACATATTTGATTTTTTTACTTAAGTGGATACATATTCGAAACAAATTATGATCTCATAAAAAATTTTACTAATTATAACATACTTTGCATTAAATAAAGTGATCAATATCTAGAAAACTCACCGTCAGTCGCCGGTAACTCAGCGGTCCCACAATAAACACACGCTCCTCTCTCCGGGACTCTCGTACGACTGGCTTCGTCAGTTTCACCGCCCCGCGCACGTTCCCCCTCTCCAATATGAATTCATAGGCGGTCAAACGATCTTAGAAGTAAAGATATGAAAAAATATTGATTTAAGGTTCACATTCCTACGGTAACACTGGGTAGGTGTATTTTTGCATGGCAACGGGGACACGGGGAGTAATATTTTATTATTCATAAAAGGTTGTGGTAAAAACATACTTATTAGCGTTCAAGTAAAGTTCAAACAATGACGTATTACTTAAAAAAAAATTATATATTGATGCCATGAACATTTCCAGAGCAAATTAAGTTTATATGTAGTGACTCGCTTAGAAGGACAGACAATTTTTATAGGAAAAACAACTGCGTTACTTAGAAGAACAACTGTGTTACCGTTATTTGCTAATAAATATAGTATTTTACTTAAATTCATAAATTTTTCTGAGACGTATTTCTTATTCGGTAGCTACTAATAGCTGTTTTATTTTTTCATTTGCCTGTTTTACCAACGAAATCGCCTTTGCTTAAAGGGGACCGATTATTGTTGCCTAAATAAAATAATAGCCCAAATATAGTTAACAAACAAAAATAGTTTAAATAAAAAAATATTATATTCGCCATTAGTTGTTGACTGGATTCATAATTGGGCATTTGCGTTTTATGAAATAACAAACGAAAACCGGTCAAGTGCGAGTCGAACTCGCGCAACGAGGGTCCCTAACGAGGGATCGCCTAACATGCCATCTAGATGGCGTGTTATGTAATCATAATCTATTCGGTAGATGGCGCGCGCGCATACACTTTTTGGTTTCTTCTATGGGAACCCCCGTGATTTTTTTACTTTTTCTTATTTTTCTTAGTTGTTGTTATATCGGCCATAATAACACATCTTTTGTGAAAATTTCAACGGGCTACCTATTACGGTTCAAGAGATACAGCCCTCGGACAGACGGACGGACGGACGGACAGACAGACAGACAGACAGACGGCGTAGGCTTAGTAATAGGGTCCCGTACCTGATCCGGAACCCTAAAAATGTACTCTTAAGTCAACAGATTTTTCCTACGAGACCCTAAAACTTGCTAAATACTTCTAGGCACTTTCATCAAGTCATCATAGACTAAGGGCCGATTTCATCACCTTTAACTAAAATGTAGCTGTCGGTTAAATTCTGCCAAATGTGTAAAAAGTGAAGTGAATATGAGAAATATCACTTTAACAGACACATAACTATTAGACGAGGCTTAACCAAAGGTCAGCCTCGGTAGTTCAGTGAGCGCGGCGGCGGCGGTCGGTACTAGGATGGGTGACCGCTCGACCGTCGGAGGCTGACCGTCACTGTAGGTCCCTTCCCTTCTTACCTTACTATGAGGCAGGGTTTATCCCGCCCGGGTTTATAATAATAAATTTATACCACCGCACGGAGCGAAACGTCCGTCGAAACGGCTATGTAAATTGTTTGTGTTTTCCGTCCAGTTCAGTGTAGCCGACATGAAATTAAGGGAAGCACTGACATGGCACCCAGTTCACCCGGTGTTATGGGCTGACATCACAGATGTTGTAGCTGATGTAGCCAGCCGTGTCAGTTTCCATAAAAAAAGGCGATGAAATCGGCCATTTCTGAATATGATCACAAAGTTACCCTAAAAGAATATCCCCACTGCATCTCTCCCCGTGCATGTCGTAAAAGGCGACTAAGGGATAAGGACAAGATGCCGTGCTAAAGGGCGACAGGTTCGCCACATCTCACCTTGGCGCGGTACTTCCACCGAGTCATGCAGCAGGTGGGTCTTCGTGCCTTACTTGCTGCTTGATCGATTGATCTTGTTCGAATACTTTGCGAAACGTGGTGGTCGGTGTTGTGCTGTAATTCACCAGAGTTTTTGCAGCACAACACCGATTACTCTGCTTACCCCGATTATCGGGATTCAGCGTGTGTGATATGTATGTAATATATGTAGTTACCCTTTACTTGTTTCTTTCACCAATTACGATATTCTCTGTTTATTATTCATCCGTTTTTCAAAAATAGCCTGAGCAAACTCCGTCGATTTTTAAAAACTGATTTAAATCTTCCGTCTATCTATGTAGAAAACAAAATTATAATATACCTACTTGAAGGCTAATCTTCATTTAATTGCTGTTTACAAATAAAAAGTAAGCCTTTATTGTATCGATCAGAGTTGTAAATATTTTCCGTAAACAAAACACTTTACCGTCAACTCTCAAACAGTTTTGAAATTTTAGAGCGTTGTTTATTGTGAATTTGTTTATTATGAGATAGTGAACCTTCATTTTATGTTGTTTTACATTTTTCGGGTTCCGTCGCAAAATTGCGAAAAAAGGGACCCTTATTGGATCACTCTGGTGTCTGTATGTCTGCCTGTCCGTCTGTTGGGCACACGCAGATATTATATCGGGATCTACTGAACCGATTTTGATGAAATTAAATATGCCAAAATACGCAATTATATTATACCTACAATCATCAATCAATCATCAATCAATCATCAATACTAATAATAAATCTGTAAGGGATGGTGCTTGGAGGTCCGCCTCCCGCCGCCGGCGAGAATACCGTTTTTTGTTTTTGTCTGTTTGTATTAATTTTGTATAGGTATTATATTTTATAATTATATAAAATTAATGTAAATATGTAACAAAAAGCGTGAAAATAAAAAAATCTGTAAGGGATGGTCATGGATTAAGTAACTTTGTTTTATGAGATATTGCGTTTGTGGATTCTATGTATGATAATAAAACTAAATTGACGATTTTTAAAAATCTTTTCTCTGTGTATGTATGATGTTCCTGCATATCTCTTTAACAGATCATCCGAATTTGACGAAACTTAGAAAGTACATTTAGCTATACGGGACAGGCTAGGATAGGCTAAATAAAATTTTGTTCCGGTTACGCTAAGATGTGGCTGTACTACAAACCGAATTGTTCCGCGCGCCGAAATAAAGGTACAGAAGCGGGCTTACTTACTCTCTTCTTTTTAAATACGAATTTCGCGCGAGCGAAGCCGCGGGTAAAAGCTAGTAAACAATAATACAAAAACACAATTTTTGGCAAGCAAACAGATCATAAATAATAGTTGGGTGGAAAGTTAAGCAAATAGAATGTGGACCAGCTAAGAAATCATTTTTTTTTTTATAGAAAACGCGACATGTTGCGCGGAGCCACCCATTACGTGTCTAACGACGCCCATGGACATTAGGTCGTAAGCAGGGGTGCGAATAGCATGCCGGATTGACAGGTTTGTCACGAATTCAAGCCCGTATTGAAGGAACCGAGACTGTACTTGGGGGGAAATATAATAGATATAGTTGTTTATTTTAACTTACATACTTACTTACTAAACTTAATTTACGTTATATATAATATATTATATCTAAGTAAAAGAAAATAAAAACACAAACTAAGTCACAAGACATATTAAACCCATGTTTCTCTCTTGCGTCGCCCGTCCACACTTAGTCCACAAATTGCACGAAAAGAATTAATCTACTCACGTAGTTCTACTGGGTTAGCTATATCCACCCGACTATAACGCGTGTACCAGCGCGAGTAAGTTTCTAAGTCAACTTTTATTAATTTCTCACCTGTGGGATATTACACGCCAGGCTCGGCCTGAGGGTACACTGAACGCGAGTGATGAGGGGCAAGTAGCGCGAGTGGTATGTTCAAAGTTGCTGATCCTCTTCACGACACAAAATTAGTAAAAAAAATCGGCGAAGTGCGAGTCTGACTGCCGCTCCGAGGGTTCCGTACCACCACGTAAATGGCCGGTTTTTATTATTTGTTATTTTACTTTAGAGTTTGCACTCAACGACCACGCCAAATTTGACACTTGTATGTATTGCGGTTTTGTCGCAGTTTTAGTCGCAGAGTCACACTGTAGTCGGGTTTACAGTACACACGCGCTGTTCTTAGGAACTAGCATTCCTTATTCCCTTCCATCCATGTTATCTCCGCAACAATTATTGGTCTCAGAACCCTTTTGTTGTTGATATTGGGTTTTGAGAACAAATCATTTCTTTATCGCTCCGCTGGTGTGTGGAACTATCTCCCGGCGAGTCTGTTTCCCAAATAATTTGACCAGGGGTTCTTCGTCAAACGTCGCGTCGTATCAATATGCTAGACAGCCCAGCAACAGTCCGCAAATCTGCTGGCATGGTACCTCACTGAGCGTGGTTTCGCAAGAAGAGGTGAATTTTGCTCTGTCAACTGCACCATTGGTATCTTGGTTTTCGTCTATTTTATTTCTTTAACCGCAAATGGTTTCATAGCCAACATACTCAACTTGCTACTGGAGACCAGTGTAACTCTATCCTAAGTAAGGATTCCTTACCAGAGCGTCGCGCCAGACTTTCGCTTTTGTCAGTTCATTATTTCGCGCCCACGCACTGGCTAATCCACTTCCAGACTCCACATGCCCTAGGTCACAACCTAGTTTCTTACTACCCGCTTCTTTATTGCCTGTGGGTGAACATTTCAGTTGTTTAGGTTTCTTAGACTTTAGGTGTTGGAGGAAAAAATAAAAAAGTTTTTCGAACGGCTCGATTCTCTAAATCGTTCTTGTGTCGCAGTGAGAACGTGTGGAATGGGCTTCCGGGGACTTATTTTATGGGAAGCACGACATATGGCGCGCGCCAGACTAACGCAGAGGTGTAGTCCGACGGCGCCCATGGGCATTCAGATATTTACGGGGGCTGCGAATACCATGTCGGCCGGCTAGGTGCACCTTCACATTATCTTTTAAGGATCCCAGACTGTGCATTAGAGGAAAGGATGCAGGTGGGAGTGCATTCCACATGTTGGCAACCCTGTAAATAGAGGGAGTGCTCGGAGGAGCTGTTTAATGCGATCCCGGCGTCCCCTTTCCACCTTCGCACCACGCCCACTGGGCAGGGATTGCATCCCTACACGCTGGACTTACCGCGGATGCGTACCAATCGATTCTGCAGAACATTCCTCTACAGAACCGGTAAACTCTGGAACGCTCTCCCTGCCCATATATTTCCCCCCAAGTACAGTCTCGGGTCCTTCAAGAGGGGCGTGAATGGGCACCTGTCAGGCCGGCATGGCATTCGCAACCCCCGCATACGACCGAATGTCCATGGGTGGCCCGGGGCCATATGTCGCGCTGTCAATATAAAAAAAAAATTATAGGATCGATTTGTCCTAAGTGGGGGGATATCGACAGTGTGTGGATGCATTACCAACCTGCTGCGCGTGGAACGATGGTAGAATGGGGACGGAGGGGTCACAACGTGCAGCTCCTTGGAACACTCCGTGGTACAGGTCGGGGAATATGTTTCCCTTCTCCCACAATCCACGGCCCTGCTACTTTAGTTGGTTTCAAGCCGGACTGGCACCGCTCGGGCGTGGGTGTGCCTGAGGCTCGAGCACAGCCACCCAGTTCAGGTGCAATGAAAACATATGTAAATAAACATAATAGAGGGTGGGTTAGGGTATTAAAGGACGCGCGCAGTCTCCTAGATTTATGAACTATTTTCATAAAGACTTCAAAATATGCCGTAAGAACTACATTTACCACTTTATGACTTATTTAATAATGTTTTTTTATCTTTACGTTACGGGGTTCATGTGCTCAAAAAGGGTCAAGTGGGTCAAGTATCCGTAACCGACGAGCATGCATGAAGAACATTACGAGAGTGGAAGAGGCGGCAGAGGTGTGCCAGGATCGTGGCACGTGGAAATCCGTTGTCTCTGCCTACCCCCACGGGGAAACAGGCGCTACGTATGTATGTATGTTCCGGGTTTATCAGCGGACAGACGGACGGAAAGACACCTTAATGATTTTATAAGGGTGCCGTATTAATATATCGTATGCCCCTTAACCCTAAAAACCTAACCCTAAAAATCGTATTCCTTTAAAAAAAAAATTATTTACATTTTCTCCTCGCTTTCATCCGAGCTTTCATCTAAATTGTGAGTTGATTGAAAGCGAACCCCCCCTTGGTTCATTAAAAATACATTAATTAATTATCTACCAGTTTTAACATCATCGTATTATTTGCCTTTCCTCCTAAGAAACGTGTTTGCATTGTTCAATAGTATTCTCTCTTAATTTCGAACAGTTGTATCTGCTATAGTAGGTAGGTATGACGCAATCTCCTCAGTCAACTTGCACGATTCCATAGTGAACGTCTACTGCTACTTCGTGTGCGCTTGCGCGATTGCGTATGTGCGTTACATGTGCTGGATGCTTCTATGTCTTAATTTGATTTTTTTTTTATAGTTTTCCATATAAAAAAAATACGAAAATTAGGCATAAAATTGCTATATTTTCACATTTTTATAATCAAATATATTTCATTCAAAATGAAATAACGAAAAAAGGACAACATAGGGGCACTCGTAGGGGCATAGATATTGATAATATATTTTACACACAAAAATGTTAAAATGGTAGTGCAAGATTTAAGGGTTGGAAAGAGACTTCTCATTGTGTATGGAGAAAAGTGGACTTCCCGGTTCTTTTAAATTATTATCAACTGTAAATGGCTTGTTACGTGCTTAAACAAAATAAATACAAAATAGAAAATACTCAATTTTTTTTTTTTATTGTACTTCTAATAAACAAAACACAATGTAGTATTTTAGCTACTTCGTCATTTTACTAGCTAGTCGTTTTGTTAGTTAGTCATTTTGCTTTATGGTCGTTTTACGACTTGGTCATTTTGCGATTTAGTCTTTTCGCTACTCGGTCAAAGTGCGATTAAGGCGTTCCGCGCCCGACCTTCATGAACGCCCCCTCGTATCGGAAGTCGGAACCGCTGCTGTCGCCAGTGTCCGAACGCACACAATCACGAATTCAAATATACAAACGCACGAACACATTGGCACCAGCAATTTTTAGGGTTCCGTGTCCGGTACGGGACCCTATTACTAAGCCTACGCGGTCCGTCTGTCCGAGGGCTGTATCTCTTGAATCGTAATATATGTAACCCGTTGAAATTTTCACGGAGTATGTGTTGTTATGGCCGACAAAACAACAAGGAATAAAAATAAGAACAAGTAAAAAATTCACGGGGGTTCCCATAGAAGAAACTAAAAAGTATATACGCGCCATCTACCGAAAAGAGTATGAAGCATTTTAACTAATCGTGAATTTTAACTAATATGAAGCATTTCATTTCATTTTGAGTGGCGCTGACTATGACATGGCGATACGATTTGTCAGCCTCGATATTAGCTCAGTGGTGTGCGGTCAGTACTTGGATGGGTGACCGCTGACCGTTGGGGGCTAACCGAGGTTCGGATTCCTCGTAAAACTGTAGGTCCCTTCCCTCCTAATCTTACTTCGTGGTAGGGTTTAACCCTCCCGGGTTGGTACCACCGCACTGAATGAAACGTCGGTCTAAACGGCTATGTAAATAGTTGGTGTTTTCCGACCAGTTCAGTGTAGCCGGCACGATCAATGGGGGAAGCACTGACATGGCACCTAGTTCACCCGGTGTTATGGGCTGACATCACGGACGTTTTAGGTGATGTAGCCAACCGTGTCAGTTTCCATAAAAATAAAAAAATACGGAACCCTCTGTGCGCGAGTTCGACTCGCACTTGGCCGGTTTTTTGGCCAATCCAAAGCGTCGCATCCACGTGAGCTCATGCTCACATCGATCGTTCATATGGGAAAATCTGCGCATATTACCCCGACGCGGACACGCCTCCTGCGCATAACTACTCTCCTTCCATAATCTTTGGTTACAACCAGTATGTTATAAGTGTTCTGTACCTCAAATAAAGAAAAATCTGAACCCTTATAGGATCACTCTTATGTCTGTCTGTCTGTCACAGCTTATTTTCTCCGAATCTACTGGACGAAAAAAGTTGAAATTTGGTACATTTATACAGACATTGATACATAGTAAAGTGTAAATGAACGAATTTAGAATTTGATGGTTCAATTTTGGAGACAAATTAGAACGTTTAAAAAAATTCGAAAAATTAGAAAGGGGGGGGGGGCCTTATCTCCGTAACTACTGAGCCTAAAATTTCAAAGAAAATTCAAAATATCAAATCAAATAAAAATATGTTTATTGCCTTTTAAAATTTTGCAAAAGGTACAACTTAACGCCGTAGGCGTTCTCCTTCAGCCAACCTTTGGGTTATCGTGAATGAGTGTGGAGTGGCAGAGAACAAATAAGAATGATGTAGACAATTTCAACAAATTATACAACATAAATATAAATAAAAAAACATATATATATAAATACATACAAATATACACGAATAAAATATACAGAGAAAACTAACATTAGACTCTAATCCATAAATAGCGAGTAATTTATTGTTCCAGAAAGTGAGACAGGATACACTTTTTAAACATAAGAAGCATTTCATTTCATTTCGAGTGGCGCTGACCATGCCATGGCGATACGGAACCTTTGATGCGCGAGTTCGACTCGCAATTGGCCGGTTTTTTGGCCAATCCAAAGCGTCGTATACACGTGCGCTCACGCACACATCGATCGTTCATATGGGGAAATCTGCGCATATTACCCCGACGCGGACACGCCTCCTGCGTATATCTACTCTCCTTCCATAATCTCTGGTTACAACCAGTATGTTATTAGTGTTCCGTACCTCAAATAAAGAAAAATCTGAACCCTTATAGGATCACTCTTATGTCTGTCTGTCTGTCACAGCTTATTTTCTCCGAATCTACTGGACGAAAAAAGTTGAAATTTGGTACATTTATACAGACATTGATACATAGTATAGTGTAAATGAACGAATTTAGAATTTGATGGTTCAATTTTGGAGACAAATTAGAACGTTTAAAAAAATTCGAAAAATTAGAAAGGGGGGGGGGGGGGGGCCTTATCTCCGTAACTACTGAGCCTAAAATTTCAAAGAAAATTCAAAATATCAAATCAAATAAAAATATGTTTATTGCCTTCTAAAATTTTGCAAAAGGTACAACTTAACGCCGTAGGCGTTCTCCTTCAGCCAACCTTTGGGTTATCATGAAAAATGGTTATCCATAAAAAAAAAAAAAAGGACTCTTATGTCTGTCTATCTGTCTGTAACAGCTTATTTTCTCCGAATCTACTGGACGAAAAAAGTTGAAATTTGGTATATAGGAGTTTGATGACATAATCACGGCCGTATAGCGTTAATGAACGAATTTAGAATTTAAGGGGGCAATTTTGGAGACAAAAAAAAAACCGGCCAAGTGCGAGTCGGGCTCGCACACCGAGGTTTCCGCACCAAAAAAATACATTGAAAAAAAAACACGTTTCTTGTATGGGAACCCCCCTTAATTAATTACTTTTTAATTTTTTTATTATTTGTGGTTATATCCGCCATAATAACACATATGCTGTGAAAATTTCAACGGGCTACCTATTATTACAAGAGATACAGCCCTCGCACAGACAGACGGACGGACAGACAGACGGCGTGGGCTTAGTAATAGGCTTCCGTGCGGGATACGGAAACCTAAAAACAAGCCTAAAAATTAGAACGGGGGAGAAGGGGCTTATCTCCGAAACTACAGAGCCAAAAATTTCAGGGAAAATTGAAAATATAGGGCCTCTTTTAGTTTACAGGAAAAACTAAACGAAAATCCTAAGTCTTAAAGTTCTCACGGAAAACGCAATGGTACGGAACCGTCTGCACGCGAGTTAGACTCGCACTTGACCTCTTTTTGTGATATACGTGATCTAAATACTCGCTCATTATTGTATACGTATGATGTAACATATCAGTACTTACTAATTTAGTCAAAATTCTCGTATGTCACCGCCTGTCTGTTACAATCTAACCCCAAGAATATTGAATATGTACGCTACCTGGAATATTAAGCACGACATGCAACAAAAATATGAGAAATTTGTCATGCGAAGAGACTCCGCTTCGTGAAATTTCGGAATTATCATGAAAACCACGGAGTAAGGAGTAGCTGGAAGGGCCATGGACCGGCCGCGCTTATTAAATTTGTAATACTGAGATCACTATAAAGCGGGACTGATTTTCAAGCATCCTCATTTTTTTTAATGGAAACTTACACCGTTGGCTACATCGCCTACAACATCCGTGATGTCAGCCCATAACACCGGATGAACTAGGGTGACATGTCGAGTGCTTCCCGTCATTTCATGTCGGCTACACTGAACCGGACAGAAAACACGAACAAATAGACGTTTCGACCGACAACGTTCCATTCAGTGTGGTGGTACCAACCCGGGCGGGATAAACTCTACCACCTAGTAAGGTAAGCACGGAAGAGACCGACAGCAGGCCTCAGACACTCCTTCATACCTACCGCGATAATCACCTACAGCGCGCGATATTCGGAGAATACAAAACAGTCCGGGCAGCGCCGCGCTTGCGAGCGCACGCATACAGTCGATCGTCTGGATTCTGTGCCTATTCTTCGATATAATAATAATGGAGCAATTGGAGCTTCGTAATACTAATAATGACTAATTTAATTTAATGATTAATTTTAGGTATATATTTGTATTTTTATACTTTGTATATGTGAAATTAATGTAAATATTGTAAATGTGTTAATAAAGAATTAATAATGACTACTAATACTAATAATACTATCTCGGTAATGAACGAATGATGATAATAATAATATGATAATTTTGTGTATTTTTATAAGTTTTTGTATAATATAAAATATGTATATAAATACTTGGTAAAAATGTGAAAATAAATAAATGATAATAATAATATGTCAAATCAAATAATTTATTTATTTCATTATTTCATGTACGCATTTACAAAGAGAGGCTCTGCAATAGAAGAATCTGCCTCGCAGAGGCAGTTCCTGATTCATAGGCATTTTGCGCTTATCTAATATACAACATTAAATTAAAATAAGAAACTAATTAAATAAATGAATCAATAAAATTAACATGTCATCATCATTATACTTCCGAGAAGCCACAGAGTTTTGTCAAAAAAAACTGCTAAGTAATTATTAACAGTAATTTATTCGTCACACAAGACGACAACCCCAACACGATACGAATCGCGCCAAAAGAGATAGAGTTATGCGATAGAAAGAGAAGCGTGATGTAGGTTATTATTCGAGTTAGGCATGCAGCGCTTTGCGAGCTGAATTGCACTTTATTGCGTCTCAGCAAGAGTAGCTATTCCTTTATGTGGCCTTGTGGAGTGTCGCTTCTAGTACTCTTTTCTATTCTGTGCCGACAGTTTCATGTGGAATCCGAACCACGATCAGCCTCCAACGTTCGAGCGGTCGCCCATCCACGTACTGATCGCGCTTAGCCGCACCACTGAGCTAATGAGGCTGACAAAATTTTGATACAAACTTCAAATTTTACTTTTAATTCTATAGAATATTCTAAATTACCGTTTGAGTTGTAAATCATAAAATACAATATTCACGAACGAGGATTAAAACATTTTCCTAAAATGTTCTCTAGAGTAGAGCCAACAGATTTTGCTCTCAATAACGAAGCTTGCGAAACTTTTCAATGTGCCATGTCGACGAAGTATTATGTAAACATTTTAACCCCATTATAATAAACTAATAAAGCTAGCCGTCCGCCTAACATCCCCTCTACAGTTCTAACAAGTAAATTGGCAAAAAACATTATTCGCAAAATCTATATAGAAGCTACAAATTTCGATGGTAATGAGGTGAAAACGTCTCACAGAAGCCGTTTAGCAATAAAAAGCCTGCATCAGAATTTCCTTTGTAAACTTTCCTACGTCCTATTTTAGGCTTGGGTAACGAACGCCTGGACTGGACTAGTTCACTAAACTGTTCACTGAACTGGACCGGTACCAACCTATTACCTATATAAGTTGATTTATGTAACAGTAAGTAGGTTCTTTCTCTTGCCCATTACTAGGTGGTAGGCTCAAATTAGAATCGACCAGGTTGGTAACATCGTACCGGAGGAAAGATGGCATAGCATCGGCTTGAAAAAAAATCATTGAAAACAAATTTGGGTTCTTTGAGTATTTTGTTAGTCTCGTATTATGCATTTCTTCAACACGGCCGAGTATTTGCATACATACATACATACATACACATCGCACACTGTAACGATGATGTGCTGCAATTAATAGCTGTTGTAAATTGCAGCACAACACCGGCCACCACGTTTAGCAAAGTATTCGGACAATATAAACTATCAAGCAGCCAGTAAGGCACGAAGATACACCTGCTGCACGACTCGGTGGAAGGACCGTGCAAAGTTGAGATGTCGCAATCCTATCGCCCTTTAGCACGGCATCTTGTCCTTATTCCTTAGTCGCCTTTTACCACATGCACGGTGAGAGAGGCAGTGGGGCTATTCTTCTTAACACGTACGGGCTCCACACGGTATCTACATACATTCATGCATATCGGTAATATAAATATACATTCTACTAGAATAGATTAACGCACATAAAGACTCACCAACACCACAGATTACTTAATCCAACACTCCCAGTCAAGATATCAAGGCTCGCTGTTAGCATTCCGCAAAATTTCCCCGTCGTCTCGGGAAGGCAACGCAGATATGGGTTTAGTGAGTACGAAGTGTTGAAAGTATACGAATTTAGCGCACGTGCAGAGCCGTGTCTGGTTGAATTCTGCGGCTGCCTTTCCGACATTAATTACCCTGACCTTATTTTGACCTTAAATTAACTAACCTGACCTTAACTTGACCTCACATTAACTAAGCTATTGCATTCTAATTTAAATTAAAATGGGTTGTGTTATCATCAAATTAGGTAAAGCACTTCTTGCAAAATGACAATTGCAAGTGTCAAAAGTTTGTTTTTTCATTGAAAATGACTTTTCGATCGCTTCTGGGGCGCTTTTCAGTTATGCCGATATCATTGGCAGTTTTACACGAATTCATATTTACGTAATATATTCGTATTAATATTTTGATAACGAATTAAAAATATAAAATAAAGTTTAATATATATTCCACTCCACAGCCACTCAAATCGTTTAGATGAAATTAATTACACTTGTGTCTTACACGTTCTACCCTAATTATGCTGATATTCCTAAATAAATCAATTATAAGTAATTGACCCCACATTAACTAATCTGGCCTTAACTTGACCTCACATTAACTAACATGGCCTTAACTTGACCTCACATTAACTAACCTGACCTTAATTATAAGTTCAAGTAAATGTTTGGCCCCCAATTTTTTCTATCGTCGCAGGCACGTGGCCGCAACAGCCTTTGACCGGATACAGCACTGCCGCGGTGGGTCTTGTTATTATTAGAGCGAAAGTCGCTGAGGTGGGCCCCAGACGTGGTCTGAATATTTCATTGGCAGTGAAAGCATCTATTTAGTAAACATCCATTTTATCACCCAAAGGCCCGCAAGGGGTGTTGTACAGCATAATCCCTGGGCGTGTGTTATCCGAAGCCTGAGCTGGCAAATCTGGAAATTTGTTGATGGTTTTTGAATCGCTGTATTTTCGGGTATAGTTCAGGTTGAATTATGCTAATTCTGGCAACATGAAAGGGTGATATCGGATACAGCGTAGAACTCATTTTGACATGTCACATTTCTATAGTGAAAAAGTTAAATTACAAATTTACAAAAACCACCGACCCTTAAAATGTCAAAAATAATTTTCGTTTTCTTACATAAAGGAGTCTTAGAGGGGACCGCTAAGTAAATTCCCGCGCAGCTCTGAAATTTTATATTTTATTTACTTAGCGGTCCTTCTACTCCTTTAAGTAAGTAAACGGAAATTATTTTTGACTTTTTAAGGGTCGGGGTTTTTTTAATTTGTAATTTAACTTTTATTTCAAGTTTAAAAAAAACCGCATGCAAATCGGTCCACTTCTTAAGATAATAAATTTTTATTACTTAATTACTTGATTACAAACATAGCTAAGAACCATTCCGATTAAACCAGCTTTATAACAAAAAAACCGCAACCAAATCGGTTCATCCGTTTGGGAGCTACGATGCCACAAACAGACACACCCATACACACAGACATACATACACACGTTAAACTTGTAACACCCCTCTTTTGGCGTCGGGGATTAAAAATAAATCTAAAAGTGAGTGATTTCATCCTCATTCGTAGCACGTGTAGATTCTTTGACGCGGCCCATCCCGTCGGGAATCTTGCTAGGCTGTCGCGGCATCTTGTCCTTATCCATTATCATCATCATCATCATCAGCCTGTATCGGTCCACTGCTGGACATAGGCCTCACCCAAGGCACGCCACCACACGCGGTCTTCCGCTCTTCTCATCCATCCATCCTCTCCTTATCCATTAGTCGCCTTTTATAATACTTTTTTTTTTATGGAAACTTACACGGTTGGCTACATCACCTACAACGTCCGCGATGTCAGCCCATAACACCGGGTGAACAAGGTGCCATGTCAGTGCTTCCCACTTTGATCGTGCCGGCTACACTGAACTGGTCGGAAAACACAAACTATTTACATTGCCGTTTCGACCGACGTTTCATTCAGTGCGGTGGTACCAACCCGGGCGGGTTAAACCCTACCACCAATTAAGATTAGGAGGGAAGGGACATACATTTTCCGAATCCGAACCTCGGTCAGCCTCCAACGGTCAGCGGTCACCCATCCAAGTACTGACCGCGACAGTTGACTGTCTGCACCACTGAGCTATCGAGGCTGACAACTGCACGACACTACGAATACATTTGTCATCATCAAGCTATCCGTAGAATTTTTCTTTATTAAAATCGGTTCAGTGGTTCTCCAGTTATAAGCGGACAGACAGACATACACTCAGACACTCAGACACTCAGACACTCAGACAGAAAGCAGACGTTGGATTTTATTAGGTAAGGATAAGGAAGGAAGGACATACGCTATATACCGACGATGTATACGAGTAATCTCAAAATCGTTTCTTTGTCCGCTAGGGTGTGGAACTGTCTCCCGGCGAGTGTGTTTCCCGAATCCTTTAACCTTCAAACCCTTCAAACGTCGTATCAATGGGCTAGACAGCCTAGTGACAGTCCGTAAATCTGCTGGCATGGCGCCTCACCGAGCGTGGTTTCGCGAGGAGAGGGGTTTGTGGCTCTGTCGACTGTACCATTGGTCTCTCGACACAGTCACCCATGTTGGTTTACATAAAAAAAATCGGTTTTGTGTTGTAAAAACTTTTGTAAATTACATCACAACACCGACCACCACGTTCAACTATCAAGCAGCAAGTACGGTACGAAGACCCACCCGCTTCATGACTCGATGGAAGGGCCGTGCCAAGTTTAGAGGTGGCTACCCTGTCTCCTATTAGCACGACATCTTGTCTTTATCCCTTAGTCAACTTTACGACATGCACGGGGAGAGATGCAGTGGGGCTATTCTTTTTAAGTACTGGCCTCACACGGTTCAAACACGAAAAATTTGACGCACGCAATTGAAAGAAAGAAATAAAACGCAGGATGCATATAGGCGGACTTATCGCTACGAGTGATTTGCTCCAGTCAAACTTTTAGCCAGTCAGTTTAGGTTGGCTTGCTGATTTCAGAGAAAAATTCATCAGTCTTTCAGAAATATCGTTAAAGATACATAAGACGATATCTTCCAGCGAGATCCGCTACAAACTCATCAGCCAATCAATCTCTGAGGGAGCTTCAGTTTTGATGAGAAATTGGATCCGAGATTAAATTAGGCAATTTAATTTTTGTTCCATTCACGAAAAATTCAATAAAGTAACTCGGGGAATATTAGTCTGTTACTCTAAAATATTAAAAATATTGCGTATTATTATTCTTATGTATTTTTTATATTGATGAGATAGAAAAACGAAACATATTTTCAAGGACGCAGTGTAGATACCTACAAAGTTACAAGGACACGATCAGTTCAGGAAATATTTCAATAGGATTCTTATCGACTTTCATATTATGATAGCTTTCTGTATTATCTGAATCGTCAGCCTTTGGTAGCGCGGCGGTGGTCTGGCTGGACAATCCGAATTCGATGAAACTTAGTACAAGCACATTTAACTATACGCGACACAGGATAGGCTAAAAAATGCAGTTCCGGTTACGCTAAGATGTGGTTCTCATGCATACCGATTTGTTCCGCGCGCCGAAATAAAGGTACGGTAGCGGGCTTACCTACTTTCTTCTTTTTTAGGATTCCGTATCCCGTACGGAAGCCTATTACTAAGCCTCTGCCGTCTGTCTGTCTGTCCGTCCGTCCGTCTGTCCGAGGGCTGTATCTCTTGAACCGTAATAGGTAGCCCGTTGAAACTTTCACATAATATGTGTTACTATGGCGGATATAACAACAAATAATAAAAAAAAGAAAATGTTAAAAATTAAGGGGGGCTCCCATACAACAAACGAACGAGAAATCAATTAGTCACGCTACTGAATAATATATGGCGTCACAGGCTTTTATACATTGCATTGTTGAAAGACAAAAGATAGGCGAATATTATCCGCTCAATTGCCAACGGCCTCATTGAGGTGATATCATTTTCCCACCGTCAATTATTGCCATCGACCTCACTGAGGCTTCTCTCCGATTTCCTTCTCTCTAGGCAACTTGAGCGGTTATTGATAGCGGATAGATACGGAAACCTCCGTGCGCGAGTAAAACTCGCACTTGACAGACCTTAAATACAAATTTCACGCGAGCGAAGCTGCGGTCAAAAGCTAGTACTTAAATAAAACATCACACAAACCGCAATCCTCAAACAACAACCTCTACCGGCATAAGGACGACGTGACGAAATTCTCAAAATGTTCTCTGTTAACTCCCGCCGATTTAATGGCTCACGTGCGGCTGGCAATAAAACAACATCCTAGATAATCCTGATGGAACACGAAAAGGTTAAAAGGCATATCTAATGCCGAATGAGTCGCTTGTAACAGAAAACAGTACATTTCGGAACGGACTCACTTTATATACAGATCGTCCTCAGTAAAGTAAAATAGAATAGAATAGAATAGAATAGAATAGAATAGAATAGAATAGAATAGAATAGAATAGAATAGAATAGAATAGAATAGAATAGAATAGAATAGAATAGAATAGAATAGAATAGAATAGAATAGAATAGAATATAATAGAATAGAATTATGCTTTATTGCTCCATGAAACCGTCAAAAGTAACAAGCGCATTAGAACATTTACATAAGGTGCAAAGGCGGACTTATCCCTTACAGGGATTTCTACCCGTCAACCTTTGCATGTTTGAGAGTCGTATAATGTGAAATATAAGTAGGTAGTATATATAATACCTTGAGTGTGGGAATTTAAAATATAATGTAATGAAAAAACAAGTATAATTACAATTTGAAATAATTGACCACCTCTACTTACAAAATAATAAAACAAGCGATGTTGTTTTATTAATAAATAGCTTTTGCCCGCGGCTTCGCTCGCGTGAAATTCGTATTTAATAATAGGAAAGTAAGTAATCCCACTGCCGTACTTTATTTCGGCGCGCGAAACATTTCGGTTTGTATGGGAGCCACACAGCATAACCTGAACTGAATTTTATTTAGCCTATTCTGTTTCTTGTGTAGGTAAATGTGCTTGTACCAAGTTGCGTCGAATTCAGATGATCGGTTTAAGAGTTAAGGAGGAACATATGTACATACATTGATACATACATAAAGAAAAGATTTCTAAAAATTGTCAATTTAGTTTTAGTATCATACATAGAGTCAATGTAATATTATCACAATCAAAAAATTTATACTAAACTACTTATAAGATAAAACTGACTAATACAATATAACAAACATACCTAAATAAAACAAAACAAACTTACTAAGATTATAATAAATCCTCCTCTAGCCCTGAGCACGAAGAGGGCATGGTGCCAAGGACGGAGGCGGCGGCGTTACCTCGTTGGACGGCCATCAAATCATTAGAGTCAACAAACGCAGTATCTCATAAAACAAAGTAACTTACTCCATCACCATACCTTACAGATTTATTATTAGTATTGATGATGAAAAGAGGGTGAGGGTGTGTGTCTGTGCGTGCGTGCGTGTGTGTCTGTGTGAGGGTGAGAGGGTGTAATGATGTGTACGAGGGTGTTGCGCGTCGGTATCCTCTGCCACGTGCGTTAAATTTCCAATGCAACGACACAGTAGATCGTTTATCGCCCATCTAGCCAACATTCTTAGATCTGTGAGAGACCGACAGAGAGATCGGTTCATGAAGAATTTTCTCTAGACAAGTGTTCCGTAAGAATGGGTGGAGGTTCATTTCGGGGATCTGAGAGATCGTCGAGAAATACGAAAAATCCCCAACTGACTCCTTGAAGACGGATCGTGATTGTGCGAAACTGTCGGCCCTTTCCTGTGCCTTTTGACAAGAGCCTTGAATGCTGTGATTTTATCTGAAATGTTTGACTGCAATAGTAGTCCGAACATACCTTGAGAGCTCTTGTTTGAGGGGCAACTGGCAAAATGCTAAATATTAAATGTTAAAATATGACGAATCCGAGTGCAGTGTACTGTCTATGGATGATGAATAAAGAATAAACGACTCTTTTGAATGTGACTAAGAGGATCGTGAGATGAACATTTTAAAAGAATTTAGTGGGAAGACCACCCGACAAGTGGGACGACGACATCAAGTACGTCGGCGGAAAGCAGTGGTTCCGTACCGCTGAAGGCCGGGAGGACTGGAGGAAAATTGGAGGGCGTACGTCCAACAATAAAGAGTTATAGGTAATGATTGTGTAGATCTTATTGACTTTAAGCTCAACGGAGCATTTTACGTATTAGAAGTACAATTTGTAACCAAACGTAGATTTTAATACCAAAGGCATTTTCGAACGTTTTTACCACGTTTCACCCACTTATTTTCAGAGAATTTAGAAGATTATATTACAATAATGTATTCACATTATACCTTGAATCTTTACCTAACTATAAGCATATAAATTATAGTTAAATCACTTGAAATATAGCTATGGTTAGGATAATACGATGAGATGTTTGCCTAGTCCCCCCCCCCCCCCCTCCCTCCCCCCTACCCCTCCCTCGCCATCTTTGTTCAACGTATTAGCCGCGTCCCAGGCGAGTCGGTCCACTCCTGTCGACTTCCGTGACTCGACGGATTCACTAATGGTCTAGCATCCGGTCTGAGGAGGTGATACCCTCATCTGTTATTCGGATAAGACATTGTTTGTATAAAAGATAGCATGTTAGCCTGCAGGCTAGGCTTCAAATCAGCGACCCTTGTTATTATTCAATTCATTTATTCTCTTTAGATGACAAGTTACAAATATGAAGTAGTTTATGTAATTAAATCGAAGAACTTATATTATAATTTATACTAGTTATTTATATCAATCCCTGTTCAATCAATGATCTATTCCCACTGATCGCACCGATCAGTGTGAACAGATCATCATTATCCACATGTAAATCAAAGTCATTCAACATTTTTCAATCGAGTAACCAAACATAATTAATTAACACAGCAAAAATTTTATTTGGTATTATGATATTTCCAAGTGACTGTTCTTCGAATATCTTTTGTTGAAAGCCATTCTACGAAACGAAATGTGACCTTCGTCCGCGAGATGCGAGTTATAATCGCTCCGTATCCATTATCACAGGGAGAATTGGGAATTCTCGCTTATTCGCCTCCCCGCCGGATGCTAGACTTACACTCTCGACGAGCTCAGACGGCGACCACGAACGCGAGTGTGGATACGGAACTCGCCGCGGTTCTCCAGCGCTCTCAGCCTACCTATTTCCCCTCTACTCTCTCTCTCTTTTGTCATTCAGTTGATTTTATTAACCCCGACGAAAAAAAGAGGGAGGTTATAAATTTAACGTGTGTGTGTATGGGTGTATGTATGTATGGGTGTGTCTGTCTGTGGCGTCGTAGTTACCAAACGGATGGGGCGATTTGGAGGCGTTTTTATTAGAAAGCTGGTTTAATCGAGATGGTTGTTAGCTATGTTTGTAATCAAGCAATTAGGTAATTTAAAAAAATATTATCTTAAAAACGGATTTGCATGCGGTTTTTTTAAAGCTTAAAATAAAAGTTACATTAAAAATTTTAAAAACTCCCGACCCTTATAAATAAAAAAAAATTTAAAATACTTTTGAAGGGTTTGGGTTTGTTTTAATTTGTAATTTTACTTTTTTGAACAACAGTACCACTGATTACTACACATAATATGTAAGTCTGTTATATACATTTATATATATATATGTGTATTAAAGTATTTATGTATAATTTCGTCGTCGTGCGGTCACCCATCTATCCACTGACCGCGCCCAGGTGTGCTTATAATCCGACCGAAGACAGTCGACAGACCGCACCACTGAGCTAACGAGGCTGACTTATTGACACTGATCTTTTCCACGGGTGTTAGCCTGCCTATTGCCGTGAACGCAGACGATCGGCCAGAGTGTAAATCAGACAGTTGGAACAGACTCGTGCTGCCTCCCCGCGCCGCGCATCCCCCAAACCGAATGACGAAAGTGGAGAGGTACATTGGTGTTATTTCGGCATCGTGTTACCCTTGTCGCTCCGGTGGAGCTCCCCTGCGGCTGCGGCCGTGTTCGAAATTTGAAGTCGCACTCTTTGAAATGAGTCGTTCGTGCGGTTCGAAAATTAAAATTACCGGTTTCGCTTCGGCTATGTGTATGCAAATTTACTGTTCGCGGGGTCTGAGCGAATACAATGAAATACAATCGGATTCCGGACGACATTATTGGGCCTTTTAAAATACAAGCGTAGAAAAGATGGTAGCCTCTTTTATCGTTATTTTAAACGCCTATATGTCTATTTTTAAATTGTTAAATGGTTTTGAATTGTTTTATTATTGCTATAAATAAACTGTTTTAATGCATTTTAATGTACATACTTAAGTATTTCATTTTTAGTTTAGTGTAATTTGTTTTTTGTTGTTTGTTAAAGTTGAAATATTGCTTACAGTTTCATTTTATTATATTTTATTTTATTTAAAATGTTCTATGATGAATTGCATTATTCTGTAAATAAAAAAAAAAACATAATTGTTAGATAGGAGATAGGAGCGTTTAACTTGATATGGACCTAATTAAATTGTAAATCCTGAGGACATGGTTAGTTAAGTTAGTATAGGTTTTAGGTCATCGATGTATCTTTTGTAAAATGTACTGAATAAATAATTTGGAATTTGGAATTTGAGGAGTACAACGACCCCGGTTTGATTGCTGTGGGATAATTATTACTACGAGAATATAAGCGGTTGAAAAAAAAACAGAATCCAAGATGGCGACGGAAGCAACTACATAAAATATAAATAAAAAAATTTACCGAACCTGATCTGCCATATCTGCCATTGACTTATATATTACTAACGTATATCTGCCGAACATGCAATAAAAATCCACGCCGTCTCTCTCTTTTTTTTTTTTATGGAAACTGACACGGTTGGCTACATCACCTACAACATCCGTGATGTCAGCCCATAACACCGGGTGAACTTGGTGCCACGTCAGCTGGGTCCCTTCGGTCGTACCGGCTGGACGGAAAACACAAACTATTTACATAGCCGTTTCGACCGACCTTTCATTCAGTGCGGTGGTACCAAACCGGGCGGGTTACACCCTACCACCTAGTAATATAAGAAGGGAGTCATATCCCTTAGTCGCCTATTACGATATACACGGGGAGAGATGCAGTGGGGCTATTCTTTTAAAGTACCGGCCCCACACGGTACAAAGATTCAATCTCTCTGTCTGTATGTCTGCCTCTCTTGTACCGTAATTGGTAGCCAGTTGAAATTTTCACAGAATACCTATGTGTTATTATGGATGATATCCTAACAAATAATTAAATAAAAAAACAGGCAATAAAAAAAAACAAAAATTTTCTGACTCATCAAATCTTCAAATATAAATAATACTTTAATTAAACACAAGTCCATTACAGGCACATCATTTCAGACATACTCTTAGCTATTCAACTTTCTGAGATATATCAATTCTCCCAAGTGGTGTTTTTTGAATTTTTGATGACTCATCACATCACATTTTAAACTATGAATAATATTTTAAGGAATAAACGCACGCTCATAATTTTCGCAACCTTCTTCTATATTATGTTATTTCAAACATAATCCTCGCTATTATACTTTCCGAGATATAGCAATTTTCCCAGAACACGTTTTGGGCCTTTTTTGCGGTCGTTCTTGCGTTACTCTGAAGTTCCGCGAATACCTCGCCATATTTCACGTGTGTGTAAGACATTTTATTTGACTCCATGTCAAAAATGTACTTGAAATTGGATCAGTTACATACTTAATTCAATGCCGCAAGGCCAGTTTGGGCGATAGCTATTACTTTTACATTGTAATGCAGAATATATAATACACTTTTTGAACTTTTTTTTTTAACAGTGGCGTTAAGGCGCAAATAAGAATCAAAAGGTCAACTTTAAATGAAATTGTTGAGCTATTGTTAAAAATAAAAAATATGTGATAAGTATTGATCTATAATAACTATAGATCAATACATAACACATATTTTTAATTATTAATTATTATTTAACAAACATATCGAAAAAAAAAATATTTCACTACTTTGGATAGGTGTTAAATAAATCTCCAAAAAATAACGAAAAGTACGAAAATTGTACTTTCAAGTCCAATTCTCTTGAGAAGCATAAATTGTTACAACACAAGACCCTCACAGAAGTATAGATAATATTTTTCCCTACAATCGTAACGAAAAATATATTTGTTTCCATCTTTCCAACACGTGAAATTTAATATATAGTGTGATTTTCGCGCAAACGTTATTGGGGGCGCGACGTATCAGCCACCGCACGAGTAGAATGAATCTCGCACCTATTAGATCTGCATACGGTTCCTGTTTCAATCATCAGTGCTCGGGTAGCACGGTTTGAGTCTTATTTCCGCCTTATAGAGTAAATATGTATTTGTATCTGCATCTCTCCCCATGCATGTTGTAAAAGGGATAAGGACAAGATGCCGTGCTGAAGGGCGACAGGCTCGCCACCTCTCACCTTGGCACGGTACTTCCACCGAGTCATGCAGCATGTGGGTCTTCGAGCCTTACTTGCTGTTTGATCGATTGAATCTTGTTCGAGTACTTTGCGAAACGTGGCGGTCGGTGTTGTGATGTAATTTACCAGAGTTCTTGCAGCACAACACCGATTACTCTGCTTACCCCGATTGTCGGGATGCAGCGTGTGTGATATGTACAATATGTATATGTATGTATTTGTTTGTTACAGAGCATGAGATCGTGGCGGGCGGGGCGGTGGCAGGCGGCTGCGGGGGCGGCGGCTGCGGCCTAGCGGCATGTGGCCCGCGCGCCTCCTGCTCGCCGCTCAGCTCCTGGTCTGTCGACTCGCCACCGGTCAGTCTGTTCTCCTTACTGCGGGGGCGGCGGCTGCGGCCTAGCGGCATGTGGCCCGCGCGCCTCCTGCTCGCCGCTCAGCTCCTGGTCTGTCGACTCGCCACCGGTCAGTCTGTTCTCCTACTGCGGGGGCGGCGGCTGCGGCCTAGCGGCATGTGGCCCGCACGCCTCCTGCTCGCCGCTCAGCTCCTGGTCTGTCGACTCGCCACCGGTCAGTCTGTTCTCTTACTGCGGGGGCGGCGGCTGCGGCCTAGCGGCATGTGGCCCGCGCGCCTCCTGCTCGCCGCTCAGCTCCTGGTCTGTCGACTCGCCACCGGTTAGTCTGTTCTCTTACTGCGGGGGCGGCGGCTGCGGCCTAGCGGCATGTGGCCCGCGCGCCTCCTGCTCGCCGCTCAGCTCCTGGTCTGTCGACTCGCCACCGGTCAGTCTGTTCTCTTACTGCGGGGGCGGCGGCTGCGGCCTAGCGGCATGTGGCCCGCGCGCCTCCTGCTCGCCGCTCAGCTCCTGGTCTGTCGACTCGCCACCGGTCAGTTTGTTCTTCTTAACGCGAGCACTTTAAAACTGTAAACTTTGCTTGTCCGCACATTGTACCTGCACACCAGATATAGGTAATGCCAGGCCTCACACACTCTATGTACTTGCGCGCGCTAACTACCTACCACCCGGCGGGTCGGCGGCGGCGGTCTAATTCAGTGGAAATTCGTCAGCCGCGCGAAGCATGCCTACACGCTCGCCCACGCAACTGCGAGCAGCTGCAAAGCAATAATCACTTTACACTCGATCGTTTAGGTACATTTTCGCACGCAGCGATTGGCGACGTGAAACAGTAGGTTATTAAAGCCAAAGGTATGGAACTTTTTCTATGGAGTGATTTATCTGTTACGAAGTAACTATTAAGTAATCTGTGGTAATGCGCCTTCGGCCGTCTACGTAGCCGTTGTTTCGTAACCAGTACCCTTATCACGAGATTTAACCTACACCGCGTACTACGCTACGCCCCGTGTTCTCCGCATCATTTTGTATGGAGAAACTAAAGTTCGCAAATCTATCACTAGAGGCGCTGCTCCGTTTCTCCATGCGGAGATGATGCGGAGAACACGGCGTAGCGTAGTACGCGGCGTAGGTTAAATCTCGTGATTAGGGTACAGTTATCAATGATGATATTGTACGAAACCGGTTTCGATCTAAGAATTATATTTCTGTATACGAAACCACGGTTCCGTACAAGTAATTTATTTTGTGATGGGGTCTGAGCTGGGCGTGGGTCTAATGAAACGGCTGGGTTTTAGGACACAGTTTATTACACATATATATACACAGATTCCCCTTCAACTCAATCACTATTTCGAATAAAACTTAACCTATACACCTTAAAACTAAACACGGCAATTACTCTCGAATTTCGATTTCGAACAAAACTTAACCTAGATACCTTAAAACTAAACACAGCAAATACTCTCAAAATTCTTAACCTAATCTTATCCTAAATTGGGCGCCAGACGCTCTTGGCAATCGGGCGAGCGTCTGCCCAGGTATTCCAAGCTAGCTCCTTTGCAAAATAGTCCTTGGATTATTTTAGTACACTTTATTTTAGTTATAGTTTCTGCCAGTGAAAACGGCCTTTCGCTAATTGAGATGGGTGGGCCTTTGCTACTAGGTTGCCCTATATTCCGGGTCGATATTCCCCGTAGAAACTAGACTAATTGGACTTTGGATCAAATTAGTACACTTTTGATTTTCATTACCTGGGTCTGCGGGGTTCGGCGTTCGACCCGGCAATTCCTCTGGCGACACGGTCGCACCTTGACACGAAATATGCGCAAAGATTCTTTATACCTAACGGTCACACTTTAGTACAATTTTATTTTAACAGATCTGTGGGGTTCGGCGATCTATCCGACAAGTTCTCTAGGGACACAGTTGCACGATAACACCAAATATATACGAATGTTTCTTTTTATCTAGCGGACGCACTTTAGTACAATTTTATTTTAACAGATCTGTGGGGTTCGGCGATCTATCCGACAAGTTCTCTAGGGACACAGTTGCACGATAACACCAAATATATACGAATGTTTCTTTTTATCTAGCGGACACACTTTAGTACAATTTTATTTTAACAGATCTGTGGGGTTCGGCGATCTATCCGACAAGTTCTCTAGGGACACAGTTGCACGATAACACCAAATATATACGAATGTTTCTTTTTTTCTAGCGGACACACTTTAGTACAATTTTATTTTCAACTTAATTCTGGTCGGTGGATCGCCCTAAGTCCACTACACGCTGATAGCACTCGTTGATTCTATTTCAGGGTACTGCTCCGGTGACTAGTAGTCCGTAGGGTAACGCGGCTAGGCGAGGTAGGTCCGGGAACGAGGCTCGATCCAAACTGGTTCACTCCGGACGGCGAGGTCATTGACCGGTGACGAACGTTCTTTATTCTTTATTCTTTATTCATCATTCGTAAGGTAGTACACTACGCTGGAATTTGTCCTGTTAGTTTTTACAATCCGGTTCGATTACACCCACAAAGAAGAGCCGGCAAGAAACTTCGCAGGGTTCTTTTTTAACGTCTTCAATTACAATACATTGTGACTAGCTACACAACAGACACCGCTTACAGTGTTAAGATATAGTTTGAGAGCTAGAATAACTATAATTTAAGCTTGATAATTCTGACCATATAAAATCAAAAGTTAAAGTAAAAGTATAGATAAAATCAGGTGTATAGAGCCTTTGTCAGAAATTGTTGATACATATCGTATCAAGTCATGTCAGTTATAAATATTCATACCACATTGTAGTACAATGTCAAAAAATAAAATAAATAAATTTGATACTTAATGTATCAATTAGTCAAGGTAATATTTTAGTATGCGTGCTAAATAAACTTGATACTTAATGTATCAATTAGTCAAATTAATATTCAGCATGCGTCAGCAGTATAAATTAAGGTACAGGTTGTACCCTGTCAAGATTCAAAATTTGTATGCAGTCAGAATCTCAAGTGAACATGTTTGTAGCATTTTCAGTTTATACCAGTGATAATACGAGGTAGTACAAATCTCAAAGACCAAAAAGTAATGTGATGAAAAATATAAATCTGCGACAAATGTAACAGTTCATGACAGATACTATAGTTCCTTTTAAAAATATACGCCTAACATATAAAATATACAATGTTACCAATTGGAGCAGGCCAGTCTCCACGAACAGCACCCGTTCACGAGCATCACGCCAGGGCCAGCCATCGCTTCCCTCAACCATATTTTAGGGAGAGAGGCGACCCGGACCAAGCGTCACCGTAAGCAAAGACCTTAAAGCGATGCATTACTCCAGTGGCAACATGAAACTTATACGATATGTTTGCATTTTGTTTTACATAATACCACTGCTTCTGTCACAAACTGCTACAGTGCCCCGATCACAAAGCAATATGAAGTTCTATAAACCTGTATACACATAATATGTACAGGTTCTGTTTATCCTGTTATTACTTATACCACTCGCACTAGCACCGAGTACACTATGTTAACCTATACACGGTCAGCCTCAGAGTACAATATTTTGTCAGTTAGAGCTTCTTTTACATTATAATAAGCTTTCTTTATAAGAATGGCTTTAATGCGTTTCTTAAAACATACATCATTAAGATTTTTTATTTCTAATGGTATTTTATTATAAAATCGAATGCTATTACAAACAAAACTCTTGGACATTTTAGACGACCTGTGTTTTACAATTGTTATATCATTTTTGTGTCTAGTTTCATGGTGATGTATATCAGACTGGAGAGTAGCATTTTGTATGTATTTTCTAGCATAGCAGATGTTTTGATACACATAAGCACTTGGTAGTGTCATAATTCCTATTTTACTAAATTCATTTCTACAAGAGTCCCTCGTTTTCATATTCAGTATACAACGCAATGCTCTTTTTTGCAGAACAAATACTCTGTTTACTTCAGCTGCAGTTCCCCAAAACAATAATCCATATGACATGAGACTATCAAAGTAGGCAAAGTAAACAGTTTTTGCAGCTTGTACACCACACAATTCTTTGAACCACGTTCTCGAACCACGTGGCTGGCTAATTCCCGCGCTTCGCTAGCGATCCGCTTGGTCGTGCCACGGCACGTTTGGGCTACGGGGTCGCGACCACGCGAGGATCGGCACCTGTTCGGCGGTGTCGCGACACCGGGGTGGGTGTCTGTGCCGGGTTTGGACAAGATAGCGTACTATTGGGTTGACTTAGCTGTACTGTCGCGGCAATGGCTGGAATACTCGTCGGGTCGCCGCGGGAGCTCAGTCTTGTAGCCCGCAACTCGAGAGGGCGTGTCGGAAGGCCTGTAACCACATTCGCTACGTGTCATTTCACATTCTCGCCCTTTCGTTTGTACATTCGGGTTTGGCTCCTAGCGAGTGTGGGAAATTCCGAATATATTTAGATTTTCTACTCACCCTCTCGATCGCGTTATATGTCGCAGTATTTTCCGCGCGGTGACTGACACTGTGATGTCCTCGACCGGTGCTCCGAACTTAATTCACGCACGGCGTTTCGATTTCTGCTATGTTCACTGAATGGCTGCTAATGTCTGCGCTCGGTTCTCGAAGTTTCTGGAAGGTCTGCAGAGTCATCGTCGCGCCCTCTGCCGGTCGACTGCCTCGATGTTTCTAGTACTCGCTCGCTATTCGTTTCGACCTGTGGCTGTTATCGCCTACGCTGCGAGCTGTGCTCGCATTACCGTGTCGTTGTGCGCGGCCGCTAGATGGCGTTGCTTAAATATTTCAGGTGTGTCCCTACTGAACCGTTACAATATTCTCCCTCCTCTCCTGGAATCCGACCCGGATTCCTATGTGGCTATTGCGTTACGCTGCTGGTTTCAGGTCTGCGGAGTGCCATTTTCCCACGTCTTTGCCCTTCATGTTCTTGAGGAGGAATACGTCGTTCGAGATCTTTTGGCTTATTATGGCTTTTTCGAATCGAGGTGCTAATTTCGCGCAGAAATTCTTGCTCGCATTCGATAGTACTTTACTTTTCCTCCACACTACTTGGCCTTCTCTGAAATGATATGCCCTGTGTCTTAAATTGTAGTGTTTTTCGTTTCTTTTGTATGCTGATCTCAATTTCTCTTTGACGTCCTCGTAGACTTTCTCCATTTCTTTGATTTTATCCGGTACGTGTGTCCTGTCGAATGTAATCGGCTCTTCGTCTGATGTTTCTTGTATCTTGTGGTTCAGTACTGACGTTTCTCTGCCAAAGACGAGATATGCCGGTGTCCTGCCCGTCACTTCATGCACGGCCGTCCGTATTGCGTGTCCTATGTGGTGTACGTGTTCGTCCCACTCTTTGTGGTCGTCTTTGATGTATGACCCTATTGCTGTTACAAGTACTCTATTTACTCTTTCGGTCGGGTTAGCTTGTGCGTGGTAGTGTGGTGTGTACCAAAGTTTTGAGTGGTATTCCTCGAACAGTTCTTTCGTTTTCTTCGATATGAATTGGGTACCGTTGTCGCATATCACTGTTTTTGGGACTCCGTAAATCAGAAAGACTTGTTCTTCTATAATTTTATTTATAGTGTCGGCCGTTGCGTTCCTGATCGGGAATAGTAGGGCAAATTTGCTGAACCAGTCGGCGACTACGAATAGCATGGTGTTGCCTTTTTTTGATCTGGGGTATGGCCCTAGTAGGTCCATTGAGACTATATCGAATGGTTTCGTCACTTCTCTGTGTCTCCCCATGAGGCCGATTGGTCTCTCCTGGCTCGGCTTTTGTTTCGCGCATGTCTCGCAGTTTCGGACGTGTGTCTTGATGTCTCTTATCAACGTTGGCCAATAGTAGTGTTGCTTGGCGCGGTTGATGGTCTTTTTGATTCCTAGATGTCCGGCTGTTGGCGCGTCGTGGCACGCTACCATTACTTCGTTTCTCTTGTCCGGTGGTATGACTTGTTTCCAGGAGTCTTCATCTTGCGGGAATTGTCGCAGTTTTAGATATTTCCATAGATTGCCGTTGCGCTTTTCCCAGCCAGGTCTCTGCTTCCCATTTGTCAATTTCTGTTCGATGTCTTTGTACCAGTCGTCTTTGTCCGATTCGTCTATTTCTATTTCGTTGATCTCATCCCTTTGTATGGCTCTGGACAAGGCGTCTGGTACTACATTCTCCTTTCCTTTCTTGTGGATGATCGTAAATGTAAATTGTTGGAGTCTCAGTGACCACCTCGCCAAGCGTCCGTGTGGGTCTTTCGCGTTATTTAGCCATTGTAAGGCGCTGTGGTCAGTGACTACTGTGAAATGGCTCCCTTCGATGTATGGTCGGAATTTTTCCACTGCATGAATTACACTTAGTAGCTCCCTTTCGGATGTCGAATATTTCGACTCTCGTTCTGTCAGTTTCTTGCTCGTGTACGCGACGGGTTTCTCTTTTCCGTCTACTTCTTGCACCAGTACTGCTCCGGTTCCATGGTTTGAGGCATCGCATTCTATTCTGAATGGTTTTGAGAAGTCCGGGCATGTGAGTACTGGTGTGGATGTTAGAGTTGTTTTCAACTCACAGAATGCGTTTTCTGCTTCGTTTGTCCATGTCACTTTTTTGGTGTTGCCTTTCGTTAGTTCATGCAGTGGTCCCGCCACTATCGAAAAGTTCGGGACGAATCTTCTGTACCAACTAGCCAATCCGATAAATCTTTTTAATTCTTTATAGGTCGTCGGTCTTGGGTAGTTGATTATGCAATCCACCTTTTCTGTGTCTGTGCGGAGTCCGTCTTTATCCACTACGTAGCCCAGATATTTTAGCGATGATCTTCCGAATTGGCATTTTTCCACATTGATAGTCAGGTTTGCTTCGTGTAGTCGTCGCATCACGTCTTTTAGAATTTCTACGTGTTCTTCGAATGTTTGGGTGCACAGTACGATGTCGTCTAGGTACGTGAAAACTTTTCCTTCTAATTCTGGTGGGAATATTCGGTCCATCAGTCTTTGTTGGGTCTGTGCCGCGTTGCATAATCCGAATGGCATTACTTTGAACTGGTAAAGGCCCTTTCCTTGTAATGCAAAAGCCGTCTTTTCCTTGCTACTCTCCTCAAGAGGTATTTGCCAGAATGCTGATTTGAGGTCTAATGTTGAAAGATATTTCGCGTTTCTGAGGCTGTCTAGTACGGATGTCACTCGTGGTAACGGGTATGAGTCTGTCTTGGTGGCCTTGTTTAATTGTCTACTGTCTAGGCACAATCGATTCTTTCCCGGCTTTTGCACTAATATTATCGGGGAGCTCCATGGGCTGTTAGATGGTTCTATCACGTCCTTGTCTAACATGTCTTTCAGTTCATTTTCCATTAGTTTTATTATGTTAGGTGAGAACGGATATGGCCTCTGTTTCACTGGCCTGTGTTCCCCTGTCTCTATGGTATGGATTATTTGACTCGTTCGACCTAAGCCTTTCCCGATTTTCGCGTGCATTTCTTTTATTATTTCTTCCAGTTTTCGTTCCTGGTTAGGTGTCAATTCACTTCGGGATATGACGGCTGGTTTGTGGTCTATTGCTTCGATGTCTTTCTTGTTTTTTGTGCAGATTTTCCACTTGGCCAGTTGCTCTCTGTCTGGATTTCTGGTTAGGTGAATCCCGAACGTGTCAAGAAAGTCCATCCCTAGAATGATATTGTGGTTTAGTTTTTCTATTATGTGGACGGGGATTATTTTATATTGTCCGAAGCATTCGAATGGTACGTCAATTATACCTTGTGTGTATTTTACACTTGTGTCCGCCAGCGATAGTCTTTCTATATTCTGTGTCTGTAGTTTCAGACCTCTCCTGGTGAGTTGTGTTCCGAAATCTTTTGTCATTGCTGATATTGTTGCCCCGCAATCTACCAGTCCTACGCATTGTATGCCCAGTATATCTACTTTACAATAGTATCTATTGTCATGATTTACGTGCTTATAAATGCTGCATACTTTGGGCTTCTTTAAGAAGTTTGATATTGTTGTTAGCCATTCCTGCCATTCTTTTTTTGATGTTTTGGGTACGCGAGTGGTTATTGGGCAGGTTCTGAAACCACTCGCTGTGCGTTTTCCGGATGTCCGCATTTGCAATCTTTTATGGATACCCCAAACTTGCCGCATCGGAAGCAGAACAGTCTTTGTCGCTGTAGTTTACACTCTTTAAATAGGTGTCCTTCGCTCCTACAGTTCCAGCATTTCGATTTTGTTGTGTTGTTGGCTGGTATTGTTTGCTGTATTGCGCATATTTCGTCCTTATTCTTTTGTTGGTACGCTAGATCTTGTTCCATGGTGTTTTTCCCGTCTGTTGGTTCCTTAAACGCCTCGCAGTTTGCCTTGGTTTGTTCTAGTGTCCTGAGCACTATGGTTAGCTCTATAATCGATTCGAAGTTATCTCTGCAGATTGCTTGTTGGAAGTATGGTTGTAGGTTTTTCAACAATATTTGTAGTTTTTGTGATTCTGTTAATTTCTCCGGCAGACGGTTGAACATATTTTGCATTATTGCCACGTATATCATTGCCTTTTCGTCTTTCCCCTGTGTGCGTTTCTTTATTTCGTCTAATAATTCCTCCTGGTAGTATGGTCTCTGGAACGTGAGCCTTAGCATGGTGGTCAGTTCATCCCAGTTGTCTATGCCTTGTTTGTTGGCTCTGAACCAAATGAGCGCGTCGCCTTCGAAGAAATCTATCGCATATCTCCATAGATCTTCCGCGTTCGCGTTTCGTGCTTCCTTCAATTCTTCTACCCGTTCGATGAAGGCATTGACGCTCCCGTTATTGCTGCCCGAGTACTTGATACCCCAATCTTTGATTGGTATTAATTTTTGTTTCGCGGATTTCTCTGTTGGCTGTGGCGACGAAGTTATTATTTTTACTCTTTTCTTTATGTCATATTCGTCCCTGTCCCTATTTGTTTCTTGGCTTATGTCTGTTTGGCCGTCCGACTGTTCCTCCTTTGTTGGTGTGCCGTTGTTCTCTATTGCTGTTATTATTTTTCGCGCTGTTGTGCCCAGTGATCTGTGTAGGCCTGGTAGCGGTGGTCGAAGATCTGTATCGGGACTCGACCACCGCTATTCGGGCTCCCGAGGGCTACACGGACCCGATCGACATTGGATCGGGGGTCAGACAGGGCTGTCCGTTGTCCCCGATTGTCTTCAACTTGGCAATTGAGGCTCTGTTGAGGGCAGTCGAGGGCCAGCCTGGTGGAATTAGTCTCGCGGGGGTCCCGTTCCCCATTCTCGCCTATGCCGATGATCTGGCGATCTTAGCGGATTCTCCCGGCAGCCTCCAGCGTCTTCTGGACACTGCAGTCCGGGTGGGCGATTGGCTGGGGCTAAAATTCAACCCGCGTAAGTGTGCAACGTTGCACATTCGGGCCAAGCAAGCCCAGCCAACCGTCTTTTCCCTGGATGGTGTACGGTTGAAGTCGTTGGAGGCCGGGGGCGTCTACGAACATCTAGGCGTCCCCACCGGGTTTCGGATCTCCAGATCGCCGGAGGAGGATGTGGAGCGTGTCCTACGTGATTTGGAGATGGTTAGCGCGTCATTTCTTGCCCCCTGGCAGAAGATTGACGCGCTGAACACCTTCATCATCTCCAGACTTGACTTCTTGCTAAGGGGCACCACCGTCTTGAAGGAGCCACTCATTAAGGCTGATAAAATTATCAAAAAAACAGTCAAAACGTGGCTCCACCTCCCTCAGCGGGCCAGTGCGGACTACCTAGTCCTGCCGTACTGCATGGGAGGCACGGCGGTGACGCCCCTTAGCGAAAAGGCCGATCTTCTGACTGTCGTTCAGGCGTTCAGGATGCTCTCTTGCCGCGACGACGCAGTCGCCCGCCTCGCCCATTTAACCCTCGAGGCGGCGGTGCGTCGTGGCTTACGGAGACAGCCTGAGGGTGCGGACCTGGCGTCCTTCCTGTCGGGGGACCGCGAAGCGGTGTTGGGCCGTGGCCGAGAGCGAACTTCGTTCTGGTCGAGAGCGAGAGTGGCCTCTCGCCGGCTGCGTGCCCACCTGGACCTCCGATGGACGTTCTGTCAAGAACGTGACGAGCTCGCCGTGTCCGCGCCCATGCCGGGCCGGCTGTGTGGACGTGTTATCGTTCCCCCGTCGGCCCGAACGGCCGTTCAGAGGTCGCTCCACCTGGCACTCCGTTTGGCCCATGCCTCCAAACTGCTGGCCAAACCCAGCCAGGGTAAGGTCATGGAGTGTGTTATTGCCTCTCCGAGGTCTAGCCACTTCATGGCCACGGGGCGCCACACGAGGTTCTGTGACTGGCGTTTCGTCCACCGAGCCCGCCTCAATTGCCTTCCCCTTAAGGGAGCCACCCGCTTTGGGCGGACTGGCATTGCCTTTTGCCGGGGGTGCGGCTCGGCGGACGAAACCCTTCCCCACGTCCTTAATCACTGCACCCGGCACTCGGCCGCGTGGCAGTTGAGGCACAATTCGGTGCTGGACCGGTTGGTGGAAGCGACTCGCAATCTGGGGGTCGTTTCCGTCAACCGGACCATCCCCGAATTGCAGTCCTCCCTTCGGCCCGATCTTGTGCTCCGTACTAATACGGATGTATTCGTTATAGATGTGGCGGTTCCATTTGATAACCGGATGGAGGCGCTGGTGGATTCTCGGCAGCGGAAGCTCGTCAAGTACGAGCCCCTGGCGCAGCAGCTTCGTGCCCTGGGACGCTCAGTCACCGTCGACGCCATCATTGTCGGCGCACTGGGCTCCTGGGACCCCGCCAATGAAAAGCTGCTGCATCGCTTGGGTCTGCGGCCGAGAGACATCCGCGCCTTCGCCAACGCGGCGGTATCCGACGTGATCAAGTGGAACCGTGACATTTACACGGAGCACGTGACGGGCTGGAGGCAGTACGGGCCTAGGGACGTGGGGATATCTCACGGGCCGGTAGTGCTGTGACCCCCCCGGCTTTACCTATATTTTCTTCATTGTTACGATTACTAATTTGTTAATTGCGTAGGTGGGCCTGCGATTCATATATGTATTTTTTTTATTGTCTCATTCATTGTAGTCTCACTCGTTAGTCACTTCACTGTAATCACATTTTTGCCCACCTACTTATTTATTTTTAATTATGAATTATAAATTTTTTTAAGGTTTTTAAGTCAAATAAAGTATTTTATTTCTTTGTCGTCTTCTGAAAGTTCTGTATATTCTTTTTCTTCCTCCATGTTGGCTAACCTTGACAGCTCTTTCATCTGCGCTTGTATTTTGGTGGATATCTCCTTTTTTCGTTCTAGTAGTTGTGGGTCTTCTGTTTGTATTAAGTTAATTCTTTTTTGTAGGTGGATTAGTCTACTGGAAGTACGAAGGTATACTGTGCGATCTGGTTTAAAGTCTATTTCGGATAGCGCCGAACCTAAGATATCTAGTTTCTTTTCACATATTTTTATCTGTTCTGCCGGATTGGAGGTACACGACTCTGGGGTTTGGTGGCTGATTTCTGACGACCCTTGTTGTTCTTGTTCTAATATTGCTCCTAAAACTTTTCTCATTGCAGAGACTGATTGGAGTTTATTAACGCCGCGACGTTCTAATTCGAACTCGATTTCGTCTTTAAGTAGATATTTACTATCCATTATGTCTGTTTCTAATTACACGTTACTTTATATTGCCTATTGCCTTCCCCTTAATTGCTTGTTGTATTGTATTTCTAATTACTATTGATTGTGAACTTATGCCTAGTCGTTGTGGACTTAATATGTTCACGTGAGAATGAATGTGCTGAATTGGCTTACTATTACTAACGTTCCTGGTTGTGTTATATTTCTAATTACTATTGCTTATGAACTTATGTCTAGTCGTTGTGGACTTATTATGTTCACGTGAGAATAAGTGTACACAATTTCTTACTATTACTAACCCGCCACCTTTTCTTATTGCTATTCTTACTTACTAAGGCTACGCTGTGTGTGCCATTAAAACCCTGCTGTAAAAAAATTAAAAAAAATATTCAAACCCTCCCTCCGATCGCTGAAGTATGGCCAAGACGCCTCTAAATTACAAAATGTCTCTAAATAAGATCTCCAAAATTTTGAGTTCAGCGGTGGTCCAATGCCGGTTCGATTCTGATGGAATCTCCCACTAGAGTACCCAGCCGTTCATTCCGTAATTAGGCGCCATTGTGATGGGGTCTGAGCTGGGCGTGGGTCTAATGAAACGGCTGGGTTTTAGGACACAGTTTATTACACATATATATACACAGATTCCCCTTCAACTCAATCACTATTTCGAATAAAACTTAACCTATACACCTTAAAACTAAACACGGCAATTACTCTCGAATTTCGATTTCGAACAAAACTTAACCTAGATACCTTAAAACTAAACACAGCAAATACTCTCAAAATTCTTAACCTAATCTTATCCTAAATTGGGCGCCAGACGCTCTTGGCAATCGGGCGAGCGTCTGCCCAGGTATTCCAAGCTAGCTCCTTTGCAAAATAGTCCTTGGATTATTTTAGTACACTTTATTTTAGTTATAGTTTCTGCCAGTGAAAACGGCCTTTCGCTAATTGAGATGGGTGGGCCTTTGCTACTAGGTTGCCCTATATTCCGGGTCGATATTCCCCGTAGAAACTAGACTAATTGGACTTTGGATCAAATTAGTACACTTTTGATTTTCATTACCTGGGTCTGCGGGGTTCGGCGTTCGACCCGGCAATTCCTCTGGCGACACGGTCGCACCTTGACACGAAATATGCGCAAAGATTCTTTATACCTAACGGTCACACTTTAGTACAATTTTATTTTAACAGATCTGTGGGGTTCGGCGATCTATCCGACAAGTTCTCTAGGGACACAGTTGCACGATAACACCAAATATATACGAATGTTTCTTTTTATCTAGCGGACGCACTTTAGTACAATTTTATTTTAACAGATCTGTGGGGTTCGGCGATCTATCCGACAAGTTCTCTAGGGACACAGTTGCACGATAACACCAAATATATACGAATGTTTCTTTTTATCTAGCGGACACACTTTAGTACAATTTTATTTTAACAGATCTGTGGGGTTCGGCGATCTATCCGACAAGTTCTCTAGGGACACAGTTGCACGATAACACCAAATATATACGAATGTTTCTTTTTTTCTAGCGGACACACTTTAGTACAATTTTATTTTCAACTTAATTCTGGTCGGTGGATCGCCCTAAGTCCACTACACGCTGATAGCACTCGTTGATTCTATTTCAGGGTACTGCTCCGGTGACTAGTAGTCCGTAGGGTAACGCGGCTAGGCGAGGTAGGTCCGGGAACGAGGCTCGATCCAAACTGGTTCACTCCGGACGGCGAGGTCATTGACCGGTGACGAACGTTCTCGAACCACGTGGCTGGCTAATTCCCGCGCTTCGCTAGCGATCCGCTTGGTCGTGCCACGGCACGTTTGGGCTACGGGGTCGCGACCACGCGAGGATCGGCACCTGTTCGGCGGTGTCGCGACACCGGGGTGGGTGTCTGTGCCGGGTTTGGACAAGATAGCGTACTATTGGGTTGACTTAGCTGTACTGTCGCGGCAATGGCTGGAATACTCGTCGGGTCGCCGCGGGAGCTCAGTCTTGTAGCCCGCAACTCGAGAGGGCGTGTCGGAAGGCCTGTAACCACATTCGCTACGTGTCATTTCACATTCTCGCCCTTTCGTTTGTACATTCGGGTTTGGCTCCTAGCGAGTGTGGGAAATTCCGAATATATTTAGATTTTCTACTCACCCTCTCGATCGCGTTATATGTCGCAGTATTTTCCGCGCGGTGACTGACACTGTGATGTCCTCGACCGGTGCTCCGAACTTAATTCACGCACGGCGTTTCGATTTCTGCTATGTTCACTGAATGGCTGCTAATGTCTGCGCTCGGTTCTCGAAGTTTCTGGAAGGTCTGCAGAGTCATCGTCGCGCCCTCTGCCGGTCGACTGCCTCGATGTTTCTAGTACTCGCTCGCTATTCGTTTCGACCTGTGGCTGTTATCGCCTACGCTGCGAGCTGTGCTCGCATTACCGTGTCGTTGTGCGCGGCCGCTAGATGGCGTTGCTTAAATATTTCAGGTGTGTCCCTACTGAACCGTTACAATTTTTATGGTTTCATTGAAGGAATCTGGTTGGAAGAGGCTGAGCTGATGATGTATATCTTAAAATCTTTTTGAAAAGAGACAGAATGTAACAGTGAAAACTGTATGTAAATCGATAAACTCGTCCTCGAGTTATAAGGATTCATATATGGACGTACGTTACACGGCCGTAGAAATTTCACTTTATTCATTAGGATACTTCAAAATAGTTTTTGACGTAAGTACTAAATGGACTAATTTTTTTAAATATTTATTTCAACTTTACTTTCTGAAATAACCTCCTCAAACAGTGCACGTGAGAGATATATGTATTTATATATTCTTTATTGAACACCAATTTGTAAAAATTAGGTACAACAGGCGAGCTTAATGCCGCGAGGCATTCTATTCTAACTAAACTTTGCGATGTGGGAGAAGTACATGCAGGCAAACAAGAATAGTTTGTGGCAAATATGTATGATAAACTACAAACGAATACTACATAAATACTAGATAAACATCGAACCGATTTTAAAAGGGTCCATGCCAGCGTTACGGAACCCTAACAGGCTTACTAAAAGCCTGAGACAGAATGACAATACTGGAGCGAAACCCTGCTGTCCTGAAACGCTAAAATAGTGCTATATTACACCTCCAGGAGAGAGAGAAAAAAATACCTCCGCGAACCATTACTCAAGTTTTTCTAGACAAATAAGCCTCTTGGGAAGATTGCGTGAAAATTAGGGTGGCAAGACGGCATTACTGCGAAATTGGTACTGTTGCTTACGGTTTTATTAAATTTTAAAAATATTTCGCGTCGAAATGTTCAATGTTCATCCCCACCGAATTAAATGACGGTCGAAGCAGCTATGTACATAAATACATAGTGCATATTTCCGTCCATTTCAGTGTAGCCGGCACGACGAAAGGGAATCACAGACATGGTACCTATGTAGTTCACCAAAGTCCGATGGTCTCGCAACACAGGTGTTGTAGCACAAAAGTGAGAATATAAGCACATATTTTGAAATTATTTCAGAAATAAAATAAATTAACAGAAATTCGAGGAATTAGACAATCTGAGTAAGTGGTATAATCGGTGTTGTGCTGCAAAGACTCTGTTACATTCGGACTTTAGTAGTAGACTCTAGTATCAGCATGTAAGACACGAAGAAACACCTGCTTTTTAAAGTTTAATGTTTCATTTTATTTAAATTAATCAAAATTACCTAATACAAAAAAATTTTACTAAAATTAAGAAATATGATAAAACTAAACTAAAATAACTTATAAACTAAACCTAAAATATAAATAAATAAAAATTAAAACTACCTATAAATAATATATTTCATTTAAATTTGACAGAGTCGCTGCACCGGTGCAAGTGCCAAGTACGCACGCCGCGTTACACCTCTGAATTTCAATGGCGACCACCTGCTTCATGACTCGGTGGAAGGACCGTGCCAAAGTGAAAGGTGGCTATCCCGTCCGATTGTGGGGATACAGCGTGTGGTGTGATTTTATCTGATTCTAGCAGAAAGGCGAGTAGAACTAATCACTAAAATAAAACTACAATTTACAGCACTCTCCTAAGGCACTAACTAAACACGAATCATCCATGTAAATCATCCATAGATGAAACCCGTCAAGTAGAATTTAGTAAAAGCCATCATTCAAAATGTACATACATACACACCACACGCCGTATCCCGTCAATCGGGGTAAGCAGAGTAATCGGTGTTAAGTATTCTGGTAAATTACAAAACCGACCGCCACGTTTAGCAAAGTATTCGGACAAGATAACTCAGATCAGGCAGCAAGTAAGGCCTGCTGCAAGACTCGGTGGAAACACCGTGCCAAGGTGAGAGGTGGCCAGCCGTTCGCCCTTATTCACGGCATCTTGTCCTTATCCCTTAGTCGCCGTTTACGACATGCACGGGGAGAGATGCAGTGGGGCTATTCTTATTAAGTACCGGCCCCACACAGTACAAAACATCATTCAAAAATTAATTTAGTTTAAAACTCTTCAACATCGAAAAAGCCTGGTCACCGGACTGCAATCTCAAACGGGGAGGTTTTTTTCTCATCAAAGTGATTGTTAGCCGAACCCCTTGCCGCCTCTCCTTCGCGGCGACATTTTTCACGAGACAAGCATTTGTCGACCTCGTCTGCGGCCAGCCAACCCGATCACTAGAAATACCCCTTCCTTGATACGATCTGATCAAATGTTATATATAACTTTTGAACCGAATGAATTTATTTTCTTTGTGTATGCGCGCAGGGAGATTCAGAAATTTCTCCCAAAATCGTAAGGGGTGATTTTGGGGATTAAATAAAGATCTTAAGCATTTGTGTCTTTCTTTGTTTTAACTTTTCCTTAAAGTAGAGGTACAATGTTTATTGTCTATTGTATATTGTATAATTTCATCCATAGGTAGGTAACCTACCCTTGGATATTATGACGAAAATTTCGCCAGTTCTAAATTCAATGCGAAGAAGAACTGACAATTCGCAAGTCACAATGTTTTGTTAGTACCTTATAAGTATTAATTTAAAATAATTAACCCATCTACCGCTCACAAGAACATTAATATTTATAGCATAAACATGAATACTCAAGAATCTGACCACTCTGACTATTTACATTACCTATATCTGGTGTATAGTACCTTTTACTACATTCACAAGGACATTTTATTTTTTTTATTTTTTTTATTGAAAACGCGACATGTGACGCCGAGTCATCCATAAGGTGTCTAACGACGCCCATGGACATTCGGTCGCATTCGGATGTTCCGAATTCTATGCCGGCCTGACAGGTGCCTAATTCACGCCCCACTTGAAGGAATCGAGACTGCGCTTGGGGTGAAATATATCTCCATTATTCAGCCAATTAGATGTTTACTTTGCGTTCTTTGTTCAGATAACCCGGCACTTTTTTCTTTCATTAACCAAAGCTACTATCTCTTTGTTCATTGGACCAACATCCTGTATTATGAAGGCGAATCCTCTCGAAATACGCGCTTTCATATCTGCCGATTGTGGGAAGCGCTCTCTAAATTAAAATACATCTGTGGTATCTTTTCGAATTAACTTGCTCTCTACTCTCCCGCGTGCGCAGTACGCTGCTGGTGTTTCGCGTTGATTTTGACAAGGTTCTAATTGAACGTCAGCATTGTATGATAGTGTTTATCCTTTTCACACAAGCGTCGCTCCATTGAGCGAAGCTGCGGTTGCCCCGCGGACGTCATTTTCTCTTAATTTATTTGTGCAGCGGCGTACCGCCTCTCATCTCCGGGCCGGCGTGGAAACTGAAGATCCTAAGTCAACAGTATGATGTCCTAGTCTACGAGTAGTACGTAACCGGCCAAGTGCGAGGCGGACTCGCGCACCGAGGGTTTTTTATTTTATTTATTTATTTAGGAAAAATAAACAATTACATACAAATGTAGACATGGAGACAGTAGAAACAATAAACAATTAGGTATGTAACCAGCGACGTTTTTCACAAATACATTACTTACCTACTAATTAATTTGACAATTATCTTGATACAATTGTTCCATGTTTTAAATATTTCATTGACAAGTCTATTGACGCTACTTTAATTAGGGACAAATCTATTGATGCTAAATTAATTATTATTATATTCCTTGACTATTATTAATCTTTGACTAATGTTATTGTATGAAATTATTTTATTTTTAACGCAGCTTATCTGTGATTTAGGATAGGGATATTGACAATTCTATTGATGCTATTGTACCATGTTTTAAAAATTACATTGACAAGTTTATTAACGCTAATTTAAGTAGATAGTAGTAGTATTAGGTAAGTGCAGTAGTAGTCTATAAGCATAAGATTGTTTGTTTTTGTCTTTTATCTGGTTCTGCACAGCCCTTGTCATTGTTTGTCATTGTTTTTCATTGTTGTTACATTTCGAAAGATAACGAATTCAAGTGCAAAATTTATTTGCCTACGAATGGTAATAAAAAAACCTAAAACCTAAACCTAATTAATTAATTGAAATCGTACACACAATATATGTAATTCACACAGCGCTTATGAATAAATACATAATATAAACAATAATATAACAGCACCACGAGAGCAGACACCTCACCTTATGCATACTGTGCCACACCCACGCCACACCACGCACGGGTAACATTATAGTTAACATCTCTTACATAGACCTATTATGACCATGAAGCAGCCTATCGAGGCGGACCCGTGTCGGATCGGTTCCGTACCGACACGTAATTTGCCTGTTTTTATTATTTGTTGTCTTACTAACGGAACCCTTACAGAATCTCTCTTGTATCTGGCAGTCTGTCACAGCTTATTTTCTCCGAATCTACTGGACGAATAACATGAATAATCAATAAAAAAAAAACACGTTGGTACACGTACAGAGTTTGATGACCCAATTATGGATGTATAGGGTAAATGAACCAATTTCGATTTTGGAGGTAATTTTTGCGGACAAATTAGAAAATTACGTTTTCTTTAGTGTATATTAATGTGACATATCAATGGAAAGGGCTCGTTATAACAAATATAAATATATATTTTTTTATTTTAAAATGCAAATTTAAAATATCCTTTTAAATATAAAGAAATCGAACGGATAAAGAAATCGAAAAAAAAACCCTAAACGATAATCCTAAATCCCAAAATTCTCACGGAAAACGAAGTGGTAAGAACCGCCTCCACGCGAGTTGGTCTCGCACTTGGCCACTTTTTTAAATATAAAACCCACACATATCGCCCCTAATTCTAGGTATCTTGGAACAAGTATTTTCATCATCAAAATATATGAATATTACAAGTCAAAATGCTCTTCATAACTCAAGAAGGACACACTCCGTATTAATATACGGAAGACCAAGAAAAGATCTTTACGCTAGTGTTATCTCTGGCATAAAATTCTAGGTATCTTGGAACAAGTATTTTCATCATCAAGTATGAATATTTCAAGTCAAAATGCTCTTCATAATTCAAGAAGGACACACTCCGTATTAATATACGGAAGACCAAGAAAAGTTCGATACGCTAGTGTTATCTCTGGCATAAAATTCTAGGTATCTTGGAACAAGTATTTTCATCATCAAATATGAATATTTCAAGTCAAAATGCTCTTCATAACTCAAGAAGGACACACTCCGTATTAATATACGGAAGACCAAGAAAAGATCGTTACGTTAGTTTTATCTCTGTCATAAAATTCTAGGTATCTTGGAACAAGTATTTTCATCATCAAGTATGAATATTTCAAGTCAAAATGCTCTTCATAACTCAAGAAGGACACACTGCGTAATAATAGCCAAGAAAAGATCGTTACGCTAGTGTTATCTCTGGCATAAAATTAGTATGAAAAAAAGCGAAGAACTTTTCCACGGCCAATTTCCTTAACGACCCAGTTCAGAACTTCTTCCTTCCATTTCTAGCGAAAAGATCTAAATGCTAAACCTTATTCCTGAGAGCATAAGGTCTAAAATAGATTATGCATGACTTCTTTAATTGCGTTAGATTTGAATGCGACATCTACACAGTTCGAGTGCGCTATTACCGCGTTAGATAGAGCGAATTGAAATGGTAAATAACGAGATAAAAAAACCTGTTAAGTGAGTACGTTGTTCACACAGACAGGGTTCCGTAGCTATATGATTCGGACATATAAAGATAGAACTGAACATGACTAGGTAATACTACTTAAACACATCTTTGTCAATATTATAGAATTATTTACCTACTTGTCTTCACTTCTATTTGTCTGTATGTCTGTCTATTGGTCTGTCCGTCTGTCTTCAGAATATTTATAAGATTACCTAACCTTGTTTATTGTACCTACACACAATATTTTTATTTTACTAATAGTTTGAAATTTTGTTTTGAGATTGAAAATGAATTTTCAATCGCTTCAGTATAGTCCCTGATTTTCAGCGAGAGTGCGAATTCGCCCTGATGTCGTGTGAGTTTTATTTAAGGCTACGTTCAGGGTGTCAAATGACGCGTATCGATGAGGGCTACAATTGTGAAAAAAAAGATTTAAAATTTTTTGAGGTTTTGAGAAAATCTCAAAAATCCGCTTAAAATACCTAGTCGTTTTTAGGAGGTTCAAAATGGCACTTTTAAATCTATTTCTAAATCTATATTTATATTTTATATTACGTTTATATTATTATATTGTAGATTGACTCAATATCTGGGGATTTTTTTTAAGTGAAAAATTTGGGAGTTATGATTTTTTTTTTTATTTTTTGTTACGCGAGTTACGAGTCGTCTTTATCTTACAGTGTGAGTAGTTAAAATAATTTTCGTGTACGCACGTACTTGACAATTTTGAATTTTATTTTATTTTTATTTTTACAGTTCTTGTCAATTTTTCAAAATTCACATATTTCTCATATTTGAATATGCCCTAAAAGTCATTTTCAATGTACCCGAAGGTCATGTAATGCACGAGATCTGCGAATTTTTGACAAACAGACATCACCTACAACATCCGTGATGTCCATAACACCTTGGCGAACTAGGTGCCATATCAGTGCTTCCATTTGGCCGTGCCGCCTACACTGAACTGAACGGAAAGCACATCCACACGATCCATCAACATATCCTGGAACTAGCATCCCTTATTCCCTGCTACCCGTCTTATCTCCGCATGACTCGTCGCAGAGAGACTCAGCACCCTTTTGTTGTTGACATTGGGCTTTTGAGAACCCATCATCGGTTCTCCAAATCGTTTTTTTATCGCACCGCTATGGTGTGAAACTGCCTTCCGGCGAGTGTGTTTCCCGAATCCTTTAACCTGGGTGTCTTCAAACGTCGTTTAACAGGCTAGACAGCCTAGCAACAGTCCGCAAATCTGCTGGCATGGCACCTAACTGAGCGTGGTTTCGCGAGGAGAGGTGTTTTTGGCTCTGTCGAATGCACCATTGGTCTTTCGGCACAGCCACCAATGTTGGTTTACATGAAAAAAAAAAATAGCCGGTCGTCTACTTTCTATTCTCAAATGAAACTGCCGAAAACAAGGAGAATACCACTAACGTACTCCCCTTCCGCCTATAAATATTATATGAAGCGACAAACCAACCCAACAATACTCCAGCATTAGGAGCATTCAATAGCCTTAGCGAAAACATCGCCTTCTTGAATCCGTAAGTAAGTTAGCCTCCATCGAAAGGGCGTGTCCGGAGGCTGTCGATCTACGTGTATAGTTCAAACGTTTTAAGAAACGAACTCGGTCGTGGTTCGTCGATCGAAACGACTATGTAAACAGTTCATGTTTTCCGTCCAGTTCAGTGTAGGCGACATGAAATGAAGGGAAGCACTGACATGCCACCTAGTTCGCCCGGTACTATGGGCTGACATCACGGATGTTGTAGGTGATGTAGCCAACAGTGTCAGTTTCAGAGGTCCGAGGTTTGAATCCGGTCGGCGTGTACCAATGAGTTTTTTCAGACGGAAAAAATTACGTGAAAAAACACCTGCTGCTTCACCGTTCGGAATCGGTTTAAAACTGTAGGTCCCTTCCCTTGCCCCTTACTAGGTGGTAAGCTCAAATTGTAGCCGACTGCGTTGGTACCACCCATAGAGTATCAAATGCGCGCGCCCCTCCTAGAGGCGCCCTGAGCGCGATTTCTCTACAACGCCGTTGAAGCCTGTGGGCGTGGCCTATGACTTACATATGTGTGTTGTGCGTGTGCATTTGTTTTGTGCGTGTGCCTAACTTGCTCCTCTTTATGTGTAGTGTCGATACTAGCACACACACACACATACGAAGCGCTAGCAGCACAGCGTGTAGTTTTTGGGTTTCAAATATTATCGCTTAGGGCATCTCTAGTAGGGGGCGCGCGCGGTAGGTATTTGATGCCCTGTGGTACCACCTTACTGGATGTCAGATGGCTGCATAGCAGCCTCGGCTGTGTTCTCCTCTAGTTGTGTATAGCCAGGCCAGCTATCCACTATTGGACCCTCTGACTTAGCAAACCATACAGGATTACCCACATAAAAGAAAACATATGGGTAGCATTTTTCTCTAAAAAAACTTTTTCATACAAAAGTAAAAAATATCTACATAATTTGTAATTTTTTATCCAAAATAAAACGTCTAAATAATGCATAACTTGATAATTATTGGGGTTTATAAGAAAATTGTATTTACATTTTCCTCTCGAAATATTATGTTCGAGAACGTTCTGTTGAAATATGTCCACCATACAAATACACTTGTAACGTTTTTAGCGTTCCGTATCGGTCTTATGGGACCCTATTACTAAGCCTACGCCGTCTGTCTGTCTGTCGGTCTGTCTGTCCGAGGGCTGTAGGTATCTCTTGAACCGTAATAGGTAGCCCGTTGAAATTTTCACAGAATATGTGTTATTATGGCCGACATAAACAAATAATAAAAATAAGAACAAGTAAATTAAAAAAATATAAAAACCGCCTTCAAAAATGTATGAAATAAAAAAATAAAAATCGAACCCTAGAGTTGAAGCGGTCGGTTATTTTTGCTTGCTTTAGCACCACCGCCTTCAACTCTAGGGTTCGATTTTTTTTTTTTATTTCATACATTTTTGAAGGCGGTTTTTATATTTTTTTAAATAGTTTTTTATTTCACAGTTTTTTTAGTAATTTTTATTTGCTATTAATGTACTCGGCGGAATCTCGAGGCCTTCGGCCTCGCGATTCCGCCTCGCTTTCCAATCCGATCTTGACCAAAAAAAAAATGGGACCACCTTGGAGCTAGGCTGAACCGAACACAAAAAGAATCATCGAAATCGGTTCACAATTAGGGAAGATATTGCTGAACATACATAAAAAAAATACATACAGCCGAACATAGAACCTCCTCCTTTTTTGGCGGCCCCACCCCATGCAAGAAAAAAAGTGTATGCGCGTCATCTACCGAAAACAGTACGAAGCATTAGAACTAATCATGAATTTTAACTAATATGAAGCACTTCATAAAACACGCCACAGATGGCGTGTGTTCTATCTTCACCGTTAGTTTTAGTTTTGTTTTTGTTATAGTGTTATTTTCTACTGTTTATAATTTAGTTAGTTTAGAATTACTTAAATTTTCATGGGTCCTGATTCGTGCCAACTGGTACACTGTCCACCTATCATGACCTGTTCCTTTCCTTGTATCTCCGTTACCAAATTTTCTCCATAATTTTTACCTACCGTCAAATCGGCAGCAAGCCTCACTTTAGATTTTTCGCAACTATGAGGGTAGCTCTCAATACTTCACTTCCAAGATCGACCTAGAGGTGACTGCATCGTTTTTCATCCCATCACCGAAGAACAACACTGAACGGATATATTTTACGAGCCGACTGCAGCAGCTAACCCAGTGCGCAATACTAAATAGTCCTGCCTGGATGAACCAACGATTTCGGGAAGGAGCCTCGCCATCCAATTACAGTCCACTCAGCAAAGCACCGCTCTGCCGCATTACCGGGTAAGCTGTCGGTTCCTTTTTTTTTATCCATCCCCAACACCTCGTCCTACAGTTGGATGAAGTTGGCAGAGAGTGAGTGGTGCTGACCATGACATGGCGATACGGAACCCTCGGTGCGCGAGTTCGACTCGCACTTGGACGGTTTTTTTTCCTTACTACATCCGTTCCTGAACTAATTTCACTATACCCACAGTACAGTAAGGGGCGAATAGATCCTGCCCCGCGCTCGCAGCGTCGGCGGCTACCCCGGGGACGTCTACGCTTTCGCTCTCATTTATTCGCTTTCAATCTTGTAAGGAATCCTATAGCCGGCCGGACTGGGCAGAATTAAAGTTATTCTCCTCACGATTTACTTTAGCCGAGGACGGATGTCAGTATTGTTAAGGAAGGGTTGCATTTTAGATGGCGCATCGGGATCACTTCTCCGGTGTTTTTTGTTTTTTTTTTATGGAGACCGACACGGTTGGCTACATCACCTACAACATCCTTGGTGTTAGCCCATAATAGCCGCTCGACCGTTGGCGTCCAAATCGCTAACGGTCGAGCGATTGATTGTCCCATACATGCGCCAAGGAATTGACAGATATTCGTGTCAGTTTTGTATAGTTCTAGTATTCTTAGCAACCACGTATGGGGCACGGAGTCAATAGCCTTCTTGTAGTCTATCCAGGCAGCAGACAGGTTCTTTCGATTGCGTCGGACCTGCTGACAAACGGTCATGTCTATGAGGAGCAGCTCCTTAGTACCGCGGGACCCAGCCCGACATCAATTCTGAGAACCGGACAAGATGTTATTGTCCTTTATGTGAATTTATATTTTGTGTGTCAGCATGGATGTTAGGAGCTTGTAGATGGTAGGCAAGCAAGTGATTGGTATGTAATTTTTGAGTTCCGCAGTGCTACCAGATTTATGGAGCAGGTGGGTAACACCAGTGGTCATGAATTCCGGGAGAACCCGACGTTTGAGGGCATCCTGGAATTGAACATCCAAGCGGGAGTGGCAGCTTCTGAACCATTTCAGCCAGAAGTTCTGCAATCCGTCCGGCCCTGGAGATTTCCAGTTCAGTGTCTGGCGGATTGCAGAACCTACACCCTCTTCGCTGATATTTATGGTTGACATTGGTTCTATCGACTGACACACCCGCTGGATCACTCTCGACGTGACAGACAGGATCCGACCAGATGTTTTTTTTTTCAAAATGAAGCATTTTCTTGATCAGTCGGTCGGTCGTTGGTTCGGGTGTTCCCAGTTCCGGTATACCCACCTTTGGTCACTCTGGAATCGACGATTCTGATGATAACGGTCGACACGCTTCCTATAGCGACGGATACGTTGGGCCCACGCGCTAATTTGCTGCTTCAGGTCATCTATGCATTCCGTGACTAGCGAGTCGTCACGAAACGACGGTCTTTTTGGTCTTGTATACCCAGACTTGAAGCAGCATAACTTTCCGATGAGGATCCTGGCCTCTCGCCGATACGTCGTTCGATCCGTAACTGCCATGCGGGAGCGGTGGCTGGCATGGCGCGTGTGTCTCGCGAATTATTTTAGAATTTTAGACCCGACATGCGACAGGCAGCCACCGCCCCACAATACAAGATCGAATGAGTATCGGCAAGATCTGTACTAGATTTAATATATGAATCCAGGATCCTCACCATAATAAGGTTTTGTTTATTCGTGGGCAACCGCGGTATCCGCGGCCTGTCATTGGTAGGTGCCGAGCGGTACCTCAGAATCGCCTCTTCCAGAGTCCTCCTCATAAACTCATTACGCTGGGCACTTCCGTACGGTGCTCCCTACCATATCGCCACCATAGTCAGCAGATGGTGGTGTCCACCGAGCACACAAACAATCCATCTGTGCTCGTTGGTGGTGTCACACTAAAACTGTAGACCACAATGGTTGCTCGCACTCCATTTTATGTGAGTGGTTGAACATTGGTTAGCGCGATGTAGGAATCACGCAGAATGTACTAGAAGCGCCATCTACCGGCGCGCGGTGGCACGCGCGTGTGGTGGCTGCACGCATCAATGTTACAATACTAAAATATGATGATATATATAAAATATTATAATATTTTTTTACCTGGATTAAATGTATTTTTATTAATATTTTATTCACTAAGGTTTATGATTATAACTAATTTGCATGTGTTAAATTAACAATTTCATTGAAATTTAGCAAACATTTATTCTTAAGTTATTACTAGTGAGCGTAGAATGAATATGTCACTTTGTATATTATAAAAGTCTTTCTACGAGACCGACATTCACTAGTGCAGGAGACTCGGTTATTGCACTGTATGATTTTTATGTGTATAAATGTTTTCATCTCATTTCATTATTTCAGTTTATTGTACGCCATTTTACTATAAAATGCATACCTACACCTGCTGCTTCACCGTTCGGAACCGGTGCAAAACTATAGGTCCCTTCCCTTGCCCCTTTTTTATATTTTTTTTATGTAAACCAGCATTGGTGGGTGTGCCGAGAGACCAATGGTGCAGTCGACAGAGCCAAAATCACCTCTCCTCGCGAAACCACGCTCAGTTAGGTGCCATGCCAGCAGATTTGCGGACTGTTCCTAGGCTGTCTAGCCCGTTAATACGACGCTTGAAGACACCCAGGTTAAAGGATTCAGGAAATACACTCGCCGGAAGACAGTTCCACACTCTAGCGGTGCGACAAAGAAACGATTTACTAAGTGGTAGGCTCAAATTGTAGCCGACTGGGTTGTTACCACCGTACAGGATGTAAGATGGCCGCATAGCAGCCTCGGCTGTGTTCTCTAGTCCAGTATAGCCGGCAATCCAGGGAAGTTTCCGGTATGGCACCTACCTTCTCGGAGGTGATATTGGCTGGTCGGAGCATGCGCTTTGTCCCCTTCGACCCAGCCACCCATACCAGATTACATGAAAAAAAAGGTTTAAAAAGGTCCGCTCAATGCAGATCTTCATTACATTCAAGCAAACCTTTGGGATGTGGTAGAATGTGTCAAAGTAGCCGCGCGGGTAATATGAGACAATAGTAACAAATTCCATATACAAATACATAGGTATATACCAATAGACATACATACATGATTATAGTGGGGCCGGTACATTAAAATAATAGCCCCACTGCATCTCTCCCCATGGATGTCGTAAAAGGCGACTAAGGGATATGACTCCCTTCTTATATTACTAGGTGGTAGGGTTTAACCCGCCCGGGTTGGTACCACCGCACTGAATGAAACGTCGTCGGTTGAATCGGCTATGTAAATAGTTCGTGTTTTCCGTCCAGTTCAGTGTAGCCGACATGAAATGAAGGGAAACACTGACATGGCATCTAGTTCACCCGGTGTTATGGGCTGACATCACGGATGTTGGAGGTGATGACATCACCTACATTGTAGCCAACCGTGTCAGTTTCCATAAAAAATAAAAAATAAAAAAATTATAATATTATGTGTCAGTTACATACAGTGACGATTTTCACACATTTGATCAGAGATAACTGTCAGCTGTACTGTTAGCGAATGTGGTGAAAACGGTGGTATTTGATTGGTTTTAATCCGTCCCGATTTATAACACCGCACCAAGCTAATATATATAAGGTCGCTCAGTGGTGATGCTTCTACGATTATCGTAGATGCTTCTACGCTCGTCGTAGACCCCTTTGCATATATCGTAGAACCCTCTACAAGTATCTTAGATGCTTCTACGCTCGTCGTAGACCCCTTTGCATGTATCGTAGAACCCTCAACAAGTATCTTAGATGCTTTTACGATTATCGTAGACGCATCTACGCGCGTCGTTGACCACTTTGCGTGTATCGTAGTGCCCTCTACGAGTATTTTAAATGCATCTGCGATTATCGTAGACGCTTCTGCATGGGTCGTAAACTCCTTTGCAAGTATTATAGAGCCCTCTGGCAGAGCCTTAAATGCTTCTACAATTATATAAGATGCCTCTACGAGTATCGTAGACCCATTTGCGTGCATCGTAGAGCCCTCTACGAGAATCTTAGATTGTTCTACGGTTATCGTAGACGCCTTTACGCGCGTCGTAGATCCCTTTGCATGTATCGTAGAGCCCTCCATCAGTATCTTAGATGTTTCTACGATTATATAAGATGCCTCTACGCGTGTCGTAAACCCCTTTGCGTGCATCGTACAGCCCTCCACCAGTATCCTAGATGCTTCTACGATTATCTTAGACGCCTCTACGCGTGTCGTAGACCCCTTTCCAAGTATCGTAGAGCCCTCTGGGGGAGTCTTAGATGCTTCTAAAAATGTTGTAGACGCCTCTACGCGTATCGTAGTCTGCTCTGCGAATATTGTAGACCCCATCACGAGTGCCGTGGACACATCTCAACTCACTCAAACTCAAACTCAAAATTTCATTTATTATTTTCACAGACACTTTACACAACAACAGATGAATTGTCCCTATTACATAACAGACAAATTGGCAATAATTTTATTATTCTGTGTTGTTTGCAAACACCATCTATTCTTATCGTAATTTTAAATTCCTCATTGAGAAACGTTTGGTATGGTGAAAATAAAGGAATAGATGGCGTTTTTTACAAGACTCACAAAAGTATCTTTCGCTCTATCTCAAACATTCCAAGCATTCTTATTGATCTTAAAGTAAATTCAAATCTCAACTTTGACCTTTCTGTGCTTGAGAATATTCTTATCGAGGCAGGATAATCCAGCCTGAAGCGAGGCGTGTGTACACAGTTTTATGATTCTTAGCATAGCTTAAGGCCTGCGAAACATTGGGAGCTGGATATTGATAAATTTCAAAACAATTTTCTTCCGAACCGACGATGTTTACGACTTGAATAAAGTCAAAGCAAAGAAAATATAGTCACTTAAGGCGGCTGCAGCATTCAACCTTCGGAATGAAATTTGAAATGATATGAAATGTAATTATTTATTTGCTAGCTTTTGCTCGCGGCTTCGCTCGCGTGAAATTTGTATTTAAAAAGAATAAAGTAAGTAAGCCCTTCCTTTATTTCGGCGCGCGGAACAATTCGGTTTGTATGAGAGCCACACCTTAGCGTAGCCGCAACTGAATTTTATTTAACCTATCCTATGTCCCGTATAAGCAAATGTACTTGTACTAAGTTTCATAGAATTCGGATGATTGGTTTAAGAGTTATGCAGGAACATATATACATACATACATACAGAAAACATTTCTAAAAATCGTCATTTTCGTTTTAGTGTCATACATAGGGTCTACAAATGCAATATCTCATAAAACAAAGTAGGTAACTTACTCCACGACCATCCCTTACAGATTTATTATTAGTATTGATGATTTATGATTCGTCACATAACAATAACTCATCAATACTAATAATAAATCTGTAAGGGATGGTTATGGATGGATGCTCAAAAAAAAATTGTGTAAGTTACTTTGTTCTATGAGATATTGCGTTTTTAGACTCTATGTATGTATGGTACTAAAACTAAATTGACGATTTTTAGATTTTCTGCGTGTACGCATGTTACTTCATAACTCTTAAACCGATTATCCGAATTCGATGAAATTTAGTAGAAGCACATTCAACTATTCGTGACACAGGATAGGCTAAATAAAATTCAGTTCAGGTTACGCTACGATGTGGCTCCCATACAAACCGAAATGTTCCGCGCGCCGAAATAAAGGTAACGCAGGATCGCAGCTCGGCCTTTCTTACTTACTTACTTACTTTCTTCTTTTAAATACGAATTTCACGCCAGCGAAGCCGCGGGCAATAGCTAGTAAAACAATATAATTATTATTATATTATTATTTTTTTTTTTTATTTAATTATATATAATATTGATATTGTGTATTGTTATGGTGATATTGGCTGTGTCTAATCTTATTTAGAACTTTTGGGCACAGCGACCCGTGTCGGTTGTCCATAATTCATGTGACGAAAAGGGAGCCCACTCAGCTGACTCACTATGCAAGACAGCGAAACTGATTTTCAGCGGCTCTATTCTCGTCGTGGTGTAATTCCTAATTTTCTTAATTACTATACTCCCATTTTATTAAAATTATTTCAAGTATTTAGGTTACTATCCACTTAATAACATCGCCTACAGTCTATCGTAAACACAGCTTAAGAGCAAGATTAACAATTTTACTGAGAGTTCTGACTACAAAGACTTATTAATTAAATTTAACAGGTGTAAAGAGCCTTTGTCAAATTTTGATACGATGCGGGATACGGTGAACCGGCAGGTGTAAGTAAGTGGGTTCGTAAAATTTTCAATTTCGTTTCTGTCAATCTCTGACTGGTCGGTAGAGATTTCCTCCCAATAAAGATAAATCTTGTTGGTGACCCGAAACTTACAGATGGTCTGGAGTCCCTGAGTTACAGACGATTTGTGGGTTCACTTAGTCTGTTTTACAGATACTATCACGGACGCTGCTCTGCGGAACTAGCATCCCTTGTTCCCTGCCACCGCATGACTCGTCGCAGAGAGACTCAGCACCCCTTTGTTGTTGACATTGGGCTTTTGAGAACCCATCGGTTCTCTAAATCGTTTCTTTGTCGCACCGCTAGAGTGTGGAACTGTCTTCCGGCGAGTGTATTTCCTGAATCCTTTAACTTGAGTGTCTTCAAGCGTCGTATTAACGGGCTAGACAGCCTAACAACAGTCCGCAAATCTGCTGGCATGGCACTTAACTGAGCGTGGTTTCGCGAGGAGAGGTGATTTTGGCTCTGTCGACTGCACCATTGGTCTCTCGGCACAGCCACCCCACTGCTGGTTTACATAAAAAAAAATTATAATTTTTTATGTGTTCATACGTGTTTAAAGCGACTCCACCGTCCCCATTCAAGCTCCACACCACTCGTTCTGGGAAGAAAATGCACCCCTATTCAATCGACCTACCATGGATGGATGCTATAGGTCCAACCGGTTCTATAGGTGATTTATTCTCAGAACCGGAAAAACGTGGAACGCATGCCTGCCCATCTATTCACCTCCAAGTACCTCAGTGGTGTCAGCCTCGGTAGCTCAGTGATACGGTCGGTCGACTGTTGTTAGCAACACTGAGCGCGGTCAGTACTTGGATGGGTGACCGCTCGACCGTTGAAGGCTGACCGTGGTTCGGATTCCACGTTAAACTGTAGGTCCCTTCCCTTCTTACCTTACTAGGTGGTAGGGTTTATCCCGCCCGTGTTGGCACCACCACACTGAATGAAACGTCGGTCGAAACGGTTATATAAATAGTTCGTGTTTTCCGCCCAGTTCAGTGTAGCCGACATGAAATGAAGGGAAGCACTGACGTGGCACCTAGTTCACCCGGTGTTATGGGCTGACATCACGGATGTTGTAGGTGATGTAGCCAACCGTGTCAGCTTTCATAAAAATACATACATACATACATACATATCACACACGCTGAATTCCGACAATCGGGGTAAGCAGAGTAATCGGTGTTGTGCTGCAAGAACTCTGGTAAATTAGAGCACAACACCGAACACCACGTTTCGCAAAGTATTCGAGCAAGAAAAAAAAAACAAACACTTTATCCCCCTTTTGAACCAAATTCTTCCGAATTTCTTCGACAATATGGAAAGCGCTCCGGCGACATATAAGTCCTCTTAACAAATCGGTGTTATCCCACAAGGTTACGTACTAAAGTACGATTCGGAGGTAATCGCAGCCTCCCACCGGAATCCCCTAAATCGTGATCGTGTGTGCCTTATGTGCGATGGTACCTTAAGATCGCTACACACGCAAGTCGTAAATATTGATTTCGCTGTTAGATTTTACGAGCGTGGCGCGTGCGAGTTTATATGAGGTGCGACCTTCAATCGTAAATTAAGGGCCGGAGTTTTAAAATCGTTCTGTTAAGATGTGCTTGTCTTAGCCGTTTTTGGCAAGTAATTCTCGGAATTTTTATGAATACTGACACGGTTGGCTACATCACCTTTTTTTTTATGGAAACTGACACGGTTGGCTACATCGCCTACTAAATTCGTGTGATGTCAGCCCATAACACCTTGTTGAACTAGGGGTCATGTCAGTGCTTCCCTTCAGTCTTGTAGGCTGAACTGAACGGAAAACACGAACAATTAATTACATAGCTGTTTCAACCGACCTTTCATTCAGTGACGTGGTACCAATCTGGGCCGGTTAAACCCCACCTCCTAGTAAGGTGCGGCGGGTGGCCGAGTGGTTTGGGCATCGGCTTCTCATGCGAGAGGTCCGAAGTTCAAATCCTGTTGGCGTGTACTAATGAGTTTTTTTCTGACGAAAAAAATTACGTGCATACCTACACCTGCTGCTGCACCGTTCGGAACCGGTGTAAAACTGTAGGTCCCTTCCCTTGCCCCTTACTAGGTTGTAGACGCAAATTGTAGCCGACTGCGCAGGTACCACCGTACTGAATGTAAGATGGTCGCATAGCAGCCTCGGTTGTGTTCTCCTCTAGTTGTGTATAGCCAGGCCAGCTATCCACTATTGGACCCTCTGACTAAGCAAGCCATACCGGATTACCTTCATAAAAAAAACATCTGCGTAGAATTTTTCTCTAAAATTTATTTTTTTCATACAAAAGTAAAAAATATCTACATAATTTGTAATTTTTCATACAAAATAAAACATCTAAATAATGCATAACTTGATAATGATTGGGGTTTCTATGAAAATTGCATTTACATTTTCGTCTCGAAATATTATGTTCGAGAATATGTCCACCGTACAAATACATACTGTACTTGTAACCCGTTGAAATTTTCACAGAATATGTGTTATTTATTATGGCCGATATAATAACAAATAATAAAATAAGAAAGGGTCAAAAATTCACGGGCGTCCCCATACAAGAAACTAAAAAGTGTATGCGCGCCATCTACCGAAAACAGTATGAAGCATTTGAACTAATCATGAATTTTAACTTATATGAAGCACTTCATAAAACACGCCATAGATGGCGTGTGTTCTATCTTCACCGTTAGTTTTTGTTGTGATATAGTTTTAGTTTTATTTTTGTTATAGTGTTCTTTTCTACTTTTTTTAATTTAGTTAGTTTAGTATTAAGTATAGCCAGCAATCCAGGGAAATCTCCGGTATGACACCTACCTTCTCGGAGGTGATATTGGCTGGTCGGAGCATGTGCTTTGGCCCCTCCGACTCAGCCACCCATAACGGATTAAATAAAAAAAACTTAAGAAGGGAAGTCGGGCGGTCACTCATCCAAGTACTGACCGCGCCCAGGTGTGCTTATGATCCGACCGACAGTCGACCGACCGCACCACTGAGCTACCGAGGCTGACAAAAGAGGTTTCGCTTGATATAACTTTGGAAACTCTCTGATGTCATTGCCATTCTCATCCTCTTATGAGATGGAGTCTCGCTATATAGGCGCACTAGCTGTTGCCCGCGGCTTCGCTCGCGTGAAATTCGTATTTCAAAGAAGAGTAACTAAGGGCGGGGCCGACGGCCGAACTGGGTTCAGGTAAGTGATAAACCTTCTCCAAGAAAGTAAGTAACTGAGGGGGAGGCCGCAGGCCGAGCTGCGTTCAGGAATAAACCTTTTCGAAGAAAGTAAGTAACAAAGGGCGAGGCCGAAGGCCGAGCTGCGTTCGGGAAGACCATAAACCGCCTCGAAGAATGTAAGTAACTGAGGGCGAGGCCGAAGGCCGAGCTGCGTTCAGGACGACCATAAACCTTCTCGAAGAAAGTAAGTAACTGAGGGCGAGGCCGAAGGCCGAGCTGCGTTCAGGAAGACGACAAACCATCTCTAAGAAAGTATGTAATTATGGGCGAGGCCGAAGGCCGAGCTGCGTTCGGGAAGACCATAAACCGTCTCGAAGAAAGTAAGTAACTGAGGGCGAGGCCGAAGGCCGAGCTGCGTTCAAGAAGACGATAAACCTTTTCGAAGAAAATAAGTAACAAAGGGCGAGGCCGAAGGCCGAGCTGCGTTCGGGAAGACCATAAACCTTCTCGAAGAAAGTAAGTAACTGAGGGCGAGGCCGAAGGCCGAGCTTCGTTCAAGAAAAAGATAAACCTTTTCGAAGAAAATAAGTAACAAAGGGCGAGGCCGAAGGCCGAGCTGCGTTCGGGAAGACCATAAACCTTCTCGAAGATAGTAAGTAACTGAGGGCGAGGCCGAAGGCCGAGCTGCGTTCAGGAAGACCATAAACCTTCTCGAAGATAGTAAGTAACTGAGGGGGAGGCCGAAGGCCAAGCTGCCTTCGGGAAGACCATAAACCGTCTCGAAGAAAGTTAGTAACTGAGGGCGAGGCCGAAGCCCGAGCTGCGTTCAAGAAGAGGATTAACTTTTTCGAAAAAAATAAGTAACAAAGGGCGAGGCCGAAGGCCGAGCTGCGTTCAAGAAAAGGATAAACCTTTTCGAAGAAAATAAGTAACAAAGGGCGAGGCCGAAGGCCGAGCTGCGTTCGGGAAGACCATAAACCTTCTCGAAAATAGTAAGTAACGGCCGAAGGCCGAGCTGCGTTCGGGAAGACCATAAACCTTCTCGAAGATAGTAAGTAACTGAGGGCGAGGCCGAAGGCCGAGCTGCGTTCAAGTAAAGGATAAACCTTTTCGAAGAAAATAAGTAACAAAGGGCGAGGGGCCGAAGGCCGAGCTGCGTTCGGGAAGACCATAAACCTTCTCGAAGATAGTAACTGAGGGCGAGGCCGAAGGCCGAGCTGCGTTCAGGGAGACCATAAACCTTCTCGAAGATAGTAAGTAACTGAGGGGGAGGCCGAAGGCCGAGTTGCGTTCAAGAAGAGGATTAACTTTTTCGAAGAAAATAAGTAACAAAGGGCGAGGCCGAAGGCCGAGCTGCGTTCAAGAAAAGGATAAACCTTTTCGAAGAAAATAAGTAACAAAGAGTGAGGCCGAAGGCCGAGCTGCGTTCGGGAAGACCATAAACCTTCTCGAAGATAGTAAGTAACTGAGGGGGAGGCCGAAGGCCGAGCTGCGTTCAAGAAGAGGATTAGCTTTTTCGAAGAAAATAAGTAACAAAGGGCGAGGCCGAAGGCCGAGCTGCGTTCAAGAAAAGGATAAACCTTTTCGAAGAAAATAAGTACCAAAGAGTGAGGCCGAAGGCCGAGCTGCGTTCGGGAAGACCATAAACCTTTTCGAAGATAGTAAGTAACTGAGGGCGAGGCCGAAGGCCGAGCTGCGTTCGGGAAGACCATAAACCTTTCAGAAGAAAGTAAGTAACTGAGGGCGAGGCCGAAGGCTGAGCTGCGTTCGGGAAAACGACAAACCATCTCTAAGAAAGTATGTAATTAAGAGCGAGGCCGAAGGCCTAGCTGCGTTCAGGAAAAAGATAAACCATCTCTAAGAAAGTAAGTAATTAAGGGCGAGGCCGAAGGCCGAGCTGCGTTCAGGAAGAGGATAAACATTTTTAAAGAAAGTAAGTAGCAAAGGGTGAGGCCGAAGGCCAAGCTGCGTTCGGGAAGACCATAAACCTTCTCGAAGAAAGTAAGTATTTAAGGGCGAGGCCGAAAGCCGAGCTGCGTTCAGGAAGACGATATACCATCTCTAAGAAAGTAAGTAATTAAGGGCGAGGCCGAAGGCCAACCTGCGTTCAGGAAGAGGATAAACATTTTCAAAGACAGTAAGTAACTATAGGCGAGGCCGAAGGCCGAGCTGCGTTCCAGAATATGATAAACCTTTTCGAAGAAAGTAATATTTAAGTATAGTAAACTAATTAAGAACCTCTTTGTATACTACATTTCTGGTACGGCTCTCATCTGCGAATATCACCAGATTGCTTGCGGAACTGACTCTCGAATAGGCCACATAAAACTGTCCGTGAGAAAAGCAGGCCTCTTTTAAGTTCATTCCGGCCAACATTTCGCCCCCCATTTCCCCCCCTTAAAATGTGAAAATCCAAAAACCCTGAAACACGTCATTATTTATTTATGATGAATAGCTATAATTATGATTTTCAAGTTCCTACCTTTAAGAAAACGGATACTCCCTTACAACATTTCGCCCCCCATTTCCCCCCTTAAAATGTGAAAATCCAAAAACCCTGAAACACGTCATTAATTATTTATAATGAATAGCTATAATTATGATTTTCAAGTTCCTACCTTTAAAAAAACAGATACTCCCTTACGACATTTCGCCCCCCATTTCGCCCCCTTAAAATGTAAAAATTCAAAAACCCTGAAACACGTCATCATTTATTGATGATGAATAGCCATAATTATAATTTTCAAGTTCCCACCTTTAAAAAAACCGATACTCCCTTACAACATTTCGCCCCCCATTTCCCCCCTTAAAATGTGAAAATCCAAAAACCCTGAAACATATCATTAATTATTTATGATGAATAGCTATAATTATGATTTTCAAGTTCCTACCTTTAAAAAAACAGATACTCCCTTACGACATTTCGCCCCCTTAAAATGTAAAAATCCAAAAACCCTGAAACACGTCATTATTTATTTATGATGAATAGCCATAATTATGATTTTCAAGTTCCTACCTTTAAAACAACCGATACTCTTTTACAACATTTCGCCCCCCATTTCCCCCCCTTAAAATGTAAAAATCCAAAACCCTGAAACACGTCATCATTTATTTATGATGAGTAGCTATAATTATGATTTTCAAGTTCCTACCTTTAAAAAAACCGATACTCCCTTACAACATTTCGACCCCTTAAAATTTAATAATCCAAAAACCCTGAAACACGCCATTATTTATTTATGATGAACAGCTATAATTATGATGTTCAAGTTTCTACCTTTAAAAAAACCGATTCTCCCTTACAATATTTCGCCCCCCATTTCCCCCCCTTAAAATGTGAAAATCCAAAAACCCTGAAACACGTCATTATTTATTTATGATGAGTAGCTATAATTATGATTTTCAAGTTCCTACCTTTAAAAAAACTGATACTCCCTTACAACATTTAGCCCCCCATTTCCCCCCCTTAAATTGTGAAAATCCAAAAACCCTGAAACACGTCATTATTTATTTATGATGAATAGCTATAATTATAATTTTCAAGTTCCCACCTTTAAAAAAACCGATACTCCCTTACAACATTTCGCCCCCCATTTCCCCCCTTAAAATGTGAAAATCCAAAAACCCTGAAACATATCATTAATTATTTATGATGAATAGCTATAATTATGATTTTCAAGTTCCTACCTTTAAAAAAACAGATACTCCCTTACGACATTTCGCCCCCTTAAAATGTAAAAATCCAAAAACCCTGAAACACGTCATTATTTATTTATGATGAATAGCTATAATTATGATTTTCAAGTTCCTACCTTTAAAAAAACCGATACTCCCATACAAACTGTCACCCCCCATTTCCCCCCTTTAAACTTGAAATTTCCAAAAATCCTTTCTTAGCGGATGCTTACGTTATAAAATAAACCTATTTTCCAAATTTCAGCTTTCTAGACTTAGTAGTTTTCGCTGTGCGTTGATAGATCAGTCAGTCAGGACAAACAATTTTATAAGTATAGATTTCACAGTTATGTCGTAATGTGATGCGGAGTATAATCTTTATTATTTACTAAGAGCCTTAGTTATGACCACGGAGAAAATAGATATAGAGGAGTCGTTGCTGCTCTAATTTCGAGCAACAAATGTACCACCGGTGCGAGGAGTAGCGGAGGGAGGCAAGAGTTCGTGATACACCAATCAAGCACCATTTAAACCCATGTGCGTTGGGTCGCGACGACCGCACGCACACATACACACATACAACCTCTCATACACTAACCTAACACAAAACTCACTCACACACATGAACATCTTAGTGTACAACACAACACGTCCCCGCACACACACACACATGCTACACTAATACAGTCCTAGATCTTATTCTAATAAATAAAGCGAAACTACGGGCGGCGCGGTGTAATGTACGTCAATATAATATAAATATCCTTATAACTCTAGAACCCTTCGTCAATTTACTTACGGTTTTCACTGTTACACTCTGTCACTTCTCAAGATGGTTTTAGTCTATAAACCATAAAGCTACGTTATCCGCGGCCTGAACTGTGAGTAAAAAGTCACGCTAAGTGAAGCTGCGGGCAAAAGGTAGTATTTTTAGTATGTTTGATATTTTATGTTTTTATTTTTTATATACATATTGTTATTTTTATTTATTATATAATTTTTTTTATATAATATGTACTTATTTATATATAGTAAGAAGTTGTTTATGACTGAATAGTTTATTTGCTCATTTGAAGTTTTTTAAATTTACGGAAATAGCTATTAAGTCTCGTAATAAAATAAAATAAAATTCACGCGACTCGTGCAATGCCAATCCCACTTCTTTGACGAATGCCCCCAGTTGGTGCACGACATCACCTCTACTTATTTTCTCCGTGGTCATGACACATTCATAATGTATTACGCCTAGGACGTGCTATATTTTCCCGTCAAAAACGTTGTCGGGGCCAGCACTCTAAAAAGGGTTTTATGAATTTGAGCTAACACATGCACGCGTTTTCGGATCAGTGACCTCAAAGTAAGCCTCTTAGTGCTAAACGGCCTGACCCCTTTTAACAGGAGCTTAGGGGACCGGGTGTCCATGATCGAGGACTTTTGCAATTTCCCCCACTGATCTAAAGTACCTAGAATAGCTTTTCTCATACGTGACTACCGAAAAAGCATGTCACCGACCAAATCAGCTTAGAAGCTGAGTTCACAATGACTGATGCGTGTGTTGTATGGCTCACCTTATCGTTTTATGTTCGCAAATTAGCGAGTGAAGAGCGTTAGAGCATTCGCAGCATGATATGGCTATTAATGCGACCCAATGAATGTATTCGTAAAGTATTAGAGTATTTTATGTAGTATTCGTTAGTAGTTTATCATATTATACATCCCAAAGGTTAGTTAGAATAGAATGCCTCGCGGCATAAGCTCGTATGTTGTACCTAATTTTTATAAATTGGTGTTCAATAAAGAATGTATACATACATATTGTTTTATTGCTTAATACATTGCTACAAACTATTCTTGTTCGCCTGCATAAATTTCTCCCACATCCCAAAGTTAGTTTGAATAGAATGCCTCACTGAATTAAGCTCACATTTAAGCTCTAATTTGTATAAATTGGTGTTCAATAAAGAAATATTTACACACACATATTCGTGATGACAATCGTATGTGAAGGCACGTACACTTGCTTGACAGGTAACACGTTTCATCGCATTTTGCCTCTTCCATATTATATTTTATCGTATCCGCCAAGGCTCCTGGCCTGGCACGCGCAGTCATAAAACTGGGAAGCGGCAATGCTAATGTCGCGCGCTCGCTCGCACTTACGGGCCTTATGGGAGGACGTAGTGTGGCGCTACTGTCGATTATCTACCGATTATTGAAATAAAAGTTCGTTTTTTTTTTTATATTTTTAAAGGAAATATTTTTTAGTTATATAAAACCTAAGTGTTTGCTTTAATATATTAAATATGCCCAATTAATATTTCGCATTTTGTGTTTTCCTGAATTCTATAATACATACACTAAATTAATTATAATTCGGTGGTTTCCTCGTCTCATGAGTTTCTGCACAGTTCTGCCTGAGTATGTATCCATTTAACGTTTGGTGTTATTTATTATTATTATTTATGATGTATAGCTTAAGCTGATTGACTTTGTACATTGAGTTCTATGATTCTCTAATTTTATTGTTAATTGTGTTTAGGGTTCGTTTTGAAGAATCTTTACTATCTCAAAGAACGTGTAGGTATACATTCGGTTGCAGAGATTATTATAAGTTGGTTACAAATCAGAATGTTACAAATTAAAATTTTAAACTAAACAAATAGTGAAGCTATGTAAATAGTTGAAACGGTTGAAACAGCTATGTAAATAGTTTGTGTTTTCCGACCAGTTCAGAGTAGCCTGAACGATCAAAGGGGGAAGCACTGACATGGCACCTAGTACACCCCGTGTTATGGGCTGACATCACGGATGTTGTAGGTGATGTAGCCAACCGTGTCAGTTTCCATAAAAAAAAAAAGCTAATTAATGATAAAAAAATTCTGTAAACAGACGGACAGACCAGCAGACAGACACACAGAATTTAAAACTTAGTAGCTAACTAGGTACCGTAAAACGGGGTGAACAGAAACCACTTTGGACTTTTGAACCTGAATATCTTCCTAGTTTGTTGAGTAAAGCCTTTGAAAAATACCTCACAAGTCGAGTCTTTATTCGTAGAATGTGTTTCTAGTCATCCCATTGCAGCATTTGCATTATTGTTCCTAAAAAAAAATTATTTCCGTCATGTTTCTTGTTACCCGAAAATGGGGTGAATAGAAACGTCATATGGGTTGAATGGAAACATTGCATACATTGAATATTGATATATATATATTTTTTATTAAAACAATAGAGCTATTGCTTTAAGGTTTTTTATTTTATAAAAAAGATTAAGTAAGATATCAAAATACACAAACAAAATAGGTTTGCAGCATTTCACGCGATACCTCCGCCCGAGCTCTCTTGATATTTTGTGCGTATCGCTCCGATATTTTCTGCTTATGGCGTTTCAGGAAACTGATGGAGAAGTCTCTTCCGGGAAGATTATTTTTAAACTTCGGGCAATTTACTCCTTTTTTGTCCAAATAGTGTTTTACTATTAGACGAACGTCGAATTCATCCATTGGGTAGCCCCATTCAGAACATATGTTGAGATTATCTATGACATGTTCTTCTATCTCTTCTGCGAGAACCGTTTGCCCTCCCTTTTTTTTTCAGGACTCGCGTCGCATGTCTGTACAGAACAGAGTAGTGAATGTTATGTTTTTCAGCAGCACACCGATATGAAAAACCATTATCCTTTATGTCTTTCAGAGCCGCTTCTATGTCTTCTTTCTTGTGCGACAATTGCCGTTTTCCGCGTGGGTCGGGTTTGTACTTTCTAGGCATACTGAAGGCCAAGAAAGACAGGTTACATACTGAAAAAAAAACAAACAAAATATCCTGTTTTATACACCCTTAATATCGTTTCTTTTCACCCTATCACTCGTTTCTAATCACCCCATCACTTGTTTCTAGACACCCCAATAACTTGTTTCTATTCACCCCATATAACCTCAAAATGGCATCGTCTCACCAAAAGCAAAATATCTTCAAAAATAACTATGCTAGAACTCACCTCAGTTGTTAAGCTCTCCTGCAGACAGTGGCACTAGCGCTTTATATAACTTTCGTGGCACAGGATCATATACAGAAGCCGATACAGAACAAGTTTACTACATATAAAAAAGCCTAGATCGCAACACATGACATTAAATTTTTTTTTATTTAGCTCCGCAATGTTGGTACCGATCATTTTTGGGATACCAGGACGCAAAACATATTTTTCCTTCCTAAGTCCTTGGAGACCCGGCGGAAGCCAGAGGATACGCGCGGCGGGCTATCGGAGACCCGCTTGCGAGTCAACAGTTTTTAGGAAGGTAAGTATAAAACTTTTATTCATTGAGGAAGTATTTTTTAAACTTAATTTAAACGCATTATCTGATTCTACGATTATCTGATCCCAGGGTTACGTATTAAAACCAGAAACTCTATAAATCTCACCACAATGTCTGTCTATCCGTCCGTCCGTCTGTCTTAGAGAGTGCTTAGCTTATCTTAACTTATCACTTAGCGGAATTATAATTTAATTTTCCCGTCTAACTTTTTAGATGTCTGTTTATGTAATCTGCTGTATGTGTTGACGGCGCCTGACACCACAACTGATAAAGACAAACATTGTTTCCATCAGATAATTATTTATCTTCACTTCCATCCAATAGATTGCTACGAAACCCTCGGTCTGCGAGTAATATTCGCACTTGGCCGATTTTTTTGTTTTTACCCGACTACGGCGAAGCCAAAATTAGGGTTAGGATTTTGGCAGTGTTTGTAAGTATGCATGTCAATATGTGTGTTCGTTTGCTTCCCCACAGAGCTTAACTTAACCGATTTCAACATATGAGGCATTATAGTCCACGTGTCTTAATGCTAGCTTTAAAGCGTGACTCCATCTCATAAGAGGATGAGAATGGTAATGACATCAGAAAGTTTCCAAACTTATATCAAGCGAAACATCTTTTGTCAGTCTCGGTAGCTCAGTGGTGCGGTCGGTTGACTGTCGGCCGGATCCTAAGCACACCTGGGCGCGGTCAGTGGATGGATGGGTGACCGCTCGACCGTTGGAGGCTGATCGCGGTTCATTTAGTGCGGAAAACTCCGCACTAAATGAAAGGTTGATTGAAACGGCTATGTAAATAGTTCGTGTTTTCTGTCCAGTTCAGTATAGCCGGCACGACCGAAGGGAAGCACTGACATGGCACCTAGTTCATCAAGGTGTTATTGGCTGACATCACGGATGTAGTAGGTGATGTAGCCACGCGTGCAAGTGTCCAAAAAAAATTGTGTTTTCAAAAATGTATACGTAGGTATTGGATTAGAACTAAAAGGTATTCAAAAAACAAAAATAAAAATGTTATAAAACCCAACTATAATAATCAAAAGAAATGACAAGTAAATTTAATCGAAAATGCTGTAGTCGGGCGTTTAGAAGAATTCAAACGGACAGGAACGCCGACTTTGTGGTCGGGTTTCATAAAATGTGTTCTTTTAATGTTTGTTAGTCTGCATGCAAAATGTGAATCTGGCATTTTATTATTTTTCATATTAAATTAGTGGAATTTCACAATATTTGTTCACATTTACGACAAAATATGAATGCTAATAACGCGTAAAATTTTAACGCAATAATTTGGTAGCCGGAAATTTTTAATTTCATTACACCGTTTACATAATAATCGCTTCCTGAAATAGCCACTAGGTTGCTGAAAAACAATTTCCGAATTTTTCGACATTCTTAAGTAAATCGCCGAAAAAAAAACACCTCAAGTTTTCTTTTCCTACATTTTCCTATCTCTTGAATTTTTCTGTCGCCGAGGGATTTGAGTCGCCGAGCGGTCCAAACAAAACAGAAAAAGTGGCCAAGTATGAACTATATCTTTGCAAAGCTAGTTTTATATATCGGCGTAGATTGACGGTCAGTCAGTTAGCGTGTAAGCGTCCACTGCTGGACATACGCCTCTCCAATTTTCCTCCAGTCCTCCCGGCCTTCAGCGATATGGAACCACTGCTTTCCGCCGACGTACTTGATGTCGTCGTCCCACCTTGCGGGTGGTCTTCCCAAACTCCGTTTTCCTGTCCACGACTGCCAGTGTAGGACACGGTTACTCCAACGGTCGTCGTTTCTTCGGCTGACGTGCCCAGCCTTCTGCCACTTGAGCTTAGCCACCCGGTATCCAATATCGACTACTTTGGTGCGTCGGCGGATTGCCTCGTTACGCACCATATCACTTAGCGATATTCCCAGCATGGCTCGCTCCATTGCTCGCTGAGCAACTTTCACCTTTGGACAACAGCGACCGTGAGGTAGATTAACGGTGCGTTTTATTAATATTTTTATACTATCCAGTATGCGTGGCTGAGTGTGAGATATTCTATCGGAAACCTCATTGGGCCGTCGTCTGATGGATTCGAACTATGGACCTTGATATCAAGATCCCAATCCAAAACAAGTCAGATCGACAGACAAGGTGTCTTCAAACGTAGTATTAACAGGCTAGACAGCCTAGCAACAGTCTGAAAATCTTCTGATATGGCTCCTAACTGAGCATGATCTCGCGAGAAGAGGTTATTTAGGCTCCGTCCACTGCACCATTGGTCTCTCGGCACAGCCACAACTGTTGGTTTACATAAAAATCTGTTAAGTGCGAGTTTTACTCGCGCATGGAGGTTTCCGTATCTATCCGCTATCAATAACCGCTCAATCGGAGAGAAGCCTCAATGAGGTCGATCGCAATTAACGGTGGGGAAATGACAGCACCTCACATTGCAATGTATAAAAGCCTCTATTATTCAATAGTGTACCTAATCTATTTTATTGTACGTTTCTTGTTTGGGAGCACCCCTTAATTTTTAACATTTTCTTATTTTTCTTATTTGTTGTTATATCCGCTATAGTAACACATTTTCTGTGAAAATTTCAACGGGCTACCTATTACGGTTCAAGAGATACAGCCCTCGGACAGACGGACGGACGGACGACGGAGGCTTAGTAATAGTTTTACGTATGGGATACGGAAACCTAAAAAGACGAGACATTTGATAAGACAGACAGACAGACGGACACACGAACAGACCATAAATCAGAGAAATAATAGCGAATTATTTTTCCTGATCTGTGGGTGCGACTCACCGACAGACAGACAGATGAACAGACAGACAGGCCGACATAGACCGTAATGAGATTACAGTTCCTAGTTAACAGCGCATCGAAACACAGTGGTTGTTATTGCTTCAATCTGTGTGAAGTGCTTCGTAATAAAACTAGCGTCCATCTCAATTCGGCATCAATAAAATTGATCAGAAAAGTCAATGCCCATATATCAGAGGATCTATTCGATCCCCAGTGAGGAATGGTCGGTGTATTGTCAGCCTCGGTAGCTCAGTGGTGCGATCAGTCGACTGTTGTTAAACAAACCTGAGCGCGGTCAGTACTTGGATGGGTGACCGCTCGACCGTTGGAGGCTGACCGTGGTTCCACGTAAAACTGTAAGTCCTATCCCTTCTTACCTTGCTAGGTGGTAGGGTTTATCCCGCCCGGGTTGATACCACCGAACTGAATGAAACATCGGTCGAAAGGGCTATGTAAATAGTTCGTGTTTTCCGTCCAGTTCAGTGTAGCCGACATGAAATGAAGCGAAGCACTGACATGGCACCTTGTTCACCCGGTGTTGTGGGCTGACATCACGGATGTTGTAGGTGATGTAACCAACTGTGTCAGTTTCCATAAAAAAAGTGCTCTGTAAATAAAACTAGCGTCCATCTGAATTCGGCATCAATAAAATTGATCAGAAAAGTCAATGCCACAGAGCATCAAATACCTACCGCCCGCGCCCCCTACTAGAGGCGCCCTAAGCGATGATATTTGAAACCCAATAACCGTACGCTGAGCTGCTAGCGCTTCGTATGTGTGTGTGTGTGCTAGTATCGACACTACACACAAAGAGGAGCAAGTTAGGCACACGCACAAAACAAATACACACGCACAACACACATATGTAAGTCATAGGCCACGCCCACAGGCTTCAACGGCGTTGTAGAAAAATCGCGCTCACGGCGCCTCTAGTAAGGGCGGGCGCGCGCATTTGATGCTCTGTGGTCAATGCCCATATATCAGAGGATCTATTCGAGCCCCAGTGAGGAATGTCCGGTGTAGGTACGTTTAATTGGACTCGTGCATGATGTATACCAGAGTTGGTGTGATTGTACTCGTATTTCGACATTTGTCTTTTTGGTGGAAAATTTTGAAATTTTAATTGCATTTCCGCATTGTTCGATAGAATGCAATTCGAAGTGCATTCAGATGAACGATAGGGCTAGAAACAATTAAAGTGGAAACACTGCAACGCGGGTGGAAAGGAGGGGGAGGGAGGGGGGAGCGAGAGAGGGAGGGAGGGGGGAGGGAGAGAGAAAGAATAGAAGAGAAGCGATCATTTATTATCATATTTGCTAGTTTCAAAATATAGTTTAAAAAGACTAAGAACCGTGCGACTAGTGGGTGACCTCGAAGTGTCCCGCGATCTAGAACCACTGCAACTCCAGGGATGTCGGCTCCCTAAGTGTGTTCTATCGCTTATTCCATAGGGAGTACTCGGAGGAACTGTTTAACGCGATCCCGCCGTCCCCTTTCCACCTCCACGCGCACTGGGCAGGGATTGCATCCCTACACGCTGGACTTACCGCGGATGCGTACCAATCGGTTCTGCAAATTTTTCTCCTCAGAACCGGTAAACTCTGGAAATTTGTCTGGAACGATCTATTTGCCCATATATTTCCCCCCAAGTACAGTGTCGAGTCCTTCAAGAGGGGCGTTAATGGGCACCTGTGAGACCGGCATGGCATTCGCAACCCCCGCATACGACCGAATGTCCATGGGCGTCGTTAGACTCCTTATGGGTGACTCGGCGCCATGTCGCGCTTTTAATTAAAAAAAACGCAGCGGCCGTCTGAGACGAACAAAAACAATCACTTCGGTGGCGTGGACTGGGACACTGTTTTTCCTAAGACTCGACAGGCACTGTTCAATTACACTACACCAAAAAGTATTCGCCTGGTCACATTCAAAAGTGAAAATACCTACCACCGTTCGTTGGACCGCTAAGTAAATTCCGGCGCAGCTCTGAGATTTTATATTTTATTTACTTAGCGGTCCCCCGACTCCTTTAAGTAAGTAAACGGAAATTATTTTTGACTTTTTTAGAGTCGGGGTTTTTTTTAATTTGTAATTTAACTTTTATTTCAAGCTTTTAAAAAAAACCGCATGCTAATCGGTCCACTTTTTAATTTTTTTTTTTTTTTATTACTTAATTACTCGATTACTTGATTACAAACATAGCTAGGAACCATCCCGATTAAACAAGCTACCTAATAAAAAAACCCGCATCCAAATCGGTCGCAGACACACACACACACACACACGTCAAACTTATAACACCCCTCCGTTTTTTTCGTCGGGGGTTAAAAAAGAGCAAGTTGTGAAATACCACGTAAAAACTGGGAGGGAGGGGTTAGTCAAGATACCACGCATGGGCACAGGGGGGAAGTTAGGGCCTCTAAAAGAGGTATGTTACGTATTATGGGTATGTTCCCTTAACCTCCAACCTGTTCGATCATTTAGCTGTCAATAATTTCGCGTAGTAAAAATTAATTATTTAATACATAATATTCTGTTATAACCCCGGTCGCTAGGACCTTGATTTTGTCCAGTATCTTCAGGTCCACCTTTATCGACGCTTTATAAAGGTCATCTAGAATTTTCAAAAAACAATCATACAATCTCGCTAAAATTATAGCTAGAAATTTGAGCAAAGCTTGATGAATAAAACTATTATACGAATAATATTTATTAACATGAAAGCTATTACAAAGTCGGTAATCCTTTCTCTCCGTTTTCGCATTTGGTCCACGCAGCCTTGTGACTCAAAAGAAAATTAATTCGACTTCGTGTAACTGAAATCAAAATGAATTCTATTAAATTTATCTTATTATCTCAAACCTTGAAGTTTCACTCCTGGGGTTACGGAACCTTTACAAAATTCAATACAACTTTTGCCGAGGAATCTGAACACTTCGGCCTCTTTTATTCTGAGCTTAAACATTTTCTATAGGGCTAAAATAATTTATCTTACATCTAATTTTGAAGTTCTAATATTCTAAATCAATGTTCCTTGTACAAGCAGACTAAAGGGGCCTCGCAGAAGCCCACGTCGAGATTTATTTCTATTTACGATCCTAAAATATTAAATTATATAAATATATAATTAATAATAATTATTACTAATTATATAATTAATATTTATTTATTATTATTTCTTTTATAGTTTTAGTTTTAGGTAATTTTAATTTAGGTAGTTTTAGTTTATATTTGTAGTTTTTAAAATAAATTGACACAATCATTAACTAATATGTACCTAATTATATAATTTTTTATTTAGAATGAGGTACTTCTTAGATTGACTGTTAAATGAAGTGGGCCTGTAGGGTGGCATACTCGAGTTTAGAGAAACGGAAATGATATCCTATTAAATAAAGCGGAAAATCTGCAACGACTTACCTGTATACATTATTTATTCCTATACTATACTACCTACACATATCTATATTATAAAATCGAAAAACCAGAACGAGATAAACAAAACGAGACAGAGCGGGATGGCGCTCTACGAAACTTTCTTACCACGTTTCTCCCACACGGCGCACCATTTCTTGGGAATTTGTATGTAACTCCATTCCTTGACCTCGGGAATCGCGAAAAACTTGAGAAATTATGATATCGGGTGTGTAATTTTTGTATAATAACCAAAATAAAATCGCAAATTCGAATTTCGAGCCAAAAAATAGAACGAATTAATTGACTATGTCAGTGCTATGTCAAAATATGAAAAAGTCGTCCGATTTGCACTTAGCAAGTACAGTACCAAGTTAAGTTGATGTTGTATACCAATAGTTGTATAAAAATACCTACAATAAAATATGTTGTAATAGTGTGATTGACCGGCAGAGATTCCCTTAGGCAATAAGTCCGCCATTTGTTATATATAATTTATATTAAACAATAAAGCATATTAAATAAAAAAATAATAAATAAATAGTCAGACTATCGATACTAACAGTAAAACAAATAAAACATAAAATGGGGGGAGGGGGAGGGGGGAGGGGTAAAGGATAAATGTATAGGAGGAGAGGGAGAGAGGGAATATAAGAGAAGCGATCGTTTATTGTAATATTTGCGTTTAAATCGGATTTGCTATTAAACCGAGTCTACCGCGAGCGAAGCCGCGGGCAAAAGCTAGTTATATTATATCCTACAGTGTGAAGTTAATATCTAAAAAGAATCGTTTAACCCTGAATGTTTCTGTTCCGTTTTAAGTGGCATATTAAATAAATAAATAAAAAAAATTTATGGACAAATAGAGGTATACATATACATACCTCTATTTAGGTATGTATAGATTATATCTCATAATATGAACTGTAATTCATATGTATTCATTTATAGTATTTGATTAAAAAGTACGTGCTTATATGTAGTATAATATTTTAAATATTTTACATTTACCTTAAAAACCCAAGAATAAAATAAATGTAGGTATGCCAGAAGAAAAATACATTTATACCATAAGAAAAATATCAAACTATTTCAAAAATTTTATCTAAAAAAGTTGTATGTCAATTAAAGCGAATGACCCTTAACGCGAAAATGAAAAATTTTGGTACTATTATTGTTTGTACCACCCCATAATAGGTATACTGAATTCGCCAAATAAAATTAATGTAAAAACTGCAGAATAAAATTACGTAGACACGACACGATAACGCTTTTCCGGATTTTAAAATATCACCGAATAAAGTTTTTCATAAAACCTCAAATTGTTCCTTATCCGGAATAATTCCTTCCTTATCGAACCAGCTAATGTAATTTCAGCGTTATCCTTTAATTGAGTTCTCGAGGAAGTTGGAAAAACATTTTTTTTCTCCAAAAATTAACTCTCATTTTTTCCAACTCCATCCAGTCATAATGTTAGAGATAAGATTATCTTGAGTATAACATCTGAAAGGTCATATTCTCTTTATTGTATGTCGGGTTCTAAAGGAGTTATCCTGCACATTATATGTGAGGCAATATTTTTAGACTTTAGTCCTTTCTTTATATTTAACCAAATATTTCCTCTGCTCTCACTGATATGTTACAAACGTTTCATTTTATTTTAACGTAGAATGCGTCGTCGTTCGCTTCCTATGAATTGGCTGTAGGGTGGCATACTCGAGATCCGAGAAACATACATTAAGTATAGTTAACCAACATCAATCGATCATTACATAAATTGAAATATGTATGCCCAACTTATTTAATTTATATTAGGAAAGTGGAACTATTGAATTAAATTTGATTTAATTTAATAGATTAATTTTTTCATTAAAAAACTGTAATTAAATTAAAATAGAAACTAAAACTACCTATCAAATTAAAATTACCTAAACTAAAACAAAATAAACAAACTTTAAAAATAATTAGCCACTCGAGAGACTACCACGATCCGGGTTGACCTACCGCCAGAGTCATAGAGCAATTCCCTCAACGGCCTCAGTTTGCTAGATAAAAAATTTCATCCAAAGAGGCCGACGAGGGGAAAGTTCCCATGACACTAGCGGCGTTACCTCGCTGCACCGCCAAGCTGATTCGTTGCAGCAGGTACGCCCGGGCCCGGCAGTCACCCGAGGATCTGCAGAGTCGTGATCCTAAATCGTGCACAAGAATTTTGCCCTCCTCACAGATGGGACCCATGGTCTCTATAGCGAAAGGGATAAAAATATAATTTTGAATGTTTGTCAATGTCTGATATTTGGAGTGCTTGGTGCGGGCGGCCGTCTCAGCAGCAGAGCCGGCCTATATTATAATGATCGAATTTGAATTTTATTATTTAATGTTGAACTGAACATTGAATTTAGTGTAAATGTTGACGATTTCTATAGCACGATGGATTTGGAGTGATATTTGGAGTGCTTGGTGCGGGCGGCCGTCTCAGCAGCAGAGCCGGCCTATATTATAATGATCGAATTTGAATTTTATTATTTAATGTTGAACTGAACATTGAATTTAGTGTAAATGTTGACGATTTCTATAGCACGATGGATTTGGAGTGATATTTGGAGTGCTTGGTGCGGGCGGCCGTCTCAGCAGCAGAGCCGGCCTATATTATAATGATCGAATTTGAATTTTATTATTTAATGTTGAACTGAACATTGAATTTAGTGTAAATGTTGTCGATTTCTATAGCACGATGGATTTGGAGTGATATTTGGAGTGCTTGGTGCGGGCGGCCGTCTCAGCAGCAGAGCCGGCCTATATTATAATGATCGAATTTGAATTTTATTATTTAATGTTGAACTGAACATTGAATTTAGTGTAAATGTTGACGATTTCTATAGCACGATGGATTTGGAGTGATATTTGGAGTGCTTGGTGCGGGCGGCCGTCTCAGCAGCAGAGCCGGCCTATATTATAATGATCGAATTTGAATTTTATTATTTAATGTTGAACTGAACATTGAATTTAGTGTAAATGTTGACGATTTCTATAGCACGATGGATTTGGAGTGATATTTGGAGTGCTTGGTGCGGGCGGCCGTCTCAGCAGCAGAGCCGGCCTATATTATAATGATCGAATTTGAATTTTATTATTTAATGTTGAACTGAACATTGAATTTAGTGTAAATGTTGACGATTTCTATAGCACGATGGATTTGGAGTGATATTTGGCGTGCTTGGTGCGGGCGGCCGTCTCAGCAGCAGAGCCGGCCTATATTATAATGATCGAATTTGAATTTTATTATTTAATGTTGAACTGAACATTGAATTTAGTGTAAATGTTGACGATTTCTATAGCACGATGGATTTGGAGTGATATTTGGAGTGCTTGGTGCGGGCGGCCGTCTCAGCAGCAGAGCCGGCCTATATTATAATGATCGAATTAGAATTTTATTATTTAATGTTGAACTGAACATTGAATTTAGTGTAAATGTTGACGATTTCTATAGCACGATGGATTTGGAGTGATATTTGGAGTGCTTGGTGCGGGCGGCCGTCTCAGCAGCAGAGCCGGCCTATATTATAATGATCGAATTTGAATTTTATTATTTAATGTTGAACTGAACATTGAATTTAGTGTAAATGTTGACGATTTCTATAGCACGATGGATTTGGAGTGATATTTGGAGTGCTTGGTGCGGGCGGCCGTCTCAGCAGCAGAGCCGGCCTATATTATAATGATCGAATTTGAATTTTATTATTTAATGTTGAACTGAACATTGAATTTAGTGTAAATGTTGACGATTTCTATAGCACGATGGATTTTCCACATACAATGATCGCTGAAATGAAAATACATTTGACATTGACTTTGTTAAATTATCGCACAATATGCCGCCGAAAGTCGCGGCGGCGGGATGACATTTTCGTTTGTTTTAGCCGCTATCATGAGCGTCTCGTATCGACGTAATCTGCGTTAAATGTACGATGGCGTTAATGACAGGACTCCGTCTAATTTTTAAATTCTTAATTATAATCCATGATCCTAATCCATGTCTAATCCACAGCGTTGGGCCATAACAAGTGTCTGCTATGCCAAAATTTCAAGTCTCTAGCTTGTGCTAAAAAAGTTGTTATTATGATTAGTGTGAATTTTCTTTGATGGGAGCTCGCTAAAAACCAATTAAACTGTATTCAGGTGAAAATTATAAAAAACAATTACAATCATTATTTACCCAGTCGATCCAGCGTCGAGCCGTGCGACTAGTGGATGACCCCGACGTGTCCCGCGATCTAGAACCGCTGCAACTTCGTAGGGATGTCGGCGCCCTAAGCGTGTTCTATCGCTTATTCCACGGGGAGTGCTCGGAGGAGCTGTTTAACGCGATTCCGGCGTCCCCTTTCCACCTCCGTACAACGCGCACTGGGCAGGGATTGCATCCCTATACGTTGGACTTACCGCGGATGCGTACAAATCGGTTCTGCAGATCCTTTCTCCACAGAACCGGCAAACTCTGGAACGCTCTACTTGCCCACATATTTCCCCCCAAGTATAGTCTCGGGTCTTTCAAGAGAGGCGTGAATGAGCACCTGTCAGGCCGGCATGGCATTCGCAGCCCCCGCCTGCGCCCGAATGTCCATGTGCGTCGCTAGACACCTTATGGGTGACTCGGCGCCAGATGTCGCGCTTAGTATAAAAAAAAAAAAAAATACATAAAATTTACCCAGTGTAATGGAAATTGCCGCAAAATTTAATGTGGTATGTTTAATTGCTTTTTTTTCTATGGCGCAAAGTTTTTTTTTCGAAAACACGTGTATTTGTCCTCTTATGATAATGTATAGGTTTCATAAAATATTATCATATAGCCTCGAGTGATACATGCATTTCATCTTAGGGCACCTTAAGATAAAATATTATATTATATTCATCGTCTGTGGTGGACTTAAGAGTTCCGTTTATTTTTTTCAATGTTGGCACGGAGCGCTAAAATGCCCCTGAATACCGATTACAGCATCTGAAATTCCATTTCCTTGTTAGTTACCGATGCGGGCGTTGCTACGAGGGAGAGGCGGATACAGGCAAGCTCCCTTTAAAGTTTACATTTAATATTCAGCCGGTCGTTGTAGCGACCGGTTACAATGGAACACGGCTGCTCGCAGACGTGGTCAGAAACTTTCTCGTTATAAAAATCGGAATAGATTGTGCCAAAGAACCAAACATTTTAAAAACCGACTGCGAATAATAACGAAACTAACAAGGCCAGAGGAGTAGATAATTTTGTAGTCGATCTCACTGTCTATTCAAATTCTTCTACAATGTCGACTACAGCATTTTCAACTTATATCTCCCTGTTTCCTTCGTTTTTATTCGCAGTCGAGTATTTACTTCTTAACCTAATGTAGCTTTTTCGAACGAAAGTCGAACAAACACGGTCTCACCATCCTTTTCTCGATCGTATTTTCAAGCTCTAACTAAACAATGATATCCCACTCAAAGAGGTTTGAAGAAAATCATTTTTTTTATTTGACAGTATGACGCAAAACGTGCGCTATTTTGCATTTTTCTTTTGTCATAATATTATACTTTTCCCATACACATTGTACACCTAATTTTATCCCCTCGGATCATTGTTTTTTTTTTATAAATATTTTCATTTGAAATATGAAAAGCTGAAGTTATTTAAATAAGTAAATTGAAGTAAGCGCCGTCATTGAGCCACCTCACTTGCTGTCCTTTTCATACACGCACGCGTGCTCCTTCACTATCTCCCTGTCTGTCTAACAGCGGAGAAGGGGAAAATTCACGGTCATACAAGGTCTTTTTACGGCGCCTTAATTTCTCGAAAATACGGCGAACGGTACCGACCAGAATCCATCACACTGCTATCGTGGCTCCCCACCTCAACCGTCCTCGTATGCGGCAAGCCCAAAGTTTCCCCCCGTCAACCGAGAGCGGACGTCGTTCCCGCGCAAGCTTGTAATCGGAACTGTCTCTGGCGGATCAACTCTTCCTTCGGCTATCTTGTGACCAATCGTGATCGGAATAAATTAGTCGGTCTCTGACTTAATCCCTTATCGATGGCGGCATTCGCGGAGATTCGTCGAGATGAACTGGGGTTAAACTGACGATCATCCGCCAGCACGCTTGCAGTCGAGGAAAATTAATAGGGATATCTTGTTTATCGTAATAACTCGTGACGCCATTTCAGAACTGTGTAAGCGGAGAGATACCTAGCTTATCATTTTTAAAATTTAAAATTAGAGACATTAAATAACGCCGCCCCTATGTATTATCTTCTTTATATATATAATTCTTCTATACGTGTGTTTGTCACCTAACTCCACCTAAACGGCTGGACCGATTTGGATGAAATTTTGTGTGTATATTTGAGTCAGTCCCTGGATGGTTTGAAAATACAATTGGACCCGGTAGATGGCGCGATAAGTTCACGCGGACGAAGTCGCGGGCAAAGCTAGTGTAAGCATATACATATTATTCTATATTGAACAAAAATTTATACAAATTAGGCACAACAGGCGAGCTTAATGCCACGAGATATTATATTCTAACTAACCTTTGGAATATGGGAGAAGTATATAATATATGGAAGTGACTATAAGGTCGCATGCTGGAAATTCGACAAATAGAAACGAAGTATAAAATTATAAGATATTTTGTGTTTATTTTAGTGATGTATTGCCTTATTGATTCTCTTCATCCACCACTTTGTAATTTTCGGCATCACAGTGCCGGTTTCTTATACTGCTCCCGCCTAGGGGCCCCCTAGGAGAGGGAGCATATTGGTAATCTTTTTAAGTGAATCTGTGTGGGAGCCTAATTTATTCATATTTTATAGGTATTTTTTTATTTTTTATGGAAACTGACACGATTGGCTACATCACCTACAACGTCCGTGATGTCAGCCCATAACACCGGGTGAACTTGGTGCCACGTCAGTGCTTCCCTTCGGTCGTGCCGGCTACACTGAACTGGACGGAAAACACAAACTATTTACATAGCCGTTTCGACCGACCTTTCATTCAGTGCGGTGGTACCAACCCGAGCGGGTTGAACCCTACCACCTAGTAATATAAGAAAGGAGTCATATCCCTTATAATATAATTTATTCATATTTTATAGGTATTTTTTTATTTTTTTTTTATGGAAACTGACACGGTTGGCTACATCACCTACAACGTCCGTGATGTCAGCCCATAACACCGGGTAAACTAGGTGCCATGTCAGTGCTTCCCCCTTTGATCGTGCCGGCTACACTGAACTGGTCGGAAAACACAAACTATTTACATAGCCGTTTCAACCGACGTTTCATTCAGTGCGGTGGTACCAACCCGGGCGGATTAAACCCTACCACCAAGTAAGATTAGGAGGGATTATTATACCGTGGTGATCAGGTTATTATACCGTGTTTTATAGGTATTGTACCGTGTGGGGCCGGTACTTTAAAAGAATAGCTCCACTACATCTCTCCCCGTGTATGTCGTAAAAGGCGACTAAGGGATATGACTCCCTTCTTATATTACTAGGTGGTAGGGTTTCGCCCGCCCGGGTTGGTACCACCGCACTGAATGAAAGGTCGGTCGAAACGGCTATGTAAATGGCTTGTGTTTTCCGTCCAGTTCAGTGTAGCCGGCACGACCGAAGGGAAGCACTGACGTGGCACCAAGTTCACCCGGTGTTGTGGGCTGACGTCACGGATGTTGTAGGTGATGTAGCCAACCGTGTCAGTTTCAATAATAAGGTATTCTTTTAAGCTTATATTTTTAACCGACTTCCAAAAAAGGAGGAGGTTCTCAATTCGTCTGTATGTTTTTTTTTATTTTTTTTTTTATTTTTTTTTTTATTATTTTTTTGTATGTTTGTAACACGATTTCTCCGTCAATTGAGGGCCGATTTAGAAAATTCTTTTTTTGTTAGTTAGGTCATACTTCCGAGGTGGTCCCATTTCAATTTTATCGAAATTGGTTCAGTGGTTTTCGAAAAATCAGCATAATACTATGGTGTGTGGTTACCTTCAGCAAAACTTGTGATGTGGTCGTTTTCGGCAATTTTCAGTTTGATAAATTAGTATGGTGTGTGGTTACCTTCAGCAAAACATTTGTGATGTGGACTTATTCAGCAATTTGCAGTCTGACACATATGGCGAATAATTCTGTACCACTTCAATCGATTTCGATTATTCGATTTCGATTATTCTTTTTTATGTAATATTACTAAAAAGAATGAAATAAAAACTGTTTTAAAAAATATTAAACCGATTTCCAAAAAACAAAACAAAAAAAACTAAAAAGTATTAAATACCTAATATTTTGAAATTTTCTCTGTCCTGTTGAAATACATGAATCGATATACTAGTGATACATATTCGGACCCTTGTTTCATGAATATTCTAAATTTGAAATTTTTTTATCTTTTCCGACCGGCGTTTAATTTATTATGGTACCTGGCCAGTACCTACTGTACCGAGTACCATCGAGCTGGTTTGATGATGGAGACAGAAGGTGGCCATAGGAACTCCTAAACTACACATGATAAACCCATCGTGTTTGGGCTCGTTGCATTTGTCTTCACGAGAAATTTACTTTAGACCTAAAAGATTCTCAATTCGACGGTATGTTTTCTTTTTTTGGATGTTTGTTACGCGATTACTCCGTCAATTGTGGGCCGATTTTGAAAATTCTTTTTTTTTTTATTTGAAAGGGGATAACCCTGAGGTTTTTGAAGTGAAAACTTCTTTAGCGGCTCTTGGCACTTTTTTAGGTGGGTAAAAATGTATAACTCGCGACATCGCGTCAGCGTCATTTTTAAAATGAAACCTTAAGTCATTGCGTTAAGGGTTAAGTTAGAGTGGCACGGGATCTGCCGGCACTCCCGGAGTGCAACTGTTAAGTAGGGTTCCGTAACACGTTTATGTCTGTCCATTCTACTAAGTTCTGCAAAATGAATGTAGGGTTCCGTAACATATGCATGTCTATCCGTTCTACTAAATTTTACAATTTTCAACCAAGGTCCTCCGACGGTTATTTTATAATAAAAGTAGGCTTCCGTAACACGTTTATGTCTGTCCATTCTACTAAGTTCTGCAACATCACCTACAACGTCTGTGATGTCAGCCCATAACACCAGTGCCATGTCAGTGCTTCCCCCTTTGATCGTGCTGACTACACTGAACTGGTCGGAAAACACAAACTATTTACATAGCCGTTTCGACCGACTTTTAATTCAGTGCGGTGGTACCAACCCGGGAAGGTTAAACCCTACCACCAAGTAAAATTACGAGGGAAGGGACTTACAGTTTTACGAGGAATCCGAACCTTGGTCAGCCTCCAACGGTCAGCGGTCACCCATCTAAGTACTGACCGCACCCAGCGTTGCTTAAAATTCAATAGCGACAGTTGACTGTCTGCACCACTGAGCTATCGAAGCTGACGTGGTCCTATTTTAATTGGGTCAAGATCGGATTGGAAAGCGAGGCGGAATCGCGAGGCCGAAGGCCGAGCGATTCCGCCGAGTACATTAATAGCAAAAAATTACTAAAAAAAACTGTGAAATAAAAAAAAAGTTTTAAAAAACATAAAACCGACTTCCTAAAAAAAGGAAAACTAAAAAACTATTCAAAATAAAAATATAAAAACCGCCTTCAAAAATATATGAAATAAAAACCTAAAAAAAAAAAAACGAACCCTAGAGTTGAAGGCGGTGCTAAAGCAAGCAAAAATTATGCATGAAAGAAAACATGAGTGGATGATAATATCCTTTGTGATTTGTAAAGCAAGCAAAAATGATGCATGAAAGAAAACATGAGTGGATGATAATATCCTTTGTGATTTGTGTAGCCTTTTTAGCACCGCCTTCAACTCTAGGGTTCGTTTTTTTTTTTTTAGGTTTTTATTTCATATATTTTTGAAGGCGGTTTTTATATTTTTATTTTGAATAGTTTTTTAGTTTTCCTTTTTTTAGGAAGTCGGTTTTATGTTTTTTAAAACTTTTTTTAATAGTTTTATTTAAAAATGTCATTAATTGATTTACACGCTTCACTCTCCTAAAGGTTGGCTGGAATAAATCTCTTCAAGGGATAAGTCCGCCTTTGCACCTCATGTACCTGTATTGTCATTTTTCTTGCAAAATCTTTGTGGAGCAATAAATAATTGTCCTACTCTATAGTTATATTACGGCTCAATAGTTACGTTGTCGGCCGCACAGGGCGTAGGCGAGGGTGGTATATTGGAGATTAGAAAAACAGTAATGAGTGATGACGTATGAAAAAAATGGTTTACTTGCGTAGTTACAACTGTTATTAAGCAACGCTGAGCGCGGTCAGTGATTGGATGGGTGACCGCTCGACCGTTGGAGGCTGACCGTGGTTCGGATTCCACGTTAAACTGTAGGTCCCTTCCCTTCTTACCTTACTAGGTGGTAGGGTTTATCCCGGCCGGGTTGGTACCACCGCACTGAACGAAACGTCGGTCGAAACGGCTATGTAAATAGTTCGTGTTTTCCGTCCAGTTTAGTGTAGCCGACATGAAATGAAGGGAAGCACTGACATGGCACCTAGTTCACCCTGTGTTATGGGCTGACATCACGGATGTTGTAGGTGACGTAGCCAACCGTGTCAGGTTCGATAAAAAAAAAAAAAAAAGTTAGTAAGTGGCAGGTGGCCGAGTGGTTTGGGCATCTGCCTCTCATGCGAGAGGTTCGAGGTTCGAATCCGGTCGGCGTGCGCTAATGACTTTTTTCTGACGAAAAAAATTACGTGCATACCTACACCTGCTGCTTCACCGTTCGGAACCGGTGTAAAACTGTAGGTCCCTTCCCTTGCCCCTTACTAGGTGATAGGCTCTAATTGTAACCCACTGGGTTGGTACCACCGTACTGGATTTAAGATGGCCGCATAGCAGCCTCGGTTGTGTTCTCCTCTAGTTCAGTATAGCCAGCAATCCAAAGAGAAGTCTCCGGTATGGCACCTACCTTGTCGGAGGTGATATTGGCTAGTCGGAGCAGGTGCTTTGGCCCCTCCGACTCAGCCACCCATATCGGATTACATTAAAAAAGCCGGCCAAGTGCGAGTCGAACTCGCGCACCGAGGGTTCCGTATTGCCATGTCACGGTCAGCGCCACTCACGCCATCAATGTATTAGTTAAAATGCTGCATACACTTTTTGGTAGATGGCGCTCATACACTTTTTAGTTTCTTGTATGTTGGACGCCCGTGAATTTTTTTACTTTTTCTTATTTTTATTATTATTTGTCGTTATATCGGCCATAATAACACATATTCTGCGAAAATTTCACCGGGCTACCTATTACGGCTCAAGAGATACAGCCCTCGGACAGATGACGTAGGCTTATTAATACGGTCCCGCACGACAGATACGGAACCCTAAAAAAGTTAAATTATGGCATAATATATGTTGTTAATCATTATTGACAAATTCACACAAAGCGATAAAACGTTAAAGGGATTAAGAGCGCCAAGAAACAGTTTGTATTTTCAAAATGATCACCTAGTGCCCGCTATTACCGGTCGGACTTGTAATGTAAATTTCACTTATATTAAGTTGAACCCATCACTCCCGGCTGCTATTAAATTTGCATATTATAATAGTTTAGCTTAATCCAGCCAAGATCCAGTTACCCCACCAAACAGCCGCCTGGGGGGAGATTGAGACTGGAGGGGTGTCTGCTCGGAGGGGTTTATAGTGCTTATAATTTTGTTTATGGGGTTGGTCGTAAATAATCAAAACAGATGTCAAAGTAGTTCTAGACTATGAGTTCTAGAATATGAGTTCTAGAACATGAATTCTAGACTTGTCAGCTTCGATAGATAGAAAATGGCCAGTTACCTATCTGTAGCTATGAGATAATAAACTTTCTTATTTATTTTATAAATAAAAAAATATTTAATTTATTATGAACGATGTATCTAAATAGAAGTATTCTATACTGGTGTTGTATATTTATTGTGCTGAATTACCGCGAAAATCATATTGCAAGTCGTAATGGTACTTCAAAAAGAACATTTTCTTTAATTTATGCTTGGACCCAGCCACTGGGTCGGACCTCGAAAATATATGAAAAGGGGTCCTTACAATAATATTAATTAAGGGGTCCTAGAAAATGGGTCACAACCTTCCGAGATCGTCGGTCGACTGTTGTTGAGCAACTCTGAGCGCGGTCAGTACTTTGATAGGTGACCGCTCGACCATTGGAGACTGACCGTGGTTCGGATTTCAAGTAAAACTGTAGATCCCTTCCCTTCTTACCTTACTAGGTGGTAGGGTTTATCCCGGACGGGTTGGTACCACCGCACTGAGCGAAACGTCGTCGATCGAAACGGCTATGTAAATAGTTCGTGTTTTCCGTCCAGTTTAGTGTAGCCGAGATGAAATAAAGGGAAGCACTGACATGGCACCTAGTTCACCCGGTGTTATGGGCTAACATCACGGATGATGTTGGTGATTGATGAGCCAACCGTGTCAGTTTCCATAAAAAAAAGTTGTATTATTAGTATTGCTGATAAACAATTAAAACTGAAAAAATAGACAAATTGGCTGTCTGTTTTGTATATATACAGAACCGCTAGTCGGTCTTCTTCTTGAATAAATGAAACCACTTTGGACGATCATGAAGACGATGTAATCGAATATCAAAAAATTAGTATTTACGTGTTATAATTTCGGTGTCTAGACTAGACCAAAGGTCTAGACATAAACTGAAAACAATCTTTTGCAAAGCAAACTATGACAAGAGAAAAACAATCGCATTCGAAAACACTCAACGATCACAATATTTTAAAATTTAAAAACAAGAGTCTATGAGCAAAATAATAAAAGCTTGTACTGGCCAACTACCAGTGCAATACATATCTTAAAACGGCCCAAATGTTATTAAATCCCCGGATAAACAAATACAAATAACGAAAAACACCCGGACAAAAGGAGTACCTACCAGGACAGCAGCGTAATGCGCGCCATATTGAAAAAATAACCGGTTTAATCCGGTCGCCCGGGCCCCGCAAAGCGCGCCCGAAAACAATTCAATCTCGCTAGAACGTACAGCTCTACATATTTTCCCGATTGTAGGGCGGAAGAGAGAGGAAATGTAGGAGGTATGACGCAGTTAAAGATTTGAAGGAACATTTTGAGCTAATTACTCCAATCAAAATTTCGTTTACTTCAATGCTCAGTCTCAAGTGCAGTGTCATTTTAGTGCAATGTAGAAAGAATGAATTTTTATTTTTTATATTTTTTCATGGAAACTGACTCGTTTGGCTACATTACCTACAACTTCATGTTGTCAGTCCGCAACACCTTGTTGAACTAGGCTTCCATTTGGTCGCGCGGTCTACACTGAACAGGACGGGAACACGAACTATTTACATAGCCGCTTCGACCGAAATTTCGGTCTGTGTGCGTCGGTACCAACCCGGGCGGGTTAAACCCTGCCACCTAGTAACGTAAGAAGGGAATCATTCAGCACTTTGATGTGAAATCCGAACCCAAGATAACGAACGACAGTCGACCGATCAAGACTTTTTTTTTGTAAAATATGATTTCTTACATTCAGCCTTCCAGTAATCACCTCGGAGAGCGCGCGTGACAGACGGACGGACGGACAGACAGACAGACAGACACCGGACGGATTTCATAAATGTATTGTTTCGTTTCCAGCGTCACTGGCTACGGAACCCTAAATAATATATCCAACCACGTCAGATTTCATAAAAAATATCCAACCTAGTTTCTCAACTAATTCACCTACTATAGAATGTTTACGCTCTCTCTACATTTTCCTTTCTCTTCGGCTGTAGCGGCGGCGAAGTTTTAGGCGCCGTAGGTCCTCGTATTAGCGTTGAGCGATCGTTCAATTTTCTGCTAAAATTGAAGAGAGACGTTAATAATTGCATGAGTGGTACTTTTCAGGACGTTAAGGAGGAGCTCAGCCACTTCAATTTTGTTACGCAACTTGGATCTACTAAACGGATGATTTTTTTTCACATTCGGCTTGGAAGTACGGTTAGATACAGAAGTACAGAAATACCTAAAAAAAAATCCAGAAACTTGCTCGCTCGTCTATTGAGTATCTCTATCTCTACTCTCTACTTCTTTTATAAGGGTCCGTCTGTCTGTATGTATGTATGTTTGAGTTAAACTCCGGAATCACTGAACAGATTTTGATGCCGTTTGTACCAATGTAAAGAGTAGTTTTGAGTAAAGTAGGCTCACTATAGGCTATATACCATCACGTTTAGCAAAGTATTTGGAAAAGATAACTATCAAACAGTAAGGCGTGAAGATCTACCTGCTGCATGACTCGGGAGACAGAGCATGCCAAGGTGAGAGGTGGCTATCCTATCGTCCTTTAGCACAGCATCTTGTCCTTGCAGAGATACAAATAAGAACTTATTTAAAACAATTCTTTATCCATCTTCTTTATTCATCATCCATAGACAGTACCTACACTGCACTCGGTTTTTTTTTTTTTATGGAAACTGACACGGTTGGCTTACATCACCTACAACATCCATGATGTCAGCCCATAACACCGGGTGAACTTGGTGCCACGTCAGTGCCTCCCCTCGGTCGTGCCGGCTACACTGAACTGAACGGAAAACACAAACTATTTACATAGCCGTTTCGACCGACCTATCATTCAGTGCGGTGGTACCAACCCGGGCGGGTTAAACCCTACCACCTAGTAATATAAGAAGGGAGGAAGTCGTCATATTTTAACATTTAACATTTAGCATTTTGTCAGTTCGATTATCACAGCGAAGAAGAACTGGCAAGAAACTTCGCTGGATACTTTTTTTTTTGCGTCCACTTAGTCTACATTTACAAAAGTATTTGCCACTGCCTATAAAGTACAAGTCATCACTATTTCTAAAAAATTATCACACACTAGCTGTTGCCCGCGGCTTTGCTCCAGTAAAATTCGTATTTCAAAGAAGAATGTAAGTAACTAAGGGCGAGGCCGAAGGCTGACCTACGTTCAGGTAAACGATAAACCTACTCAAATAAAGTAAGAAGTAACTGCGAGGCCGAAGGCCCAGTTACATCCTGGAAGACAATAAACCTTCTCGAAGAAAGTAACTAAAGGCGAGGCCGAAGGCCGAGCTGCGTTCAGGAAGACGATAAATCTTCTCGAAAAAGGAAGTAAACAAGTGAGGGGCCGAAGGGCGAGCTGCGTTCAGATAAACAATAAACCCATAAACATTATAACACGTTGGAACCAATAATTGAAGCAGGACAGTCTCCTCAAACAGCGCCCGTTCACGAGTATTACGCCAGGGCCAGCCATCGCCTCCATAAACCATATTTGAGGGTGAGAGGCACTCGGACCAAGCGTCACCGTACGTTGCGTACGTACGTACGTAGCGCGTTACCATTTCGCATAGGACGACAGCGTAAGATTCATTATGAAATCGTTCAAGTTGACAGAACGCAGGAGATTACGTCATACCTATTAGAGAAGATGAAATGGTTCGAAATTTAAAAGGAATACGTCATCGACCCGCCCAACGGAATGGTAACGCGCTGGCGGCTCAATCCGGAGGTCCAGGTTCGAATCCTGGTCGGGACGTACTTTTTCTCTTAATTTACGGCTTTGCATCGATTTAATGAAGAAATATAAAACGGGTACATGCTTGGTACTAACATGTAACAGGTTAACTTCTATTTCAAGCTTTTGAAAAAAAAAACGCGTGCAAATCGGTCCACTTTTTAAGATAATAAATTTGTTTATTGCTTAATTACTTGATTACTTGATTACAAACATAGCTAAGAACCGTTCCGATTAAACCAGCTTCCTAATTTAAAAAACCGCATCCAAATCAGTCCATCCGTTTGGGAGCTACGATGCTACAGACACACACCCACACACACACGTTTAACTTATAACACCCCGCTGTTTGCGTCGGGGGTTAAAAATAAAAATATATCTACGCTTTTTAAGGCGACCGTACATTTGCCGCAGGTCACGTAAGTACACTACGTCAATTGGAACTAGGAGCTACGTGGTGTACGTGGGTCAAATACAGTCCAGCTTTAGTATAGTCTTATAACTTAGCTGGCAAACTAATATCGTGAACATGTTTTGAACGATCTACAGACATATTAAATCTCCAAGGATAAGCCGTCTGCTATTTTCACTTAATCTATAGAGCCTAAAGTTGCACATAAAACCAGCTTCGTACCGTGTGGGGCCGGTACTTTAAAAGAATAGCCACACTGCATCTCTCCCCGTATTTGTCGTAAAAAGCGACTAAGGCATATGACTCCCTTCTTATATTACCAGGTGGTAGGGTTTAACCCACCCGGGTTGGTACCACCGCAATGAATGAAAGGTCGGTCGAAACGGCTATGTAAATAGTTTGTGTTTTCCGTCCAGTTCAGTGTAGCCGGCACGACCGAAGGGAAGCACTGACGTGGCACCAAGTCCACCCGGAGTTATGGGCTGTCATCACGGATCTTGTAGGTGATGTGGCCAACCGTGTCAGTTTCCATAAAAAAAACTACCTATCAGCGTTTAAAAAACAAATTATAGCCAGAATTTAACAGGCTTATAGCAACAAGGCGAAACTAGCGTCTCGAAAATTAGGAGTCCTTTACCGCTGTCGGCGATTTTTCACGCCGGTCCAACTGCTTACACTCTACAAAGCACAAGTAAGACCGGTGATGGAATATTGCAGTCATCTTTGGGAGGGTTCCCCTGAGTACCTTCTTTCAGCCTTGGATTCTATTCAGCGACGAGCCATTCGCCTCATTGGTGACTCCGTACTCACAAAGGACCTTCAACCTCTAAAGCACAGACGTATCGTTGAGTCATTGAGCCTGTTTTATCGGTACTACTATGGCCGCTGCTCTGACGAACTTGCTTCCCTTATCCCTCCTCCTCCTGTTCGCCTTCGCCAAACCCGCCATACTCTCGCGGAACACCCGTTTGTAGTCGACAGAAGAGTTCTTCGAACTGCACGATTCTCTAAATCGTTCTTGTGCCGCACTGCAAAGGTGTGGAACGGGCTCCCAGGAAATATCTTCCCCCACTCCTACAATCCACAGATCTTCAAATCGCGGGTTAATAGCCTTTCCCCAGCAACATTAGTCCACCTCCAAGCCGGACTGGCACCTCCTCGGGGGTGAAATTGGCTGCGCCTGAGGTTGCGACCTCGGACAGAGCCACCCAGTTCGGTAGCAATAAAAAAAAAAAAAAAAAACAAAATTTAGTTTTGCCATGATATTAGCGAGTACCTTTCGTTCTTGCACCTATTCTCTACCGCTCTATCGCGCTCTTTTTAGGCAGTCCGTACGGAATCCTATTACTAAGCCTACAACGTATGTCTGTCTGTCTGTCTGTCTGTCTGTCTGTCTGTCTGTCTGTCTGTCTGTCTGTCTGTCTGTCCGACCGTACCGTCCGTCCGAAGGCTATTATCATTGAAACATTCACAGATTATGTATTATTTTGGCAGATATAACTAGAAATAATAAAAAAAATTACAACGTCAATAATTAGGGGGGTTCCCATACAAGAAACGAGTTTTTTCAAGGTTTTATTTTTGGTGGTGCAGAAACCTCGGTGCGCTAGTCCGACTCGCACTTGTCCGGTTGTTTGTTATTTCTACTAATTGGTCCGCATTACAAAGCCGATGAAATACATTTTACATTCGCATAGTGCTTATAAATGTATATTCCTTGATTATTGTCTCTTTCTAAAGTCGCGAACGGTACCTAGCTATGATATGTCCTATAAACAAGTGCGAGTCGAACTCGCGCACCGAGGGTTCCGTATCGCCATGTCATGGCTAGCGCCACTCACGCCATGTTATGAAATGCTTCATATTAGTTAAATGTCATGATTAGTTAAAATGCTTCACACTCTATTCGGTAGATCGCGCGCGCGCATACACTTTTTCGGTTTCTTCTATGGGAACCCCCGTGATTTTTTTCCTTTTTCTATTTTTTATTATTTTTTGTTATACGCGCCATAATAACACATATTCTGTGAAAATCTCAACGGGCTACCTATTACGGTTCAAGAGATACAGCCCTCGGACAAACAGACAGACGGCGTAGGCTTAGTAATAACGGGATACGGAAACCTAAAAATAACCGACTGTACAAAAGCCTGGTTGTGTGTCGCACGCACGTGTGTCGTTTAAAAATATACTTACTAACCGTATATAATCGCTGGCATCCGACGAGGCATAAACACATATTTAAATCGATACACGTGGGGCGGTGAACACGTGCGTGAAAATTGGAAAAATGCTTCTTTAAAGCCCTTGCTATGTTATTTTTGGAGGAATGCCCACCCACAGGGTTGATGGGTATATTTTTAAAAGACTCGTTCATGCGGATGTAAGATGTATAATATTACCACAGAACATATGTACCGTGTGCGGCCGGTACTTTAAAAGAATAGCCCCACTGCATCTCTACCCGTGTATTTCGACTAAGGTATATGACTCCCTTCTTAAATTACTAGGTGGTAGGGTTTAACCCGCCCGGGTTGATACCACCGCACTGAATGAAAGGTCGGTCGAAATGGACCACGGACATTCTGTGATGCACGGGGATTACGAATGCCATGCCGGCCTGTTTCATTCTTACTTTCTTCTTTTTAAGTAGGTACGAATTTCACGCTAGTGAAGCCGCGGGCAAAAGCTATATTGTATAAATATGGTCGAGTAGTAAATCGATGAAAAGGTCTTACAAAGCCTCGACTGTTAAATATTTTAACGAATAACTACGAAACCCTCGGATGTATGTGAACAACGTTCGTACTTAAGAGCGTTCCGTGCAAAATGACAGGCGACGGTATGCTGCCACTCAAGTAAATAACATATATCTCCTAAACAAAGCCATAACTGGAAAAAACAAGCCATGAAGCTGTAGTTGATTTTGATTATGATATTCTAAGATACTGGGAACAGTTTTGTATTGCTCTGATTATCCATAAACATAATAACGGATTACGGTGACCATCGAAATCCGTTATAATGATTGTGCATAAACTGAGCAATACAAAACTGTTTTCAGTATCTTAGAATATCAGAATCAAAATCAACTACAGCTTCATGGCTTGTTTTTTCCAGTTATGGCTTTGTTTAAGAGATATTATTACTTACTTGAGTGGCAGCACCGTCGCCTGTCATTTTGCACGACACGCTCTTAAGGTGACGTGAAACTGAGCAATACAAAACTGTTCCCAGTATCTTAGAATATCATAATCAAAATCAACTACAACTTCATGGCTTGTTTTTTTCAGTTATGGCTTTGTTTAAGAGATATTATTACTTACTTGAGTGGCAGCACCGTCGCCTGTCATTTTGCACGACACGCTCTTAAGGTGACGTGAAACTGAGCAATACAAAACTGTTCCCAGTATCTTAGAATATCATAATCAAAATCAACTACAGCTTCATGGCTTGTTTTTTTCAGTTATGGCTTTGTTTAAGAGATATTATTACTTACTTGAGTGGCAGTACCGTCGCCTGTCATTTTGCACGGAACGCTCTTAAGGTGACGTGAAACTGAGCAATACAAAACTGTTTTCAGTATCTTAGAATATCAGAATCAAAATCAACTACAGCTTCATGGCTTGTTTTTTTCAGTTATGGCTTTGTTTAAGAGATATTATTACTTACTTGAGTGGCAGCACCGTCGCCTGTCATTTTGCACGGAACGCTCTTAAGGTGACGTGAAACTGAGCAATACAAAACTGTTTTCAGTATCTTAGAATATCAGAATCAAAATCAACTACAGCTTCATGGCTTGTTTTTTCCAGTTATGGCTTTGTTTAAGAGATATTATTACTTACTTGAGTGGCAGCACCGTCGCCTGTCATTTTGCACGGAACGCTCTTAAGGTGACGTGAGACTGCGTCTGACTCGAATTCAAGAAGTTTACCAACAATATTACTCACCTGACAGATTCAGTTTTAATATAAGTATGTAATACTTCATCTATCAGGACAGATCGATAGCATTTTGAAAACAAGATTTGATTAACTTCGCTCAATAGAAAAAAGTCATGAACATGCCTCTGAATTTAGTTATAAAAACGTATTTAAGACAACGTAACCAAATCGAAGCTTTGGATAAAAAATATTTTATTTGTTGAATATACATCAAAATCCGTAGCTTTTTACTTTATGCTGCGATCCGTAGTTTTGGAATAAAAAAATAAAAACCTAATTTTTTATTGATTTATTGTGTTGCATCCTACTCCAACCAGCGAAAGCGGCGCCTTGAAAGAGGAGTACGGGTGAATACGGGTTGACAGGGCCTTAACCGCAAACTGCCAGGGCGTACCGGCGCCTTCTCAATGTACCGTGAAGCCCAAAGTTACAGCTCGGAGGGGTGCGATGGTTGGCGTGCGTATGAAGCCTTGACGCATTTTCGGCGGTATTAGGATTTTCTCTAGGAATTCTCTAGGAAGGGCTTGGGAAATTGCGTTAGACCTGATTGCTTATCTGATTAAACTGTAGGGCTGGCGTGAAAAACATTGTATGACGCGACTGAGAAAAATTAACCAAATCACAACTCACAGTGAGTTACTGTCAAAATACAATTCACAGCAAGGAACTAAAAATACTAGTATCCCCTAAAAATAATAATAGCCCCTCCGAGCACTCGCCATGGAATGAGTAATTTCTACTGTAGTAAAGTTGAGTTTATAATAATTAAAACATATCCCATTGCAAATAAACAATACCAGAGATCAAAACATTAGTTTATAATTTCATGGTTTTTTATGGATTCATCATTCATCTCATCACCATCACGATGTATCCCGACAAATGGGGTAAGCGGAGTAATCAGATTCAGATTCAGATTCAGATATTTATTTCGCCATAAAGAACACACAACAATAACAATATTTCATTGAGACATATGCAATGCATATTCAGTATGGTTCGTCTTTATCATTATCATTATTTTTTTTTTGTCATGTCCCGTTCAGCAGTACAATCTATAAGGAAGAACCGGGTAAAAAACCTTACAGAGCTTTTTTTAAATATAACTTACAAGCTGTGCCCGCGGCTCCGCCCGCTCTCATATTTCACCTCATAAGCTATTTAGCGTGATAATAAGTAGCCTATAGTTGATGGGAAGAATCAAGCTATCCGTAGAATTTTGTTTTATTACAATCGGTTCAGTGGTTCTCGACACTCAGACACTCAGACACTCAGACAGAAAGCAGACGTTGGATTTTATTATAGGTAAGGAAGGACAAGGACATATACTAAGTTTCATTATGTTAAATATAACATGCTATATCTAAGCAAAAAATTTAAAATATTAAGTCAAGATAATAAAAAATACAACAACATAGAACATAGGGTTCAGTCATTTTGTGCTTCAAGAATATATTTTGTGCTTCAAGAATATATTTTGTGCTTCAAGAATATATTTTGTGCTTCAAAAATATATTTTGTGCTTCAAGAACTCGGTTAAATTACAGCACTACACTGACAACCATTAGCAAAATATTAGGGCAATATCACACTACTGCATGACTGCGGAAGGACCGTGCCAAGGTGAGGAGTGGCTATCCCGTCGCGCGGCCTCTTCTCCTGATCCCGTAGTCACCTTTCACAACGTGCACGGGAAGAGATGCAGTGGGTCTATTATTTTCAAGTCCTCGCGCGAGTTTTTTTTATGGAAACTGACACGGTTGGCTACATCACCTACAACATCCGTGATGTCAGCCTGTAACACAAGGTGTACAAGGTGCCATGTCAGTGCTTCCTTTCATTTCATGTCGGTTACACTGAACTGGACGGAAAACACTTCTGCCTCATCTTTTTGCATCAGCTATTAAAATTATCAAAAATTTTAAGCTTAATTTTGTTTTTTTCCGTTTTGTCACAAGAGATATTATGGCCGCACTTAGAAACTGCCAACTTGAACCAGACAGAGTGTAGTTACATGTGAGAGTGGAAAAGGCTAAGCTACAAAGGATACGTGGAAAGGTGGAAAGAAGGTGGCTCTGGGAATCCTTAACTCAGTCGGGAATGGGAGCCAGGACACACTGCGTCCGTTCACTTTTCGTTATTTTTACCCACGACGGAACGGATAGTGGGTTTTTTTTATGGATACGCGAGACACTTGGCGCCGTCAGCGTGGATTGTTGAGCCGACGACGCCCAAAAGCATTCGGGTTAAAACGGGGGCTACGATGTCGTGCCGGCGTAACAGGTGCCTTTTTACGCTTCTCTTGAAGAATCCTAAGTCGTACACTGAAGGAAACATATCGTGAGGAAGTGCATTCCATAGTTTCGCAGTGCGGAAGATAAAAGAAATACTGGAGCGCTTAGTCCGCACTTTATAGGCAGCTCTACAGTATAGGGATGCATTCCCTGTCTGTTACGCCTGGACCGTTCTTGCGTGGACCTATGGTGAAATGGTGTAGTCGGAATCGTTTCGAACAGCTCCTCAGAGCATTCACCGTTGAACAGTCGATAGAACACACTTAGTGAACCTATGTCAGTGAGCTGCAAAGGTTTACCCTTATTAGGTTTTGCATAGTATTCGGTATCAAGCAGCAAGTAAGGTGTGAAGACCCACCTACTGCATGACTCGGTGGAAGGACCGTTCCAAGGTGAAAGGTAATGTGAGTGACCTACACTCTACTGCATAAATATGATACTTATGAGGTTAGCAGAGCAAGTGCTATTCATGTCACACCGAGAGGTTCATGAACCCCGCTTAAGAAAACCTGATAGAAGTTTCTTACAAATTACGTAATCGGTTCGAACGCAGTGTGACGGGAGCCTGAGGCGATGTTCGCTAGCGCGCTGATAGGACATGCTCGCTTCTCCGGCGAGCTAGCCCTCTCAACGTTGTTACCCCCCGCGGCGTGACCTCTCCACGTCGCAACCCGCTACGTTCCGGAGGCGAATTCGGAGCACAAAATGAACGTTAAAAAAAGATAATAATTTTATAAAAAAACGCCTCTAGGAAAAGCGAAGGTATTAACAAGGAAACTTGTTGGTTGGCTACATCACCTACAACATCCGTGATGTCAGCCCATAAAACCGGGTGAACTAGGTGCCATGTCAGTGCTTCCCTTCATTTAATGTCGGATACACTGAACTGGACGGAAAACACGAACTATTTACATAGCTGTTTCGACCGACTTTTCATTCAGTGCGGTGGTACCAACCGGGGCGAGATAAACCGTACCACCTCAAACTTGATCCAAAATGCTGTCGTTGGACTTTCTGTCTATTACGATGCTTCTACAAGCCCGACTACGGCATTGTCTACTGCTCTTTGCTTGTTTCCATCATTTTTATGAGTGGTCGGGTATTTTTTTGTATTTTTAAATTTTATTTCTCATTTCATACTAGCTTTTGCCCGCGGCTTTCCTCGTGGGAGAATCGGTTTTAATAGCAAATCAGGTTTAAACGCAAATATTATAATAAACGATCGCGTCTCTTATATTCTCTCAATCACTCTCCCGTCCATACTATACTTTCGTTGATACTGCTCAGCTCTAAGGCTATTAAGCGTGATGGTATATAGCCTATAGTGAGCCTCAAGAAATACTCTTTCCATTGGCGAAAGCTGCATCAAAGTATGTTCAGTGGTTCCGGAGTTTAACTCAAACATACATACAGACAGATTCCATTTTATAAGAAGTAGAGATAGAGATTGTTTAGCTCTAAACCATAATATGTAGTATATTTTTTAAAGTATTTTTAAGTTCTAAACATCGATGGGTTTTCAACGAAAAAAATTTAAAATAGCCTAGATATAACAAGAAACGTGTTTTTTTTAGTGTTTTTGTTTTTGTTCTATCGTATAAACGGTAATACCGATAAGCGTCAAACTTGGTGTAATTATAGTTTTTTTTTTTTTTATGGAAACTGACACGGTTGGCTTCATCCCCTGCAACATCCGTGATGTCAGCCCATAACACCGGGTGAACTTGGTGCCACGTCAGTGCTTCCCTTCGGTCATGCCGGCTACACTGAACTGGACGGAAAATATAGTGCAAACTCTAAAGAAAAACGACAGATAATAAAAACCGGCGAGTAGCCAGTCGTATTCGCACTTGGGCGGTTTTAAGTCGTCTGTCCACATAGGGGGGCGGGGGACCTAAAAACCGTTCGCTTGCACGTGGCTTCCATGCCACTTCAGCAAAAACGTCGCTACGGTACGGCAATGCCACAATTTTACTCGACATAACGTATAAGACGTACGACTTGGCCGTTCGCGAATCGACCCGCAGCTCGACCGGTTTTTTCAAACGGAATTCGGAAGCAAGCGCCAAATGAGAAGTTACGACTCGACTTTGTAGTTCCGTTAATGAGATTATGTCAAAATGTACGAGTACTAAGTATGTGTAAATATACTATTTCAGACAAAGGAATCCAGAGGATATACAAACATAAATCAAAAAGTTATAAAATGAAGGAAATAACAAGGAATGTTGATCGTAAATGCTACCAAAATAAATTCTACCTTAATAAATTGCTACCAAAATAAAATGCTACCAAAATTTATTGCTACCATAATAAAATGCTACCGAAATAAATTGCTACCAAAATAAAATGCTACCAAAATAAAACATCAAAATAAAATGCTGCCAAAACAAAATGCTACCGAAATAAGCACAACCCTGCAAAGAAAATCTTCACCCAATCCGTTGTTCTGTTGTAGCCTAGTTCGTAACTCGACAGAGAATTCTTTATTAAATTTATTTTTAGGGCTTCAGCGCAATATTTCCTATATACAATGAACATATCTTCCATTTGAATTTCCATTTTTATTATAATTTCAATTTATTTCGCCAAACCTGAAGACAAACTCATCAGTTGACACTTAAGTACAAGTTTTCAACTTATGAACGAATAAGAATAAGAAATATTCGTTTTTCACTTAACACGACGTCCTAAGCGTGTTCTATTGCTTATTCCACGGGGAGTACTCGGAGGAGCTGTTTGACGCGATCTCTCCGTCCTCTTTCCACCTTCGCACAACGCGCACTGGACAGGAATTGTATCCCTACGCGTTGGACTTGGCGGATACCGACCCCACACAGTACAGAATAGAATGCCTCGCGCCATTAAGCTCGCCTATTGTGCCTAATTTATATAAATTGGTGTACAATAAAGTATATATACATACACACTCTATTGAGATAAGTGCATTTATCTCGATGGCAGCTACATTGTTTCATTTCCAGAGTGGTATCAAGCTTTCATGGCAGCTATTGCTTGTTGTAAAATAAAGCTAAGTAGAAATACTCTGTTGCGCGTAGGTACACCCAACAACGAAATGAAGACTAAACAAAGGAGAAGTGTAAAAAGAATTCAGTAAAGATATCACTTTGTTGCAAAAAAGAAATACAAGACGTAGTGCAAAAAATCGGCAAAGTGCGAGTTATACTCGCGTACCGAGGCCGTTTATCGGCGAGCGGTGAAGCTCATTTAACTGTTGGAGAACAATGCCTGAGGTTGTCAAGTGGTGGCGTCCCGCGTCAGGCTAGTCACAGCTATTTTGTTTTTAGGGCTCCGTATCCGTCGTACGGGGCCCTATTACTAAGCCTACGCCGTTTGTCTGCCTGTCCGTCTGTCCGAGGGCTGTATCTCTTGAACCGTAATAGCCCGTTGAAATATTCACAGAATATGTGTTATTATGGCCGATATGAAAACAAATAATAATAAAAATAAGAAAGAGTAAAAATTTCACGGGGATCCTCATACAAATTCAAATTCAAATAGTTTATTGTACACCATAATAACATTTACGTAAACAGTTTCATAATTATTTGACAAACATAAAAGTAATTCACTTCCGTTTAAACTAACCTAACGGTTGTCCTATAGACGGTTGTTTTGTATACATGTCAGCCTGTCTCTAATAATATTACAAATAGTTCGAAAACATTTTTGTGATTACCCACTGAAATCACATATAATTGCCTGGTAAGTAAAACACACACAAACATCACCTATAGACCGATAGCGCTGGGCTATTTTGAGGACATAAGTTAAAAAAATTCTAAACTTGCTTATTTCTTGCCTGTGGATACAGTCGTACATAAGAAGCATAATATTGCGTTTTGTGTCACATCTGTCACTTGCATTTTCAGCAATTCGAAGATTTGTGGTTGTTTTTTTTAATTCCATTCAAAACTGGCAAAATTAATCTAAACTTTAAAATAATTATGGTATCATATCTAGGATAGCCTGCGGAGTGTGCAAACCCAGTTTGTGTCATCTTCGTCCAGTGCAAACTGACCTATGGTCAGTATGTAAAAACAGTGCCTAAAACAAAATTAGAATTGACAAAATTGTTATTTCCTATCTCAGATCACTTACATATGCCCATTAAATGAATTTGTGCCAAATTAGGGCACGCAATTTTAAGATTTTCAATTATGTTATTTTTCCAAGCTACAAAAGCTTCAAAAAAATATTAGAATGATTAGAGTTTACATATTCAATTTCATAAATGCATCAAAAATGTACATTGTAAATTTGTGTCATTTTCATGCTCGAAATAAATGAATAAAACACAAAAACAGTTGTTGCGGTCAAAGCGGACGGACGCGGGCAGGTGGCGGCGGGCGGGGGGCATACGCACGCACACACGTTCGTTCGGTACCTACGATTTCTTCTATGCGAAGCGGCGGCCGGTGGCTGGCTGGCGTGCCCCGCGTGCCTCGCTCGCTCGCCTCGCCCGCCGCGCCGCCCGCGCCCGCGCTCGCACTTCGTGCAAAGAAGTTTGGTATCTCCTATAGAGATAATAAATAATGCAGTGCGAATTTTGTACAAAGCCCGCGTCTGCAATCTCAATACCTACGAATGTCAATGGTCAATGTGGTCAATATTATTTTAGATTGACGCTTCGATTCGCTTAAAATTTGCATAAGTTCAAACTGACCCACCTTTCATGACCCTAACACAATCGTGCTGAACTAATATCCCGTTTTCTGTGAGAACTAGAAACTTCGTCATGAACTTTTGTTTTGGTCATAACTCGAGAACCACTGGTGCTAGACCCATCGTGTTGGTACTCAAAACTTCAGGTCTCGGTGAGATCTATCCATCTGTCACGTGAACTTTTGTTTTGGTCATAACTCGAGAACCACTGGTGCTAGACCCATCGTGTTGGTACTCAAACTCCAGGTCTCGGTGAGATCTATCCATCTGTCATGAGAACTTTTGTTTTGGTCATAACTCGAGAACCACTGGTGCTAGACCCATCGTGTTGGTACTCAAACTTCAGGTCTCGGTGAGATCTATCCATCTGTCACGTGAACTTTTGTTTTGGTCATAACTCGAGAACCACTGGTGCTAGACCCATCGTGTTGGTACTCAAACTTCAAGTCTCGGTGAGATCTATCCATCTATCACGTGAACTTTTGTTTTGGTCATAACTCGAGAACCACTGGTGCTGGACCCATCGTGTTGGTACTCAAACTTCAAGTCTCGGTGAGATCTATCCATCTCTCACGTGAACTTTTGTTTTGGTCATAACTCGTGAACCACTGGTGCTAGACCCATCATGTTGCTACTCAAACTTCAGGTCTCGGTGAGATCTATCTATCTGTCACGTGAACTTTTGTTTTGGTCATAACTCGAGAATCACTGGTGTTAGACCCATCGTGTTGGTACTCAAACTTCAGGTCTCGGTGAGATCTATCCATCTGTCACGTGAACTTTTGTTTTGGTCATAACTCGAAAACCACTGGTGCTAGACCCATCGTGTTGCTACTCAAACTTCAGGTCTCGGTGAGATCTATCCATCTGTCATGTGAACTTTTGTTTTGGTCATAACTCGAGAACCACTGGTGCTAGACCCATCATGTTGCTACTCAAACTTCAGGTCTCGGTGAGATCTATCCATCTGTCAAGTGAACTTTTGTTTTGGTCATAACTCGAGAACCACTGGTGCTAGACCCATCGTGTTGGTACTCAAACTTCATGTCTCGCTGAGATCTATCCATCTGTCAAGGCACCTTTGTTTTGGTCATAACTCGAGAACCACTGGTGCTAGACCCATCGTGTTGGTACTCAAACTTCAAGTCTCGGTGAGATCTATCCATCTATCACGTGAACTTTTGTTTTGGTCATAACTCGAGAACCACTGGTGCTGGACCCATCGTGTTGGTACTCAAACTTCAAGTCTCGGTGAGATCTATCCATCTCTCACGTGAACTTTTGTTTTGGTCATAACTCGTGAACCACTGGTGCTAGACCCATCATGTTGCTACTCAAACTTCAGGTCTCGGTGAGATCTATCTATCTGTCACGTGAACTTTTGTTTTGGTCATAACTCGAGAATCACTGGTGTTAGACCCATCGTGTTGGTACTCAAACTTCAGGTCTCGGTGAGATCTATCCATCTGTCACGTGAACTTTTGTTTTGGTCATAACTCGAAAACCACTGGTGCTAGACCCATCGTGTTGCTACTCAAACTTCAGGTCTCGGTGAGATCTATCCATCTGTCATGTGAACTTTTGTTTTGGTCATAACTCGAGAACCACTGGTGCTAGACCCATCATGTTGCTACTCAAACTTCAGGTCTCGGTGAGATCTATCCATCTGTCAAGTGAACTTTTGTTTTGGTCATAACTCGAGAACCACTGGTGCTAGACCCATCGTGTTGGTACTCAAACTTCATGTCTCGCTGAGATCTATCCATCTGTCAAGGCACCTTTGTTTTGGTCATAACTCGAGAACCACTGGCGCTAGACCCATCGCGTTGGTACTCAAACTTCATGTCTCGATGAAATCTATCCATCTGTCACGTGAACTTTTGTTTTGGTCATAACTCGAGAACCACTGGTGCTAGACCCATCGTGTTGGTACTCACACTTCATGTCTCGCTGAGATCTATCCATCTGTCACGTGAACTTTTGTTTTGGTCATAACTCGAGAACCACTGGTGCTAGACCCATCGTGTTGGTACTCAAACTTCAAGTCTCGGTGAGATCTCTCCATCTGTCAGCTGAACTTTTGTTTTCATCATAATTCGAGAATCACTGGTGCTAGACACAATGTGTTGGTACTCAAACTTCAGGTCTCGGTGAAATCTATCCATCTGTCACGTGAACTTTTGTTTTGGTCATAACTCGAGAACCACTGGTGCTAGACCCATCGTGTTGGTACTCACACTTCATGTCTCGCTGAGATCTATCCATCTGTCACGTGAACTTTTGTTTTGGTCATAACTCGAGAACCACTGGTGCTAGACCCATCGTGTTGGTACTCAAACTTCAGGTCTCGGTGAGATCTATCCATCTGTCACGTGAACTTTTGTTTTGGTCATAACTCGAGAACCACTGGTGCTAGACCCATCGTGTTGGTACTCAAACTTCAAGTCTCGGTGAGATCTATCCATCTGTCACGTGAACTTTTGTTTTGGTCATAACTCGAGAACCACTGGTGCTAGACCCATCGTGTTGCTACTCAAACTTCAGGTCTCGGTGAGATCTATCCACCTGTCACGTGAACTTTTGTTTTGGTCATAACTCTAGAACCACTGGTGCTAGACCGATCGTGTTGGTACTCAAACTCCAGGTCTCGGTGAGATCTATCCAACTGTCACGTGAACTTTTGTTTTGGTCATAACTTGAGAACCACTGGTGCTAGACCCATCGTGTTGGTACTCAAACTTCAAGTCTCGGTGAGATCTCTCCATCTGTCAGCTGAACTTTTGTTTTCATCATAACTCGAGAATCACTGGTGCTAGACACAACGTGTTGGTACTCAAACTTCAGGTCTCGGTGAGATCTATCCATCTGTGTGAGTACCAACACGATGGGTCTAGCACCAGTGGTTCTCGAGTTATGATCAAAACAAAAGTTCACGTGACAGATGGATAGATCTCACCGAGACCTGAAGTTTGAGTAGCAACATGATGGGTCTAGCACCAGTGGTTCTCGAGTTATGACCAAAACAAAAGTTCACGTGACAGATGGATAGATCTCACCGAGACCTGAAGTTTGAGTAGCAACACGATGGGTCTAGCACCAGTGGTTTTCGAGTTATGACCAAAACAAAAGTTCACGTGACAGATGGATAGATCTCACCGAGACCTGAAGTTTGAGTACCAACACGATGGGTCTAGCACCAGTGGTTCTCGTGTTATGACCAAAACAAAAGTTCACGTGACAGATGGATAGATCTCACCGAGACATGAAGTTTGAGTACCAACACGATGGGTGTAGCACCAGTGGTTCTCGAGTTATGACCAAAACAAAGGTTCACGTGACAGATAGATAGATTTTAGAAATTATTCGCAATTATCGGATGCATGCAAGCAAATCCGAAAGCAACAGCTAACAATATATACATTTTTGAAATGTGCTAATTAAGCCCTTTCATTTGATACCCCACACTAAAAACATTTTTTTAGGTCTTCACTTTATGTCCTCTAGAGGGCGCCATATCCCATTTTATGGGACGTCACATAGCCAACCAGCCAACCATAGTCAAACAGCAGACGGTCAAGAGCAAGACGCATCCAACGATACCTTCGATTTGTCAAATTATGATAAGTAGGTAGTTTCGAAGTTATGTATGAGGGAACAGATGAACATGCATACATACATACATACATACATAGATACATACATACATACATACATACATACATACATACATACATACATACACACATACCGGTCAAACACATAACCTTCCTTCTCGCTTCGCCGTAGTCGGGTAAAAATAAGAATCTGTTCGCTAATATTGCGCGCATACTACACTACGTACAATATAATAAACACACGATCAATTAACTTAAATCAAATAGGAACTTCAGTTAAGTAAATATCCGCTAACATCGACTCGCAACAACACATTTTTTTACATGCGTTTGCACCTAAAATTAATCAAATAGATACCCAACGAAGTAAATCTACATAATATTATGAAATGGAATTAAATAAGAAACTGCTCGAGACAATGCATACACACACCGCGTGGCAGCGCGGCAGCCTGGTGCGCTATTAGAACCACTCGCCCTCCCGCAGCGCCGCGCCCCGCACCTCCGCCAGCCGTCCGCCGCTGCATACCTTTATTTTGCGCGCGGAACAATTCGATTTGTATGAGAGCCTTCTTAGCGTAACCGGAACTGAATTTTATGTAGCCTATCCTGTGTCCCAAGCTGTGTCCCGTATACTTAGTTAAATGTGCTTGTACAAAGTTTCATCGAATTCGGATAATCGGCTTAAGAGTTATGGTGGAACACACATACATACATACAGAAAAGATTTCTCAAAATCGTCAATTTAGCTTTAGTATCATACATAGAGGCTACAAACTCAATATTTCCTAAAACAAAGTAACTTACTCCATGACCATCCCTTACAGATTTATTATTAGTAATAATAATAATAATTGATAATTGATATGATAATTGATAACGCACGCACGTCGCAACTCGCACCGCGCCACGCAACGCAACGCGCGCCCCGCGTATGGCTGGCTGAACGACCCGCGGGAGGCGGCGTGCGCGTGCCTCGATCGCTCGCTCGCCTCGCCCGCCGCCCCGCCGCCCGCGCCCGCGCTATTCCCCGCGCTCGCTCTTCATGCGAAGTTAGTGTTTTTTTACAAATAATAAAATTCCGTGGATAAAAACGACACAAATTATGAATAGTGTTTTGTTACACCATAATAATCAAAAAGACGTAAACTCTAACAGCCCGTATTTTCTTTTGTGGCTTTTAGAGGTTGTTGTAATAAAAATATTAAATATCTATAAATGTCGTGGATGAATTCGACACAAAATATTTTGAACAACAGATATCAGTACTCTAAAACGCGTAACACCTATTTAACCTTTTCTAATATTCTTTTAGAGCTATTTGCGCGATGTATTAGGTACTGGTTAAATTTAAGGATTTCCGTGGACAGAGATGACACAAAATGTTTTTGCACATCGGTTACTACTTCAATATTATCATGAAAGTAAAATTTTCTTTTCTAATTTTCTTTTCGTCCAATACTGATCTAAAAGACAAATACCTAAATTTCTACGTATGCAAATTCCTAGGATGACACAAACTAATATATTAGGTTGGGCAAATGGTTCGGAAACTATATGCGACAAATAAACAACTTTAATATTTTTGAAACCAAAAACCTAGCGCTACAGGTCTACTACAGAGTGTCAGAGATTGCTGATTCAGTATATGATACGAGTAGAAGAGGCACACAATATTTATCCGTTTGAACCAATTTTGAACAACTTTAATATTTATTTGTGAATTGAGAAATAAATTGGTTAGATTTGAAAACTTTGGAAGTATGAAACTAAAAAGTGTATACGCGCCATCTACCGAAAAGTGTATTAAGCGTTTTGTAGGTTTTGAAATAGGCAAGGGTATAAAAATACCATCGACCCTTATAAAGTCGAAAAATACTTACTTTGAGAAGTCCAGGGACCGCTAAGTAAATACCCGCGCTGCTCTGAGTTTTTATATTTGATTTACTTAGCGGTGTGGGGTCGGTCCCTAGTGCATCTCTTCCCGTGCATGTCGTAAAAGCCGACTAATGGATAAGAATTAGATGGAGGTCCGAAGGAGATCCGAATACTTTTTAAACGTGGCGGGCGGTGTTGTGCTGTAATTTAATGGCGTTCCTGCAGCACAACACCGATTAGTCTGCTTTTGTTGCATTGTAGGTATTATCAGGATACAGCGTGTGGTATGTATGTATGTATGTTTTTAAAAACATACATAGTGATATTCTAACGGGCTCAAAATGGCGGTACCAATGTCACATGCCTACGACGAATGTTTTTTTTTTAATTTTCGTCCTTGCACATGTAAAAATCCTCTGAAACAAATAACCAATTCAAGTGGTTCTACATCTGGCTTGGGAACAAATATCAATACATTTTATTTATAAATTACAAGATTATAGCAGAGAGCTCTGACAGACGAACGGACGGACGGACAGACAGACATTGTAGACATTGAGACTAATAGGGTTCCTGGCTTTACTGCCGAATGGAATGGAAAGAAAAGTGTCGAGATACTTTGTTGCACGCCGACGACCAACTAAATGTTACAACTTCTAAACTGTTTTCTTTAAAACTTTTTAAATAATTTATCCACTTAAGATTGTAGGTTCCTTACCTCGTTCCTTACCTTACTAGGTCCGTCCGGATTGATACCACCGAACCAGGGTTGCCAGATGTCCGGTTTTGGACCGGACAGTCCGGTTTTTTAGGCTTGTGTCCGGTCTCCAAAATAATGAAAAACCGGACACCAAAACGTCCGGTTTTTTCTTCATGTAACGCAAATATTGACTTTTTCAGAATATTTTAATACTAATCTTACTGTGTTCTTCGATTTTGCAGTAAGTTCGATCAATTCAACCCTTTTATTTATTACTCTATCTCCCATCCATTTTCAAAAGTAAAGGTTCATGAAACATTTTGTACATCAAATCAACTTTAATTTTGAACCTGAAAAATCAAAAGCCCTTTGATGAAAAATGTCCGGTTTTCTCAACTAAACCATCTGGCAACCCTGCACCGAACTGAGAGAAATTTCTGTCGAAGCGGCTATGTGAATAGTTCTCGTTCTCCTTCCAGTTCAGTGTAGCCGACACGACAAAAGGGAAACACTATGGCATGACACCAAGGCAACCAAGGTGTGATGGGCTGACATCACGAGTGTAGTAGGTGACGTAGCCAACCATTTCATGGTTCATAAAAAAAATTTCATAAAAGAAATAACAAAACAAATATTATTAAAAATAATTATAAAAAATATTCAATAATTTTACATATTATGAACATTCCAAACGCAATATCCCGAAAATCGGGATAAGCAGAGTAATTGGTGTTGTGCTGCAAGGAAGCTGTTAAATACAGCACAACACCGATCACCACGTTCATAATTAAACAAATCAAAACAGTTAAATAACCCTTACGCGCTACAATCTCATAAAGAGAATTCTTAAAAGTTAGTTTACCTGTGAAATTGTTTTAAATACCGCTCAAACACCTACTTACTCCGGGGCCAGGCATTGATTAATCACCCTTAAGTGAAGCGAAGGCCGTCACCAACTTCCACGAGCATTAAGTTCACCTTAATCACTTAATACTCGCCTTGCCTCAAATAGGATGGAGTCGTTAACGCAGCGAAAAGGTGCCTTCAGGCAGAGTTATAGCGCCACATATCTGTATTCACTATACCTATCGCTATACTTAATAGTAATGAAAAAAATCGTGACCCCATTTTACCAAGCGACTTTCTTTGCATTATGTTACTGGCATAGCGGTATGGTTGCCAGGTGCCCGGGATTTCCGGGATTGTCCCGGGCTAGGCTCCAATGTCCCGTGTCCCGGGCGAAGGATCATTTTGTCCCGGATAGAGCAATTTGTCCCGGGAAGAAAAATATGTGTATACGACTTCGACGTCGCGCAAAGAATTCGGCACGGAGTGGAATTGATCGATACTGATACGATATGCAATCCGATAATATGTATGAGTGTACACACGCATGCACGCACCCTTACACACATACACACACCCTCACACATACTCACATACCCACATACACACGCACGTACGCACGCACGCATGTATGCTCTATATGTGTTAATGTGTGATAGATAATGTATGATAATGTATGTCCAATTCTTTTCTATTCACGCACGCACGCACGCACACACAAGTACACCGCAAACATCAATTCACCCGTCTCAAATATCCTCAGAGTCGCGGTATGAATGTTTACACGTCAAAAGTCCAGATCGCAATTTTCTCTAACCCCGGTTTTCATGTTTGACATGTTTACACATCAATAAATTGGGTCTGGGCAGGCCTCACGCACTCTATGTACTTGCGCGCGCTAACTACCTACCGCCCGACGGGCCGCCGGCGGTCTTTTTAACCGACTTCCAAAAAAGGAGGAGGTTCTCAATTCGTCTGTATGTTTTTTTATTTTTTTATTTTTTTGTATGTTTGTAACACGATTTCTCCGTCAATTGAGGGCCGATTTAGAAAATTCTTTTTTTGTTAGTTAGGTCATACTTCCGAGGTGGTCCCATTTCAATTTTATCGAAATTGGTTCAGTGGTTTTCGAAAAATCAGCATAATACTATGGTGTGTGGTTACCTTCAGCAAAACTTGTGATGTGGTCGTTTTCGGCAATTTTCAGTTTGATAAATTAGTATGGTGTGTGGTTACCTTCAGCAAAACTTTTGTGATGTGGACTTATTCAGCAATTTGCAGTCTGACACATATGGCGAATAATTCTGTACCACTTCAATCTATTTCGATTATTCGATTTCGATTATTCTTTTTTATGTAATATTACTAATAATATTACTAAAAAGAATGAAATAAAAACTGTTTTAAAAAAAATTAAACCGATTTCCAAAAAACAAAAAAAAAAATAACTAAAAAGTATTAAATACCTAATATTTTGAAATTTTCTCTGTCCTGTTGAAATACATGAATCGATATACTAGTGATACATATTCGGACCCTTGTTTCATAAATATTCTAAATTTGAAATTTTTTATCTTTTCCGACCGGCCAGGTGCGCTTAATTTATTATGGTACGAGCAAAGAGTTTGTATTACGTCGGCGACGTAATTCAAACTCTTTGGGTACGAGTACCATCGAGCTGGTCTGATGATGGAGACAGAAGGTGGCCATAGGAACTCCTAAACTACACATGATAAACCCATCGTGTTTGGGCTCGTTGCATTTGTCTTCACGAGCAATTTACTTTAGACCTAAGAGATTCTCAATTCGACGGTATGTTTTCTTTTTTTGGATGTTTATTACGCGATTACTCCGTCAATTGTGGGCCGATTTTGAAAATTCTTTTTTTTTATTATTTGAAAGGGGATAACCCTGAGGTTGTTGAAGTGAAAACTTCTTTAGCGGCGCTTGGCACTTTTTTAGGTGGGTAAAAAATGTATAATTCGCGACATCGCGTCAGCGTCATTTTTAAAATGAAACCTTAAGTCATTGCATTAAGGGTTAAGTTAGAGTGGCACGGGATCTGCCGGCACTCCCGGAGTGCAACTGTTCAGTAGGGTTCGGTAACACGTTTATGTCTGTCCATTCTACTAAGTTCTGCAAAATGAATGTAGGGTTCCGTAACAAATGCATGTCTGTCTTTTCTACTAAATTTAACATTTATTTCAAAATGAATGTAGGGTTCCGTAACAAATGCATGTCTATCCGTTCTACTAAATTTTACAATTTTCAACCAAGGTCCTCCGACGGTTATTTTATAATAAAAGTAGGGTTCCGTAACACGTTTATGTCTGTCCATTCTACTAAGTTCTGCAACATCACCTACAACGTCCGTGATGTCAGCCCATAACACCGGGTAAACTAAGTGCCATGTCAGTGCTTCCCCCTTTGATCGTGCTGACTACACTGAACTGGTCGGAAAACACAAACTATTTACATAGCCGTTTCGACCGACGTTTAATTCAGTGCGGTGGTACCAACCCGGGCAGGTTAAAGCCTACCACCAAGTAAGATTAGGAGGGAAGGGACTTACAGTTTTACGAGGAATCCGAACCTCGGTCAGCCTCCAACGGTCAGCGGTCACCCATCCAAGTACTGACCGCACCCAGCGTTGCTTAACATTCAATAGCGACAGTTTGTTTTCGTTATAACTCGAGAACCACTGGTGCTAGACCCATCGTGTTAGATCTCACCGAGACCTGAAGTTTGAGTAGCAACACGATGGGTCTAGCACCAGTGGTTTTCGAGTTATGACCAAAACAAAAGTTCACGTGAGAGATGGATAGATCTCACCGAGACTTGAAGTTAGATAGATAGATAGATAGAAATACTTTATTGCTCCAAAACATTTAACAGTAACAAACGATAAGTAATTTACATGAGGGGCAAAGGCGGACTTATCCCTTACAGGGATTTCTCCCAGTCAACCTTTGGATGTTTGAGAGTCGTATGTTGTGAGATATAAGTAGGTAGTAGCAAAAGACTTGAGTGTGGGAATGTAAAATATAATATATGGAAAATAACTATGATAAACTATAATATACTTGCACTACATAATATAAGTACATACCAGTTTAAACGTAGAAATGGCAAATTATAAATTAAATTAAACACATAAAACTATAAATTAAATACATATGTATTAAAGATTATATAATACATAATACCTAAATATATACATACATACATACTTGTCCATTTAGAATTAAAGGATTTTTTAACTATTGACTTCACATTGACGGAGATAGTACAACTTTAAGTGTTTTTTGAATAACGGAAGCGACTTGCAGTGCCGTATACAGCGAGGTAGTTGATTCCACAGACGAGCTGCGTGCACAGAAAATGAGTTTGTGTAAAATCCTGTTTTATGAGTGGAAATGGCTAAGATATTGTCATCACTTGAACGAAGCGTGACACCGTGGGAAGATAAGTATTGAAAACGTGAAGATAGGTACTCGGGAGCAGAAGGGTTGTTGATACAAGAATAAAGGAGTCCAAGGATGTGGGAATTTCTGCGGAGACGGATTGGGAGCCACTTGAGACGTCTGCGGTATTCAGAAACATGGTCGTACTTACGTAGACCGAAAATGAAGCGTATACACATGTTTTGCAGACGCTCAAGCTTGTCCAGAAGTTCCTCAGTAACGTCCAGGCAACATACATCTGCATAATCAAGGATGGGGAGAAGCAGCGATTGTGCTAGAATTGTATTTGTGGACGTCGGAAGAAGGTTCTGCAGCCGCCTTAGGGAGTGCGCCGCAGCATAGACTTTTCGACTGACCTCATTGACCTGAGCCTGCCAAGATAGCGTATCATCCATAAGGATTCCGAGGTTTTTGACAACCCTAGTGTATGGTATGGCAGTACCGTTGTACATAATCTCAGGCAAGGAGGCACGATCAATCCTCGATAGTAGTCGAGGACTTCCGGCAATCATTGCCTGAGACTTATTTGGATTCACGATGAGTCCAAAGGATCTGGTCCAGCCAAAAATGGTGGCCAAATCAGCATTGATCACATCAATGATTCCAGCAATGTCGTCAATACTACCTGCCAGATATAGTTGTAAGTCATCGGCATACAAGTGGTAGAGAGAAACTAAGAGTTTGGTGACAAAATTTATAAAGATTGCGAAGAGTAGAGGAGATAACACGCCACCTTGTGGAACACCAGCAGTTAGATCGTACCATTCAGAAAAGTCATTGTCAATTCTAACACGTTGCTGGCGACCACGAAGGTACGAGTCAAACCAATCTATTACCTCCGGAGATAAGTTAAGAGACCTCAGCATTTCCACCATGATGTCAAAGTCAACTGCGTTGAAGGCGTTACTAAAATCAAGCAACACGATAACAGTGAGATCTTTGTTTTCCATACTTAGACGGATATCATCAGTGACTTTGACAAGTGCAGTAACAGTACTGTGAGAAGGTCGAAATCCAGATTGCATTGGATTCAAAAGGTTGTTTTGAGAAAGGAAGCCAGATAATTGCTGGTGTACAATGCGTTCAAGGATTTTTGAGAGGACTGGTAATATTGAGATAGGACGGTACTGACTAAAGGAGACAGGACTGGATGTTTTGGGCAGAGGAATGACAAAAGCCTTTTTCCAGATGCTAGGGAACGAGCTTGTTACCAGAGAGTGATTGAGGATATAGGTGATGATAGGTAACAGCTCGTCCAGTACTGGCGCCAACATATCAAGGCTTAAATCGTCAGCTCCAACTGCCTTGGTGGAAATGGAGAGAATGATCTTCTTAACTTCACAGTCGGTAACAGGGTTGAAGGCGAACGGGTTGAACTCGGGTATCGGCAGCTGTGACAGCTGAAGGAGAGTGTTAGATTTTACGATAGCATCCATGGTGACCGGTGGAGTTGTGAAATGAGCATTCAGTGCATTCATGTCTATGTTTGGTTTTGTTGGATTAGCCTGCTTACCGATTCCGAGTGTTTTAAGATATTTCCAGCAATGTGCCGGAGAACAATTTTCGACGTTAGAGCGTATGTGGCGTTGTTGAGCATCTCTACACATCCTCGTACACCGATTCCTTAGTAGCTTATATTTACTAAGACTGTCAATGGAATTATCACTTCTGTGTTTTACTTTCGCACGGTCTCGTCTAGCCATCATGGCTTTGATGTCGTCACTCAGCCAGGGTGCAGGTAAGTGTTTTAAGCGACACTGACGTATAGGAGCATGCACATCAAAGATTTGTGTGACTTTGACATTAAACTCTTCAACCATCTCATCGATGGAAGAGCCATTAAGGACAGTCGACCAGTCGGCACCGCGAACATCCTCCCTAAGAAGCTCCAAGTTTATACCTTTGAAGTTTCGCTGCATTAACACCTTCTTTGCTGCCTTTGGAGGTCGAACCTTATAAGACAGGTAGATTAAGTCGTGGTGTGAGAATCCAGGTGCGGGAAATTGTCCATGTGTACTAACATGGGTCGTGGAAGAAGTTAATATTAGGTCCAGCAAAGAAGGTACGCAGTTTGGAAAATGGTGGGTAGCGTTCAGCGGAAGAATGTGCATATTGACTGAGGAAATTAGGGACTTGAGCTTTTTGGATCGGTGATCATCTTTAAGAAGACATGTATTAAAATCACCCATGATGATAGTGTGAGAAAACTGTGGGGAATAGATTTCAAGAAACTGTTCGAAGGAAGAGAAATAGTTTATGTTCATATTTGGACTGTAATACACACCGAGCAGAACTTTCGTGTGATGAAGAGATAGCTCAAGAAAAATTAACTCCGGAGATTCGGAGTAAAGAGTGGGAGACTGAGAGATAATGGAATAAGCGATATTGCTCCTAAGGTATAACGCTACGCCACCGTAACCTTTACCCGTTCTGTCGTTACGAATAAGGTGAAAACCTGGCAATGAGTAAGAGGTGGAGGGTAAAGAAGGTTTGAGAAATGTCTCAGAAACTAGAATAGCATGTATATGTTTGCCTGAAAACGTTCTGAGGAGGTCGGGATAATGAGAGGGAATACTCTGTGCATTTATATGCACAAAGTTAAAGTTCCTTGGATGTTGTGAAAAAACTGTACTCAGTTTTTCATCCAAGGGAGAATCGTCAGTGCTGCAGTCACTAAAAAATTCTTCTGAAGTAGATGAAATAGAGAAAAATGAATCATTATCGTCATCTGTTGTGGACATTAGTATACAATATATAATATATATATTTATATAACCTATATAATATAATAAATAAAGTACAATGAATTATGATACTGAAATAAATATAAATTTAGGTCAACAGTGCGCTTTCAAACATCCGCCAGTAGCCTGTACACTAAAATAAAATTTACACAATTACACAGAAAGTACACATTATTAAATTCAGGACCGCAACAAAATAATGAACACATTATCGAAATGAGAAAAAAAAAATAAAAAGACTGATGTAGACATGGTGAGAACAAGAACAATTAAACTGAAATTATCTCAATACATAATTTGTTATAGCATAATAAACCTTCACTATAAAATAAAACACTTAGCTAAGAGAAACATTACAATCTATACGTACTTAATAGTTATCAAACAATCTTTATTGTGAAATAGTAAAATTAGACCAGACTGAATCGTCCTACATACTGCCATCACTGCGTTTGCACACACCGAATGCCCCCAGCCCTGAAAGACACTCAATGTGGGCGGTAAAACGCAGTTTGCGATAGACGTAAGCAAATAACGTGCCATGGTCCAAGGTGACACGTTTTGCCTCTGCAAGGCAGTATGGTTACGATCTTTGTCTTTCCTACAGAAGATAAAAAAAAACTAAAACAACATTCCATGCATGACATACCCACAGATTAAATACCACAACTTTCAAACATGTTTGTAAACAAACAAAATAAGGATTTGAGTAAAGTGAAGGAAGTAAAAAAATAAAATAGAAATGCAATAATACAAAATATGTGAGAACGTGTGTAGAATAGCAGATTTTTTGTATGTCTTATTTCGGCTTCGGTTTCACGGATGCGGAGGTTGCGCGTATGCGGAGGGCGCGCGGCGCTCCACTAACAGCGCTCGCCGATACCGTCTTGGGTCCAACTGGTGAAGCCATTGATGTTGGCATCCGCACCCCCGCTCCGGGCGACGCAGCCGCCGCCGGTGAGTCGGCGCCCGCGCCGGCCGTCGCCGGAAGACGCGCCGCCAGCTCGTGAAGCTGCTCCTCGCCCCGAACACCGTGCTTGGAGCCGTCAGCGAGCAGGACGTAGACGTTGGAGTCTTGCGTCCAACATCTCGTTACACCGAACACTCGCCGTGCCTCCGTGAACACCTTCTGGCGCGCTGGGGTCAGGAAGTTTGAGTACCAACACGATGGGTCTAGCACCAGTAGTGATTCTCGAGTTATGACCAAAACAAAAGTTCACGTGACAGATGGATAGATCTCACCGAGACCTGAAGTTTGAGTAGCAACATGATGGGTCTAGCACCAGTGGTTCTCGAGTTATGACCAAAACAAAAGTTCACGTGAGAGATGGATAGATCTCAGCGAGACATGAAGTTTGAGTACCAACACGATGGGTCTAGCACCAGTGGTTCTCGAGTTATGACCAAAACAAAAGTTCACGTGAGAGATGGATAGATCTCAGCGAGACATGAAGTTTGAGTACCAACACGATGGGTCTAGCACCAGTGGTTCTCGAGTTATGACCAAAACAAAAGTTCACGTGAGAGATGGATAGATCTCACCGAGACATGAAGTTTGAGTACCAACACGATGCGTCTAGCACCAGTGGTTCTCGGGTTATGACCAAAACAAAAGTTCACGTGAGAGATGGATAGATCTCACCGAGACATGAAGTTTGAGTACCAACACGATGGGTCTAGCACCAGTGGTTCTCGGGTTATGACCAAAACAAAAGTTCACGTGAGAGATGGATAGATCTCACCGAGACTTGAAGTTTGAGTACCAACACGATGGGTCTAGCACCAGTAGTGATTCTCGAGTTATGACCAAAACAAAAGTTCACGTGACAGATGGATAGATCTCACCGAGACCTGAAGTTTGAGTAGCAACATGATGGGTCTAGCACCAGTGGTTCTCGAGTTATGACCAAAACAAAAGTTCACGTGAGAGATGGATAGATCTCAGCGAGACATGAAGTTTGAGTACCAACACGATGGGTCTAGCACCAGTGGTTCTCGAGTTATGACCAAAACAAAAGTTCACGTGACAGATGGATAGATCTCACCGAGACCTGAAGTTTGAGTAGCAACACGATGGGTCTAGCACCAGTGGTTTTCGAGTTATGACCAAAACAAAAGTTCACGTGACAGATGGATAGATCTCACCGAGACCTGAAGTTTGAGTACCAACATGATGGGTCTAGCACCAGTGGTTCTCGAGTTATGACCAAAACAAAAGTTCACGTCTCACCGAGACCTGAAGTTTGAGTACCAATACGGTGGGTCTAGCACCAGTGGTTCTCGAGTTATGACCAAAACAAAAGTTCACGTGACAGATGGATAGATCTCACCGAGACCTGAAGTTTGAGTACCAACACGCTGGGTCTAGCACCATTGGTTCTCGAGTTATGACCAAAACAAAGGTTCCCGTGACAGATGGATAGATCTCAGCGAGACATGAAGTTTGAGTACAAACACGATGGGTCTAGCACCAGTGGTTCTCGAGTTAAGACCAAAACAAAAGTTCACGTGAGAGATGGATAGATCTCACCGAGACCTGAAGTTTGAGTAGCAACACGATGGGTCTAGCACCAGTGGTTTTCGAGTTATGACCAAAACAAAAGTTCACGTGACAGATGGATAGATCTCACCGAGACCTGAAGTTTGAGTACCAACACGATGGGTCTAGCACCAGTAGTGATTCTCGAGTTATGACCAAAACAAAAGTTCACGTGAGAGATGGATAGATCTCACCGAGACCTGAAGTTTGAGTAGCAACATGATGGGTCTAGCACCAGTGGTTCTCGAGTTATGACCAAAACAAAAGTTCACGTGAGAGATGGATAGATCTCACCGAGACTTGAAGTTTGAGTACCAACACGATGGGTCTAGCACCAGTGGTTCTCGAGTTATGACCAAAACAAAAGTTCACGTGACAGATGGATAGATCTCACCGAGACCTGAAGTTTGAGTAGCAACATGATGGGTCTAGCACCAGTGGTTCTCGAGTTATGACCAAAACAAAAGTTCACGTGAGAGATGGATAGATCTCACCGAGACATGAAGTTTGAGTACCAACACGATGGGTCTAGCACCAGTGGTTCTCGAGTTATGACCAAAACAAAAGTTCACGTGAGAGATGGATAGATCTCACCGAGACATGAAGTTTGAGTACCAACACGATGGGTCTAGCACCAGTGGTTCTCGGGTTATGACCAAAACAAAAGTTCACGTGAGAGATGGATAGATCTCACCGAGACTTGAAGTTTGAGTACCAACACGATGGGTCTAGCACCAGTGGTTCTCGAGTTATGACCAAAACAAAAGTTCACGTGACAGATGGATAGATCTCACCGAGACCTGAAGTTTGAGTACCAACACGATGGGTCTAGCACCAGTGGTTCTCGAGTTATGACCAAAACAAAAGTTCATGACGAAGTTTCTAGTTCTCACAGAAAACGGGATATTAGTTCAGCACGATAGTGTTAGGGACATGAAAGGTGGGTCAGTTTGAACTTATGCAAATTTGAAGCGAATCGAAGCGTCAATCTAAAATAATATTGACCACATTGACCATTGACATTCGTAGGTATTGAGATTGCAGACGCGGGCTTTGTACAAAATTCGCACTGCATTATTTATTATCTCTATAGGAGATACCAAACTTCTTTGCACGAAGTGCGAGCGCGGGCGCGGGCGGCGCGGCGGGCGAGGCGAGCGAGCGAGACACGCGGGGCACGCCAGCCACCCAACGGCCGCCGCTTCGCATAGAAGAAATCGTAGGTACCGAACGAACGTGTGTGCGTGCGTATGCCCCCCGCCCGCCGCCATCTGCCCGCGTCCGTCCGCTTTGACCGCAACAACTGTTTTTGTGTTTTATTGATTTATTTCGTGCATGAAAATGACACAACTTTACAATGTACATTTTTTATGCATTGATGAAATTGAATATGTAAACTCTAATCAATCTAATATTTTTTTGAAGCTGTTGTAGCTTGGAAAAATAACATAATTGAAAATCTTAAAATTGCGTGCCCTAATTTGGCACAAATTCATTTAATGGGCATATGTAAGTGATCTGAGATAGGAAATAACAATTTTGTCAATTCTAATTTTGTTTTAGGCACTGTTTTTACATACTGACCATAGGTCAGTTTGCACTGGACGAAGATGACACAAACTGGGTTTGCACACTCCGCAGGCTATCCTAGACATGATACCATCATTATTTTAAAGTTTAGATTAATTTTGCCAGTTTTGAATGGAATTAAAAAAAACAACCACAAATCTTCGAATTGCTGAAAATGCAAGTGACAGATGTGACACAAAACGCAATATTATGCTTCTTATGTACGACTGTATCCACAGGCAAGAAATAAGCAAGTTTAGAATTTTTTTAACTTATGTCCTCAAAATAGACCAGCGCTATCGGTCTATAAAGAAACAGAAACATAACCGGGGTCGCCTAGAAGGAGTACGAGTGTGGGTACCTCTATGGCCTAGCTCAGTCCTCAGCGACACCCCGTCAGCACTATCTCACACTACACACACACACACTGCACTGTCACACGACGCGATGGCCCAGCCCGATCCACTCGTCGAGCTCCGCAAGCTGGAGGAGTCCTTCAGCCATGGCCTGAGCTCCTTCAGCGCGCGGCTCGACACCGCGGCGGGAGCCGCAGAACACTCCGAGTCCTCCGCTGCAGCGCCGCAGGCATCGTCCGAGTGCACCCGCATACGCCTCGACTTCGAGGAATTCAAGGCGCTCATGTGGGGCGCCATTGGCTTCCTGCGCCGACAGCTGGAGGTCACGATGCATCGCGTGGACGAGCTGGAATCCAGAGCACGTCGCAAAGTGTTATTGCTACACGGTATTAGAGAGGACACTGATAATTTGCAGATGTGTGTTGTGAACACTATCAAGAAGATGGACCTACCAAATTTTACTGAAGGTGACATTCGTGCGTGTCACCGGCTCGGACGCACACCGGCCAGCGGCACCCGTAGCCGCCCGGTGTTGGTGCGGTTCAGCAAGCTGGAGACGAGGTCGCATGTGTGGCGTAAGAAGACGATGCTGAAAGGCTCTGGCGTCTCAGTATCGGAGTTCCTGACTCCGGAACGCCAGAAGTTGTTTGCCGAGGCGCGTCGGGTGTTTGGTGTGTCCAAATGTTGGACATTAGATGCCAACATCTTCGTCGTGCTTCCAGACGGCACAAAGCACGGTGTTCGGGGCGCGGAACAGCTTCGCGACCTCTCGGCCCATCTTCCGGCTTCGACCGGTGTAGTCGCATCAGTTCCGACCGCTTCGGGAAGGCAGGTGTCGACACCGACGACGGTTGAAGTGCGCTCCAAGCCGGGAGTCAAGAAGCCGACGACGGTGAGCGCAACTAGCGGGGCTCCGCGTGAACTACGTGAACGGCCGTTCACCGGAACCGCTAAGCCGAAGCCGAAATAAACCGGACCGGATCATAACATTCTTCTACCCACTCGTTTGTAATATAATTTGAGTTGTTTCATAGCACAGAGTAAATAATTTCACAGTTTGTTTACATTGACACAGACCGAGAACGACGGCTGACAGACAACCGTTGTTGTTGTTGTTGTTATTGTTTTCGCCATAAATAGGCAGGCAAAGATCATTTGACCATACAGCGCTTACAACCGAACTGTCACCGACTACCGTGTTGGTGGGGTGCGTTCTATCGTGATTTATTAGGTGTATATGTATTACATAAAATTGCTTATTATGTTATTTATTATTTACTACTTCATAGATTTAATTAATTACTTGTTGCATATTTTCCTAGTAGGTTGTATTTTACCAATTCTATAGAATTGTTTACGTTCTATCTCGCTCACACGCAATGTACTCGTTTAGTGTTGCAATTTAGATAAGTTATAATTTGTACGTACCTTTTATTAGGAACTAATAAATTAGTTATAATTATTTAATATTAATTGGTGCAATGAAATTATCCCCGTAATACTTTTTTTTTATAACGAACAAGTTGTGTATTCTTTTGGAGTGAGTGGTGCGTGGTCACTCACTGTCTGAGACTATGCTAAACTACTGAGTACCTACCTATAGTGCTGTATTGAGGTCCACCTTTACAGCACTGTGGTAGAATTGATCAAATCAAATTCAAATTTCATGCAAAAAATCCATTTTTGGGATCGATACTTATCGCACTTTGTTTTTAACACATTGCCATATCGTTTCATTTCTTTCTTTGTTTTTAAAAATAGTTTTCTGCACCAATTTTCACGACAAAGTAGCTTTAATAAAAATTAACACATAGGTTGTGCTCCATTGTATGTACCTTAAACCTAATAATTTGCCTGTGTACTTCACTCTTGTCTTGTTATGTGTGGTACCTATCTGTGCTATTTGCCTAAATCTATGTCTGCTCTTGTTTAAAATTGTATTTGTGAGTTAGCTGGCGGGATGTGGGGTGCTCTTGTTTGTGTATTTGTTGCTATTTGATTTAGGATATATAAATAATTTATTATATTATAAAATAAGTATATATTTATATCTGTTTAAACACATAATATGTCAACTGAATCTGACTCTGAAACTTACTTTTCTGCTAACTCTTCTACTTCCAGGGAGAATTTCAGTGATGCGGAAGATTCCATCTCTAACGAACCCCACCTTGGTGACACCTTACATAACACTTTCTATAAATTTCCTAACAATTTCAATGTGTGTCACATAAACGCCGAGAGTATTCCTGCACACTATTCTGATCTCCTCACCACTTTTACTAGCCCCCACATACATGCCTGTCTTGTCTCCGAAACCGTGCTGAAACCCACTTTGCCGTCGACTTCCTATTCCTTGCCTGGATATCAGCTCGTGCGGAATGACAGGACTAAAAAAGGGTGGGGAGGTGTTGCTGTTTACCTTAGGAGCAGCATTTCCTACAAAATTCTCAACAAATCTCCTTCAGAATATTCTGCCTCTGCGGAATATATTCTCCTTGAATTGACTTTCAACCACTCTAAACTCCTACTCGGTGTCTTTTATTGTCCTCCTCAAGTTAACTACTTCAGTCAATTTGAGCTTCTCTTAGAGCAGTATGCTCCAGAATACACACATCTGGTTCTATTAGGTGACTTTAACACTTGCCTTGTCAAAGATGACATCCGTTCCCACAAACTTCTATCTATTACTAGATCCCTTAATATAAACATTCTTCCCCTTCAGCCCACTTACCATGTGCGTGATTCTCACTCGCTTCTTGATCTCATTCTCACCTCACGCAACGATTTAGTTTCTCACCACGGTCAATTTACCGCTCCTGGTTTCTCTAACCACGACCTTATTTTTCTCTCATACAAAATGAAGCCTCCTAAACAAAAAACCAAAGTCCACCTTCAGCGTAATTTTGCCAAAATGGATGTTGACGCGCTGAGAGCAGGTGCTGACTCCATTGACTGGACTCTTTTATTTAATTCAGACTGTGTCGATTCTAAAGTACAGATCATGTCTACCGAGTTGACTGCTCTGTATGACAAACATGCTCCAATACATTCAGTACGAATCAAACGTAGTCCAGCTCCATGGCTGAACGACGGGATCCGCAGTATGATGGCTCGTCGGGATGCCTTAAAGCGAAGGCATAAACGCCAACAGACGGAAGAAAACTGGGAAAAATACAAAGCTGCGAGAAATCGGTGTAATCAGATGTGTAGAAATGCAAAACGCCGCCATATTAATGAGTCTATTGAAAATTGTTCTCCACACAATATGTGGAAGTTTCTACGCACTCTAGGTGTCGGCAAGTCATCGTCTGAGATTAATCAATTGATTGATCTCGATGGCTTAAACCGACATTTCTCCTCTTCTCCTATAGTTATGGACCCATCTGTTAAGGCTCACACACTTAGACAGTTGAATTCAGCCTTAATTTCCGACTCTGATCAATTTGGTTTTACCAGAGTCACTGACTGTGAAGTAAAACGTATCATCCTCTCTATTAAGAGTAAGGCTGTAGGTCCTGATGACATGAGTCGGGAACTGTTTTTGCCGATATTAGACAATGTTGTACACATATTCACCCACATAATCAACTATTCGCTAGTGTCGGCAACTTTTCCTGAACTGTGGAAGAAGGCCTATATGATACCGCTCCCTAAGATCAGCTCCCCCACTCAGTTCAAGGATTATCGTCCTATTTCCATACTTCCTTTTTTATCTAAAGTACTTGAACGTGTGGTTCACTCCCAACTCTCCATGTATCTTTCTGCAAACTGCCTCTTAAATCGATATCAATCGGGATTTCGACCATCTCATAGCACAGTCTCTGCACTTGTCAAAATAACCGATGATATCCGCCATGCAATGGATGATCGGAAACTTACTCTGCTGGTTCTACTTGATTTCAGCAGTGCTTTCAACACTGTTGATTTCGAAATCCTTCTTGCTATTCTGCGTTCCTTGAACATTTCACAGTCAGTACTCGATTGGTTCTTTTCCTATCTCAGCGGTCGTCGCCAGTGCGTTCGTGTCAACAATGCCACTTCTAAGTGGTGTGACATCACTGCCGGCGTACCACAAGGCGGTGTGCTCTCTCCATTACTATTTTCCATTTTCATCAACAATATTGTTGTCTCTCTTATGTGTTCCTACCATCTATATGCTGACGACTTGCAGCTCTACCGTCACTTCCGTCTCGAGGACACTCATACTGCCGTAGCCCTCATGAATATAGACCTTGAGTCTGTACTCGATTGGGCTGCGCGCTTCGGACTGCTCGTTAATCCTGCTAAGACACAAGTCATAATAATCGGATCACCTAAATTGTTGGCAAAGCTGGACAGGGATACTCGCCCCGTCGTTGTTTTCAATGGCATAGCTATCCCCTACAGCAAGTGCGTTAAAAATTTAGGGCTTATGATCGATGAATCTCTTACATGGAGTGTGCAGGTTAATGAGGTCAGTCGTAAGGTCTTCGGGAGCATGCACTCTCTCAAGCGTTTGCAAAACTTCATTCCCACTGGCACAAAAATTACGCTCGCTCAATCTCTCTTATTGCCAATACTAGATTATGCTGATGTGTGTTATCTTGACCTAAATGAGGATCTCCTCAACAAACTTGACCGTATTCTTAACTTGTGCATTCGCTATATTTTCGGATTGCGCAAGTATGACCATATATCTGAATATCGAGCTCGCCTTCAGTGGCTCGATGTTCGTGGTCGCAGGAACTCTCACGCCCTCTCTCTTCTCTTCCGCACACTTAATGATCCTGCTGCTCCCAAATACTTGAGTGAACGATTTGAATTTCTTTCTTCTCACGGCCTGGCTTTAAGATCTGCTGACAACTTACTCTTGGCAATACCGGCTCACTCAAGCTCGTTCTACACGGACTCTTTCACAGTACAAACAGCTCGCCTCTGGAATAATCTGCCTGTGCATTTACGCTCCTCTACGTCTATGAATGTATTTAAGATAAATTTAAACAAACTTCTCCTTTCCTTACCGAAGTAAATGCAATTTATATTACATAAGTACATATCTTTACGCCCCTCTCTTACTCTCCCGTCATTCAGTTGATTGTGTTGCACAACGGTACCACCGATTAATGTACATATAATATTTAAGTTTATTATATGCATATATATGCTTATTAAAGTATCTATGTAGTATTCGTACGTAGTTTATCATACATATTTCTTTAATCTAACACATTGTCACAAACTATTCTTGTTCGCCTGCATGTACTTCTCCCACATCCCAAAGGTTAGTTAGAATAGAATGCCTCGCGGCATTAAGCTCGCCTGTTGTACCTAATTTTGATAAATTGGTGTTCAATAAAGAATATATACATACATACATACATAAAGCCCGAAGGTAGGAACATTTTCTATGGAGTGATTTATCTGTTACGAAGTAACTATTAAGTAATCTGTGGTCTGGGTCCGTGCTCCACCTAGGTTCTCCACCTGGGTGGAGCATGGGATAATTACAATTTATACCATATACCATGCTCCAACTGATAATATTATTGTACAGTCCATCCACTTTATTCGCCAATTCCTTATTCGCCAACTCCTGATTTGCCTATTCCTTACTGACCTACAGCTGTATAGTACAGTTACAATACAACCAATAAAATAACAAGGTAACTTGATTATATTGTTTATTTTGAAAAAAAAATTAAATACAGATTCCGCAAATAAAAAAAAATATACAACAATTATAAAATCTATATTATATAAATAATATAGGCCAGGATTAACAAACATTAACAAACATGAAGTCACCAAAGTACCAGGGAAGCAGAAATTTAAAGGAGGTTTCCTTCATTTTATATAAGTTAATCGCTGAGAGGGAAAGAAAAAAAGGGAGATAATCCTGGCCTCTCCCTGGCCTTGGAACTATGCCTTGGATGAATGAATAAATCCTGGCACCTATTATTGAATACCATGAATACGCGTTTTCGAATAGGTTTCCGTATAAGTTAATCGCTATTATTATTAAAATAGCGATTAACTTTTATAAAATTATGGAAACCTCCTTTAAATTTCTGCTGCCCTGGTAATTTAGAACCGTTCCCAGTTTATTATGATTTTTTTATTGACGATGAAAGAGAACGGTGAAGGGCGCATAATATTTATGTCACATGTAACATGTTAAGTATAATATTATTACCTCTCTTAGAAATCAATGTTTGATTTATAGTTTTCCCCGTGGACCCACTAAATTACACTCTTGCACACGACTGTACTTAATGGTAGTTGGAGCATGGACATAGCATATAAAATCTAAGTATCCCATGCTCCACCCAGGTGGAGAACCTAGGTGGAGCACGGACCCACACCCAATAAATTTACAAATACTCGTACTTATACAAGTACGGAGATTTTTTTTTGTAATCCGGTATGGTTGGCTGAGTCAGAGGGGCCAAAGCACATGCTCCGACCAGCCAATATCACATTCGAGATGGTAGGATACCGGAGACTACCCTTGATTGCTGGCTATACTGCACTAGAGTAGAACACAACCGAGGCTGCTATGCGGGCAAATGACATCGAGTACGGTGCTACCAACCCAACCCATTCGGCTACAATTTAGGCCTACCACCTAATAAGGGGCGAGGGAAGGGACCTACAGTTTTACATCGGTTCCGAACGGTGAAGCAGCAGGTGTAAGAATGCACGTAAATTGTTTAGTCAGAGAAACTCATTGGTACACGCCGACCGGATTCGAACCTCGGACCTCTCGCATGAGAAGCCGATGCCCAAACCACTCGACCGCACCCACCGCTTAAAAGTTTCTTTACACGTCAACAAGTCTAAATCGCACTTCGCTCCAACCCCAGTTTTAATGCTTGACAAGTTTTACGCATCATTAAAATTACAAATACCTTGTAATGCTTCGTTGGCGCTTAACGCAGATTAAGAAGTAGGTACAAACTTTTCTAATGACTCCTGCTAATGACCGAACGATAATTAATTAGGCCGTCTCAATTATTTCTCATCGAATGGCCCAATTGATAAGTAATCCCCAAACTGTTCCAATTGATCTCCAAAGGGCGAAGGTCATATCGGCTTGCCCTCAGGAACGCAAACTTTTTCAATATCAAACTTTATCTTTCGGAAGCCCTGGCGAAGCAGCAAAGGTAATTGTTTAATTGATTATAAATTGATTTGCTGAAACCGGATCCGCTGAATCTAGGATTGGTTTGAAATTAGGCGCGGCGCGGCGGCGGGGCGGAGGCTCTTTATAGTTATGTTTTAAACAATTAATTATTATACATAATTTACATAATACTAAGGAAATAATCAAATCAAATTAAAATAGATAGAACGATAAGTAATTTACATGAGGGGCAAAGGCGGACTTATCCCTTACAGGGATTTCTCCCAGTCAATCTTTAGATGTTTATTGAAAATATGTTTATTGCACTTGATTTTTTTTCCTAAAGCTACAGATAAACCGTGTAGGCGTTCTCCTCCAGCCAACCTTTGGGTTATCATGAAAGAGTGTGGAGTGGCAGAGAACAAATACAGAGAAACAAATAATAAAACATATATACAAATAAATATAGAAATATACATAATATATAATATATATTTTTTGTAAACATAAATACAAATAAGACATACAGGGAAGGTTACAATAGACTCTAAATAATGTATAGTGAATAATTCTGTACTGTGAAAAAGTGGAACAGAACACGCATTTTAAACACAAACTTCTGTACCCTAATCACGAGATTGCACCTACTACGCTACGCACGCTACGCCGTGTTCTCCGCATCATTTTTTTATGGAGAAACGAAGTTCGCAAATGTATCACTAGAGGCGCTGCTCCGTTTCTCCATACAAAATGATGCGGAGAACACGGCGGCGTAGCGTGCGTAGCGTAGTAGGTGTAATCTGGTGATTAGGGTGCTGTTCTGTTCAATCAATATAGAAAAAATTGGCAACAAACAAAGCGATTGGATGGTAAATACCACGTGACAGGGTGAAACCCCCCCGTGACTAAGCGTGGTATTTTGACAAACACCTCCGTCCCCCCAAATCGATCACGTGGAATGGATAATGGGTCTCTAAGTATTAATATTATAATTCAGTGATTCACACTTTACGTGAAAGCAGGGCCTATTATCAAAATCCCCACTTGCGTAATACGGCGGCGCTCAGTTCGCAGCATCAGTCAACCTGTCGGCATCTGCTTGCCGCGCGAGATTCCTAATGCTCTCGCCACAGATGCAGAGAATAACGTCTAGATGAGCGAATGAAAGTCTGCCGCATTATGCGGACAGTTTTGACGTGAATTCGATGAACGTCTTACCACAGATTACTTAATAGTTACTTCGTAACAGATAAATCACTCCATAGAAAATGTTCCTACCTTCGGGCTTTAATAGCCTACTGTTTCACGTCGCCAATCACTGCGTGCGAAAATGTACCTTAACGATCGAGTGTAAAGTGGTTATTGCTTTGCAGCTGCGCGCAGTTGCGTGGGCGAGCGTCTATGTATACTTCGCGCGGCTGACGAATTTCCACTGAAATAGACCGCCACCGGCGGCGGCCCGTCGGGCGGTAGGTAGTTAGCGCGCGCAAGTACATAGAGTGCGTGAGGTCTGGTCTTACGCTTCGCAACAAGGGGAGCATTCCAGAAAGTCGGCTACATAAAGTATGTACTTTCGACGGCTTCGTCCTGCCAAACTATACAACCTACAAACGTGAACGCCACCACGCTTTAAATATCTATCTGGCGACTACACAGAACCGTACACTCGACCTCCCCCCATCACCGATGACGTCATCACCATCTCCCCAAGTGTGCTCTCGTGCTCAATACAACTTGCGATAGCGTCAAAAGTACTCGTCCGATTTTTACCAAATAAACTCTCAAGGACAGATTCAGGCTTGACATACATTTCGGCCCAAAATATGATAATTTTTCAAACACAAAAGCACACAGGGTTTATGCTTAGGAATAGGCTTCCCTATGGATAGGTGTAACGAGTTACACCTACGAGAAAAGTAAGGACATAAGTTTTATTAAATTAGAACTAAAAACCTGGCTGGCTCCAAGGAAAAACATTTTATTATTTAAATTATTTAAATATTATTACATAGTAAAAATAAATTAAGGTGAAATATGAAAATTATTGTTACTGTGACCATCAGTCTATCTAATGGGAATACAATTTATTGATTATTTAAGAATTTTTATGTATAATGAATAATGAATGACGATGCCTCAAGATCACGATTTTAATTGTTTGATAATGTCTGCAAATAAATGGATATTAATTGATACGGAGCCCTAAAAATAGAGTATACAAATAATTTATTCTTATAACGATGCGTCCGTCCTAGGGACAATGTGTTTGGCCCCTATAGAGGAAATCTTTTTTTTTTTTATGGAAACTGACACGGTTGCCTACAATATCACCTACAACATCCGTGATGTCAGCCCATAACACCGGGTGAACTTGGTGCCACGTCAGTGCTTCCCTTCGGTCGTGCCGGCTACACTAAACTGGACGTAAAACACAAAATATTTACATAGCTGTTTCGACCGACCTTTCATTCAGTGTGGTGGTACCAACCCGGGCGGGTTAAACCCTATCACCTAGTAATATAAGAAGGGAATCATATCCTCTAGTCGCCTCTTACGACATACACGGGGAGAGCTGCAGTGGGGCTATTCTTTTAAAGTACCGACCCCACACGGTACATACCACTGGCGGCTGGTCCTAAAGTGCGCTCGTGCGCCGCACTACCATACCTTCACTGAAACTTCACTCAAAATAAATAATACCTTACAACATACTACATTAAAACCATAAAGATCGTACTCCAAATAAATAATGTGAATTCGACCTTATTTTATAGATGCCAAGGCACGTTTTTGCGAGTAAACGCGCGCGCCGTGCGGAATATAAATCGCACGCGGTTCTCCCATACTGAATGTATGGGGATCGGAAAAACACCGCTGGCGCGTGAGACAGAAGATACTTCATAGAAACAGTATGGGCCGAAAGGAGTTCTGCGTGCGGCGCACGAGCGCCAAACATGGACGCTATATCGTGAATACCCGCGCGTGCGACACGTCGCGTCGCGAGCGATTCGTTTTGCACGGGTCCGTCTGACAAACTCTTTGCCGTCTACCTCAAAGCGAACCGTCTACCTCGAAGCGAGTCAGCGCGCTCGCGCTGTCATGTGATGTCACATACCCGTTAGCGCGCGAATATTTAAAATGGGATATGGTTAGGTTTTGTGCTTTCTGTCACGTGATACTGTGAATTAAGTGGTGCCCATATTTGCCTAAGCGTTGGTTAAAGGTAAGGCTTTACAATCAGGTGATCCCGGGTTCAATTCCTACTTTTCAAATGCTTTTATTTTTATATATTTTTTTGAAGAATTTTTGGGACATTACTACTGTTTTCTTTTTGAAAGCTGCAGTAGTGGTTGTGGTCTATAGGTGTATTCATAAAGGTATTAAAAATAAGTTAAAAAACTTGTTTGGTTTTTTTTTTGCAACTCATTGAGGGTCTTGAGAATATTCATACAAGGTACGTACATAATAAAACGCAGGCGTTTAAAAAATTCGGAAGTCCCGATCTTAAAATAACATGACGGGAATGTGTTGGGAAATTTGGTAGGTATTTAAGTAGGTAGGTACTTAGCGCACTACCGGTCACTGAAGTCACCAGCCGCCACTGGTACATACCGTCTCCTTCTACCAAATCTTATAAGAATTTATTCTTTATTCATATAGAGCGCACATCTACATACAATTTCTCCGATCTGTCGCTCTCACCTAGCTCCTGATGACGTATTTTCCGCTACGGATTTTGCGGAGGTTTCGCAGGGATCATTACACCTGTCGGGGGGGGTGGCTGCCTTGCCGACGTCTTGCCGACTTGATTCATATTATCATTACCGAGTTAGCGTGTGCTGTAGACGAAATGAAGCCACTTTTCCGGGTCAGCGGGGCGTGTTTTAGGGTTGCGTAGGCAAATTTCAAACTTTGTTCATTTTATTATTTGGAATATAAGCAATACTAATAATAAATCTCTGTGGCACGGTCATGGAGTAAGTTACTTTGTTTTATGAGATATTGCGTTTGTAGATTCCATGTATGATACTAAAACTAAATTGACGATTTTTATCTACCTTACCTACCACTATTGTACGCGCGCGAGCTCATGCGCCAGGAATGCGGCCAACACCCCGACTAACCCCCGCGCGGTAGGATGCGGGTGGGAAGCGCGCCTCCCCTTCCCCCTTTACTTCTGGCTGCGCAGCGCATGAGCTCGCGCGCCGATAATAGTAAGGTAAGAAGGGAAGGGAGCAGGCGCGGGTCCACCTATATGGGCACGGTGGGCATGCCCACAACCCTAATTGTGGTAGGGCGTGATTCCGAACGCAACTATATTTGGCCTTGACCGGGGCGTCATACATTTTGTAAACTCCTCTGTAGGAATGCCCGAATTGTGCGAGTCTGTAAGTAGTACGACTCGCACTTTGCCAATTTTCGGGTAGCCGTGACCACAACCTTTTTTGAGGGCTGGATCCGCGCCTGGAAGGTAGCTACAGTTTGACGTGGAATCCGAACCACGGTCAGCCTCCAGCGTTTGTGTGTGCCCGTTTATACAAACTGAAAGTCCGTATTTTGTGTTCCCACAGACGCGCCCGCGCCCGCAGACCGCACGAGCGAGTGGGAAGCCCCCACCGCGCCGTACCCGACCTTCGAGCCGAGCAGCGCCGAGCCGCTTAGCGAGCGCGCTCCGCAGCGGCCCGCGGTCATGCTGCGCCTGGGCAACTCCACCATCGACAGCACCAAGTCGTTCAGGGTTCCGCAGGCGCCGGCGCCGGCCGCGCCGCCAGCTGCTGCGGTGTCTCCGACGAAGTAGGTGCTCTTTTTGGGGGCTACAAATATTTTTTTTATATATATTTTTTTATTATATTATTTTGGTTTAGTTTTAGAAAATTTTGACAGACGTATTGAATTGATGTTTGATGATTCTAATGAATTTAATTGATTTAAATTTAAGACTTTAATTGTTAATTATTTTAATTATTTTTTGATTGTGACAATTAGAAAATTAATTTTATAAAAGAGAAAAAAATATATAAATTAGACTAATATTTTAGATGTATATCCAAGATTCTAAGCAAGTCCCTTGTCGTGACGTGATTGGGCTCTGATTGAGTGGAATATTTTGAGTACCTAGGTATTTACGAATAAAATTTATAATGTTTCACGAATTAAAGTTTTTTTTTATTTTTATGGAAACTGACACGGTTGGCTACATCACCTACAACATTCGTGATGTCAGCCCATAACAACTTCGTGAACTAGGTGCCACGTCAGTGCTTTCCTTCGGTCGCGCCGGCTACACTGAACTGGAGGGAAAACACAAACTATTTACATAGCTGTTTCGACCGACCTTTCATTCAGTGCGGTGGTAGAAACCCGGGCGGGTTAAACCCTACCACCTAGTAATATAAGAAGGGAGTCATATCACTTAATCGCCTTTTACGATGCAGTGGGCTATTCTTTTAAAGTACCGGCCCGGTAATTTTTTATGGAATTTTATATTATACTAGCTTTTGCCTGCGGCTTCGCTCGCGCGAAATTTTGATTTATAAAGAAGAAAGTAAGTAAGCCCGCTACTGTACCTATATTTCGGCGCGCGGGACATTTCAGTTTGTATGGGAGCCACATCTTAGCGTAACCGGAACTGAATTTTACTTAGCCTATCCTGTGTCTCGTATAGGTAAATGTGCTTGTACGAACGTACGTACTTGTTTCATCGAATTCAGATGTTGGGTTTAAGAGTTATGGTGGAACATACCTACATACATACATACAGACAAGCCGACTGGTAGGGTGAGAAGGGAAGGGACCTACAGTTCTACGTTAAATCCAACCCATTGACGGACTCGACGGCCGAACGGTCACCCGTTTAATTTCTGACCGCGCCCGGGATCGAGCTAATATGACAAATGTTCATTACGATGACCTCCACAGAACCGGTAAACGGAACGGTCCTTCAAGACAGGCGTGAATGGGCACCTGTCAGGCCGGCATGGCATTCGCAGCCCCCGCATGCGACCGAATATCCATGAGCGTCCCTAGACACCTTATGGGTGGCTCGGCACCTCATGTCGCGCTTACTATAAAAAACAAACTTCTTGATAACTCTAAACCCAGGTATTGCAGATGTATGACCTTTCTTTGAAGAGTTCTATGACCCACTTCCACACGTAGGTTCATTATAACACCGAACAGTGCCAAGGCTAAACCTAGGAACCTGAAATATTAAGCACTTGGACGAGACCTTGCGACAAACAGGGTCAGCGTTGCTGTTGAAATATTCATTTTAAGCTTTTTTAAGCCGGCGACCTTACTTGTATACATTAAATACACTTTCTTAAATATATTCGTAGTGACAAAATAAAAAAGCTAATACCTACACAGTACACTGAATACATCGAAATAAATAGGATAGGTCGATGAGTGAATATAAGTGAGTAGCGTTTCATACAATTTTTTTTTTAAATTGTTTACATTCCCTACCTATTGTGGTTAAAAAGATAACCTAGATAGACCTTTAAAGAAAGAAAGAAAGAAAGAAAGAAAAATATTATTTATTGTCATTATACATAGGTATACACAAAGAAAAGAAAACATTACAAAAACATGAACTTATACACGTAAAACCTAAATTAACAACACAAGTAATGACAATATGGACCCATCTCAGCATGTGCTATAGGTGCACAAGGCGACCTATAGCGCTGTTTTTCAGAAGGGCCCAGCGTAATAAATATAAATCACTAAGAAACATAAACACATTTAAAGGTGGATAGAACGGATGGACGGACAGACGGCGTAGACTTAGTAATAGGGCCCCGTACGGAACTTTAAAAAAACTTCTGTCGTATCCGTTCCTTTCGTTCCAAATTTAAATGTAGAGTGGAAACGACAGAAGTTTTTTTATGGTTACGTACGGCTTCCGTATGGATTTTAAGTTCCTTTCGTTCCAAATTTAAATGCAGAGTTGCCGCCATGCGCTCGCTAAATGCGATCCCCCTCTTCTTTTCGAACCTACCTTCAACGCAAGCCGAACTCTTGTCTTACATTCGTTCGTCTCTCGATCATCCGGATACCCTGATCGTGAAGTAGTAAGGCCTTGTGAGTGTTATGCGCTTATCTACAAGCTTAAACAAGTTGTATCGTTTCCACGTTCCTTTCGTTCCAAATTTAAATTTAGAACTGACAGAAGTTTTCTTATGGTTCTGTACGACTTCCGTATGGCTTAAGTTCCATTCGTTCCAAATTTAAATGTGCAGTTTGCGCCATGCGCTCGTTTATTATATATATATACCTTAAACAAGTTCTGTCGTTTCCACGTTCCTTTCGTTCCAAATTTAAATTTAGAAACGACAAAAGTTTTCTTATGGTTCCGTACGACTTCCGTGTGGCTTAAGTTCCTTTCGTTCCAAATTTAAATGTAGAGTTCGCGCCGTGCGCTCGCTTATTGCGTTTCAATACAGCTATTTTCGAACCTACCTTCAACGCAAGCCCGAACTCGTCTCTATTCGTTCCTCTCTCGATCATCCGGGTACCCGGATCATGTAGTGGACGTCTTGTGAGTCTTATGCGCTTATCTACCCGGGTACATGTAAATTTTGCGCTCAGGCCCCCGCCGAGGTCGCCGCCCGGATCGCCGAACATGCCGGCGCCTCACGTCGTGCCGGCGGCGGCTGGGCCCCACACGCACCACCACCACGACCGAAGATTTGGCCCGACGTTCGAGGATACGCCCGACGGCAATCTGACCCGCATCACCGTACAGCTCGGCGACGACGCCAGCTTAAACTGCAGGATCAGCTTACTGCAGGACAAGACGGTATGTGTAATGGGCGCCACACATCTTCAATTAATATTGCGCAAGTCCAGACTTATGCAAGTCTGCATAACGCCCCAAGTCTAGAAAATTGCGCAATAAACTTCCCACACACGTTACGGTACACTTGCACAAGTCTGGACTTGCGCAATATTTATTGAAGGTGTGTGGCGCCAATAACTTATCTAACCAAACCTAACCTAACCTAACATAACATAACAGAAATTTAATCTAATCATACATACATTCATACCGAACGCTATATCCCGACAATCGGAGTAAGCAGAGTAATCGATGTTGTGCTCAAGGTACTCTTGTAAATAATAGTACAACTCTGACCACCACGTTTGGCAAAGTATTAGGACAAGATAACTATCAATCAAGCAGCAAGTAGGCATCTGCTGAATGACCTGGTGGAAGAACCGTGCCAAGGTGAGAGGTATCGAGGTAGAGATAGATGAGATCGTAGAGATAGATGAGAGGTAGACTATCGCGCTTTAGCACGGCGTCTTGTCCCTTATCCCTTAGTGGCCTTTTACGACATGCACGGGGTTATTTACCAGACTGCTTGCAGCACAATACCAATTACTCTGCTTACCCCGATTGTCGGGATAAAGGGTCCTTTATTTACAGGGTTGTCAGCATGTGGAATTCACTGCATCCTTTCCTCTAATGTACAGTCTGGGATCCTTCAAACATAATGTGAAGGTGCACCTAACCGGCCGACATGGTATTCGCAGACCCCGTAATAAATATCCGAATGCCCGTGGGCGCCATCGGACTACACCTCTGCGTTAGTCTGGCGCGCGCCATATGTCGTGCTTCCCATAAAAAAAAATTCAAAATGAAAAGGGTGTGGTATTTATGAATGTATGTAGAATCGACAGCAGTGCAACGTAACAGATTTAAGACAGGATAGAGAAAAGTAGATATTAGCAAGAACCTATACGTAGGTCGTTACGTGCATGTTCTAATTTAGTTCTGGTGCTTCTAAAGTTTTCCCACTAACGATGTTCTCGTGTTCCTCTTCTATTCATCCGTCTGCACTGAAGACTGAACTTAACCGAAGAGGCGAACTACTTTGCCGTCAAAACAATTACTCCTGCAAAACACAATTGGTATGCATTCAGCGAGCGCGCCTTGCTACTTTGCGAAATCACCAGCGGGCGGACTGCTAGTTTCGGCTCGACAATCCTGAGTTACATTTCCGATGAGGCTGTGCGATCAACGCAGGCGTAGAGGCGGAGCAAGGGGGGGGCGGGGGGGGCGACAGCATCACAGAGCATTTTTCCGGGTTCCGTTCCTCAAAAGAGGAAAAAAACGGAACGCTGATGAAAAAGTAAGAGTAAAAAAAGTAAAAAACGTTTAATTCTCGATCACGAGGCAGTACAATATACACCTTAAAATAACAAGTTGACAATATAAAGCATAAAAAATAAAAATATATATATAGTGCCTACCCCCATGACCGGAAAAGGATGTGACACAGCATGTACCCCCATATAGCTAAGTAGCTACATGGAGTAGCTGATTTTAAGGCACACCCAATATAATGTATAAAAAATTGAAATTATGTCTGCACTATACTGGCTTCGGCCCGCGGCTTCTCTTACATATCTCTCTCTCTCTCTCTCTCGGGAGGGATATATCTGCATCACTGACGACTTCAAATACGTAATACATTTTTATTTTGTCATTCCATCCCTTCTGGCCCAAATCAGCCCTTCAAGTTGGCATGTTTTAAAAACTGCGAAAACACGCAAACTTCCAACACCTCTCGCGCTTTAGTCGTTAACGCAGCGTAATCGAGACAAACTCTAATGAACAGACAAAGGTTTTAACTTTATTCGATACTTCAAACAAAACCTTGTATGAAGCTTAGATTGCGCAGTTTGAAAAAAAAATTTCAAACTGCAAACATCAAATTCACGAACTAAGTTTGACGGCTGCATGTGTACATGCAGACTCCCTCGATTTGTTTTTTGGTTTGCGTCGGTTCAATCACAGAAATACACCGATCATCAATAGCGTCTGATTCCTGAATACGCCATTTTCGCTTATGGGGGGGAAGGGGAGATATATATGTACCCCCTCCCCCCCCCCCCCCCCCCCTCACATCAACAAATACAGAGCGCTACGTCCGCCATCGTCCGATCCCAAACGAGGCCACTCCCGCACTACGCAGCTCCTGCCCAGCCCCGGATAACCCACTTGGAGCGAGTCCAACTCAAATCCGTTTTGAGCAATGATCGAGGAACCGAACGTTCCGAATTCTGGCAACATTACCGCAAACACTGACCTATAGTACCGGAAGAGCCTTTCTCCTACATCGCTTCCGAAAAAACATGTTACCGACCAATCAGCTCATAAGCTTAGTTCAAAATTAGTCAGCCTCGGTAGCTCCGAAAGTCAAGTCAAAAGGTGGGGAGTGCGCGTGACGAACAGAGACAGCCAAATACCTGACATGTTGTTACGTGACTAACCTCCTCTTAAAAGCCATCTCATGCTATGAACGCGCTCACTCGTGTATTTGTAGACGTAAGACGATAAGGTGAGCCAAAGAACAGAAGCATCAGTCATTCTTTTTTTCTTATGAAAACTGACACGGTTGGCTACATCACCTACAACATCAGCGATGTCAGCACATAACACCGTGTGAACTAGGTGCCATGTCAGCGCTTCCCTTCATTTCATGTCGGCTACGCTGAACTGGGCGGAAAACACGAACTATTTACATAGCCGTTTCGACCGACGACTTTACGCTCAGTGCGGTGGTACCAACCCGGGCGGGATAAACCCTACCACCTAGTAAGGTAAGAAGGGAGGGTTACAGTTTAACGTGGAATTCGAACCGCGGTCAGCCTCCAACGCTTGAGCGATCACCCATCCAAGCACCACTGAGCTGCCGAGGTTGACAATATTTCACGCGAAGCCACGTTCACTTGTTCACCGAAAGGTGACATGTTTAATCGCACTTTGCCTCCTCTAGTATTTAGTATCGCAAACGCTGTTAGCTTGATTACGTTTAGCTGGAGTTTGAATTGCCCATAGATTATTCCCTCTATTTACTTAATACGTTTTGGAACATGATATGGTTGATTACATCACCGGCTACGCGTTTAGCTACCTCGGCGGATCGCGATCGACTAACTCAAGGCAGTTCAGGTGCGGCTGAATGGATTCAACTCGTTGTAACATGGCGCCAAGAACGTTGAATAGGTAAGGACGTCGGACCTTCCCCCCGCCAGCGTAACACGATATTTGTAAAAACGTACAAATAACATTCGTTACCACCCAATAAGAGCGCGATACAACCCCATAACACCCAATCAGAGCGCGCGCCGTCCCCTCCGCTACCCGCGGAGCTCGGCGAACGATGGTTCTCATATAAGCATTGGACCGTCTGACGTCCAACCTATTCAACGTGTATGCACTCTCTAATAAGAAGCACATACATATATATATCTAGATTTAAGTTGCAATTTTTTTTTCCAAATTTGTTCCAAAACACCTTTGCATTGTTATTTGGTACATACATACCACACGCTGCGAATACTCTTGTAAATTACAGCACAACACCGACCACCACGTTTAGCAAAGTATTAGGATAAGAGATCAAGCAGTAAGAGTAAGTAAATCACGAACACGCAACTGCTACATGACATGACTCGGTGGAGGGCCGTCCGTACCAAGGTTTGTGGCTAGCCTTATTTGGTGTATACTTACTTACAATCTAATCTAAACGAATCTACTAAACTATCTAAACGTATATTATAAAAAGCAAATGTTTGTAAGTTTGCAAATTTAGGAAGGGAAATGAGCGGAGGGCGGGAGGGGGAGAGGGAAGGGAGGGTCAGGCGAAAATACGGAGGGGGAGAAGGCGGGATAGTGGCGGAAGGAGGTGGATAGGGGAGGTAGGGAGGGAGAGCATAGTGGAGGGAGGTGGAGGGAGAGAAGGAAATGGGCAGGTAAAGGAGCAAGGTGAGGTAGGGAGGGGAAGGGGATAGATGGGGTGAGAGAGATGGATAGGGGAGACGAGGACGGAGGGGAGGGAGTGGGATTGAGGAGAGGATAGGAGGGGGGAGCGAGGAAAGGAGGGGAGGGAGGGATACCTCCCGAGAGAGAGAGATAATATATATATAAGAGAAGCCGCGGGCCAAAGCTAGTATCACATAACTTTGTACATACATAATTTCTTTTTATTTTATACATTAGCCTAATATCGCAGACATTCATCTCTTCGCCGAAACTTCGACACATCTGAAGGAAACTTGCTTCATATACGCATATTTGTGAGCCTACCTGAGTCCAGAGCATCAGTTACCTAGCCCAGAGATATTTCTCCGACACGGAAACTTCGTATGTTCTGGGTGCCTGGAGTAGACCTGCAGATAAATGTTGTGCCAGTAAATGGCTAGCCAATATTTTTGACTTGCATGCAACTAGAACTAGCACAATAGGCACTATTAATTACATTGATATGAAATACAATACCAATTTTTTTTTTTAAAGCTAAAATTCGTCCTGAGTTGTGACCTTCCGCAAAATTTAAAGACCCGTATATATGACCAGTGTGTCCTCCCGGTTATGACGTACGGGTGTGAAACGTGGACTCTGACGGTCGCTGTTGTCCAAAGGTTGAAAGTTGCCCAGCGAACAATGGACCGAGCCATGCTGGGAATATCGCTACGTGATATGGTGCGTAACGAGGCAACCCGCCGACGCACCAAAGTAGTCGATATTGGACACCGGGTGGCTAAGCTCAAGTGGCAGTGGGGTGGGCACGTTAGCCGAAGAGACGATGACCGTTGGAGTAACCGTGTCCTACACTGGCGGCCGTGGACAGGAAAACGGAGTGTGGGAAGACCACCCGCCAGGTGGGACGATGACATCAAGTACGTCGGCGGAAAGCAGTGGTTCCGTATCGCTGAAGGCCGAGAGGACTGGAGGAAAATTGGAGAGGCATATGTCCAGCAGTGGACGCTTACACGCTGACTGACTGACTGACTATACCAATTATTTAAGTGGGAACTGCATCTTTGATCTTGTAATAACAAAATTATAATTAAAACTGATGCGTGTGAGGGGATTGTTCTACGACACAAGCGGTGGATCGGGTCGCGGCAAGCACCCGAGAAATTAAAATGTTAATGTTTTCTTTACTAGTTTTCGTTCTTTAGTTTTAATTTGAGATATTTTGTGAATTTGTAATTAATGTAGTTTCAATTAATAAAATTATTATAATTAACTTAATTTGAAAACTTAATATAAATGCACATTTTGTGACATTATGTGTAGTCAGCTTAGATAGCTCTGTTGTGCCGTCAGTAGACTATTGTTCGTGATCATAAGCACACTTGGGCGCGGTCAGTACTTGGATGGGTGACCGCTCGACCGTTGGAGGCTGACCGTGGTTCGGATTCCACCTAAAACTGTAGGTCCCTTCCCTTCTACCTTACTAGGTGGTAGAGTTTATCCCGACCGGGTTGATACCACCGCACTGAATTAAACTGAAATAGTTCGTGTTTTCCATCCAGTTCAGTGTAGCCGGAACGACCGAAGGGAAGCACTGACATGGCACCTAGTTCACCAAGGTGCAATGGACTGACATCACGGATGTAGTAGGTGATGTAGCCAACTGGAAGGGTTAAAAAACTAATTAAAAAAAATTCGACTGGCGTCGTCACTAATGGCACGTATATATCGGGCATATTGGCAGACACTGTTGCATTATTAACTAGGCTATAAGTATCCCCGGGGCACTTCTTAATAATCTCTAACACAGGGCTGTACTAATCTTCTCAGTTCGGCGTCTAACTTTTGTGATTTCTCGGCCTCAAAGAGAATTTCCGAAGAGGGTTCGCTCTAATTAACATCTAAATATTGATTACTAGCTTTCCGGCTCCGCTCGCGGCATTGTAGGTTATTCTCAGGAGTTAGTTGTGCGCTATTCTGGACTTTATTATTGAACTAGCTGTGCCCGCGGCTCCGCCCGCTCTCATATTTCACTTCACTGCTAACCTCATAAGCCATTTAGCGTGATAGTAAGTAGCCTATAGTTGATGGGAAGAATCAAGCTATCCGTAGAATTTTGTTTTATTAAAATCGGTTCAGTGGTTCTCGAGTTATAAGCGGACAGACAGACATACACTCAGACACTCAGACACTCAGACAGAAAGCAGACGTTGGATTTTATTATAGGTTATATTTTATTATTAAGTTTTATTAAGGATAAGGAAGGAAGAATCTAATTCGAATTTTTCTTCATACTAAATTATGAACTCGGCTTACCGGTGCGATGATGGCGAGCGCATCGCTGCAGCTCGACGTTTCGAGTCCTCTATGGGACCCTTTCTCAAGGAGGTAAGCCGGTAAGCCGAGTTCATAATTTTAATATGAGTGACGGTGCGGGACTAAAAACAAATTTTCTTCATACATCATTTTCATACATCTTTTTTTATGGAAACTGACACGGTCGGCTCGGGTACATCAACTACAACATCCAAGATGTCAGCCCATAACACCGTGTGAACTAGTTGCCATGTCAGTGCTTCCCTTTATTTCATGTCGGCTACTCTGAACTGAACGGAAAACACGAACTATTTACATAGCCGTTTCGACCTATGTTTCGCTCAGTGCGGTGGTACTAGCCCGGCCGGGATAAACCCTACCACCTAGTAAGGTAAAAGGGAAGGGGCCTACAGTTTACGTGGAATCCGAACCACGGTCAGCCTCCAACGGTCGAGAGCTCACCCATCCAAGTACTGACCGCGGTCGACCGATTGCACCACTGAGCAACCGAGGCTGAGATGTCTAATGTCTTAGCCTGCGTGCGTTGTTTTATGCGTGACGCGGTCGTGTTTTTCCTCGCGCAAGATTTCAAGAACTTATAATTGTAAAAAAAAAATGTTTTTATAATCCTTACAGTTAGCTCTTATAAATGTTACTCCGCACGATATGCTAATTTAAACTTTTTTTAGTGGTACCAAATTAACCTGGTATTAACTAACATTTTCAACCGACTTCCTCAAAAGGAGGAGGTTCTCAATTCGTCTGCTGCTGTTTTTTTTTTGTGTTTATGTTACTCGATTACTCCGCCAACACACCTAAAAACTTATAGCAGGCCTCACGCACTCTATGTACTTGCGCGCGCTAACTACCTACCGCCCGACGGGCCGCCGGCGGTCTTTTTCAGTGGAAATTCGTCAGCCGCGCGAAGTATACATAGACGCTCGCCCACGCAACTGCGCGCAGCTGCAAAGCAATAACCACTTTACACTCGACCGTTAAGGTACATTTTCGCACGCAGCGATTGGCGATGTGAAACAGTAGGCTATTAAAGCCCGAAGGTAGGAACATTTTCTATGGAGTGATTTATCTGTTACGAAGTAACTATTAAGTAATATGTGCTTATAGGTGGACCCTTTTGTGCTTTTGTACCGCCTTCTACACAAGATTAAAATATTATTTAATACTTTTTAGGGTTTGAAGTCGGTTCAATGTTTTTTTTATATCTATTTATTGAGCGATATACGTGGGCGTCATCAATCTCTATCGATAGGCTAAATTTCAAGTTTCTATATTACTTAAGTTTTCGAGAAAAACCTCTACGACAGACGGACGAACACGGGAGTGATATTTAAAAGAATAGCCCCACTGCATCTCTCCCCGTGTATATCGTAATAGGCGACTAAGGGATATGACTCCCTTCTTATATTACTAGGTGGTAGGGTTTAACCCGCCCGGGTTGATACCACCGCACTGAATGAAAGGTCGGTCGAAACGGCTATGTAAATAGTTTGTGTTTTCCGTCCAGTTCAGTGTAGCCGGCACGACCGAAGGGAAGCACTGACGTGGCACAAGGTCACTCGGTGTTATGGGCTGACATCACGGATGTTGTAGGTGATGTAGCCAACCGTGTCAGTCTCCATAAAACAAAAGAGTTCCTTTTTTATCTTTTAAGGTACGGAAAACTAAAAAAAAATCATGTTAAAATTTATTTGATGGATGTTTAGAAGCTAAAAGTACCGATGTCGATAAAAGAAACCTAACCTAACCTAACCTAACCCCAAAATGTATTAATAAATATTATTAACCAGCTTAAATAATAAATAGGTATATATTTTTTTGCCATCTCATTAGTGAGGATAAACTTAGACTTTCAAAAGATACTTTCTCCAAAATTTTACCTAAATTATTTTTCGGCGTACTTCAATCCAATCAATTTGGCTTTATCCTTGCGCCCGGTAGTCTCAAAGGGTTGCGCAGATATTTCAGAAAGAGCTATTGAGTTACCTCTTAACCCTATTCACTATCAACTCAATCGTACGTCGTATTCGCAAGTTCGAGCAAAAATCAGGGGTTCAAAGTCTATAGCCCTAGAACAAGCTTTGCCTAGTTGGTGTAAAACTGTAGGTCCCTTCCCTTGCTGTACTGTAGGTGCCAACCCAGTCGGCTACAATTTGAGCCTTACACCTAGTAAGGGGGTAGGCTCAAATTGTAGACGACTGGGTTGGTACCACCGTACTGGATGTAAGATGGCCGCATAGCAACTCGGTTGTGTTCTCCTCTAGTCCAGTATAGCCAGCAATCCAGGGAAGTCGCCGGTATGGCACCTACCTTCTCGGAGGTGATATTGGCTGGTCGGCGCATGTGCTTTGGACCCTACGACTCAGCCACCCATACCGGATTAAAATAAAAAAAAAGTTGGGTGACATTTTTTTATTATAAGTGCGCCTTTGCATATCTCATGTTTATATATTTCCCCCCAAGCATAATCTCGTGTCCATCAAGAGAGGCGTGAATAGGAACCTTTTAGGCCGGAATGGCATTCGCAAACCCCGCGTACGACCGAATTTCCATGGGACTCGTTAGACACCTTAGACACTTTAGGGTCGCTAGAAGCCACATGTCGCGTCTTCTATAAAAAAAATATATTTTGCTTATTTCTGTAAACCTTTTTCATTACCTCGGAATTCTGAAAAATAGAACCGAGATCATATTCTATTATTATGTTGGTCTTGCGACGATCCAAGAATTTCACCTCTAACCTTTTTTGGATTAACAAAGTATTTTCTATCTATTTACTCAAAATACAACCCTACTCGATGCTTCTGATACTGAATTCGCCTCCTGAGAGTGGGATTGCGATCCCGAAAATATTTCGAGAATGAATCCGCCAAACATCCCGCTTTCGTTCAATTGTTGCTTTATTTGCAGCATTTTCCTGTTGCAAACTCGAAACGGCAGCTGACTGGATACATTTTGATCGCCCGTAAATGTTTTCCGGGCCAACTCTTCATTTTAATACTATAGTACTAGATTGCTTTACATAGCGTCACGCCTGTTTCCCAGTGGGGTAGCCAGAGACAACGGATCTTCACTATACACCAGATATAGGTATTGTAAATAGGCAGAGCGGTCAGATTCTTGAGTATTCATGTTTATGCTGTAAATATTAATGTTCTTGTGAGCGGTAGTATGGATTAATTCTTGCAAATTACTTTAATATTATAATACACAAGCTGTGCCCGCGGCTCCGCCCGCTCTCATATTTCACTTCACTGCTAACCTCATAAGCTATTTAGCGTGATAGTAAGTAGCCTATAGTTGATGGGAAAAATCAAGCTATCCGTAGAATTGTTTTATTAAAATCGGTTCAGTGGTTCTCGAGTTATAAGCGGACAGACAGACACTCAGACAGACAGAAAGCAGACGTTGGATTTTATTATAGGTAAGGAAGGATAAGGTAGGTACTAACAAAACATTGTGACTTGCGAAGTTTGTTCGTCAGTACTTCTTCGCATTTGAATTTAGAACTATCATTTGTTGTTTGATTTACGTTTTGTTTATAGACGTCCAGAGATACCAGCCTTTCGGCCACAAAATCCAGACGTCTACTACCTGCACTCTTGTGAGTACAGTGATCATGTATGCCAGATCGAGGCCCCATAGCTGCTCTGTCGAACATCCGTTCTTCCGAAAAAATCCCGTGGGAAACACAGGCTGCGACCTTTCCCCAGCCGATCCGAGCCACCACCCGTCCACCCGAGGGAACCCCCGACCGAAGTCGAGAGCCGGGGGTGAAGCCTTCACTGCCACTGGGGTCAGCACCCTATCCAACCACAACCTGTGCCCAGGGCCTCAGCGTTTTGTACTAGCCTAAAGGCTTTTGTTTTCACCAGCTATGTATATGCGTGGAAGTGCATATGACCACCACCTAATGTGTACCGGGGATCCACCGGTCTCGAATGACAGACTTACGTCAGCGTCATTAGCTCGTGGAAAATCCATTCCACATCCACATATAAGTGTGTGTTGCACCGACATACCGATCTACATTATTCGCATGTCTACCAATTCTCCACATTGGTTACGGAGCTCTAAGTGGCTCACCACTCGCAGCTTTCGCTACTTATTCCCGTGTTAGGTGCTTGACTACACGAGTGCAGAAGCACCAGGGAATCAACGCTAAACCACAACCCCTGCGAGACCAACTCCAGTGTTCCGTGCAGAAGCACGAAGCATTCTGGGGCTTGTAACGGAACCCCGCAGTACTCAACCCAGCGTTTAGGGTAGTATCTCATTTGACCCACCGACCTGAGTGGAGTCAGCAGCGTGAGCTAAGCGGAGGCCGAAACCCCCAACTTAGTACTCATGTTAGACAAGCAACGTTTAACGAGTAATCGTCGAGAACAAGTTCTCTACCACACATTATTTCTAACAGTGACGCCCGTTACACCGCCCAGTTGCGGGATAGGGTAGCCAACTGCTAGTTTTAAGGGTAGCCACCGTGTGGTCTGCATAGGGAAACGTCACGGATACTAGTACCCAACTCCGACACCTTGGACGACTGAACGCCTCTGCGATCCCGTACAAAGGTCGCTAATACGGGTCTATGGATCCTGGTGGCCGGGCCCGACACCTTGGGTAGACCGAAGTCTACCGCTGCGATCGCTCCCCAGCGACTACCCCGAATTTAGAACTGTCGGAATTTTCGACATGTCCAAGCGTAGGTTAAGGCCCTGTCAAGCCGTATTCACCCGTACTCCTCTTTCAAGGCGCCGCTTTCGCTGGTTGGAGTAGGATGCAACACAATCAATCAATAAAAATTAGGTTTTATTGTTTTATTCCAAAACTACGGATCGAAAGCTACGGATTTAGAGATATATTCAACAAATAAAATATATTTTTTCCAAAACCTTGATTTGGTCAAGTTGCCTTAAGTACGTTTTTATAACTAAATTCAGAGGCATAATCGTGATATTTTTCTATCGAGCAAAGGTAATCAAATCGTGTTTTCAAAAAGCTATCGATCAGGCGCTGATAGTTGAAGTATTACATGTATTAAAACCGAATCTGTCAGGTGAGTAATATTGGTGGTAAACTTCTTGAAATTCGAGTCAGACGCACTCTGACATCACATTAACTACCTATGGATGAAATTATAAAATAAATAATATATCGTAAGAAAAAAATTCACCGTTTTCCCCGATATAATTACAACGGCCAAGTCTATGGGACTAGCAATTTATTATTGACAATGGATCGGTAATACGATGCGTAGTACAATAGGCTTTTATTTATAACAAAGAATAGAGCTCTCTGCTCGCTTCGATTGTCGAGACAAAGTAGAAAAGCAATTATCAATATGTATTATCATCAATAATAATAATAAATCGATAAAACAAGGTTTCTTATAGCTGATTGCGCTAACACACACTTCAATATCTCTAAAGGTCCGTTAATTAAAGACAGCTAAAATCAGTTACTTGGTAAGTCTTCTAGATCGAAGTGTCTTCTCCATCTTTCAACGTTAAGAAGACAGAGATGGCACTGCATTACAAAAGTATTAGGACAAGATAACCAACTAGCAGCAAGAAAGGCACGAAGACCTTCCAAGCGTTTTCAAATTTTCATTTTTAGGTTTCCGTACCCCGTATACGGAAGCCTATTACTAAGCCTATAACGTCTGTCTGTCCACCTCTCTGTCTGTCCGTCTGTCCGTCCGTCCGTCCGTCCGAAGGCTGGACGGACGGACAGACAGAATATGTGTTATTTTGAAAAAAATAAAAAATTGAAAAAATTAAGAGGTCCCCACACAAGAAACGCGTTTTTCCAACTTTTGTTTTGGTCGTGCGGAAACTTCCTTGCGCGAGTCCAACTCGCACTTGGCCGGTTTTTAGACAGTCCTATGATCCCGTCCAGCCTACAATCACCACTGGAACGGTGACGAAGCACTGGCACGGCACCTAAATAATATGACAGAATCCAAGCGCAACGGGTTGACATAGCACAAGAAATATTAAACAACACAGCTTTCTGCAAGAGAAGCCAACCTTTAGAAAAATAAACCGTAGTTTTCAAAGGAACTGAACATTCTCGCAAATACATCTCGTAAATAGCTGGAAATAGTGCAAACCACAGAACATAAAAATCGTATAGAAGTTGTATCTGAGCAGCAGCGTCCGAAGGCCACAAGTAAGCGTAGTTCCGCGCACATGAACTGCGGGCCCCATCAGTCGTCGTCCATTGCTGTCACAGAAACCTTTATTTATTACAGTGCAAAAACATCGCAGCACAAAGAATTGGTCTAAAAAAAAATTATAACTTGGAGATTATGTGAGTTTGATAACACAATGAATGAAAGGTGGGTCGATGATCAATGATCATTCATATTGCAGTTAGACTGCACTCGAACTTGTCACAATTTGTTCTATCCGGTTCGATTATACCCACGAAGAATAACCGACAAGAAACTGAGCAGGGTATTTTTTTTATACATATTTTTAAAAGTATTTAGTGACTAGCCACATAATAACACCGCCCATAGTCTGTCGAAAACATAGCTTGAGAGGAAGATTAACAAACAAAGACTTATTAATTAAGTGAATCAGGTGTAAAGATCTTTTGTCAAACTTTGATACGTAATTACGATGTAAATAGTTCCTGTTTTTGTTCAGCTCAGTGTAACCGGCACGACCAAAGGGAAGCACTGACATGTCACCCTGTTCACCAAAGTGTTATGGGCTCACTTCGCGACCATTTTAGATTTCATAAAAAAACGTACCCATAATATGTAGACTATGTTATCTTGGCTCTTGATCTCAAGAGTCAACATAACGTACGTTCGATTCCGGCCGACATGCATCAATGAATTTATTCTGAAAAATTTACGTACAACTGCTGCCTGACCGTTCGGAACCGGTGTAAAACTGTAGGTTCCTTCTCTTGTCCCTTACTTGGTGGTAGGGTCAAATTGCAGCCATCTGGGTTAATACCACCGTACGGGATATAATATGCTGGCCACATTAGCCGTGGATGTGTTCTCCTTTAGTCCAGTATTAACCAGCAATCCAAAGGGAAGTCTCCGATATGGCACCTACCTTCTCGGAGAAGATATTGGCTGGTCGGAGCATGTGCTCTGGCCCGTCTGACTCAACCACCCATACCGAATTACATAAAAAACAATTTAACAAGTCATCGTCGCACTTCTACTAGAATTGTATGTTCTGTGTCGCAGAGCGTGATTCTCCGAAATGTATCACAGACGTTAGAACGCAGTAGTTATTGTTGAAACTGCGTCTTAGGGCGCTGTTAGCCGTGTTGGCTTCTGCGACCGAAGCCCAGCGTTAACGAGCATAGAGCAGAGAATAATGGCTAGATTTGTTTATGAAAGCAGCCTGTGTTGCTGAACCGTTGTTGCTCTCCTCGCGAACGGAGGGTCCGTGAGATGTCATGCCAGCATATTTGCGGACTGTTGCTGAGATGACTAGCCTATCGATAAGACGTTTGAAGACGCCCAGGTTGGATTCGGGAAACACTCGCCGGAAGACAGATCCACACCGAGTAACGATATTTAGAAACGATTCGTTCTCATAAGCCCAATATCCACAACAAAAGGGTGCTGAGCTTCTTTGCGACTAGTATTGCCGAGATAAGACGGAGGGCTGGGATCGCTCAGCAACAGCGTTCTGTCCACAGAGCATGAATTGCTCGCGCCCGCCCCTACTAGAGGCGCCGTGAGCGCGATTTCTCTACAACGCCGTGGAATCCTGTGGGCGTGGCATATGATTTACATATGTGTGTTGTGCGTGTGCATTTGTTCTGTGCGTGTGCCTAACTTGCTCCTCTTTGTGTGTAGTGTCGATACTAACACACACACACACATACGAAGCGCTAGCAGCACTGCGTGTAGTTTTTGGCTTTCAAATATTATCGCTTAGGGCGTCTCTAGTCACTAGCGCGCGCTTCGATGCTCTGTGGGTATCACAGACGTTAGAACGCAGTAGTTATTGTTGAAACTGCGTCTTAGAGCTGGGCTTCTGCAAACGAGCATAGAGCAGAGAATAATGGCTGGATTTTTTTATGAAAGCAACTTGTGTTGCTGAACCGTTGCTCTCCTCGCGAAACCACCCTCCGTGAGATGTCGTGCCAGCATATTTGCGGACTGTTGCTGAGATGACTAGCCTATCGATAAGACGTTTGAAGACGCTTAGGTTTAAGGATTCGGGAAACACACTCGCCGGAAGACAGATCCACACCGAGTAACGATATTTAGAAACGATTCGTTCTCATAAGCCCAATATCCACAACAAAAGGGTGCTGAGCTTCTTTGCGACTAGTGTTGCCGAGATAAAACGGATGGCTGGGATCGCTCACCAACAGCGTTCTGTCCACAGAGCATGAAATGCGCGCGCCCGCCCCTACTAGAGGCGCCGTGAGCGCGATTTCTCTACAACGCCGTTGAAGCCTGTGGGCGTGGCTTATGACTTACATATGTGTGTTGTGCGTGTGCATTTGTTTTGTGCGTGTGCCTAACTTGCTCCTCTTTGTGTGTAGTGTCGATACTAGCACACACACACACACACATACGAAGCGCTAGCAGCTCAGCGTACGGTTATTGGGTTTCAAATATCAGCGCTTAGGGCGCCTCTAGTAGGGGGCGCGGGCGGTAGGTATTTGATGCTCTGTGGTTCTTTCTCTCTCTTTCTCTTTCCCTCCCTTCGTCTCTCCGTCCCTCCTTCTTAAGGAATGAATATTCAAAAATTATTTCTTAGCGCTCACCTACATTAGTATTTAATGAACTTCTATGCAGTGCAATTTCATTCTTATAGACCCACCGGTTTACGTCAGTCAGTCAATCGATGTTAAAGCAGGCCTCACGCACTCTATGTACTTGCGCGCGCTAACTACCTACCGCCCGACGGGCCGCCGGCGGTCTTTTTCAGTACAATTTCGTCAGCCGCGCGAAGTATACATAGACGCTCGCCCACGCAACTGCGCGCAGCTGCAAAGCAATAAACACTTTACAATCGATCGTTAAGGTACATTTTCGCACGCAGCGATTGGCGATGTGAAACAGTAGGCTATTAAAGCCCGAAGGTAGGAACATTTTCTATGGAGTGATTTATCTGTTACGAGGTAACTATTAACTAATCTGTGGTTAAAGTTTTATTAAGTACATGTACCATGTAAGAATACATGGTGTCACTAAAATTGCAACCGGTTGCATCGGTTGTTACACAGAGGTTCGCGATCACTTGGCGATCGCATGTCAACATACAGCCATTAAGAGTGTGTCAACTTGTCTAAATATACCGCCATAAGCGGTCGCCGATCAACTGTCACAACTCGATCGCCCATCCGGCCATACTGTCTCTGATCTGTGGCAGCAAGCCAACGAAGCGAAAGTAACAGGAAAGAATGAGAGGTGTGAGGCGTGACGAGTTCTGACTGGAAGCTTCAGTGAGCTCGGAATCGGAGCAAAACAAATGAATACGTGTGCTAACGAAGAACAAATAAATATCCCATCTAGCCATACTGTCCCTTATCTGTGGCAATAAGCCAACGAAGCGAATGGGACGGGAAAGAATGAGAGGCGTGAGGCGTGACAAGTCCTGACTGGAAGCTGGAAGGTTCATTGAGGTCGGAATAGGAACAAAACGAATGGATACGTGTGCTAACGAAGAACAAAGAAATATACGATGGAATAGGTGCATACATGAGTTAGAGTCTGAGTACATCAGTATGCGACGAACCGTATAATTGGCTCGTGTTTTCTTCAACGTCGTTTAACGTCAAAAGAAAAATATTTTACACAGACAGTTAAAAGGCTGCATATAAAATAAAATGTCTGCTCTTTCTGAGAAATGTACGATAAGTATTATGCGCTTGACATTCATATTACACGCATGACAGTTTTAATATATGCAAAACTTAATTTGTTTCGTCCCAAGTACAGCCTGGGGTTTTTCGATAGGGGCGTGTCAGGCCGGCATGGCATTCGCAATCCCTATGCATCACAGAATGTGGCATCTTTAGACTTAAATTAGGTTAGGTTAGGTAAGTAAGGTTACAAGTATATAAATTAATATTGTAATAATTTCCGTTTATTTACTTAAAGGCGACGTGTGAAAGTTTAATACATATCCATTTTACAGCAGAAATTCCTTCACCAATTAGAAAAAGTTTCGATGATATTCGAATCGGCTGACCTGATCTTCATCAAACATAGCTAAGAACACCCCAGTTAAACCAGCTTTCTAATAAAAAAAACCGCATCCAAATCGGCCCATCCGCTTGGGAGCTACGATTCCGCAGACAGACGACGGAGGCGTCAACTATTGTTGTTATAGTTTATTGTTTATTTAGCATCTATTGGCACTATTGGCAGTACACTGCGCTCAGATTTGTCATATTTACATTGTAACATTCCGCCAGTCAATTAACACAGCGAAGAAGAACTGACAAAAAACTTCACTGGAAATTTTTTCAATGTACACTTAGTCTACCTTTACAAAAATGTTTGCCACTGCCTAGACACGCATGTGCTGATGGCATAACTAATTACATTCATATCGCATCATGAATTATATTTATTTATCATGTGATTCTGACAACTGATAACACCACTCCTTTTGCGTCGGGGGTTAATATAAGGATCAAGTACGTGGTACATTAGAACGTGGTACATAAGAACATTACGAGTGTAAAAGACGCGGCAAAAGTATGTCACAAGCTTGGCAAGTCGGGATCAGCTGTCCGATCCTTGTTGCGATAAATTGTTATGTATACATACGCTTCCGTAGATTGTTTTGAATCTTATTCTCACTCCCTCACAATCGCTCTGTCCTTTTCGAACCGCCGCCGCCGCCGCTGAATTCGAGGCTTAAAATGTAACGGACCCAGTTCTACCACTTCGCCTACTTTCCAAGACATGTTCCAGAACATTCGCTTTAGTTCGCACTTGAAGACTAGAAACGCCCCGAGCTAAGTTCGCCCGTGCCGGAGTTTAACATTGTGACATAAACTGGGGAATGCTGGGACCGCAAGAATGTTTCATATTGTATCAAATTCAGCTGGAAAAGGCTTGAATCTCGTATAGCGAGGATAAACTTCTCGAAGTTTTTGCATACCATCGTCATATGAACTTTGACGGAACAAAAAACGTAGATATGTACGTAAGGTGTCATGCGCCCGTGAGGCCTTATAAGCTGCAAGCGTTTCATGTACTTCGACAGAATGCAGATAGTTTCGATCAAATCTAAATAAATTCAGGTTATCTCCCTTCTGGATTAATGATATTATCATGTAATAATGCAATTATTTTATCGGCCTCTCGTTTCATTCGTTTCATCCGCTTCATTCGTTTCTTTTTTTATGGAAACTGACACGGTTGGCTACATTACCTACAACATCCGTGATGCTAGACCATAACACCGGGTGAACTAGGTGCCATGTCAGTGCTTCCCTTCGGTCGTTTCATTCGTTTCATTCGTGTCATTCGTGTCATTAACTTCATTCGTTTCATTCGTTTCATTCGTTTCATTCGTTCCATTCGTTTTATTCGTTTCATTCGCTTCATTCGTTTCATTCGTTTCATTCGTTTCATTCGCTTCATTCGTTTCATTGGTTTATTCGTGTCATTCGTGCCATTCGTTTCATTCGCTTCATTCGTTGCATTCATTTCATTCGCTTCATTCGTTTCATTCGTTTCATTCGTTTCATTCGCTTCATTCGTTTCATTTTTTTTTCATTCGCTTCATTCGTTTCATTCGCTTCAATCGCTTCATTCGTTTCATTCATTTCATTCGATTCAATCGTTTTATTGGTTTCATTCGTTTCATTCGTTTCATTCATTTCATAAAAATAATAATAGCTATTATTTTACTAATTTGGGTAAAATATGGGTATCGAGCGGTGAGACTGTAGAGCTGTGAGGCAAAAGGTGAAGCGGTGTCGTGTCCTCTGGCTCCACGTGTAGCTGCAGCTGATGTTGTTGTATGGGCTAGTGCCCGGTTGTTCTCGCCTAGCGTTCCGTATTTATGCGAGACGTATTTGATATTTAAACAATGTGTTAAGTGGCGTATGGAATTCCTAATTACCCGGTATTCGCCACTTGTTTGTGTGCTTCTTTCTGTTTTTTTCGTCGCGAAGCGATGTAAGTTATTTATTATCGATCTTTATTATTCAGTTGTGGGATAGGTGTCGCTATCACCACAAGACTATTTCTCAGCGCGAATTTTTGTTCGAGACGCGAAGTTCGTGAAGCGAATGCTCCCGCTGTGTACGCTCCTTTAGGTCATTGTTCCCAGAATGTCACATTTGCAATCCGATTGAATATACAGTTTAATAAACGGCCATAAACTCTTACCGAGGCCGATACTAGTTCTTGTCACGAAATGGCGGTATGATATAACCACTTTTTTTTTCTTTTTTAGCTAATTTCGTGGCAGTCGGTGGTATCGAATTTGATAGTTTTGTCATAAAAATAACTTAATGGCACTAACGAAAACACATAATCATGTCATACATAACACGTGATATCACGAATAATTTTAGGCTTCAAAATCGATAGGTAATACCAATTGTAACGCCAGCGATTTTTTTTTTCTTCTCATTATGTAACGCTTAGTGAGCGAAAAAATAATTACAATACGTTCTGGCGCTTTGAAATTACTACCAACCAAAATCAGCTCCATGGCTATTCCAGAAACGTCACAACACATCTGGACCATTCCAGAAACAATCACAACGCTTGGTGGCTATTCCAGAATTGTCACAACATATTGTGACTATTCCAGAAACACTCACAACACATTGTGACTATTCCAGAAACGCTCACAATGCATGGTGGGTATTCCCGAAACACTCACAACGCACGGTGGCGATTCCAGAAACGCTCACAATGCATGATGGCTATTCCAGAAACTCTCACAACGCATGGTGGCTATTCCAGAAAAACTCACAACGCATGGTGGCTATTCCAGAAGCACTCACAACACAAGGTGGCAATTCCAGAAATTTCGCGCTCACAACGCGTTGTAGCTACTCCTGAAGCAGCATGTGTGTGTAGGCAAGTAAATTTTTCCGTCAGAAAAAACTCATTGGTATTCGAGGATTTTGACCTCGGACCTCTCGCAAGAGAAGCCGGCACACCCAGACCGCTAAGCCACTCGCCGATGCTACGCTTGATAGAAAAATAAAAAAATATTGGAGACCTTCTTGTGCTTATCTACATAAATTTCAAGGCTGTACCGAACGTATTCTTCTTCATAACGTTGTACTGAATTTATTTACGACCCAAGTGCGATACTCAAAAGCGGTCTCCCTCAAGCTTTCGGCAGGGATGGTGACGTAACATGCCGATCGCAAAACAGGCACCGGTCTTCGGTCAACCAGAACGCTCGTAAACTCGTACGAGGCCTCACCCCTTCCGATTGGTTTTTTTACGGCCCTGTGGTACCGTGTTGGCTGGTCAACACATGCAGTCGAATGCCTTGTTTGTGTTTGCAAATCACCGAACTAAACGCTAGAAGCGACAAAGCGCGATGGAACTTGTTACCTTTCTAATGTTTTTAAGTTAATCTGTTATTAATTATACTCATTTTTAGGGTTCCGTATCCGGTACGGGACCCTATTACTAAGCCTACGCCGCGCTGTCTGTCTGTCTGTCTGTCTGTCTGTCTGTCTGTCTGTCGGTCCGTCCGTCCGTCCGTCCGTCCGTCCGTCCGTCCGTCCGTCCGTCCGTCCGTCCGTCTGTCTGTCCGAGGGATGTATCTCTTAAACCGTAATAGGTAGCCGGTTGAAATTTTCACAGAATATGTGTTATTATGGCCGATATAACAACAAATAATAAAAATAAGAAAAAGTTAAAAATTCACGGAGGTTCCCATAGAAGAAACCAAAAAGTGTATGCGCGCGCGCCATCTACTGAATAGAGCGTGAAGCATTTTAACTAATCATGACATTTTACTAATATGAAGCATTTCATAACGTGAGTGGCGCTAACCATGACATGGCGATACGGAACCCTAGGTGCCCGAGTTCGACTCGCACTTGGCCGGTTTTTTTAAACTGACACGGTTGTTGGCTACACCACCTACTAAATCCGTGATGTCAAACCATAAAGACCATAACACCTTGGTGAACTAGGTGCTATGTCAGCGCTTCCCTTCGGTCGTAGTGGGTGCTTTACTTGCTGCTTGACAGTCTGATATATTTTTTCTTGTCGTAATCCGGGCAATATCTTTCCCCAGTCCTACAATCGTAAGAGCCTTTCCCCAGCGACTTTAGTTCACCTCCTAGCCGGACTGGCACCTGGGTGAAATTGGCTGCGCCTCAGGCTTCGACCTCGGCCACAGCCACCCACTTCGCAAGCAATAAAAAATGCTTTGCTGAATTTAGTGGTCGGTGCTGTCCGATAATTTTAAGATTTCTTGCAGCATAACACGGATCAATCCGACGATCCCGATTATCTGGGTACAACGTCGCCGTTTGCTGCGTGTTTTTTTTAATGTAATCCTGTATGGGTGGCTGAGTCAGAGGGGCCAAAGCACATGCTCTGACTAGCCAATATCACCTCCGTGAAGGTAGGTGCCATACTGGAGACTTCCCTGGATTGCTGGCTATACTGGACTAGAGGAGAACACAACCGACGTTGCCATGCGGCCATCTTACATCCTGTACGGTAGTACAGTCGGTTACAATTTGAGCCTACCACCTAGTAAGGGGCAAAGGAAGGGACCTACAGTTTTACACCGGTTCCGAACGGTGAAGCAGCAGGTGAAGTTATGCACATAAATTTTTTCGTCAGGAAAAACTCATTGGTACACGCCGACCGGATTCGAACCTCGGACCTCCCGCACGAGAAGCCGATGCCCAAACCACTCGGCCACCCGCCGCTTTAGTTGACCGATTCGACCTAGCACTGAACTGAATAAAGCTCTCGTAACTCGCTAAGTCAATTGATCGTTCAGTTTATGACTTGTGAACTCGAATGCACTACAAATACAAGGGGTCGGTTCACATCACAGAGCATGAAATGGTATTGCTTTTACATGCTCTGTGGTTCACATCAACGCTTTCAGCAACAAGGTTACTCAGCAATAACTCCCAAAAAAAATTGTATCTGCAGCTGAAATGAACAATTTTGGAATTAGGATTTTTTTTCGAAATTAAAAGAAGTCTTGCTCCTCATACCTGCCTCGCTTCTCCAGCGCGTCCACGATGTTTTTTTATGTAAACTAAGATGGGTGGCTGTGTCGAGGACCAATGGTACAAGCAGATTTGCGGACTGTTGCTAGACCGTTCATACGACGTTTGAAGACATCCAGGTTAAAAGATCCGGGAAACACACTCGCCGGAAGATAATTCCACGCCCTAGCGGTGCGAAAAGAAAACGATTTTGAGAACGGATGGGTTCTCAAAAGCCGATCTGCAGATCCGATTGGTACGCATCCGCGATAAGACCAGAGTGTAGGGATGCAATCGTTCTTCTGCGCGCGCAGTACGAATGTGGAAAGTTGATGACTGTTTGTCTGATTAAAGACCAACACGACAATATTTGTTCCCCAGGTGTCGTGGGTGAGGAGACGAGGCAGCGGTGTCCCCGAGCTCCTGACTGTCGGTGCACACACGTACGCGGCCGACAGCAGGGTGTCTGTGGCGCGCCGGTACCCAGGCAACTGGAGGCTGGACATCGGCGATGTCAGAACGCACGATGAGGGAATCTACGAATGTCAGATCTCGACGCATCCGCCGAGAGTCAGCCGCACTTACCTGCACGTCAACAGTTAGTATTTTATTTTGTTTACACTAGCATTTGCCCGCGGCTTCGCTCGCTTGAAATTCGTATTTAAAAAGAAGAAAGGAAGTAAGCCCGCTACCGTATCTTTATTTCGGCGCGCTTAACAATTCGCTTTTTATGAGAGCCACATCTTAGCGTAACCGGAAGTGAATTTTATTTTATCCTGTGTCCCGTATAATTAAATATGCTTGTACTTACTAAGTTTCATCGAATTCGGATGATCGGTTTAAGAGTTATGGAGGAAAATACATACATATATACAGAAAAAAATATAAAAATCAATTTAGTTTTACTATCATACATATAGTCTACAAAACGCAGTATTTCATAAAACAAAGTAACTTACTCCATCACCATCCCTTACAGATTTATCATTAGTAGTGATTAGATTTCTGTACCCCGTACGGAAGCCAGGTTTCCGTACCCCGTACGGAAGCCTCACTCCTCCACTTCTTACTCTGACTCCTTCACCGTGAATGCGGCACGTATGTGGAACTCGCTTCCCCTCGAAATTCGTCTATCGCAGTCGCTGTTTATGTTTAAAAAGCGTATAATGTCTCACTTTCTGGAACGATAAATTACTCGCTATTTATGGATTAGAGTCTAATGTTAGTTTTCTCTGTATATTTTATTCGTGTATATTTGTATGTATTTATATATTTTTATCTATTTATTTATATTTATATTGTATAATTTGTTGAAATTATCTACATCATTCTTATTTGTTCTCTGCCACTCCACACTCATTCATGATAACCCAAAGGTTGGCTGGAGGAGAACGCCTACGGCGTTAAGTTGTACCTTTTGCAAAATTTTTAAAAGGCAATAAACATATAAAAAAAAAAAAAAAAAAGCCTATTACTGAGCCTACAACGTCTGTCCGTCCGTCCGATGGCTGTATCTGTGGAACCGTAATAGCTAGCCGGTTGAAATTTTCACAGAATATGTGTTATTTGCGGATATAAACTGAGCTATCGAGGCTGACAAATACAGTATACTACAACCGTGCTATGAAATCATAATGTACACGCTAATTCTTGTTAAGGCGGAAATAAGACTCAAACCGTGCTACCCGAGCACTGATGATTGAAACACGAACCGTATGCAGATGTAAATAGGTGCGAGATTCATTCTACTGGCGCGGTGGTTGATACGTCGCGCCGACGATGAACGTTTGCGCGAAAATCACACTATATATATTAAATTTCTCGTGTTATTTGTTTCGTTACGATTGTAGGGAAAAATATTATCTATATTTCTATTCTTTATTCTTTATCATCATTCGTATGGTAGTAAACTACGCTTGAATTTGTCCTGTTATTTAGTTTTTACAATCAAGTAAATTTTAAATTCACTACAAGAACCTATGAGGGTCTTGTATTGAAACAATACTTCTCAAGAGAATTAAACTTGAATGTACAATTTTCGTAATTTTCGTTATTTTTTTGGAGATTTTTTAACACCTTTCCAAAGTAGTAAAATATATTTTTTTTTGTTAAGTTTATAAAGATCAATACATAACATTATATTTTTACACATTTATTATCTTTACCAACAGCTCAACAAATTCGTTTAAAGTTGACCTTTTGAGTCTTAATTGCGCCTTTACACCACATTTGGCGCGCGACATCCTTCAGCTCCGTTGGATATATTAATGGCGCCCTTAGCACTTTAGCAACACCTAGTCACTGCAGATTTCCAAAAATTATTCAAGTTACTTACCTACACCTACATACTCATTAGAATGTTTACAAGCATCGGATCAAAGCTGTAACTTATGTAATATACAGTTAGGTAGGTAAATATTATGTGTAAGCGAACGACCTGACGAGACGCCCTGTTTCCCATAGCTCAGGGAATCCTATTTCTGGGAAACAGGGATCATTTGAAAGTACTCTAATATGTAAGAACAATAAAAATTTTCTTTCTTTCTTCTTTCAAACAGTGTTTCTCCTTCCAGCGCCGCAAGTGTGGGTGGTGGACGAGGCTGGTGCCCCACTACTAGAGAAATACTACGAAGCCGAGTCCACTCTCGCGCTGGTCTGCCGCGCCAGAGACGTGGACGTTCCGGCTGTACTCTCCTGGCTACACGAGGGTCGAGCTCTGAACGCTGATACTACGAGAGGAGGAATCAGGTACTAATTAGCTATACAAGGTGTCTAAAAGCGGCAGGTGGCCGAGTGGTCTGTGACTTCTCGTGCGGAGGTCCGAGGTTCGATTCCGGTCGGCGTGTACCGAAGATTTTTTTTTCTAACGAAAATTTAACTGAGAGTGCCCTGGAGTCTAGAGAGCAATCAATAAACCTTCATACACTGTATACCGACAATCGGGGTAAGCTGAGTAATCGGTGTTGTACTGCAAGAACTCTGGTGAATTGCAGTAGAACCACGTTTAGCAAAATATTAGATCAAGCAGCAAGAAGAAAAAAAAAATTACCTTAAATGAATTTCTTAGTCCTATAAATAAAATCTTAAAAATTTTATTTTATTAAAAATTTACGTTTTCGTCGATTTCATAACCCATTTCGACTCCTGTGCTTATCTGATGTGATATTGGCTGGTCTGAGCATGTGCTTTGGCCCCTCTGACTCTGTTACCCATGGGACATCCACATACCCTCTGTTACGGGATTACATAAACAAAATGCTTATAGTTTGTATTTCGTTGTGAATCTGATCCGCAGTACCTAAGCAAAGTATTTCCACTTTAAGGCCGACTTGCACCAACACGAGTTTAAAGTTAAGTAGCGATTTATGGATTTAAACCATATTTAAACCGGTTCCCACAGTCAGCGGGTGCTAGCTTAACGAGTTAAACTGGTTTATATATTAAATTTGTGTTGGTGCAAGTGGGCCTTAGTCTTACCGACTATCCAGTATGTTCGTATGACAAACCCGCACGAAAGTTTTAAGACTAACTTGTACTTATATGTAGTGTATATTATAGATTATAGTTATTTTCCTTATATTATATTTTACATTCCCACACTCAAGTCTTTTGCTACTACCTACTTATATCTCGCAACATACGACTCTCAAACATCCAAAGGTTGACTGGGAGAAATCCCTGTAAGGGATAAGTCCGCCTTTGCCCCTCATGTAAATTTCTTATTGTGTGTTTATGTTAAATGTTTTTTGGAGCAATAAAGTATTTCTATCTATCTATCTATCTAAATCTAAGCCAGTAGTTCCAGTTTTCTCTGTAAATATTGCCGAGAGAAAAATCCTCTACCGTAAAAGCATTAAAATGTACATCTGCTCAGAGTTATATAAAATTAATGCCTCCAAAAAGCTTCTTGCGCTCAAGGTGACAGTAATCCTAAGGTGACAGCTCATACGAGTCCTGGCGCTAATGCTTGTTAACATTTCACACCACATTTGGCGCGCGACACCCTTCAGGTCCGTTAGCCCTATGCCATTATAGCCCTTAGCTCTTTGGCAACGCCAGATTTACCCTTGTCGTGCTTCGGAAATCCTCGGATTATTCATATATTGCCTCCGGTGTGTCCTTGTTTTCTTTGCCTCTTTGTGTCGCGCGTAAAATTTTCTATTTTATTTCCATTAGTGCCAAATTATTCCGTAGCCTATTCTTGTTCAATTCTAAAAGGAATCCGTCGTCCTATTTTACTCGCTAATTCGATTTCTCCAATTGCCGATTGATCAGAAAATTTAAATCAGTAGATGCAATCCTAGGTGTATCGCGTTCTGGAATGAGCGCTTTGAATTTCGAATCGAGCGTCCCGTAGTGGGTGCTCTGGGATTCGTTGAATTTCCTGCAATCGTGGAACGTTCGAAAATCAAATCTCAAATGAATGAAAACTTTAAATAGCGATGTTCTGTCGCCAAACGCTCGCTCGCCAAGTATTGCCATTGTGTTTTTTGGCGGACATGTCTGGTTATTTTTGCAACGCCAACGAACTCGGTGGTGCTTCTCTCATTGTTTTTTCGCATCGGCCGTCTGCAAACACCGAGCAAACGCGTAACCTATTTCCGCACGACAATATTTTCTCTCGTAACCTCAAGGGAGAGCTCCCGAGATTTGTTCTCGACTTATATTTTCCCAGTTCTTTGTAAGTTTATTTCAAAATAAAATTATCCGATGTTTGGCGAGTCACAAAGTACAGAGGAATCTAAAATTATAACGGCGTTAATTAAGGTTATGTTCCATACATTATATTAGGTTTGATTAACTTAGGGTAGGCATAAAGTAAGGTTAAATTACAAATTATGTATTCTGGATGCTAATCACATTTACTTTAACTAAGTAAGCTTATCAATTTAATTTAAATTATTAACGTTATTTGGTTTACATTTAATCAACCTCATTTAGCTTAGATAGGGTACACTAAATTACATTATGTCGGCATTGATATTATTACACGAAGACGCAGACAAATGTTCTGAGAGCTAACAGTTTTGAAGCCAACCTTACTGTTATATTCTTAAGGTATACTTTTGTCTGTATTGATTGCACATAATGCCTTGTCAGCCTCGGTAGCTCAGTGGTGCGGTCGGTCGACTGTCGGGCGTGATCATAAGCACACCTGGGCGCGGTCAATACTTGGATGGGTGACAGTGGTTCGGATTCCACGTAAAACTGTAGGTTCCTTCCCTTCTTAACTTACTAGGTGGTAGGGTTTAACCCGCCCGGGTTGGTACCACCGCACTGAATGAAAGGTCGGTCGAAACGGCTATGTAAATAGTTTGTGTTTTCCGTCCAGTTCAGTGTAGCCGGCACGACCGAAGGGAAGCGACGGTCGAGCGGTCGCCCATCCAAATACTGACCGGCCCAGTGTTGCTTAACAATCAATAGCAACATTCGACTGTCTGCACAACTTAGCTATCGAGGCTGACCTTATTATTACTCGTATAATTTTATTCTAATGTATAATACTGTACCGTGTGGGGCCGGTACTTTAAAATAATAGCCCCACTGCATCTTTCCCCGTGTATGTCGTAAAAGGCGACTAAGGGATATGACTCCCTTCTTATATTACTAGGTGGTAGGGTTTAACCCGCCCGGGTTGGTACCACCGCACTGAATGAAAGGTCGGTCGAAACGGCTATGTAAATAGTTTGTGTTTTCCGTCCAGTTCAGTGTAGCCGGCACGACCGAGGGGAGGCACTGACGTGGCACCAAGTTCACCCGGTGTTATGGGCTGACATCATGGATGTTGTAGGTGATGTAAGCCAACCGTGTCAGTTTCCATAAAAAAAATATATATATATTGATGTCTGGCAGCGTTCGCACGGAGCAGGTGCCCGGCGGCGCGGACAGCACGCTGCGGCTGGCGCGGGTCAACGCGAGCGACGCGGGCAACTACACGTGCGCGGTGCGCGGCGCTCGCCCTCACACTGTCGCTGTTCACGTACTCAACGGTACGCTAATATTGTCCCTAAACGTCCCCGTCTCCCATCTGTACCCTAATCACGAGATTTAACCTACTACGCTACGCCGTGTTCTCCGCATCATTTTGTATGGAGAAACGAAGCAGCGCCTCTAGTGATAGATTTGCGAACTTCGTTTCTCCATACAAAATGATGCGGAGAACACTCCGTAGCGTAGCGTAGCGTAGCGTAGCGTAGCGTATTAGTAGGTTTAATCTCGTGATTAGGGTACAGGGACGCAGACAGACTGACGAACGCAAGGCGTAGATGGCAACAATCTTTGGAGTCGGTGCACTGCAAGGGGGGGAACGCCTCAGAACGCCTTTATGAGTCCCTCCAAGGGGGGGCCGGCCGGACCGCAGTCAATGCTTCCCTTGCCCCTTACTAGGTGGTAGGCTCAAATTGTAGCCGACTGGGTTGGTACCACCGTACTGGATGTAAGATGGCCGCAAGCAACCTCGGTTGTGTTCTCCTCTAGTCCAGTATAGCCAGCAATCCAGGGAAGTCTCCGGTATGGCACCTACCTTCTCGGAGGTGATATTGGCTGGTTAGAGCATGTGCTTTGGCCCCTCCGACTCAGCCACCCATATAGGATTACATAAAAAAAAAAATGCGCGTCACCGGGACCAAATTGGTGATATCCCGGCAGCGGGCCTCCCTGCGTGCAACGATCTTCAAGTGATTGTTCCATGATGAAGTAGTGCGTGACACAGTGCGGGTGCTATGGCCGCAAGGCTGGTGCGCTCGGGTCAGTGGCGGGTGAATATTGTCCCTAAACGTGCTCCATTTATTTCTCCAAACGTTTCAAAATTCCTAAAGCGACGGGTGGCCAAGTGGTTTGGCCACGCGAGAGGTCCGAGGTTCGAATCCGGCCGGCGTGGACCAATGAGTTTTTTCTGATGAAAAAATGTACGTGCATCCACCAATTGGAACAAGTTCAAAGAAGATTCACCAAAATTCCCTACGAGCTAAAAAGCTTGAGCTACGAAGAAAGATTAAAACTACTTGAACTGACCACATTAGAAGAACGCCGCGACAGAGGAGACCTCATTGAAGTCTGCAAAATACTCACCTCAAAGTATGATTGCCCAGACTTAATTGAAATGTTTGACCTGAACCAGAACTATCACCTTCGTGGTCACAGCAAAAAACTTAACCAGACAGCTTCTAACACAAACATCCGAAAGCACTTCGATCGAGTGGTGAACGCCTGGAATAAACTCGCACAGGATGTGATTGACGCCCCAAACACAAACACCTTCAAAAACCGATTAGATAAATACATAAAAAGTACATCAACAAACAAATAGCAACAGTGCCCAAGTACGAAAACTAAAAAAAAAAAAAAATTTAAACAATCATTCATTATCAAAAAAAAAAAAGACTGATATGAACACATCAGCTAGAGCTGCTTGTTCATTAAAAAATAAATAAATAAATAATACCTGCTGCTTCACCATTCGGAACCGGTGTAAAACTGTAGGTCCCTTCCCTTGCCCCTTACTAGAATAGAATAGAATAGAATAAGTATACTTATTTCTTTCCAATATAAAATTGTACAAAAGGCGGACTTATTACCTAAGCCTACCTCTACCAGTCAACCTGACTTAATTCTGAACACTTATAAGGGTAGTAAACAAAGTACCTAGAAGAATGACACAAAAAATTTAAGTAAACAAGACGCCGCCGGGCTTACTAGGTGGTAGGCTCAAATTGTAGCCGACTGGGTTGATACCACCGTACTGGATGTAAGATGGACGCATAGTAGCCTCGGTTGTGCTTTCCTCTAGTCCAGTATAGCCAGCAATCCGGGGAAGTCTCCGGTACGGCACCTACCTTCACGGAGGTGATATTGGCTGGTCGGAGCTTTAGCCCCTCCGAATCAGCCACCCATACCGGATTACTTAAAAAAAACTCTATTACAACCAGAGCCAAACGAACTTCGTGAGATAGAACATCTGTACACGATTCTACTCAACCTATCTCACCTTATACCCTCAAAGAGCCTTCGTCGTTGAAACCGCCTTCAGAAATACTTCTCTGCCCTTTGTCAATTCGCTCAATACGATCAATCAGATATGTCAAGTTCAATTTGTGGAGCTGTTTATCGGTTTATTCACCTCACCGTAATTCAGCTTCGGGTTCGCACGAGATGATTTTAGTCTTCAGAAACATTATTATGCGAATATCTCAAATGCCTCATCGTATTCACCCTCATAATGTACTTAGTAAAATATTCACGTTACATTGCGATATTTCAATCTACTTACATAACCTAATTTTGAAATCTGAAGGATTGAATTTCGCATCCGAGTTTATATCGGGCCAAGTATCTATCTCACAAAGGAATTCTCCTGTGATTACAATTCTAAACGCGGCCGAGACAAGATCTTAAGAGAAAATGAAGGCTCTTTCGCGATTCTGCTCCTGTAGGACGCCATCTATAGGTGTATCGTATTTGCATTCCTTGTGGTGCCACCTCAGCCGCGTACGCGGTGTGTATATTAAGGTTGCCATTCGTCCCGGTACACCGGGAGTTTTCACCGGTTTAGAATCTCAGCCCCGGTCGTCCCGCCTGACCACCAAATGTCCCGGTCGGAAACCAAAAGCCAGTTAGTTTTTTCATTACTAATATTATCAAAAAACAATTTTTAAAGGGTTTAGTGTTTCTTCTTATTTCCTACCACTCCTAACAGAGCGTTTCAGGAATCATAAGTCCGCAAATTTCAGTCGCAGACGGATGTCTATTATGTGTATACATAGACACCGAACTCTCAGTGGAGACTTTTGGCTAACGATCTGTGAGCTTACAGAGATGCGTGGATCGTTGTGAATCGGACACTTTTCTGAAGCCTATAATTTATTGGCTATGGACATTTAAAACTATAGCCTACCTAATTATCTAATAGAATTCATGCATAATCTATCCTTAAATGTAAAAGATACCTATCATCTAAAATTTAATTTAATGTGCATAGAACAGGTGCTGCATTTCCCCGCTCAAAGACAACCAACTTTTCTTAGGTTTTGATATAGTGTCCCGGTCAGTAGCTGCACCTTTATGGCAACCCTAACTATATGATCATACAATCTGGTTTGTAATAGTAGAGCGAGCGTACTGGGATTTTGCGAAAATCAACCCGCCTGAAAGCTAGGTTTGGTCTCAATCAATGCTCTCTCGCATAAGCCTCCGTAGCTCAGTGATGCGGGATCATAAGCGCACGTGGGCGCGGTCAGTACTTGGATGGGTTAGCTCGACCGTTGGAGGTCGAAGGCTGTCCGTGGTTCGGATTCCAAGTAAAACTGTAGGTCCCTTCCCTTCTTACCTTACTTCTAATATGTTAAACCCATCCTGGTTGATACCACCGCACTGAATGAAAGGTCGCTCGAAACGGCTATGCAAATAGTTCGTGTTTTCCATCCAGTTCAGTGTAGCCGGCACGACCGAAGAGAAGCACTCACATGGCACCTAGTTCACCAAAGTGTTATGGGCTGACACCACGGATGTAGTAGGTGATGTAGCTAACCGTGTCAGTTTCCAATTTAAAAAAAGGTGAAGTAACATTTATTCCCATTTTGGCTTAGTAACCGATTTATTGTGGTATGATGGATGACTCGTGCCATTTGTTCCAGAAGAGAGCCTAGCGGAGTTGCACGCCGGAGCAGCAGCGAGCGCGTTCGTCGCGCCGGCGAGCATCGCGATAGCGCTCGCGCTCTCGTTGCTCCGCGAACACTGTTCGCGGCAGCCGTCGGTCGCTGCCGCGTGCGCGGCGACTGTCCTGCTACTAGCAACAGCATTCGCAGCCACGCTCGCACCGCACGCGCCGACAGTCAGTGGCACGGTGCTAACCACGTGATCCGAACACTAAGTGTACATACATAGAACCAAAGTGTTTCGAGTTCAATCATAAAACGTTACAATTTACGATATTTTACTTAAGTGAAATGAAAAGACTTTATCCACGATTATGGCCTTTTATTTAATAACCCGATCTTCTCGAAATCCCAAAATTAGCAAATATCATAAATGTAAAATTGGCCATAATATGAGCGCAACACGAACACGAAGCCAAATTCAAATTAATGTACCTACTAAGCCAGTTACTCAGGAATTGTGCTTGCTGTTATCGTCGTTGGTGTTATCGTCTCACAAACTAAATTAGTAACCTAATATTGAAATTTCAGAGACGCACACGTCAACAATTTCAGCGTATACGCAAGTATAATATACACACATTGGAGCAACATACCAAGTAATAAACATTCCACATGGCGTGGTCGTCGGTTTTTAGGTTTCCGTATCCCGTACGGAAGCCTATTACTAAGCCTCCGCCGTCCGTCCGTCTGTCCGAGGGCTGTATCTCTTGAACCGTAATAGGTAGCCCGTTGTTTTCACAGATTTTCACAGAATATGTGTTACTATGGCGGTTATATATAATATCAAATAATTAAAAAAAAGAAAATATTAAAAATTAAGGGGGCTCCCATACAACAAACTTCCGAAAAATCGATTAGTCACACTATTGAATAATGATGGCGCCACATTGCATTGTTGAAAGACAAAAGATAGGCGGATAATAGCGGATAGATACGGAAACCTCCGTGCGCGAGTAAAACTCGCACTAACAGATTTTGTTTTAATCAACTTTAACGGATCTTCAAATCTTTCCCCAGATACTCTTGTCCATGTAGGTACAAGCCGGACTGGCTTATACAACTTTGGGGATTATATTGGCTGTGCCTGAGGATCAAATCTCTTGGAACACGTTTTTGAAATTTTAAAACTTTGATCACATTTTTTAGGGTTCCGTATCCGGTACGGGTTTACTATTACTAAGCCTACGGCGTCTGTCTGTCCGTCCGTCCTTCTGTCCGAGGGCTGTATCTCTTGAACCGTAATAGGTAGCCCGTTGAAATTTTCACAGAATATGTGTTATTATTATGGCCGATATAACAACAAATAATAAAAATAAGATAAAGTGAAAAATTCACGGGGGTCCCCATAGAAAAATCGAAAAGTGTATGCGCGCGCGCCATCTACCAAATAGAGTAAAAGCATTTTAACTAATCAATATGAAGCACTTCATACCACGCCATAGATGGCGTGAGTGGGGCAAACCATGACATGGCGATACGGAACCCTCGGTGCGCGAGTTCGACTCGCACTTGTTTGAATCAACTGACTGATCTTCAAATCTTTCCCCAGATACTCTTGTCCACGTAGGTACAAGCCAGACTGGCTGGTAAGACTTCGGGGATGAAATTGGCTGTGCCTGAGGAGCAAATCACTTGGAACACGTTTTTGAAATTTCGATACTTTGATATGATAACTCATCACATTTTAAATTATAAATTATTTTGTCAGCCTCGGTAGCTCAGTGGTGCGGTCGCGGTCGGTCGACTGTTATTAAGCAACCCCGGGCGCCGTCAGTACTTGGATGGGTCACCGCTCGACCGTTGGAGGCTGACCGTGGTTACATAAAAACAAAAAAAAAAAAAAAGATCCCTTCCCTTCTTACCTTACTAGGTGGTGGGGTTTATCCCGCCCGGGTTGATACCACCTCACTGAGCGAAACGTCGGTCGAAACGGCTATGTAAATAGTTCGTGTTTTCCGTCCAGTTCAGTGTAGCCGGCATGAAATGAAGGGAAGCACTGACATGGCACTTAGTTCACCCGGTGTTATGGGCTGGCATCACGGATGTTGTAGATGATGTAGCCAAACGTGTTAGTTTCCATAAAAAAATATATAATTATATATTATTTTTTACATCTTACCTGCTCGCTACGCTACGCCCCCTACCTTACCTCAGGGCGGGCGTAAGTACCTCCGCGATGCTATCTCCCAAGATATCATTTTAATTTCTTCTCCTGTTCCAACAATTACGTCGTTCTGTTTGGAAGATAATTAGCGAACCGGAGCACCGACACGACTGGGGGATTCATACGAAATCTTCTCTTGCATACATTCTGTCAAAAAAGTACCGCGAATTGATAATTTAATTCTAATTCCAAATTCAATTCAAATGATTATTTTTGTCGCTAAGTTGGCACAACTGTTTTCTATATTGGCGCTGCATCTAATACTTTGCATATCAAAGGATGTTGCGGTCCTTTGCTCTCCCGTCTGACTTGTGGTACTCCAGCCCGTCCCGCCAGTAGCCAGACATCTGAGTCTTTTGCAGGAGCGGGCAGTGTGGAATCTAAAAACAATTTTATTTTTGCTTTGTGGTATATTGGATTAATATAACTCAAGGTTTATGCGTCACTACTGTAGAGCTCTTGTCCAACTTATAGCACTTATGTACTAACGCTATTGTAAAGTCACTATAAAGAACCAATGGGCCTCTTTCGGGGTTACAAGACAGCTAGAGCACGTTATAACACCAATTGTTAACACCAATATACCACTTCAGCCTCTAAAAATAACTATTAAACAGCTCTTATAACGCCTGTCTTAACACCATAATGTTAGTTGGGTAGAGTTCGACATATTACTACTGTGTCAAGAAAGTACCGGGAAAAGGTCAATAATACACAAAATGTTAATTATTCTTCCAAATTTATACTATCGCCTTCAAAGTAGGCCCCTTCCTAAATAATACACTTACGTCAACGAATAATCCAATTATCAAAGCATTTTTTAAATGCACATTTATACGAAAATGTTACAGAAAGCTTACGGTGAATCGACTTTATCAAAAACATGTGTACATGAGTGGCACAGTGCATTCAAAAACGGTCGAGATGTTGTGGAAGATTTGCCTCGCTCTGGTCGGCCCTCAACGTCTTCAACTGAAGTTAATATAGGAAAAGTGAAGGAAATGGTGACTGAAAATCCTCATTCAAGTTTGAGAGAGATAGCCGCTCAACTTTCTGTGTCTCACGAATCGATTCGTACCATTTTAAACGATCGCTTGGGCATGAAACACGTTACCGCTCGAGATTTGAATTTTCTTCAAAAACTCAATCGCTTAAGGCCATGATTGTTTGGCCAAAAATTCAACAAAATATACCATCGAACAACCACCGTATTCACCGGATATGGTTCCGGCCGACATTTTTCTGTTTCCAAAACTTAAATTACCACTTCGAGGCACCCGTTTTCACTCTATAGAAGACATAAAAGAGAATTCGCGGTGAGAACTGAAGTCGATTCTGGAAAATGCATTTAAAAAATGCTTTGATAATTGGATTATTCGTTGACGTAAGTGTATTATTTAGGAAGGGGCCTACTTTGAAGGCGATAGTATAAATTTGGAAGAATAATTAACATTTTGTGTATTATTGACCTTTTCCCGGTACTTTCTTGACACAGTAGTAATATGTCGAACTCTACCCAACTAACATTATGGTGTTAAGACAGGCGTTATAAGAGCTGTTTAATAGTTATTTTTAGAGGCTGAAGTGGTATATTGGTGTTAACAATTGGTGTTATAACGTGCTCTAGCTGTCTTGTAACCCCGAAAGAGGCCCATTGGTTCTTTATAGTGACTTTACAATAGCGTTAGTACATAAGTGCTATAAGTTGGACAAGAGCTCTACAGTAGTGACGCTTAAACCTTGAGTTATATTAATCCAATATACCACAAAGCAAAAATAAAATTGTTTTTAGATTCCACACTGCCCGCTCCTGCAAAAGACTCAGATGTCTGGCTACTGGCGGGACGGGCTGGAGTACCACAAGTCAGACGGGAGAGCAAAGGACCGCAACATCCTTTGATATGCAAAGTATTAGATGCGGCTAATTACAAGGGATTAGGTAACCTCGCGCTGAGTACCTCGCCCACTCGCCGCAGAAAAATAATACACCTGCAAAAAGAATAATAACCACTACACCTGTATGATTTTCTGACCATTTGGCTATACCTTACCTTAGTCAATTTTAGTTTTTTGATGTTTTTTTTGTTTGCTGATGGAACAAAAAAAAACATCAAAATGGTTTTCGTGGGCCAGTGGATGGTACACCCAATTTAACTTTTTTCTAGCTAGATTCAGCAGAAGATATTGTCGACCAACTACTAAAATTTGTCGGAAACTATCAACTCCAAAGGTCACTTTCCTCCCTAGAAAAGACGTACAGTAGATCTTTCATATTTATTCCTCAGCCTATTACGGATTACGGGGCGAGAATCTACTAAAGTAATCCCGTCGGGGTCACAGGGGTATTCACGTATTCACTCACTTCACTAACACTTCTTCTGATTTTGAAGCGGCCGTAAAGTGAGGTAACCGGTCCGCCACTTGAAAGACCTGCTCGATCCTGCAACCTACTCCTTTAGCTCCTTTCGGAAAACTTCGGCTCGAAGGAGGAATGTGTGGTATCACCACTGTGTATATACCACTGGTATGTTAAGAGTGATGTTGTGTGGTATGTATTAGTGATGTTTTTGGTGGTTTAAAAAAAATAACCAGGGTTAATATAGAGAAGATGCGTCGCTAGCGACGCATCTTCTCTATATCAACCTAATGTTGAGTCTATAATATATAGTCTATATATCAACCTAATGTTGAGTCTATATATAGTCTATATATCAAAATATTGAGGCGGCGCATGTCGTTTTTGTTACGTTTGTATTTCCGAAAATAGAGCTTTCTTAGGTGGTTATAAAAAAAAATAACCATAACCTAATTTTAACACTCTAACATTGCTTAAAAACACAAAGCAAAACAAATTTTGACAAAAGGGACACGAACCCATGGTCGAGATCCAAAAAATAAAAATTGTACCTACACTCTTATACCACTGAGCCAACGAATTACATAAACGACCAAACGAATATCGGATTCAGTTGGTTCGCTTTCGAGCCGAGTCAACCCGAGTGTTTCCGAAAGGAGCGTAGGAGGAGGCGCAGGATCAGCCAGAGCTGTCAGGTTTCAAACCCGTACGGTAACGGATCGTAATGGAAATACGTGCAATAAAAATTTATATGCATTCAAGTATGACATAGACAAAATGTAGGGCTTCGGTAAATGTATTCTAGCTTACCACAGTTTTATTTTGGAAGCAATCACTCGAAAAGTGTGAACGAGCCATCTTTATAAATGGCAACTGCAACTGACAGTGACAGTTGACACCTTCGTTTCCTACACGAACGCCCAGCAGGAAAACGGGCGAACAAAATTTTGCGCGTGAATTTTTCAGAAGGGATTATAACGCCAGACGAAAGTGAACAATTCTTCAACAAACGGAACATTTCTTACGCAACAATGCCCCGAGGCGAACAACTGTACGTCCGGGGAATGAAATCTGAGGTAAAAATCTATTACTCTGTTCAGTAAGTGCAATGAACACAACTGCAAATAAAATAATTATAAAACCTGTTAAAAAATTTGTGAGATGATTGAGACAATTTTTGCTCAAAATATTTTCATTTTCTTGTTTGCACAGTTAGAACTTGAACTGTCGGGCGTTCAGGCTCACCGTGGTTCGGGCTCCACGCAAAACTGTTGTTTCCATTCCATTCTTACCTTACTAGGTGGTACTTACTTACCGCCCGAGTTGGTATCACCGCACTGAATGAACAGTCGGTCAAAGCAGCTATGTAAATAGTTCGTATTTTCCGTCCAGTTCAGTGTAGCCGACACAACGTTAGATGAGCACTGGCATGACACCTATTTCACCATGATGTTTTACGCTGACATCACGGGTGTTGAAGGTGATTTAGCCAACCGCTGTATCCCGACAATCGGGGTAACAAGCAGAGTAATCGGTGTGGTGCTGCAAGTACTCTTGTAAATGTACAGGACAACACCGACAACCACGTTTAGGAATGTGTTAGGACAAGATAACTATGAAGACCCACCTGCATCATGACCCGGTGGAAGGACCGTGCCATGGTGACAGGTGGCCATCCTTTCGCCCTTTAGCACGGCACCTTGTCTTTATCCGTTAGTCGCCTTTTACAACATGCACAGGGAGAGATGCAGCAGGGCTACTTTTTTTTAATACCGATACGGTAAAAAAAAAGACAATCCTGCAAGATTGCATGTCTTTAAAAAAACTAACCCATACTTACTTATCTTTTTTTATTTATAAATGGTTTTTTAATTTTTTTTTTTAAACTGACTCGGTTTGCTACATCACCTACGACATCCGTGATGTCAGCCCATAACACCGGGTGAACTAGGTGCCGTGTCAGTGCTTCCCTTCATTTCATATCGGCTACACTGAACTGGACTTAAAACATGAACTATTTACATAGCCGTTTCAACCGACGTTTCGTTCAGTGCGGTAGTACCAACCCGGCCGGGATAAACCCTACCCTAGTGAGAAAAGAAGTAGACTTGCGGCCTACTGTTTCTTTTCGGTTTTGCGTTTACAAACATGGTCTTATGTTCTGCAGTGTGACGACCTATGGGACGACAGTCAACTGATAAAGGCTTATGAGAAGGCAAAGAAGGAATATCGTGCGGCGGAGTTAGCACAACGCATTGCCATGTCGACCAACACAAAAAATGGTAAGTTTTACATCAATCATCAATATCATCAATCATTACTAATAAATCTGTAAAGAATGGTCATGGAGTAAGTTACTTTGTTTTATGGAATACTGCGTTTGTACTCTATTTATGATACTAACACTAAATTGACGATTTTTAGAAATCTTTTCTGTATGTACATATCTTTTTTTTTTTATGGAACCTGACACGGTTGGCTACATCACCTACAACATCCGTGATGTCAGCCCATAACACAGGGTGAACTAGGTGCCATGTCAGTGCTTCCCTTCATTTCATGTATGTACATATGTATGTTCCTCCATAACTCTTAAACCGATCATCCGAATTCGATGGAACTTAGTACAAGCACATTTTACTACACACAGGATAGGCTAAATCAAATTCAGTTCCGGTTACGCTAAGTTGTGGCTCTCATACAAACCGAATTGTTCTGTGCACCGAAAAATAAAGGTACGTTAGCGGTGTTGAAATAAAAGTATTTCGTTTGTCTAAAAACTTCACTTATGTTACTTCCGGTTGTATTGCGCCATCTGGTGTGTAGATTTTGGAAGAGCGGAGTTTCCGTTAGCGACAATGTTTTCGTTCGTTCTGTTGTACGTTTTACATAGTAAAAAGATAATATGGTTGACTAACTCAAGTCTGTTTTATTCAAACAACATAACTCAACAAGCGGGCTTACTGACTTTTTTCTTTTTAAATACGAATTTCATGCGAGCGAAGCCGCGGGTAAAAGCTATTATTAGCATATAATAGCAATAGCGTAGTCATTCTGTACTGTGTGGGGCCGATACTTAAAAACTGTAATGAGGTTAATGTAAAAAAAGTAATTGATGTTGTGCTTCAAGGACTCTTGCAAATTGCAAGCACAAAACCGACCACCACGCTTCGCAAAGGATTCGGACAAGATACTATCAAGCAGCAATTAAGGCTTGAAGACCCACCTGCTGCAAGACTCGGCCGAACGACCGTGCCAAGGCTTTCCTGTCGCCTTTAGCACGGCACCATGTCCTTATTCCTTAGTCGCCTTTTACGACAGGCATGGGGAGAGAGGCAGTGGGGCGATTATTTTTCTAAGTTTATTGAGTGGGGTCAAGAGTGGGACTGGTGGTTCTCCACTAGTCGTCACAGACTAGCTGAAGTGGGCTTGCCGCGAGCAAAACATATCCGCGACCTGGATATATTTGGTGAAGCCATCGCAGTCTGAGTTAAACGCCTTTCTATTTATCATTATGTCAGCTCATTACTCATAGTCCTTTGTCATACCAACACGTCTCTAAATGTTTGTATTTATATCCTCTCTCTAAATGATTACTTTATTTTATTTTTTTGTTAATATTAAGTTTGTGTCATTCTTCAACTCTGTTTGCTACCCTAAGTGATCATAAATTAAGTCATGTTGACTGGCAGAGATTGCCTTAGGTAATAAGTGCGCCTTTTGTACAATTTTGTGTTGGAAAGCAAATTTTTTTTTAGCAATAAAGTATATTCTTTTCTAATCTCTTTTGTCGTAGCGGCTACACCGAAACACGAACGTGCCGTACTAAACGGTGAGTTTTGCCATCTGCTTGCAGAAGAAAAGGCGAGTAAACCCAAGTGGCGCGCGAACGCTCCGTGCCGCGCGCTCTACGACGGCGACGGTGAAGAGTACGAGGCTTACATCGTTGAACTCATCGGCAAGGAGAAGTGTGTCGTGCGCTTTGTCGGTAAGCATAGACGTTGTTGTTGTTTGTTGTTGTTTGGTTTGGGGTTGGCTCTAGGCCTGCAAACTAATCCCGCTTGGTTGGGGACCTTCGTGCAAAACCCCGCAGTCTCCAGCTACCCCAGCCAGCCTATGTCTTCCATGAAAGCCACAAGTCGACCGGGGTGTCTGCAGGCTGCTTATTCCTTAGTCGCCTTTTACGACATGCACGGAGAGAGATGCAGTGGGACTATTCTTATTAAGTACCGACCCCGCACAGTACGGTAAGCATAGACGTAAATAATTTTAATAAATAATAAATAGTAAATAGTAAATACTAATCGCACTGCATCTCTGGAGATGCAGAGGTTGCACGGCGGAGGACGAAACAGCCGCCCACGTGCTCCTGGAGTGTCCGGTGGAGGCGGAAGAACGACTGCAGTTTCTCGGGAATGTGGGAACATGAAGTGGTGCGGTCAGTCGACTGTTGTTAAGCAACGCTGAGCGCGGTCAGTACTTGGATTGGTGACCGCTCGACCGTTGGAGGCTGACCGTGGTTCGGATTCCTCGTAAAACTGTAGGTCCCTTCCCTCCTAATCTTACTTGGTGGTAGGGTTTAACCCGCCCGGGTTGGTACCACCGCACTGAATGAAAGGTCGGTCGAAACGGCTATGTAAATAGTTTGTGTTTTCCGACCAGTTCAGTGTAGCCGGCACGATCAAAGGGGGAAGCACTGACATGGCACCTAGTTCACCCGGTGTTATGGGCTGACATCACGGACGTTGTAGGTGAAGTAGCCAACCGTGTCAGTTTCCATAAAAAAAAAAGTTGTAGAATTAACAAAGGTCAACATTGCATTGCAGGTTACGGCGACGAGGCGATCGTGAAGCTGCGAGATCTGAAGGCGTCGCACGGCAACGCCGCGCGTACCGAACAAGTGTACAACATCACGAACGAGCCGTCTTGGAAGGAGATCGAGAAGTCGGACTTTGGCGTGGAGGAATCCGCTCTCGACTCGGACTCCTCGGAGGAGGGAGCTGAGAACCCGGTCGGGAAGAGCAAGGAGCGGCTGACGCAAGATTTGCTTGAACCGGGTGCGTATAATATTTTTAGGGTTCCGTATCAGGTACGGGACCCTATTACTAAGCCTCCGCTGTCTTTCTGCCTGCCTGTCTGTCTGTCTGTCTGTCCGTCCGTCCGTCCGTCCGTCCGTCCGTCCGTCCGTCCGTCCGTCCGTCCGTCCGTCCGTCCGTCCGTCCGTCCGTCCGTCCGTCCGTCCGTCCGTCCGTCCGTCTGTCTGAGGGCTGTATCTCTTGAACCGTAATAGGTAGCCCGTTGAAATTTTCACAAAAAATGTGTTATTATGTCCGATATAACAACAAATAATAAAAATAAGAAAAAGTAAAAAATTCACGGGGGTTCCCATAGAAGAAACCAAAAAGTGTATGGCGCGCGCGCCATCTACCGAATAGATTATGAAGCATGACATTAACTAATATGATGCATTTCATAACACGCCATCTAGATGGCGTGAATAGCGCTGGCCGTGACATGGCGATACGGGACCCTCGGTGCGCGAGTTGTCGCACTTGGCCAGTTTTTTTTTTTACATCAGCAGCATTTACTTCTGCAATAAGCTCCTAAATGATTTAGCGGGCCTCACTGGAAGGAATGCTCATACAGAATTTGGATCGGGAGAGAGAGGGAATTCGAGCACGGGACGCAGACTCGCTGACGAGGGCTCGACTCAAGTCAAAACGTCCGGCGCGCTGCAAGAGAGCAAGATTATTATTTTTATTATTTATTATTTTGTTAATGAACTAGCAGCAATATGCTGATGTGTTCATGTCTATGATGATCACTGGTGTTGCTATTTGTTCTATTTCTTTGATTTTTAAAGCCTATTTTTGAATGTCTTTATTGAGGGTGCTTCAATAACTTCCTCGGGCAGTTTATTCCAGCTGTTTGCGATTCTGTTAGTCAGGAAGTGTTTTCTTGTTTCGGTTGAGAAGCTTGTTACATTGAGTTTCAAACTGTGACCTCTTAGGTGAGTGTTTGAATGAAACACAAACATGCTTTCCAGCCCTGGGCAGTCATAGTGCCGCTTCAACATTTTGTATGTCTCTATGAGATCTCCAATGAGCGGCAATTTTGACGCTCTACGCTGTACACTTTCAAGTAAATTTATGTCCTTGGTAAAATAAGGATTCCAGATTTGAAAACCATATACAAGTAAAGGGCGAATGTAAGTTTTGTAAATCTTCTTAGCCAATTCCTGGTCTCTTGCTCTATTGAAAAGTTCACCTACCTGCAATGGACTCGGATGTGTGATGTGTAACTATCAAGCAGCTAGTAAGGCACGCAGACCCACCTGCTGCGTGACCCGGTGGAAGAAACGTGCCAAGGTGAGAGGTGGCTAGCATGTCGCCCTATAGCACGGCATCTCATCCTTATCCCTGAGTCGCCATTTACGACATGCAAGGGGAGAGATGCAGTGGGACTATTATTTTTATGTACCGGCCCCTCACACACGTTACTTAACACGTTCGGCGGTGGTACTGCTATAGCAGTAATATTTTCATAATAAAATGTGACAGTACGGCTGGAACCGTGGGTAATGGATGCCTCATTATTAGAGACACTACGGTTATAACAGTCGCCTGTGTACCGGCGCTTTGTATAAAACACTCTCTACTGTCACATAATGAGCCTGCATAGTTTGCGTACTGTCACACAGACTGTACATATTTGTGACCACTTCACTCACACATAGACAGATGTGGGCAGGCACGCAACGGTTATACAACGGTTATAGCCGGCATGTTGCTATGGCGTATAGCCGTACTGTCATATTTATTACATATCGAAAAACATATGCAAGGGGACAGTACTGCTATGACCGTAGTCAAAATTTGTATGAAAAGTTTTAGTGTCACAGCACACAGATCTAGTATTTTCTTACCGCCGCCGAACGTGTTAACTTAACCTTATCAAGGGTGCTATGCGATGGTACTAATTCGAATGGGTTAAAATGTACTACCTTATAAGCCAAAAGGGAAGGAACCAAGAATACATTATTTCGTTTCAGTGCGCATCGGGTTCGGAACCCCAGACTTGCCCTTGGACACAGATGCACCTGCCGCGTCAGACCGTCACTCCGAGCCGAGCAGTCACAAGAAGAATAACAAGAAGAAGAAGAAGTCGAGTCACAAGAGGAAGACGTCGGCCGGCTCTCACGAGCCGACGCTCGACCCGATCCGACAGCCCATCGGTTACGACCAGTGCGCTTCGTATATGAACGATATCTCAGGGGTGAGTTTCAGTTTACGCCAGGCATGGGCAACCTTTTTGGTCCAGGGGCCACATCATTGTTTTGCTGTCGAGTCGCGGGCCACATTAAGTCTATATTTCTACCTACTTGCATCGATGCCTATTTATAATAAGTAAACGTGAAAGTAAGTAGATAACACACTATTAAATATTACAATACAATTTTCTGTCAGAAATTGCGCACAACAAGCAAGCCGAGCGTCGTCGTCGTCGCACTAGCTGGCTGACCTGCAACTGAACTGAACTGAATGAAGTGAAGCGACTGCTGCGCTCGCCGCAAAAGCTCAGCAGCCCGGCGCGGCGCTATTTTTGAATGAATATTTGGGCTAGTCGGGCTGGACCCAAATAATTTACAGGAAAGGACGCGGGCCAGACAAAAAGACCTCGCGGGCCGGATGTGGCCCGCGGGCCGTAGGTTGCCCATGCCTGGTTTACGCATTGAACGCCCTGTCGCCGATGACTGCGCGCAGTTCTTCATTCTTTATTCATCATTCGTATTTGTACTGTCACATCATTTGTATTTGTATTCGTACACTACGCTTGAATTTGTCGTATTTAGTTTTTACAATTTGGATGCCCTGTAACACACATACATACACATTTAAGTGGTGGGTGGCCGAGTGGTTTGGGCATCGGCCTCTCATGCGTAGGTATGAGGTTTGAATCCAGTTGGCGTGTACCAATGAGTTTTTTTTTTTCACGAAAAAATATACGTGCATACCTGGTGCTTCAACGTTCGGAACCGGTGTAAAACTGTAGGTCCTTCCTGTAGGCCCAATTTGGTAGGCTCAAATTGTAGCCGACTGGGTTGGTACCACTGTACTGGATGTAAGATGGCCGCATAGCAGCCTCGGCTGTGTTCTCCTCTAGTCCAGTATAGCCAGCAATCCAGAGAAGTCTCCAGTATGGCACCTACCTTCTCGGAGGTGATATTCGCTGGTCCCCCGACTCAGCCACCCATACCGGATTACATTAAAAAAAAATTATACTCACATCTCAAACCCGTACGCATCAAATCCATATCATTATCTCGCTTTCGCAATGACTTTACAAAACAAAGACGAAAGTCGTGAAATCTATCTCCCTCGTACTGTGGTAACCTCAGTATTTAGTATCTCGCTTTAGCCTTGCTTATGGGCACAACGATCGTCGGGCCACATATTGGTAAACTCGTGCTGCAGATCCAGATACTTCAGCATCTTCTCTGCTTCCTTAGTGACGAGGTTACCATCGTGCGGTGCGGCGATATCGACGAGTGTTACGCGCCTCGCCTCCCGGTCCACTATCCCAATATCAGGTCTACAACATGTCCCAAAACTCAACGTCAAGCGGGAACCAGGGAGTAGGCCAGTTTATGACTACCCAGGGAAAAATAAGAAAAAAAAATCGGAGTCATTTTTTTTTTATGATATGAGCATTTTTTGAAAAACGTTGAAAATTGATCTTTTTACCTCCTTACTATGACTACAAATTTGCAAATACAATTGTTAAATTTTTTGTATTGGAAGCCTAAATAACTCTGCTATTGATAACTTTTTTTTTTTATGGAAACTGACACGGTTGGCTACATCACCTACAACATCCGTGATGACAGCCCATAACACCGGGTGAACTAGGTGCCATGTCAGTGCTTCCCTTCATTTCATGTCGGCTACAATGAACTGGACGGAAAACACGAACTATTTACATAGCCGTTTCGACCGACGTTTCGCTCAATGCGGTGGTACCAATCCGGCCGGGATAAACCCTACCACCTAGTAAGGTAAGAAGGGAAGGGACCTACAGTTTAACGTGAAATCCGAACCACGGTCAGCCTCCAACGGTCAAACGGTCACCCATCCAAGTACTGACCGCGCTCAGCGTTGCTTAACAACAGTCGACTGACCGCACCAATGAGCTACCGAGGCTGACGAATTTCCTTATCCCTTAGTCGACTTTTACGACATGCGACGGGGGGAGATGCAGTGGGGCTATTCTTTTTTTTTTTACTGACCCCACACGGTACAAACTATCCCCAATAAAACCAGAATGCCTGTAGTTTTACCAAAAAAATATTCAGTTAAATTTTTTTCTAAAAAAATAAATGACTCAGATTTTTTTTGTAATTTTTCCCTGAGTAGTCTTAAACTGGCCTACTCCCTGGTTCCCGCTTGACGTTGAGTTTTGGGAGACGGTGTATGTCTATGTATTGTTGAGTTTTGTTTATGATAGTTGTCGCATGGTTGCAGACATGCAACCCGCTACCGCTGCCGCCGCTGTTGCCGCTCGGCTCTCTCGACGAGGATGATCACGAAGTGCTGAACAACATGCTGACAGCTTGGTACATGAGCGGCTACTACGCCGGACTCTACCAGAGCAGGTGACGAGTCATATTCACAATCACATTTCTTTGATTGGCAGCGGATGAAACCGCTGAGCATGTTTTGTTGGAGGGCAGTGTGCTTGACAACCAACGAAGGGACATACTCCGTTCTCCATCTTCCGTTGCAGCGGTCTGCAGACGCCCCGGTCGACTTGTGGCTTTCATAGAAGTCATAGACTGGCTGGGGTAGCTGGAGATTGCGGGGTTTTGCACGAAGGTCCCCAACCAAGTGGGATTAGTTTGCAGGCCTAGAGCCAACCCCAAACCAAACAACAATAACAACAACAACACATTTCTTTACTAACCCTTTGAGTGTCACCTACCACCCTTGAGTCCTATGCCATTTTCGGCGCGCGGGGGGATTCGGCGCCGCGTGACGCGCGCGTTCGTACATAAACTCTAATATTTTGTAATCTTTGTTTTAAGTATAAATTAACACACGGATTGACAGATTAGTTATTACTTTATTAGTAGATAACACGAGCACTGTTCAATGGTGTCCCATGATCACCGGAAGAGAGCTGCCAACCTGCGGGCGGTAACACCATGAACTCGGGGTTGCCACATAAACTAATGAACTCAGATCAATAAACTCTTTTGCCACGTAAAACTGATAGATAACATTAAGCACAAAACGATGTAACACAATCTCACTTATTTAGAAGCACAGACGGATTATTTGAACTCCAAAAAAAATTTTTTCTAACCTAAAATTTGCAATTCGCCTTTTCATATGATACACTGAATTTTAGGTGACGAACAGTGCCACTAATAAGCCGAACAACGTATGAACGAGGCCCTCGCTTCTTATCTACAAAAATATAAAGAAAAAACAAGGAACCTTGAGTCCAATTATCAGGCCTTTTGGTTCCGTATCCGTCGTACGGGACTCTATTACTAAGCCTATGCCGTCCGTCCGTCCGTCCGTCCGTCAGTCCGTCCGTCCGTCCGTCTGTCTGTCCGAGGGCTGTATCTCTTGAACCGTAATAGGTAGCCTGTTGAAATTTTCACTGAATATGTGTTATTATTGCCGATATAACAACAAATAAGAAAAGTCTAAAATTCACGAGGGCCGCCATATTAGAAACTAAAAAGTGTCATCTACCGAAAATCAGTATGAAGCATTTTAACTAATCCATAGATGGCGTGAGTGGCAATGACCATGACATGGCGATACGGAACCCTCGGTGCGTGAGTTCGACTTGCACTTGGCCGGTTCTTTTTTTTAGCATGTTTGTGTCATTTCGTTACATAGACATATTTCCACTTTATGGACAGATAATTTCATCAGCTATCGTTCTATCTCTATCTTTTCCTCTTCTCACTTGTTTGACTCGTATGTATGATAAATTGTTTCTTATGTATTTTCTTTTTTTCAGATTGAAGAAGAGAACTAAGAAGGCTCACACTGCGTGAGACGGGCTACAAACTCGATCCAACAGTTTCTATTTTCCTGCATATATGTTCTTTTGTTTTTTATTAAATTTCTGACGATGTCAATTCCCCAAAACAACATTGCAACAATAATTACATATTGTAGATTTGTATGAAAACTAAGAAAATTTATTTAAATATTACAATGCTACCTATATGAATAGATTTATATGGTAACTAATAAATTAAATTTTTTTTTTTTATTTTATTTGTTTGAATAATTTTAGCATGCTACAACAAAGCGATGTAAATTAAGGAATAAAACAAGATTAAATTTTATATAGTTTTAATAATATAAATTTAAATAACATTTTCTTTACAAAAACACTCTCCAAACAACACAAATGCAATGTTCTCTTAGCAATAAATTAATTTAAATTCTAGCGCAAAATATATTTATATCTCTATGTACATCATTTACAAATATTTCATATCGCACAGGCTGCTTGTCCGTAGGCTCGTCCGAACTGAATTAAAATGTTTATAAAATTATTCACTTCATCACTTCCTCATTCCAGGAAAAAAATTATAGAGGAGCGGTCTGATACAAAGTCATTCACAAATTCTTACACACCAAATTTGTATATCAATTTGTATGGACGATATTGTGTCGCGCCGTGCTGCTGCATTTTATTTTATTTTATTTTTTTATGGAAACTGACACGGTTGGCTACATCACCTACAACGTCCGTGATGTCAGCCCATAACACCGGGTGAACTAGGTGCCATGTCAGTGCTTCCCCCTTTGATCGTGCCGGCTACACTGAACTGGTCGGAAAACACAAACTATTTACATAGCCGTTTAGACCGACGTTTCATTCAGTGCGGTGGTACCAACCCGGGCGGGTTAAACCCTACCACCAAGTAAGATTAGGAGGGAAGGGACCTACAGTTTTACGAGGAATCCGAACCTCGGTCAGCCTCCAACGGTCAGCGGTCACCCATCCAAGTACTGACCGCACCCAGCGTTGCTTAACATTCAATAGCGACAGTTGACTGTCTGCGCCACTGAGCTATCGAGGCTGACATAGTGCGGTCTCACCATAACGGGACGGCAAATGTATGAAGATATATAACCAGTTTTTGACAGTGATGGCTACGAAACGCGGAAGTTCATACATTATTCTGTCTCCACTGCTGCCGTGCCTTGGTCATAATGTGCAAGTGACCATTCCAATGACACTTATGTAAACTGACATGGTTGGCATCACCTACGCACCCGTGATGTTAATAACACCTTGGTGAACTAGGTGCCATGTCAGCGCTTCCCTTCGGTCGTGCCGGCTACACTGAACTGGACGGAAAACACAAACTATTGGCATAGCCGCTTCGACCGACATTTCGTTAAGTGCGGTGATATCAACCCGGGCGGCATAAACCTTACCACCTAGGAAGGTAAGAAGGGAAGGGACCTTACAGTTTTTTTTAACATGTACATAGGCTGTTCCGAAAATTGTTAGTGAAATGAAAAATAGTTAGAATATAAAAAAAATTTATTTACAGCTTTTCAAAATATTTCCCTCCAATCCCTATGCACTTATGCATTCGGGTGAACCAGGTTTCAAAACATTTAAAAAACGTATCTTGCGGGAGGTCGAAAAATAACCGCAGAAATTCTTGGACGGCCTCGTCTGCAGTGTTGAATTTTCGCCTGCGAAGCATTTTTTTACCGTGGGAAATAAAAAAAAATCGCATGGAGCTAAATCTGGGCTGTACGGAGGATGGGATAACCTTTGTACCCCCGAAGTTGTCAAATAGTCCATGTTTCTACCGGTGTGTGAGCGGGCGCGCTATCTTGGTGAAAAAGCATGCCACGAACGCCGCTCCTTGGGCGCTCGCTATTCAACTCCCCGAAAGCTTGAGGCAGACAAACTTCGCACTACCAATCTTCAGTTCAGCCTGAATCTCCCGATGTGTAATGTGTCTATTCTCCCGCAATAGCCACTCTAACCTGATGACGTTTTCATGAGTAACTGCAGTTGATGGTCGGCCGGGTCTAGGGTCATCGTTTAGGTTCTCTCGACCACGTTTAAATTCACGAAACCAATAAGTAACTGTTGGTAACGCAGGAGCAGACTGCCCAAAAGCAGCTTGCAAATTTTCGTGACATTCGTTGAAGGTTAACCCTAGTTTACAACCATAGAAAATCATAACACGAAAAGCTTCTCGCGAGACGTCCATTGTTGCAAATAAACTATGAGTGACGGATAACCGTTAAAAATATTTAAAAAAAGAACTACACATAGGTGGCCAATAATTTTCATCAAGGAGATTTGTATTTAAATTAGCCGTCAAATCAAAATAGTTTCAGGAAAAATAAAATTGTATTTATTCTGTGGCTAACAATTTTCGGAACAGCCCACGTATTTCGAACCACGGTCACCCATGCAAGTTCTGAGGTGTGCGCTAAGCAACCGATGCTGACAAAGTTTTTTTTTATGGAAACTGACACTGTTGGCTACATCATCTACAACATCCGTGATAGCCCATAACACCGGGTGAACTAGGTGCCATGTCAGTGCTTCCTTTCGGTCGTGCCGGCTACACGGAACTGGCCGGAAAACACAAACTATTTACAGCCGTTTCGACCGACGTTTCTTTCAGTGCGGTGGTACCAACCGCACTGAAAGACGGTATTAAAACTGTGTGTTATAATTTATAATTCGTATTTCCAAATTCAACCGAATGCATCACAATGACTTGAATCTATTTTGGACTTAAATGTACTTTAGACTTAATCTTCAGGTTTAAATGTTCTTTAGGATTAATTGTAGTTTTGTTTTAGGCGGCATACAATCTTCGTGGTGGGCTCAAATTGCCTTAACTGACTTTGCGATATCTCTTAACTTACATTATCATCACTAAAAAAATTGTTCGTTTTTCACTATCGATGCTCGGCATCAAATGTGACTCGTTCGTTTCGCACAGAACTCATGATTCGAACTTCTTCGTTCCGGAGATTCCGGTTAATTCCGGAGATGTATTCATTCGTTTATTCGAAAGCTTTCTTCTACTGTAAAACTTACTTTCTTCGAAAAATCCATATATTTTACCTGAACACAGCTCGGCCTTCGACCTCGCCTGTGTTGAATTATTTTTTTCGAAAACTTTACATGAACACTATTCCGTTCGTGCGATTTTTTTTGTGTCGAAGAGAAGTGCCAAAAAACTCCCCCTAAGCTAGGCTTGCCAGATCTTAGACGGAGGTTACACGCTAGTTTGGCATCAGTTCAGTCCGTGACCTTGGTCAAGACCAGATTGACACCAGACGTAAAATGCATCAGTCTGCCATCAGTCTAGTATCAAAATATTTTAAAATCCATCAGTCTGGTCCATCAGTCCATCGGTCAATTAGATTAAACGGTCAGTCTGGACCATGGTTTAACCAGACTGATGGACTGAACTGATGCCAAACCTAGCGTGTAACCTCCGTCTTATGTTAGTCTTCCCGGGACATATCTACTACACGCAGTCCTCCTTTGAAAATAAATTTGAGAAATTAACGATAAATATTTTTCGGTTATCATTTTTACGGTTTTTTTTATAGCGAACGACTTTAGTATGCAATACACTCATTGTGTCCACTCGTGCATATCGGATTATATATCGTATCGGCATCGACCCCGATTCCACTGCGTGCCTAATTCTTTGCACGACGTTGAAGAAGAATATGTATACTTACACAGATATTTTTCTTCCCGGGACAACTTTCGCTCTCTGGGACAAAATAATCCTTCGCCCGGGACATGGGACATAGTAGCCTTGCCCGAGACAATCCCGGAAATCCCGGTCATTTGGCAAGCCTACCCATAGCGCCACTCGAGAACGTTAGAGGTAGGGATGTCGGACCTTCCCCGCGCCAGCGTAACACGATATTAGTAAAAACGCACCAATAACATTCGTTAACACCCAATCAGAGCGCGCGCCGTCCCCTCCGCTACCCACGGAGCTCGGCGACGCTGGTTCTCATATAAGCATTGGACAGTCCGACGTCCAAACTCTTCTAACGTTCTTGGCGCTACTTATCGATTTCTTTTATCGAAAAAAAAAACTCTTAATAGAGTTTCAGTACAACCAATACGAGATCCTTCAGTACAGCTAATAATAATGGAAGTATTATCAGGCTTCACGCACTCTATGTACTTGCGCGCGCTAACTACCTACCGCCCGGTGGACCGCTGGCGATCTAATTCAGTGGAAATTCGTCAGCCGCGCGAAACATACCTACACGCTCGCCCACGCAACTGCGCGCAGCTGCAAAGCAATAATCACTTTACACTCGATCGTTTAGGTACATTTTCGCACGCAGCGATTGGCAACGTGAAACATTAGGCTATTAAAGCCGAAGGTATGGAACTTTTTCTATGGAGTGATTTATCAGTTACGAAGTAACTATTAAGTAATCTGTGATATTATAATGAAGTGTCGTGTCACAACATTGGTTATGGCTTTCACAATAGACAGCGCACGCGCGCTCCGCAAGGTGCGAGCGGGCCAGCACTAGACCAGAGTGCTGAGCTCGTGCGCGTCGACGTGGCTGAGGTCGAGCGTGGCGGCTGGCACGCCGGCGCTGCCGGCCGCGCCGTCACCCGGCGGAGTGCTCGTCGGGGGCCTGCAACACACATTATGCCGTTTAAATATCGAAAAATATTATAATCTCAACAAGTGCGAGTCGAACAGCACCGAGGGCTCCGTATCGCCATGCCATGGTCAGCGCCACTCACGCCATCTATGGCGTGTTTATGAAATGTTTCATAATAGTTAAATTGTCAGCCTCGATAGCTCAGTGGTGCAGACACTCGACTGTCGCTATTTCAACAACACCCCTCTGTTTGCGTCGCGGGTTAAAGGCACAGACAACAGACAAGAGAAGTTATTGTCTGTGATTAATAATTCTATTCTATTAAATTCTTTATTCAATGTTTCAATGTCAGCCTCGATAGCTCAGTGGTGCAGACAGTCTACTGTCGCTATTGATTATTAAGCAACGCTGGGCCGGTCAGTACTTGGATGGGTGACCGCTCGACCGTTAGAGGCTGACCGCGGTTCGGATTCCACGTAAAACTGTACGTCCCTTCTTACCTTACTAGGTGGTAGGGTTCAACCCGCCCGGGTTGGTACCACCGCACTGAATGAAACGACGGTCGAAACGGCTATGTACATAGTTTGTGTTTTCCGTCCAGTTCAGTGTAGCCGGCACGATCAAAGGGGGAAGCACTAACATGGCACCTAGTTCACCCGGTGTTATGGGATGACATCACGGATGTTGTAGGTGATGTAGCCAACCATGTCAGTATACCTACATAAAAAAAAGAGTCGAACTTGCACACTGAGGGCTCCGTATCGCCATGCCATGGTTAGCGCCACTCACGCCATCTATGGCGTGTTTATGAAATGCACTGCTTCATATTAGTTAAAAGTCATGATTAGTTAAATTGCTTCATATTCTTTTCGGTAGATGGCGCGCATACACTTTTTCCTTTCTTCTATGGGAACCCCCGTGAATTTTTTACTTTTTCTTATTTTTATTATTTGTTGTTATAGTGGCCATAATAACACATATTCTGTAAAAATTAAAAACCGGCCAAGTGCGAGTCAAACTCGCGCACCGAGGGTTCCGTATCGCCATTCCGTACCGCGTGTCATGGTCAGCGCCACTTACGCCATCTATGGCGTGTTTATGAAATGCTTCATATTAGTTAAACGTCATAATTAGTTAAAATGATTCACACTTATTCGGTAGATGACGCGGGCGCATACACTTTTTTAGTTTCTTCTATGGGAACCCCGTGAATTTTTTACTTTTTCTCATTTTTATTATTTGTTGTTATATCGGCCATAATAACACATATTCTGTGAAAATTTCAACGGGCTACCTATTACGGTTCAAGAGATACAGCCCTCGGAGAGACAGACAGACAGACGGCATAGGCTTAGTAATAGGGTCCCGTACCGGATACGGAACCCTAAAAAAGAACGGCCGGTGGCCGAGTGGTCTGGGCGTCGGCGGCTTCTCTCGCGAGAGGTGCGAGGTTCGAATCCAACCGGCGGCGGCGGCATCTACTAATGAGTTTTTTTCTGATAAGATTCACTGATAGATAAGTGTAGATAAGGGATATGACTCCCTTCTTATATTACTAGGTGGTAGGGTTTAACCCGCCCGGGTTGGTACCACCGCACCGCACTGAATGAAAGGTCGGTCGAAACGGCTATGTAAATAGTTGTGTTTTCCGTCCAGTTTAGTGTAGGCAGCCGGCACGACCGAAGGGAAACACTGACGTGGCACCAAGTTCACCAGGTGTTATGGGTTATGGGCTGACATCACATCACGGATGTGATGTTGTAGGTTATGTAGCCAACCGTGTCAGTTTCCATAAAAAAAAAAAAAAATTACCCCGAGCGAAGCTCGGTCGCCCCATTACTTCCTTACCATTAATAAAATCCAACGTCTGCTTTCTGTATATATGTCTGTCTGTCTGTCCGCTTATAACTTGAGAACCACTGAACCGATTTTAATACAGTTTGCTTCTACGGATAGCTTGGTTCTTCCCATCAAAATTATAGGCTACTTTTCATCACGTTAAATGGCTTATGACCTTAGCAGAAAAGTCAAATATTAGAGCGGGCGGAGCCGCGGGCACAGCTAGGTTTCTTATAAGATTCACTGATAGATAAGATAAGTGTAGACGCCGAGCGAAGCTCGGTCGCCCAGGTACTTTACCTTATAATATACGGCCCCTGCTGCTGCAGCATCGTAATCGGATGCGCTAACTGCGCTGGCCCGCCGGCGATGCTATGAAAGCTCAGGTTCCCACCCAACGTCGTATTCGCACTCGGCAAGTGTCCGTTCGTCAGAAATCCTCCGTTGGACATGTTCAGAGGGCCCGTGGCGCTGGACGCGTTCATGATCTCCTGGCTCCGGAGCGCTTTGACCACGTTCGTCTTCTCCTTCTGCCATATGAACACGTTGTGCACCATCGCGCAGCCGCAGAACACTATGCCGAGACCGATGAACACGCTCGTCACTATTGCCGGCGTCGAGTGGAACTGTATGAATGTGTATAGAATTATTCCTGGAAGAAGAAAACAAATTATTATTATAATAATATATATGCGTGGTATAATATGTACCGTGTGGGGTCGGTACTTAAAAAGAATAGCCCCACTGCATCTCTCCCCGTCACATGTCGTAAAAGTCGACTAAGGGATAAGGAAATTCGTCAGCCTCGGCAGCTCAGTGGTGCGGTCAGTCGACTGTTGTTAAGCAACGCTGAGCGCGGTCAGTTCTTGGATGGGTGACCGCTCGACCGTCGGAGGCTGACCGTGGTTCGGATTCCACGTAAAACTGTAAGTCCCTTCCCTTCTTACCTTACTAGGTGTTAGGGTTCAACCCGCCCGGATTGGTACCACCGCACTGAATGAAAGGCCGGTCGAATCGGCTATGTAACTAGTTCGTGTTTTCGGTCCAGTTCAGTGTAAACGGCACGACCAAAGGGAAGCACTGACATGGCACCTAGTTCACCAAGGTGTTATAAGCTGACATCACGCATGTCGTAGTATAGGTTGTGTCAGTTTACATAAAAAACAATTCAAAGATATTGTAGGAGCGTGCAAATACGGACTTATCACTGCAAGTGATTTCTTCCAAGATTTTATTTTAAAAAACCGGCCAAGTGCGAGTCGAAATCGCTCACCGAGGGTTCCGTGTGGCCATGTCATGGTTAGCGCCACTCACGCCATCTATGGCGTGTTATGAAATGCTTCATATTAGTTAAATGTCATGATTAGTTAAAATTTTTCGCACTCTATTCGGTAGATGGCGCGCGCGCGTACACTTTTTGGTTTCTTTAATGGGAACCCCCGTGAATTTTTTACTTTTTCTTATTTTTATTATTTGTTATATCGGCCATAACAACACATATTCTGTGAAAATTTCAACGGGCTACCTATTACGGTTCAAGAGATACAGCCCTTAGACAGACGGATGGACGGACGGACAGACAGACATACAGACGGCGTAGGCTTAGTAATAGGGTCCCGTACCGGATACGGAACCCTAAAAATCAACCAATTAATGTGCCGGAAACGCTTTCAGCGCCTCTAGCGAGATATTTGAGTACTAACTCTACTATTAGCCGTTAAATGGTCGATGTAAGAAACTCGTTTTGGCATCGCCACGGGCTGGTTTACTATACACATGGTGTTCCATTAATAGGCGGTAGTACCAGAAAAAGGGGTGTTCCTTCACCTGAAATTGAACAACATTTGTTCTGCGACATTTTATTTTGAAAATTTTATTTTACACAAAAAAATATTTTACATAAAAAAAATTGTCATTTAAAAAAAATTATCACAGGTACAGAATCAGTTTTCGGCCACTAACAAAATCATACCTAATTTGCGCTAAGAGTGGTGTCTCCTCTCCTAGCCAGCCTTAGGATTATGTGGAAATTACTAATTCATGAGTTTATATCTGAGATTATCTTGATCTTCCAACCTTCCAATCTTTGTACGTTCGACATCATTAGTTTACAAAATATAAAATGATTGCATCTCTTCCCGCGCATGTCGTAAAAAGCGACTAAGGGATAAGGACAAGATGCCGCGCAGGGCGACAGCCTAGCCACCTCTCACCTTGCGGCACGGTCCTTCCACCGAGTCATGCAGCAGGTGGGTCTTCTTGCCTTACTTGCTGCTTGATAGTTATCTTGTCCGAATACTTTGCTAAACGTATGGTGACCGGTGTTGTGCTGTAATTTACAAGAGTGCTTGCAGCACAACACCGACTACTCTGCTTACCCCGATCGTCGGGATACAGCGTGTGGTATGTATCCTTACCTATAATAAAATCCAACGTCTGCTTTCTGTCTGAGTGTCTGAGTGTCTGTCTGTCCGCTTATAACTCGAGAACCACTGAACCGATTTTAATAAAACAAAATTCTACGGATAGCTTGATTCTTCCCATCAACTATAGGCTACTTACTATCACGCTAAATAGCTTATGAGGTTAGCAGTGAAGTGAAATATGAGAGCGGGCGGAGCCGCGGGCACAGCTTGTGTATGTATAAAATGACAACTGACCTGTTAAGAATACCGGTATGGAGATGAAGAAGCCGCCGACGGCACACACCCTCGTCACTGCAGATTTCTGCAAGTATTTGTTCGATCTGCAACAAGAAGGAGATAAATTTAGACACTGCAAAAATTATAATTGTCGTCAGCGAGGGCGAACACGGAACAAGAACGGGGCGAACGTGAAACGAGAGCAAGGGGCGAACGTGGAACGAGAACACGGGGCGCACGTGGAACGAGAACACCGGGCAAAGACGGAACAAGAACGTGGCGAACGTGAAACGAGAGCAAGGGGCGAACGTGAAACGAGAGCAAGGGGCGAACGTGGAACGAGAACACCGGGCAAAGACGGAACAAGAACGGGGCGAACGTGAAACGAGAACACGGGGCGAACGTGGAACGAGAACACGGGGCGAACGTGGAACGAGAACATCGGACGAACACGGAACAAGAACGGGGCGAACGTGGAACGAGAACACGAGGCGAACGTGGAACGAGAACACGTGGCGAACGTGGAACGAGAACACGGGGCGAACGTGAAACGAGAACACGGGGCGAACGTGGAACGAGAACACGGGGCGAACGTGGAACGAGAACATCGGACGAACACGGAACAAGAACGGGGCGAACGTGGAACGAGAACACGAGGCGAACGTGGAACGAGAACACGTGGCGAACGTGGAACGAGAACACGGGGCGAACGTGGAACGAGAACACGGGGCGAACGTGGAACGAGAACACGAGGCGAACGTGGAACGAGAAGACGGGGCGAACGTGGAACGAGAACACGGGGCGAACGTGCAACGAGAACACGGGGCGAACATGGAACGAGAAAACGGGGCAAACGTGGAACGAGAACACGGGACGAACGTGGAACGAGAACACCTATCTGTATCGTGTGGGGCCGGTACCTTAAAAGAATAGCCCCACTGCATCTCTTCCCGTGTATGTCGTAAAAGGCGACTAAGGGATATGACTCCCTTCTTATATTACTAGGTGGTAGGGTTTAACCCGCCCGGGTTGGTACCACCGCACTGAATGAAAGGTCGGTCGAAACAGCTATGTAAATAGTTTGTGTTTTCCGTCCAGTTCAGTGTAGCCGGCACGACCGAAGGGAAGCACTGACGTGGCACCAAGTTCAACCGGTGTTATGGGCTTACATCACGGATGTTGTAGGTGATGTAGCCAACCGTGTCAGTTTCCATAAAAAAAAAACCTACTTTAAGACCTCTCGCATGGGCCCAATATGTACTTGTATGGAGCTAGTGTAGGTATGAAGCCAAAGCTAAACGAGTTTACCAACGCATTTAGCAGTCAAAACATATCCCAAATCCTGTTATTTCATCCCAGATATATGATGGACGGGTACATTCACGGAGGAGACAGTAGGTAGAGAGTGTTCCGAGCAAACTAGGTACGTTGCCACCAACGCAACAGGGGCATATTACGTCATCCAAGTGGGCACAGTATTTGGCCACAGTTCAAGGGCCAAGAAGTTGTCGCGATTCAGCTGTGCTTTGATTGGGAGGACTACGCTACGAAGTCGTGTCTTCCCATGTGGCGACACATGTTTTACTCGAAATTATAGCTACATCAGCAACTCCTCCATAATCTACACTATCTGTGTTCACATCCAAAGGGTTATTTATAAGTCTAACAACGCCCAGAGGCCGCCCAGAGTCAATGTACGGTTACATTGTACGTCGCGCATTCCGGTCCCGCCAACTTTTCCGCATTCGATTGACCGTGTCAATTTCGGCAACCGCCAAGTCGGACGGGGTGAAAAAGCGCGTTGATTTCGGGATCCGTACGATAGAGCAAGTGGATTTTGGTCGATATTTAAACTAAAATTCGCGTTCACGTTGCCTGTGAAAACTGCTTTATCTCAAACCTAGGAGTGGTCTATAGACTAAATAAAACTTTTATTCAAACAAAAATATTACGAAAAGAATCCAATACAAGTGCAACCCACTTTATGTCGACATTATTTTTGCCGTAAACATCTAATGCCTAAGGCTAAAGTATTTTTTTTTGTGATTTTTTTTTGTCTACTGTCGGGCGAGTATGACTATAAAATCAGAAGAAAGTGCATCTAGAGTCTGCGAAGAAAAAATGGTATTAGTAGTAAGACTATGGTGCAGAAATTTAATATGTTTTGGTCAAGTTAACCGGATAAGTTAATGTGATAGGGGGTTGTTGTTGTTGTTGTTGTTGTTGTTGTTTGGTTTGGGGTTGGCTCTAGGCCTGCAAACTAATCGCGCTTGGCTGGGGACCTTCGTGCAAAACCCCGCAATCTCCAGCTACCCCAGCCAGCCTATGTCTTCTATGAAAGCCACACGTCGACCAGGGTGTCTGCAGACCGCCTCCCTTAGTCGCCTTTTCCGGCATACACGGGGAGAGATGCAGTGGGGCTATTCTTTTAGAGTACCGGCCCCACACGGTACATGTGATAAATGTGATAGGGGGTACTGTATGGAGCGGTTCCGAAGTGGGTAGTCGCAAGCGTTAGCGATGAACGAATTCTCGTGTCTGTAGAAAAAGTTTACGTTTTATTTGGTTTTCAGGGCTGGTGTTTTGTACGTTTGTTTGGCAGAAAATGTTGCGCTTTTGTTATTACAGCTGAAGTTGCTGCTAAAGTCGCATTACGCTACACACCTATGTGTCAACTATATTCAACCTAACTAACCTTTCGACCTATGCGGCTGGAACTTCGACCATTTGTGCACATTCCGGAGGTATGATGTACGAGAGAACCGGTCGCGTGTAGTCAGTGCGGCGCCTGAATGGGCCGGCCGCGCCTGCGCACCGCGCACACCGGGCCGTCTCGCCCAAGGCCACTGGCGACCGTTGAGAACCGTCTGTTTTGTTTGCTTGTTAACCGTCAATGCTCGAATTAGAATGCATACGTATGATTAAACCAAACCAGTGAGGTAATAAGTCGTGCGCGTGCGCTGCACATTACTGCACTAATGATGCATTGACATGTACGGGCAGCTTCTAACAAAAAGTATTTAGCAAAAAACACTATAACAGATAACAAAACAATATATTGTTTATTGTTTATTGTATAATTTCATCCACAGGTAGGTAACCTACGCTTGGACATGTCGAAAATTCCGCCAGTTCTAAATTCAATGCGAAGAAGAACTGACAAACAAACTTCGCAAGTCACAATGTTTTGTTAGTACCTTAAAAGTATTATATTATAGTAACTTACAAATAATTAACCCATACTACCGCTCACAAGAGCATTAATATTTACAGCATAAACATGAATACTGAAGAATCTGACCACACTGCCTATTTAAATTACCTATATCTGGTGTATAGTGCCATCGTCAATTTTGATATTTCATATTATATCAAGTCAAATAAAACAATTAGTTTACGTTTATTACAAAGAAATGTAATAAGTCATATTAAAAATCAAATGATACAAAGTGTATCGAATTGTCAAAATTTGTTAGTGGGAAAAATAGTAGTCAGACTCTTAGATAAAATTACGGTCAGTTAATGCATCCTTAATACTGTAATAACTCTTTTCAATTAACATTATTTTAATCCGTCGTTTAAAATTATTGTCATCTAATTGTTTTATGTTAGGAGACAGTTTATTATAAAATCTAACACTATTACAAATAAAGCTTTTTGTAGTTTTAGCTAATCTATGTCTTATTAGTTGTACATTATTCTTACCCCGTGTGTCATAGTTATGATTGTCGGAATTGAGAGAGGAATCATGAATGTATTTTCTGGCATAGCATATGTTCTGGTAAACATATGCACTTGGTAAAGTCATGATTCCTATCTCTCCGAACGCTGTCCTACAAGTATCTCTAGTTTTCATATTTAGGATGTACCTCAAGGCCCTCTTCTGTAATAAAAATATTCTATTTGAGTCTGCTGCATTTCCCCAAAACATTAGGCCATATGACATGATGCTCTCAAAATAAGCATGATAAACCGTTTTTGCAGCATGGGTCCCGCCTAGCTCTTTAATTTTTTTGATAGCATAACATGCGGAACTCAACTTACCAGCTAAAGAGTTTATGTGGGCTTTCCAAGTAAAACTTTTATCAAATATTACCCCAAGAAAAGTTAGTTCATTAGCAAGGTTTAATGACAAGTTATCTGCAGTTTTTAATATGCTATCATTGTTATTACGTCTATGAGTGCCAAGAGCAAAGTGCATAATATTAGTTTTGTTGACATTTAGCAATAGATTGTTGCACTCAAACCAAGATTTTAGAGATTCTAGTACAGTTAAAAAGTATTCTCTCAGTTTACTTATATCATTGTTTTTCAGTACAACTGAGATATCATCTGCAAACATTACCATCTCTATATCGTCTGTTATACAGCTCGATATGTCGTTAACATATATTAGAAACATAAACTCAACAATATTATATAAACTCTTTATTGAACGTAGTTTGAAAAAATAACAAAAACTAATTATTTTGGTATAGGATATGGGATATGGAACACATTAATAGGCCAAAGCAGGAACCTCGACATTCATATCAATGAATATGAGTGATTTCTTTGAGTTATCCTTGCTAAAGTTTAAAGGCACAATTTTTTTTATTTCCGGATAATTTCACGTTTGAAGTAGGTAGGCAGGTACTAAATTAACAAGTTCAATTTAAACGAGTTAATTATAGAATAATTATATAATTTCAGGATAGGCTTGAGAAACTTCAGGAATAGAAAGTAGTGGTGAAGAGATAAGTGGTACCCACCATTTTTTCTTCTTATATATTCCTTTGCAACAGCAGCTATCAAGAAGAGCAAATCAAACCTAAAAAAAAATTATGAAAAATTTTTTTTTTACTCCGATAAATATAAATAGCAATTTACTTTATTAAGGGTTTAGGCACAAATTGCTTAATAGTTACTTCATGTTTAGGTAATTAAATTACTCTAACTAAACAATGGGCATCAGTGAATAATCGTGCTATAATAGTAAATACGGCCCCTATTAATAGAAAATAATGAAAATGAGCACCTACACTTTAGTAGTCGTAGAAATTTATCTTTGCAAAAAGTATGAGAAAACCGTCACCAGAATGTTGCTCGTACGCACAAAAACAAAACAAACCACATCTTTACTATGTATTTTCTTGTATTAATCCAGAAGACCGCGAAGCTTATAGCTCGTTAGTCTTGTTTGAACTTAATTGGTTGGATGGAAGCATCGGCAGTTGGTCCAAGTGCGTGGAAAAACTCAACAGGCCGTGTTTAGAGGCCTCCGACCGCAGAATGTCGTTATATCTCATATGTAAGTTCTTATAAACGCGTTGGAAGTATAACGATCGTGTGTGGTACTCTAACCACATTAATTTCTAGAGAGAAAGACTTCACTGAAATTTCCCAATATTCCCACACCACAAGGCACTCTAATCAGAACTCAATAGAACAAGAAGTATTTTAAAAATTATTTGTAACGTTTTACTCATTGGCAATTTCTTCAAATCCTCTTCTTGTCATTCCTACTTCTGACAATCCTTTCCTTAATATAAATAATATAATAGTGGTCAACTGTACAAAGGATAGCTAGTATAAATATAAAAGATTCAACTAAGGTTTCATAAGTGCACTGTTTCCTCTTTGTTGCCAGCCTGACACAACCGCCTACATCCAGTGCGGTGGTACCAACACTATACGAACCAGAGCTTCCGTACGATACTAGCCACCTTCTACAACCAGTCCCGAGTACAGCGAAGCCGACAAACAGGTGCTCGGCGCCGTTATGTGACTGAGAACGCTGCTCTGCCACACAGACAGAAGAGCGATGCCATGAGCGGCCATCGCGCGGGTCGAATTCGCAGCGAGTACGCAGAGTCGTGCGGCGTAGTAAGCAACACAGCGACCAGCCGCGTCGACGTCGACGTCGACTTTTATGCGGAGTCTAGTGTCAACCTAGAGTATACATATGTTATGTTCGCCTAGTTGCTGCAGTGCAGAACAACGATGCGATGAGCGGCCATCGCGCGGGTCGTCTCCGCAGCGAGTACGCAGAGTCGTGCGGCGTAGTAAGCAACATAGCGACCAGCCGCGTCGACGTCGACGTCGACTTTTATGCGGAGTCTAGTGTCAACCTAGAGTATACATATGTTATGTTCGCCTAGTTGCTGCAGTGCAGAACAACGAAGCGATGAGCGGCCATCGCGCGGGTCGTCTCCGCAGCGAGTACGCAGAGTCGTACGGCGTAGTAAGCAACACAGCGACCAGCCGCGTCGACGTCGACTTTTATGCGGAGTCTAGTGTCAACCTAGAGTATACATATGTTATGTTCGCCTAGTTGCTGCAGTGCAGAACAACGAAGCGATGAGCGGCCATCGCGCGGGTCGTCTCCGCAGCGAGTAAGCAGAGTCGTGCGGCGTAGTAAGCAACACAGCGACCAGCCGCGTCGACGTCGACGTCGACTTTTATGCGGAGTCTAGTGTCAACCTAGAGTATGCATATGTTATGTTCGGCTAGTTGCTGCAGTGCAGAACAACGATGCGATGAGCGGCCATCGCACGGGTTGTCTTCGCAGCGAGTAGGCAGAGTCGTGCGGCGTAGTAAGCAACACAGCGACCAGCCGCGTCGACGTCGACGTCGACTTTTATGCGGAGTCTAGTGTCAACCTAGAGTATACATATGTTATGTTCGCCTAGTTGCTGCAGTGCAGAACAACGATGCAATGAGCGGCCATCGCGCGGGTCGTCTCCGCAGCGAGTACGCAGAGTCGTGCGGCGTAGTAAGCAACACAGCGACCAGCCGCGTCGACGTCGACGTCGACTTTTATTCGAGTCTAGTGTCAACCTAGAGTATACATATGTTATGTTCGCCTAGTTGCTGCAGTGCAGAACAACGATGCAATGAGCGGCCATCGCGCGGGTCGTCTCCGCAGCGAGTACGCAGAGTCGTGCGGCGTAGTAAGCAACACAGCGACCAGCCGCGTCGACGTCGACGTCGACTTTTATTCGAGTCTAGTGTCAACCTAGAGTATACATATGTTATGTTCGCCTAGTTGCTGCAGTGCAGAACAACGATGCGATGAGCGGCCATCGCGCGGGTCGTCTCCGCAGCGAGTACGCAGAGTCGTGCGGCGTAGTAAGCAACACAGCGACCAGCCGCGTCGACGTCGACGTCGACTTTTATTCGAGTCTAGTGTCAACCTAGAGTATACATATGTTATGTTCGCCTAGTTGCTGCAGTGCAGAACAACGATGCGATGAGCGGCTATCGCGCGGGTCGTCTTCGCAGCGAGTACGCAGAGTCGTGTGAACCGTCACCGCGTCGACGTCGACTTTTATGCGGTGTCTAGTATCAATCTAGAGTATATGTTATGTGCGCCTAGTTGTTGCAGTTCAGAACAACGATGCGATGAACGGCTATCGCGCGAGTCGTCTTCGCAGCGAGTACGCAGCGCAGCCGTTACGTTACACTCATGCGATGTCAGTCTATCGTATTTGTTGTGTATGATTAGTTCCATATATACAACAACGATAAGATGAACGGCCAGATCGCGCGTCGTGCGGCGGAGTAAGCAGCGCAGCTGTCACCGGCTGCAGCGTCGACGTCAACATTCATGCGGAGTCCAGTGTCAAGTCAACCTATCGTATTATGTTATGTGCGTGTAGTTGCTGCAGTGCAGAACAACGATGCGATGAACGGCCATCGAGGCCGTAGACTTTCGCAGCCACCACCACCGGTGGCAGTGTCGACGTCAACATTCATGCGGGACAGAGTGTCGACCTATCGCGCGTATTGTATGCGACATAACATAATATTGCATCTGCAGAACTACCTAGTGTTCTTTTTCTTTTTGACATCGCCACAAGACAACGCGCTCTACGTATGACAGCTGTGATTCTAGTTCTATATAAAAATAAACACAATATTTTTTCTTACATGTTGTCACGTGGTGAATAGTTCTAGTTTATTAACCTAAGTTCATACCTGTGTAGTGTAAGTAGTCCAGCGGTTCCCAATTATTTTCGTCTACGGAACCCTATATGAACGTCCTTCTGTTGGCGGAACACCAAGTCAATTCAAATAAATTCAAATAATTCAAATAATTTATTAAATAAAGAAACATGATATACAACATAGAACAATTTGCGTAAAAATAAATTGAAAACATGTTCCCTTCACAGGATTGTTTAGTTTTTGATGCTCAGGTCGAGACACTGGACTTTCGTCTGTGACGTCTCGACCCGTTTTCTCGGTCGGTTCTCAAAAAATAAATGTATGTACAAATAAATATACAAATTTTTGTTTAAGTATGCATGTATGTGAGTGTATGTAGGTGGGTAAGTAAATGTAGGTAACTATAATGAATGAATGATGACTTCATCATTCATCATTCCTACTGAAACACTTGTTTTTACGTTGCAATTAAAAAAGTTAATTAGCTATTGCGAACATAAATACTAAATTTATGTGACCTATACCTAATTTTGGATACCAAATTGTTGGCGGATTATCATGTTTGATTTGAATAGCAAGACTATAGTTTGAAATTAAAATCATATTACACGTTAAAACGCTCTCCGTTGTGTGCTTTTTCCGGCTGTACCCCAACGACATTCTACTTTCTGGACAGACCCTCGTTATACATTTTACCGGTAGAAAGGTGCGATTGGAGTTCTAATATATTTTGCCAATATTTAAAACAGCGTAAGTGCGCGAGCGCCTCATACATCACGTTACGTTTCCGCTCTGTGAACGTCGTCGATAGAGTAAGACGGTTAATTGGAAATTTGATATGAATAAGGGAGACAACGATTGGAGAGTGTGCTGAATGCTCACAAATAGCGCGCCTCAATTCGGTGCGTTGTATGCCACTTCTCGATAATTTTAATTCGTTGCTGTACCCATGGAACTCCGTGACCCTTCCGCGAAACTCCAGGGTTCCGCGGAACACCTTTTGGGAACTACTGGTGTAGTGTTGTACCCTACCGTAGATGGAATAATTCCATCTACGACCCTACCCAAAATAGGGTATGAAACGACGAAAACGCCTGATTACATCTATGAATGATTGAACTAAATTATTATCTACGATAAGTAGGCACCTAGTTTTTATGAACACTCTTATTAGTTATCATATCAACCTCACTCGATTGCGTTTACAAATTCTTAGGGTTCCGTACCTCAAAAGAGGAAAAATCGAAACACTTATAGGATCACTCTCGTGTCTGTACGTTCGTCTGTCACAGACAGCTTATTTTTCTCCGAATCTACTGGACGAAAAACTTTTAAAATTTGGTACATAGAGTTTGATGACCCAATCGCGGATTTATAGCGTAAATGAGCGAATTTCGTTTTTTATCTGGGTCGTTTTTTTGGGAGTCAAACTAGAAAGTTAAATTTTTTTTTTCGATAATGTGAGTTATCAATGGAATGGCTGGTTATAAGAAATACAAACATACATATATTTTTAATCAATTTGAAAATTCCAACCGACTTGGGAGGTGTACGTACCCTCTCGTATTGCTTGCTAATGTATTTTTACCCGACTACGGCGAAGCCAAAAAAGGAAGGGTTATGAGTTTTTATGGAACTGACACGGTTGACTACAGGGAAGCACTGACATGGCACCAAGTTCACCCGGTGTTATGGGCTGACATCACGGATGTTGTAGGTGATGTAGCCAAACATGTCAGTTTCCATAAAAAAAACCTTGGTGAACTACTAAGTGCCATGTCAGTGCTTTCCTTTATGCTTGTGCCGGCCACATTGAACGGGATGGAAAACACGAACTGCTTACACAGCCGTAAGAAGGGAAGGGATCTACAGTTTAAGTGTAATCCGAACCTCGGTCAGCCTCAACAGCCGAACGTTCGCCAATCGAAGTTCTGACCGAGCCGGGGTGTGCTTAATTTCACGCGCACAATTAATGCACGAGCATAATTAATGTTTAGTTAAGAAAAAAAATTATTCAGAGTATCAAAAAATGTACATTGCAAAGACACATATTGAGTGTTATCTAAAATGTACAACAATGGTAAAACATTACCTGCAGTTAATTCTGGCTAACATATGTACATAACGAATCAGGAATCATCTCCCCTCAAAGTAAATAAATACATATATAATTTTCTTTAAAACAGCGACACACACACACACACGCAACGACACAAAAAGAGCAGTGGCGACTTTCGATATGTTTATGACAACACGTCAAGTAGGTATTACGTTGCGCTGCACACAGTGTAATAAAGCATTATTACAGTCTTATTACACGAATAGTCGTAAAACGGGTGTTCGTACGGCATACTTTGCTTAGATACTCTTCGTTAGCAAACATGATATTACGAGTTGGTAGCTTGCGAAATCTAAAGAAGCTTCTAAGGAAGCCCGGGCTGTTTATCTTGTAGATAACTTTGTGTACATTGCTATATGCATGATGCAACACGAATGTACGAGTATGATAATGAGGAATACTAGATAGAACGTAATGAAAAACCGGCCAAGTACGAGACGAACTCGCACACCGAGGGTTCCGTATCGCCATGTCGTGGTCAGCGCTGCTTCATACTGTTTTCGGTAGATGGCGCGCATACACTTTTTAGTTTCTTGTATGGGGACCCCCGTGATTTTTTTTTTTTTTACTTTTTCTTATTTTTCTTATTTGTTGTTATATCGGCCATAATTAAGACATATTTTGTGAAAAATTCAACGGGCTACCTATTACGGTTCAAGTGATACAGCCCTCGGACAGACAGATAGACAGACAGACAGAAAGACGGCGTAGGCTTAGTACCTTAGAACCCTAAAAACGCTATAGAATTACTTTTGAGAAAGAAATTATGCGAAACATGGCGTGCCATTTGGGCTTAGCAATGCCCCGCAATTTTTGAGAGATTGATGTTTCTATGTGGATAGTGCATAGGTATATTATTACATATTTATTTCAACGGATAGGTAAGCCTAACTTTGTATGATTTAGATTCAGATTCAGATATTCGCCATAAAGAACACACAACAATAATAATATTACATTGAGAAATATGCATATTTAGTATGGTTCATCATAGTTTTTGTTTTATCCCGTTCAGCAATGCAATCTATAAGGAAGAATCGGGCAAGAAACCTTATCGAGCTTATTTAAAAAAATGCTTAAATATAACTTACTTACATGCTAATTTTTAATTATGGTAACTATAACATAACTTTTTTTTTTATGGAAGCTGACAAGGTTGGCTACATCACCTACAACATACGTGATGTCAGCCCATAACACCGGGTGAACTTGGTGCCACGTCAGTGCTTCCCTTCGGTCGTGCCGGCTACACTGAACTGGACGGAAAACACAAACTATTTACATAGCCGTTTCGACGACCTTTCATTCAGTGCGGTGGTACCAACCCGGGCGGGTTAAACCCTACCACCTAGTAATATAAGAAGGGGTCATATCCCTTAGTCGCCTTTTACGACATACACGGGGAGAGATGCAGTGGGGCTATTCTTTTAAAGTACCGGGCCCACACGGTACAACTACATCTAATAAAAAATAAAAATAATAAGTAAAAGATTATCTTTAAAAAAAGATATATGTATTGTCAGCCTCGGTATCTCAGTGGTACGGTTGGTCGACTGTCTGTCGTGATCATAAGCACACCTGGGCGCGGTCAGTACTTGGATGGGTGACCACTCGGCCGTTGGAGGTACTAACAAAACATTGTGACTTGCGAAGTTTGTTTGTCAGTTCTTCTTCGCATTTGAATTTAGAACGGGCGGAATTTTCAACATGTCCAAGCGTAGGTTACCTACCTATGGATGAAATTATACAATAAACAATGTGTTTGGTAAACTGCTATGTTTGCTCTAGAAATGACATCAAATTAATAGAATGTAGTACCTACCTACCTACATACTCGTAGAACAAGTGTTTATTGTTTATTGTATAATTTCATCCACAGGTAGGTAACCTACGCTTGGACATGTCGAAAATTCCGCCAGTTCTAAATTCAATGCGAAGAAGAACTAACAAACAAACTTCGCAAGTCACAATGTTTTGTTAGTACCTTATAATAAGTATTATATTATAGTAACTTATAAATAATTAACCCATACTACCGCTCACAAGAGCATTCATATTTACAGCATAAACATGAATACTGAAGAATCTGACCACTCTGCCTATTTAAATTACCTATATCTGGTGTATAGTGCCGTCGTCAATTTGATACTTAAATATATCAAGTCAATTCAACAAATATTAGTAAAAGTTTATTACAAAGAAATTTTATAAATAAGTCATGTTAAAAATCTAAAGATACAGTGTAGTGTACATGCATACATAATATTCCAGTACCGCATTTCCCACACACCCGCATCAGATAAACTCTTACCTATATTATTCTCCATACATGCATCTTTGTAATAGCCCTGCACAGTTTAACGGTTTCTTCTTTGAGTATGTCAACGGTATTCCGACATGGGGTCTACATTAGCCACTGGGGGGTCACGGGTGGTGCTTTTCTTGGCTTGATGTGTTTTTTATTGTTGCTGGCTTTTTTTTTATAAAATACTTACCCCTGCGACGATAGAGAATTGGATGTGAGAAGGGATCGTTTTATGTAGAAAAAAAAATTGAGTTCTCCATACCTTTTCGTAAATATGCGCCTAAACGCAAAACGTAGGGAGAACTTTTTTTCAATTTAACCACCACCGTTCTTTTTTAGAATCCACTTTTTTTTACCGTGTAATATGTATTCAAGAAAATATAAACAAAAGATACACAGAAGATACAAAAGACAGACAGACGGACGGACGGACGGAGAGACAGACAGACAGACGGCGGCGGAGGCTTAGTAATAGGCTTCCGTACGGGATACGGAAACCTAAAAAGTATACAAAGAACTAAAGATTAAAACCAACATAACAAACATTAAAAATAACTATCAAATCTACTCAGTTTTCGATACAGATTAATCCCCTGAAATATTCGGCATGGTAACGAAATTAACCAGTATGTACAGTGCCCGGCAGGAAATAATGCGTGTCGAGCTTTAGAAAGAGACCATCCGCTTGTAGAGCGTCGTCCCCGTCGCACGAACTCGCACGTCTCTGTGCGACAGGGACGAGACGCTCTACAACACGATTGTCTCTTTCTAAAGCACGACACGCATTATTTGCTGCCAGGAACTGTAAGTAAATAATAACGCTGTCGTAAATATATTTAAAAAATCACTGACTAATGTACTTAGGTTAGGGGGTGTTTGCTTCCGTAGAAGACATGTTAGGGAACGTCGTTCCCATACCACGTGACCGATTTGGGGGGAAGGGTTTATCAAAATACCACGCTGGGTCACAAGGGGGCGGGGGGAAGTATTCGTCCTGTCACGTGGTATTTCAAAATATGATTATAAAGACTAAATAAATAACATTTCATTGAATATTCATTTTGTTTCATTCTCGCTAATTTTCCCCAGAACTCGACAGGCACTGTTCAATTACCACGTGAAAAGATACCACACACAATGGTCACAGGGGGGTCCAAAAGTGGCCTAAAATCGGTCACGTGGTATGGGAACGTTCCCTTAGTATACTCCAATAGGACTTTTTGGGGCAAAATTGGGAAGTAATTTTTTTTTTGTTCTTAATGTGCAGATTATCAAATGTTTAGATTCAATCATATTCATCATTACATATATCTTGTTATGATGTATGAAATGAGCGAAAGATAAAACATGAATGGCAATTTTTGTATCCAGGATAATTCTAGCATGGTGATTGGGCGAAAATAGTTCAGTATTATCATATCACTCAACGATACGGTTTGAGTTGAGCGAGTAAACAAAACATTGCGCACTGTCATTGGTAGAGGTGCTTGCACCATATTACTCAATATTCGATAAAATACAACATCGTTAATATTTTACGTAAGTTGTAGGTTGAATTATTATTGTAGGTATTGTATTGTAATTATTATGTTGTATGAGACTACGGCTCTGTATCTTTATTAACCACCATAACCAACATAATAAACACGTTATGCATAAAAAAAGTTTATGTTTGAAGCATTCGTTTTCGAGAAATAAAAAAAAAACGGTCATGTTCGAGTCGAACTCGCGCACCGATGGTTCCGTATCGCCATGTCAGCGCCACTCACGCCATCTATGTATTAGTAAAAATTCTTCACACTCTTTTTGGTAGATGGCGCGCATACACTTTTTACTTTCTTATATGGGGACTCCCGTGAATTTTTAACTTTTTCTTATTTTTATTATTTGTTGTTATATCGGTCATAATAACACATATTCTGTGAAAATGTCCCAAGGGTTACGGTTCAAAGGGTTTCAACTGTTACAGTTCAAGAGATATAGCCCTCAGAGATACAGACAGACAAACAGACGGCGTAGGCTTAGTAATAGGGTCCCGTACGACGGATACGGAACCCTAAAAACAAGTCTATGTTCCGCACAATCAAAACGTGCCACTGGGTATCTAAACAGCTGATTATTAGAGGTCATTGACTCTCTTGGCCGGGGAGGTCCCAGCGCGCGCGTTACGGCAATTACTTACCTCAATAATTCGGTGCTTATACTTTACAACAACATACTTTATAACAATTATACTTTAATATAAAATTATAATTTAATACACGTCTAAAACATTCAAAGGTTTTCTCGAAGAAATGTCTTGAAGGGTAATGTCCGTCTTTGCGCCTCATATATCCGTAACTATATCCTGTGTTTTCTTTGTGAACAATTTTTGTAGAGCCATAAAGAATTTTCTATCTTTCTATCTATCTATCTATGACGGTTAAAAATAACTCAATCAATTTTATGTGTTTATGTTTAGTTGGGAAGTGACATATACCTAAATATGTGTAAAACTTGTTTTGTATAATAAATAAATAGAAATAAATAATAAATGTAACTGGCAGGCATATAGTTATCTCGCGATGGTTATTATGCTAAGGAAGGTCAGAAATTATAATATTACATTATATACAAGAAAATCAGGAAGGGCTATTTTTATGGGTCTTGTATTTTTGGCTACATCGCTTAATACACCCATGAAGTCAGTTCATTCCAGACAATAAATATGTCAATATTTCGCTTGTCAATATTATTAAATCCGCAAAATTCAAGGCGGGACTGAAATGACGTAATATTTCCACTTGGCCGTGATAATTTATCATCAGTTATCTCACTGCCTATTTATAGTACGCTTGGTACAATTTGGCCAGTATTTCAGTTGTGTCTGTCTCTTGGCCGAATCTGTTCCGCGACACAAGTTGTTATCGGTTTAGGATATTATATTCCTTCCAACGGTATCACACCGGCTGACTACTGGGTGAGTCAAATATTATATCAATATTTATTGCTCCAGGAAAAATTACAGAAACAATCAAATAAAATTTACATGTGGGGGAAAGGCGAACTTTTCTCATATAGATATTTCTTCCAGTCAACGTTTGGATGTTTCACGAATCGGATTAGTGAAATAGAAAATTAGGTAGTAGGTAACAAACTATATGAATGTGGGAATGCATTTAAAATAATTATAATATAATTATGCGAACTTTTCTCATATAGATATTTCTTCCAGTACCGTGTGGGGCCGGTACTTAATAAAAAGAATAGACTCACTGCATCTCTCCCCGTGCATGTCGTAAAAGGCGACTAAGGGATAAGGACAAGATGCCGTGCTAAAGGGCGACAGGCTCGCCACCTGTCACCTTGGCATGGTACTTCCACCGAGTCATGCAGCAGGTGGGTCTCCGTGCCTTACTTGCTGCTTGATCGATTGAATCTTGTTCGAATAATTTGCGAAACGTGGTGGTCGGTGTTGTGCTGTAATTTACCAGAGTTCTTGCAGCACAACACCGATTACTCTGCTTACCCCGATTGTCGGGATTCAGCGTGTGTGATATGTATGTATGTATATTTCTTCCAGTCAACGTTTGAATGTCTGACAAATCGAATTAGTGAAATAGAAAATTAGGTAGTAAATAACAAACTATATGAATGTGGGAATGCATTTAAAATAATTATATTAAAATTAAATTAAGTAGGTAAGTAATAGTTAATTTAAATATACATGAATACATATCATATTCTTCCTCATCTTTCAATGTGCAAACTTCTCAATTATCCAAGGTTGACGGGAAGAAATCTCTAAACGGAAAAAAAATTCAGGTTTAGCAGCCCGTTAAACACATCTTTGTCCCGAGTCCCGAGACTCCCGAGTCCCGACCCCCGAAAATAACTTAATTTAGTATAGTAGGTACCTAATACAATATCAACATTACAAAACGAATCACCTGTTTAAAAGACTATAACCTAAATAAACACCAAATTACTTCTCATTGTGAAGTAATAACAATAATTTGTGTACAACAAGCCACAGTAACAATACTTTTATAAGTTCTCATGACACGACCGAATGCACCGAACAACCTAATCTCACAGGTACCTAAAATAAATTCTTATAGTTACCTTACTATAAAATATACACTGTATGGAGCTAGAGCCGAGTTGTATTCTATTGCATTGTGTGAACCTAACCCAAACCGACGGCATTCTTCGCTAAATACGTCAGGCAAAAAGATAGGATGCGGTAAGCGTGTTTTGTGGAGTACGGATATGGAATAATGACAAGCAACTTCGTCCAAATTCTACGAGTACGGTGTCCCTAGAAAATTTTACACTTGGATCTTCAGCTTATTGAGTGGTCGGTCGATCTTGTCTTGTCACCCTAGATGGTGTCTGCTCGGCTGATTACTCAATCAATACTGGTGTTCCACAAGGATCCGTTCTGTCACCTACGCTGTTTCTGTTATTTATCAACTAAATGCTCTCGCTCGGCGAAGTACACTGTTACGCGGACGACAGCACGGCACACGAAGGGTTCATAAAAAACTGGAAGGGTAGAGAGGCCTCAGCAGCAAATGCGAGACGCGAAACTGTTGCTCAGGTAGACCTAGTTCTCGAAACAGTATCCTCTTGGGGGAAGGAGAACTTGGTCAACTTCAGTGTATCCAAGACGCAAGCTTGTGCCTTCTCTACTAAGGGTTAAATCCGTTTCCTATCCGAGCTACTTTCCAGGGCAGCCAAGTCACCAACGATGGTAGTCTGGGCGTCCTGGGTATGGACGTTGGATTTCGATCATCCATAGAGTCCAAGGCGAAAATAGCCTCTCGATAATTAAGGATCCTTGCCGGCGATTCTGCACGCCGCCGCCGGAGCAACCGCTTACACTTTATAAGCGCAACTAAGAATGGTGTTGGAATATTGCAGTAATCTTTAATGACTTCACGGGCTCAAATTGATTGTTAGGTAGGTACTGTTCAAAGCTGCCTGTGATTAGACGGGAAAACGCCATATAATGTGAGAAACAATTTGCACTTCTCACTTTTGCTCCATGTTCGCTCCGTTCTCGTGCGTTCCGTGTTCGCTCCGTTGTTATTCTCATTCCGTGTTCGACCCGTACACGTTCCGCGTTCGCCCCGTACACGTTCCGTGTTCGCCCCGTATACATTCCCTTTGTACAACACTTTTTCTATTTGCAGCGTTTGCCGAAACGCTTGCTCCGTCCCTCCCAGTCACGTTTCTACTAAAGGAATAGCAAAAGGGAATACCAAGATAACTTGGACATTATCCAGGTATAAATCAGGGAAGACATTCCTGTGATCTTATCACACATTCTAAACGCACCTTTTAGCAGTTTAAAAAATGTTAATGGTTAAATCAACCGTTTCAGAATTTAGGAAATCCTTGTGGGAAATCGTTTTATGAAGGGTATAAAACGGTATTGTAATGGAAGACTGTAAGTAGGACATATTCTAAAAAATTTCGTATAAACTTATAAAAATTTTCGAACACAAAAAACAACCCCACGCGTTTCAGCGACGTAGGAGACGGACTTATCGCCGAATGCTTTTTCTTCCAGTATTGATTTTTGCCAACCTTGTTTAGTAAACTCGTTCGGAACAATAAAAAAAATATTTTTTTTTATGTAATCCTCTATGAGTGGCTGAGTCAGTGGGGCCAAAGCACATGCTCCGACCAGCCAATATCACCTCCGAGAAGATGTCATACCGGCAACTTTCCTTCGGATTGCTGTCTATACTGGACACAGCCGATGCTGGCTGTGCGACCATCTTTCAATACCCACCTGTTGGCTTTTTTCTCTCCACCTGCAATGCGCCATATGTTGGATGGAAGCCATTGAAATGCAAGTTCTATTCCTTCCTTCCTTCCTTCGCGTGCCACTGCATCACCTTGCCTCGGCGGGGTAGTAACCAACTACCATCAGTATCATATGATTCGTTCATTCAAAAATATACCTTCAAATTAATAAATTTAAATGAAAAATATGTCTTCAAATTACTTTTCACAGAATATGTGTTATTTATTATGGCGGATATCCCAAAAAATATTTAAAAAAATTTAGAAATTTAAGGGGAGGTCCTCATACAAGAAACGTTTTTTTTTACGTTTTTTGTTTGTTTGTTTTTGCTCTATCGTAAATACGGTAATACATACAAGCGTCAAACTTGATGTGATTATAGTGCAAACTCTAAAGTCAAACAAAAATAATAAAAACCGCTCATTATGTGGTTTTTTTTATTGAAAGCGCGACATGGCGCCGAGCCACCCATAAGGTGTCTAACGACGCCCATGAATATTCGGTCGTACGCGGGGGTTGCGAATTCCATTCCGGCCGGCCTGCCTGACAGGTGCCTATTCATTCACGCCTCTCTTGAAGGACCCGAGACTGTCTTGGGGGAAATAGGTGGTACGGAACACTCGGTGAGCGAGTCCGACTCGCACTTGGCCGGTTATTTTTGTTAAATGGAGTGGATATTATGGTCTATAATTATGCAAAAAGTGAAAATTTCACTAAACACGCGTTCATATAAAGAGTAGGTTCTGAGAAGGTCTACAGACCGATTGTATGTATCGAAAAGCGTATAATTGAGTAGATTAGAATAATTTGTTCTGCTACCGAGCGCAGGCGAGCGAACACACGCGATTTCCCTCAATGAGTGTTTTAAAGAATTTCTCAACATCCTTCCTGCCCGGTCGGTGGGGGTAGCTAATGATGACTTTTCGTTTTGTTTTGAAATCGCTATGTGACTCACAAAGATTTTGGAAGGAGAGAAGATATTATGTCATGACCGCTCCTTCGTATCGGAACCGCTGTCGCCAGTCAATGTAGCCGGCACGACCAAAGGGAACACTGGCATGGCAACTAATTCAACGAGGTGTTATGGGCTGACATCACGGATCAGGTGATGTAAGCCAACCGTGTCAGTTTCCATAAAAAAATCAAAAGTACAATTTATTTTATATTTTGTATTATTTTAATAGATATTTTTTGTTTATTTATTTGTAATTGTAATTTAATATGTTTTATACATTGTAGCAATTTTGCATATTTATTAGTATTTTAGGGTTTTTCCTTGTGATTTTATTATGTTTTATAAAATGCTTGTAACTGGTTTCTAAAGACAAATATTTATTAATCTTGTCCATCTAGCCATTGTGATCCATCAGTGCACTATTATACAAACCAGGGCAGGCATTCTCTAACGTCCAACCGTCAACGTCGGTGACGCTGACTAGTTATGTCTCTTCTAGTTCATATAATTAGACAGAGACATAACTAGTCAGCGTCACCGACGTTGACGGTAGGACGTTAGAGAATGCCTGCCCAGCTAAAGCAGTCAACGACAAGGACAGAACGTCTACTTCTACAGTTAGTACTCTGTCACACTCACTACTTTAGTACACTTCGCACGATTTTGACAAGGTTGCAATGGTGTAGCTATTTTTAAAGGCCCTGTCAACCCTATTCACACGTACTCCTCTTTCAAGGCGCCGCTTTCGCTGGTTGGAGTAGGATGCAACTAAATCAATCAATTTTAGCGCAAGCGAGAATTTGGTTTTTATTTTTTTATTACAAAACTACGGATCGAAACAAAAAAGTAAAAAGCTACGGATTTAGATATTTAAATCAACAAATAAAATATATTTTTTCCAAAGCCTTGATTTGGTTGCCTTAAATACGTTTTTATAACGAAATTCAGAGGCATGTTCATGATTTTTTTCTATCGAGCGAAGTTAATCAAATCCTGTTTTCAAAAAGCTATCGATCTACGCTGATAGATGACATTTTACATTTATATTAAAACCGAATCTGTCAGGGAAGTAATATTGGCGGTACACTTCTTGAAATTCGAGTCAAACGCAGTCTCACATCACCTTAAACAGCGACGCTGGCAAGGACCCTTATAAAAGCGGGCAGGTGTTTGACCGTCTGTCCGTCCATCCATCTGTCACACATGGTATCAGAGGTCACTACTCCGGAAAGGAAATCTAAATAAATCTAAAAAAATACAAATCAAATTTGTCTTTGCGGCATGAAAACTATTTTGAAGTTTACGTAAGATCACTACTCCGGAAACGAAATATAAATAAATATGATATAAGAAGGGATATGACTCCCTTCTTATATTACTAGGTGGTAGGGTTTAACCCGCCCGGGTTGCTACCACCGCACTGAATGAAAGGTCGGTCGAAACGGCTATGTAAAAAGTTTGTGTTTTCCGTCCAGTTCGGTGTAGCCGGCACGACCGAAGGGAAGCACTGACGTCGCACCAAGTTCACCCGGCTGACATCACGGATGTTGTAGGTGATGTAGCCAACCGTGTCCGTTTCCATAAAAAAAATATAAAAGAAATATAAATCAAATTGTCCTTGCGGCATGAAAACTATTTTGAAGTTTACTTAAGGTCACTACCCCGGAAAGGAAATCTAAATAAATATAAAAGAAAAATAAATCAAATTGTCCTTCGGCATGAAAACTATTTCGACGTTTACTTTTATCTATAACTATAATGAGACGCGCCGCTCCCCCGCGCCGCCGCGCCCGCCCGCGCGATACACGGTGCGGCCGCATGTACGCTGCGCGCCCTCGCTATGCGTGTAAGAAGAAAATAGCTACGGGACCCTCTGTGCGTGAACAAGGTTCGCACTTAACTGGCTTTTTTGTAAGGTTATCTAATCGCATTTCCCTGTAAGGATTCACAGCTCGGAACAAATTACCCCCTTTAGTAAATCCGACAACGGCGCACCTAAGCGTTCTGTGGCGGCGCCATACCGAAGTAATGCATGCTTTCTACGGCCTACAATTCCTTTTCAGCGACTCGTGGTAAAGGTCTTTGCCTCAGTTTCAAGAGACAGTGAGTTCGAACTCGTTGACATTTTATTTTTACCTATATATATATATATATATATATATTACCTATATATACCTACCTATATATATATATTATTACCTATATATATATGTATAGGTGGGTCGACGACATCAAGTGCGTCGGCGAAAAGCAGAGATTCCGTACCGCTGAAGGCCGGGAGGACTGAAGGAAAATTAAAGAAGCGTATGTCCAGCAGTGGATGCTTACACGCTGACTGACCGGTAGCCCGACCACGGCATTTTCAATCAACCTTCCTTGTTTAGTATTTCGTAGTCGGGTTAATAAATTTTTATTTGACTTTAAAATTGCTATAAAAATTATGTCCGAACCATATTGACACACCAGTTCACCTTGTCAAACTTCTCAGCTGATTCCATATTCAAGCATTCTCCTTTTCTGGTCACTTCTCCAAAACCACTCACTCATTTTAAAACGAGACGTGTGTTTAAAATCATATTTATAGCGTTTAGAAAACCGTATTGGTAATAAATTGTATCTAATTTCATGTTCGGCACTCCATATATTCTGAATGCTTTGTAATCTATTTGTAATGTTCTATTTGACAAAATGATTGTAAGTATGTTTTTACCCGACGAAACCAAAAGGAGGGTTATGATTTTGGTACTTTAGATATTAATATACGTGAATGTATGTATGCGTGTTCTTTTTTCATAGATAAATACATATTCGATTTCAACATAATCTGTCTGTCTGTCCGACAGACAGTCAGATAAACAGACGGCGTAGGCTTAGCAATAGGAGTACGGGCACAGAATACTTAATAGGTACGGGGCACAAAAACCTAATAAAACAATTACATAAAAATCGCCTTAACAAGATCTACTCAAGTCAAATCAAGCCCCACGCGATGGTGTTTGAAGAAAAAAAAATCAAAGTTAGACTATGTGAAAAATCTACCTCTGGCTAGAATTTATTATAGTGGATATGTAGAAATCAGTTATGTTTGTGTATGTTTATGCTCTGTATGACGTTAGCAAACGAACACACATACACCTATACATTCTTATCATTTTCTCACATTCTTACCAAATCTCAAAGAAATGTTCACGAAAAATTCTAACCCAAGGGAACACTTCTTGGTGGACTCTTGGAATGAACTACCGCAGGAGGTCATATCATAAGTGCTAAAAGTGTAAATTGATTAGATAAACAGATAAAGGAAAAAAAAATGTTTATTGTGAAATGCACGCATCAGGTTCAAGCTGTTAGTGCTATAAATAATAATACATACATACATACATACGCTGCCAAAATCATAACCCTTCCTTTACCTTCGCCGCAGTCGGGTAAAACGTGCAGTACCTACTAGCTACTAAGAACAAGTGGAACATGTTCCTGTTTCCACCGAGTGCTTCGGTGTTCCGTTACTCGCTTCTCTCTCTTTTGTGCTGAGTATGAGGTTATAGGTGTCAGTTTCTTCCTCAAAATTGTACACTCAATATTAGCTTTTTCCTGCGGTTTCGCTCCCGTCAAAGAGGTGATTCCGTGCAAATGTACCGTGTGGGGCCGGTACTTAAATTTTTTGGGTTCCGTACGAGGTATGGACGACTCAAGTACCTACGTTCGGCGGATAGCAGTGGTTCCGTACCGCTGAAGGTCAAGAGGACTGGAGGAAACTTGGAGAGGCGTATGTCGAGCAGTGGACGCCCACATACATACAGAAAAGAATTCTAAAAATCGTCAATTAGTTTTAGTATCATACATAGAGTCTACAAACGCAATATAAAAGTAATTGAACCGTGTGGGGCCGGTACTGTAAAAGAATAGCCCCACTGCATCTCTACCCGTGTATGTCGTAAAAGGCGACTAAGGCATATGACTCCCTTCTTATATTACTAGGTGGTAGGGTTTAACCCGCCCGGTATCGTACCACCGCACTGAATGAAAAGTCGGTCGAAACGGCTATGTAAATAGTTTGTGTTTTCCGTCCCTCAGTGTAGCCGGCAGAACCGAAGGGACGCACTGACGTGGCACCAAGTTCACCCGGTGTTATGGGCTAACATCACGGATGTTGTAGGTGATGTAGCCAACCGTGTCAGTATCCATAAAAAAAAAATTTTTAAAAACTTTTGCCTACGGTTTCGCTCCCGTCCAAGAGGTGCTTCCGAGCAAAATAATGTGAGCAGTTTTAATATAATAATAATATAACCGTTTATTGGATGAAAAAAAGAAAAAAACAATAAAACAAAACACAGAGTAAAAATAAAACTAGATTATTATCTAGTAAGAAACAATAACAATTTTGAAGAAAAATATAGCTAAGTATATAACATTTATAGGTAAGTACATACTTTATTTTTCTTTCCTTCATCCTGATGGAATTTTTCATGTAAAATTCACCACTTTCCACCTCCGCACAACGCGCACTGGGAAGGGTTTGCATCACAGAGCATCAAATACCTACCGCCCGCGCCCCCTACTAGAGGCGCCCTAAGCGATGATATTTGAAACCCAATAACCGTACGCTGAGCTGCTAGCGCTTCGTATGTGTGTGTGTGTGTGCTAGTATGGACACTACACACAAAGAGGAGCAAGTTAGGCACACGCACAAAACAAATGCACACGCACAACACACATATGTAAGTCATAGGCCACGCCCACAGGCTTCAACGCCGTTGTAGAGAAATCGCGCTCACGGCGCCTCTAGTAGGGGCGGGCGCGCGCATTTCATGCTCTGTGGGTTTGCATCCATACACGCTGGACTTACCGCGGATGCGTACCAATCGGTTTTTTTATAGCAACTGACACGGTTGGCTACATCACCTACAACATCCGTGATGTCAGCCCATAACACCTGGTGAACTAGGTGCCATATCTCAGTGCTTCCCTTCATTTCATGTCGGCTACACTGAACTGGATTTTTTACAGATATGAAGTAGTTTATGTAATGTGTGTGTGTATCATGTATCTATTGTTAGTATATAATACATATATAAGTATGCTTCTATGTATTCTTATTTAGTATGATAAATACATCCTTTGTTTTTGTAATATGTTCTAGTATTTTATCTACGTATTATATTATATGCTTGGCGTCTTGTTCACTTAATTTTATTGTTTTGTTAGTATTAAGTTTGTGTTATTCTTCTTCTTTGTTTTGCTACCCTTATATTAAGTTTTCATAAAAGTTAGGTTGACTGGCAGAGATTGCCTTAGGTAATAAGTCCGCCTTTTGTAAAATCATTGTATTGGAAAGCAATAAAGCATATTCTATTCTATTCTATTCTACACTGAACTGGACGGAAAACACGAACTATTTACCTAGGCGTTTCGACGCGACGTTTCATTCAGTGCGGTGGTACCAACCCGGGCGGGATAAACCCTACCACCTAGTAAGGTAAGAAGGGAGGGGATCTAGATTACATAATACAATAATGGACATTACGAGTAGGTACTTTGTGTGGCGGAGCAAGGGTTGCCAGATGTCCGGTTTTGGACCGGACAGTCCGGTTTATGAGGCTTGTGTCCGGTTTCCAAATTAATGAAACACCGGACGTCAAGACGTCCGGTATTTTTCTTCATATAACGCAAATATTTACTTTTTCTTAGAACATTTTAATACAAATCTTACTGTGTTCTTCAAGTTTGCAATCAGTTTGATCAATTCAACGGTTTTATTATTTACTCATATCTATCTCCCATTCATTTTCATAAGTAAAGGTCATGAAAAACATTTGTAGGTACTTGAAATCAAAGGGTCTCCCCCTTTAATTTTGTTACTGCTCGTCGCTCGGGTTCGGAGTGGACTGTATTTTCTTCTTGGTTCAGGTGAGACGCCCAGTCACTCGGTCGAAGATACGCGGTACGGGGAACAACGAATGCCAAATGAAACGCCGGTGCTCAGTACAATAACGGGACGGCCCGTTACCGGAGCAACACGGACGAAGCGACAGGTTTGCCAGAGCGAGACAAACGCGGCGGCGCGGAGAGAGAGGGACGGCAGTACGGCGGCACTTGCTAGCCGATAGTCGACCGCGTCGGCGGGAAAGCTCTTCTGCAATGCCGCTGTGTCTTGCCGTCTTCCTGATGTGCTCCACTTGTCGGAGGTCCTCTCTCTCTGGCTGCTTGATCTGTACTGGCGAGCCAACGGAATAGCGCCTATTTTTATTTACTTTTCTGCCCGCTCGCCGGCCGCTGCGGCACGCATCCGGTTTTGCGAGCGAGCAGAACAATGGGCGCCTGGCTCGGTCGCCGCCGCTAATCCCTTCGTCTCGCTACCTGTCGCTCTCGTCGCGAGTTACTTCAGTAAAAAGCCGTCCAATAATATTATTTATTCAAGTAAACTTACATCTAACCTACGTACAAATAACTAAATCTAGTGAATATTCGCTAAGATAATAACTAAAACTTACAGACTAACTAGCCTACGGTTCGTGTAAAAATGTATATTTATTTGTATATAACTTATTTCTAACTTATATTAACTTAATCGTAAAGCCTAAACTAACTTAAAAACCCTATTCTACACACTACGACGGCCGCTTCCTCGCTACTCTATGCCCTACGCTAAGACGCGCGCGTCGTTCTCTCGTGCGCTGGCTGCGGGGCTGTCGTCGTCCGTAACATTCTCCCGCCGTCGCAGCTCGGCTCGAACCGCTCTGGTGGGAAAGACGACGATCTTCGGTATCCTGAAGAGGCGTCCCGCAGTCAGCACGTCGAAGACGCGCGTCTTGTCCATTTCGTCCGGGGCCAGGTGTTGCGTAGGAGGTTGCAGCCTGCAGTATGATCGAAGACCCTCCGCCGCCTTCCGGGAGTCTGCCGCGCCTTCGCGGCTCCCGCCGGTGTTGTAGCCAGGGCAGGAACGTGCTGCGACGCGGCGGCGGCGGCGTGCTGCTACGCGGCGGCGTGCTGCAACGCGGCGGCGGCGGCGTGCTGCGACGCGGCGGAGGCGGCGTGCTGCGACGGCGCCGTGCTACGACGCGGCGGCGGCGGCGTACTGCTACGCGGCGGCGTGCTGTGATGCGGCGGAGGCGGCGTGCTACGACGCGGCGGAGGCGGCGTGCTGCGACGCGGCGGAGGCGGCGTGCTGCGACGCGGCGGCGGCGGCGTGCTACGACGCGGCGGGGGCGGCGTGCTGCTACGCGGCGGCGGCGTGCTACGACGCGGCGGCCGCGGCGTGCTACGACGCGGCGGAGGCGGCGTGCTGCTACGCGGCGGCGGCGTGCTACGACGCGGTGGCCGCGGCGTGCTACGACGCGGCGGAGGCGGCGTGCTGCTACGCGGCGGCGTGCTGCGACGCGGCGGAGGCGGCGTGCTACGACGCGGCGGAGGCGGCGTGCTGCTACGCGGCGGCGTGCTGCGACGCGGCGGCGGCGGCGTGCTACGACGCGGCGGCGGCGGCGTGCTGCTACGCGGCGGCGGCGTGCTACGACGCGGCGGCCGCGGCGTGCTACGACGCGGCGGAGGCGGCGTGCTGCTACGCGGCGGCGTGCTGCGACGCGGCGGCGGCGGCGTGCTGCGTCGCGGCGGAGGCGGCGTGGGACTTAGCGGCAGTACCACGATGGTGCCTTCGAGCCCGGTCGGCTGAGCGGGTTGTGGCCGTAGCTCCCGCCGGTGTCGTTCCTCGACTCCCGGGTCTGCGCTCCACGCGACTCCACAGCTTTCCACCGGCGTCGTCGCCGAGCTCCTCCCGCCGTGCAGGACCCAGCCTAGCTGGGTGCGGGAGGCAACCGGCTCATCGGGGCGGCCGCTCCGGATCTCCCTCGAGATGATGAGCTGCCAGTTGTCCTGCCCGATGAGCAGGGTCGGCGACGCGTGCTCGTACGCCAGTACTGGCTGGAGGCCTGCGAGGTGGCTGCACTCCTGTAGCGCAGCGTGCGTGACGGCCTGGCTGGGGAATCGCAGCCTGTCCACTGTCCTTGCGCCGACTAGTTGGTGCACCTCCGTCCCGTGCTTGCCGCGGACACTCAGGTTTACGCGGCGAGACCCAGTGACGTTGACGTGAGTCCCGCTGATCCCCAGCACTCGCAGGGGATCCAGCCGGCCCTTCGCGCCCAGCAACTCGGCGACTGTGGCGTTGATCATCGTGATCGTAGATCCCTCGTCGAGCAGCGCGAACGTGTCTATCGTCCCGGCCGGTCCAGACAGCACCACAGGAACCATCTTGAGGAGCACTCGATCGGCGCGGGTCGCTGCCGCGACTACCTCTGTGGCTGTGGTGACACTCTCTTCTTTCCTTGCCGGGTTGTGTAGGAGGAAATGATGCCCAATCGTGCATTCGTCCACACCGCACCTTGCTGCCTTGCACCTGTTGCGCCGGTGCCGGCTCTTTAAGCACCGGAAGCAGACCCCTTCCTTTTTTACCAACCTCCACCGTTCGTCTGTGTCGGCTGACTTAAAACGGTGGCAGTCCGGTAGGTGGTGCTCGGCTGAACACGCTGGGCATTTCTTCTCGGTCTTCACTTCCGACTTCTCCCCGGCCTTGGCAGCGTAAGAATATTCGGTTCCGCGCGCCTTTTTGTTGCCGCGGCTTGGCTCGGGCGCGTCCTCCTCGTCCTCGATCTCCGCGGTGTAGGCCTTCTCGGTGCTGCGCCCCCCGCGGTTGCCGCGGCGCGGCTCCGTCATGTCCATCTTGCCACCGCTTGGCTCGAGCGTCGCGTCCGCGGCGCAATTGTCCGCCTCATCTTCCATGAAGTCGGACAGCACCACCAGGGCCGGGCGGGTGTCCGTCTTTCGCTGAGGGTGGCGGAGCCAATTGTTTCGCATGATTGCGGAGAACTTGTCGGTGACGGCTTGAAGGAGCTCCACGCTGTGCAGCAAGTGGGCGTGGTCGAGCCCCACGATCGTCTGCACGATGTTGGACAGCTGGCTCGAGAAGGTACATACGTCTCGAGAGCTGTCGGGCAGCTTGGGCAGGGCTCGCAGCTTGGCTAGCTCACGTTTGATCAGCGCTTCCGGCTGGCCGAACCTTCTTTCCAGCGCCGTCATTAGCTCCTCCGCTCCGGCCGCGGCGGCGAGTCGGCTCGAGACTGCCGACTCTGCTGGGCCGCGCAGGCTGTGCCCGATCCGCGCCGCGTTTTCGTAGCTTGAAAAGTATCGTTCCGTATTACGGAACGCGGCGCGGTACCGCAGCCACTTCTCTGGAGATCCGTCGAACTGCGGCAGGTCGTACATGAACTTTGGCAGCTTAGTTCGCATGTACGGACCCTCGGCTGCGGCTCCTGCGTCCCAATGCGGCGGAGCGGCGGTGGTGGCGGCGGTGGCGGCTTGCGTCCCTGCGGCGGAGGCGGCCGGCGGCGCGGCATGCGGCCGCGTATCGGTGGCGGTCGGTGGCGCGGCGTGCGGCCCCGCGGTAGCAGCGGAGGCGGCAGCGGGGTGCGGCCGCGTATCGGTCGCGGTCGGTGGCGCGGCGTGCGGCCCCGCGGTAGCAGCGGAGGCCGCAGCCTGTGGCGCGGTGTGATGACATGCAGCAGCGGCGGGCGGCGGCGCGGCGTGCGGCCCCGCAAGATCGGCGGAGGCGGCAGCCTGTGGCGCGGCCTGATGCCACGCAGCGGCGGCGAGCAGTGGCGCGGCGTGCGGCCCCGCGGTAGCAGCGGAGGCCGCAGCCTGTGGCGCGGTGTGATGACACGCAGCGGCGGCGGGCGGCGGCGCGGCGTGCGGCCCCGCGAGATCGGCGGAGGCGGCAGCCTGTGGCGCGGCCTGATGCCACGCAGCGGCGGCGGGCAGTGGCGCGGCGTGCGGCCCCGCGGTAGCAGCGGAGGCCGCAGCCTGTGGCGCGGTGTAATGACACGCAGCGGCGGCGGGCGGCGGCGCGGCGTGCGGCCCCGCGATATCGGCGGAGGCGGCAGCCTGTGGCGCGGCCTGATGCCACGCAGCGGCGGCGGGCAGTGGCGCGGCGTGCGGCCCCGCGGTAGCAGCGGAGGCCGCAGCCTGTGGCGCGGTGTGATGCCACGTAGCGGCGGCGGGCGGCGGCGCGGCGTGCGGCCACACGGCAGCGGCGGGTGGCAACGCAGCGCGCGTGCTCGCGGCTGCGTGCGGCGGTGCGGCGTGCTGCGGCTCTCGCTCCCGCCGGTGTTGGGAGTGCCCTCGGACCCAATCTTCAAGGCGGCCCCGCTGCAACTCGTCGTCTCCCTCCTCGTCGCTTGTTGACGGATGCCCGAGCTGCTCGGCTTGAAGCCGCTCGAGCCTCGCCTTCAACACTTTCGTGCGCGCTTGCGCCTCCTTCTCCTCTTGCTGCGCGATCGCTTTCATAGCATCGAGTTCCAGCTGCGCGATTTTCTTCATTGATTTTGTGCGCGCTTGCTCCTCCTCGAGCGCTAGCTGCGTGAGCTCCTCTTGTAGGGCGAGCTCCGCTACTAGCTTCGAGGACCTCGCCGACCGGACGGATCCAGATCCGCGTCCGGTGGAGGCCCGTGAGCGCGGTGGGGCGACGCGCGGAACTTCACTTTGTCTTTGCACTGGCGCGCCGGCGTCGTCGCGGCGCGTGACGGCGGCGTGCGCGGTAGGCGGCACTACACTTTGTCCAAACACTTGCGCGCTGACGTCATCGCGACGCGTGACGTCATACTGCGCGGTGGGCACTGCACTCGGTCCGGACACTCGCGCTCCGACGTCGTCGCGGCGCGTGACGTCACTATACGCGGCAGGCACTTCACTTTGTTCGAACACTTGCGCGCTGACGTCACTGCGGCGCGTGACGTCAGTATGCGCGGTGGGCACTGCACTATGTCCAAACACTCGCGCTCCGACGTCGTCGCGGCGCGTGACGTCATGATGCGCGGTAGGTGGCGGCGCACTTTGCTCTGGCACGCACTCAGGCCCGGCGGTCGCGACGGTGGGACGACCGCCCGCTGAGTGCCTCGGAGGGGCCTCGTCCTCCGACTGTCGCTCGTGAGACCATTCGGTCTCCGTTTCGCGGCTCGTTGTTCCGGCAGTGGGCGGCGACGTGACGGGCTTCGACGACGTAGGTGTTGATCCGTCGATCGGTGGCACACGTGCCTCGTCACGCAGGGACTCGGTCGCCCGCTGCCTCGCGTTCTTCGTGGACCGGGTGATGGGCATCTTGATCCGGCGGCGATAGGACCAATGTTACTGCTCGTCGCTCGGGTTCGGAGTGGACTGTATTTTCTTCTTGGTTCAGGTGAGACGCCCAGTCACTCGGTCGAAGATACGCGGTACGGGGAACAACGAATGCCAAATGAAACGCCGGTGCTCAGTACAATAACGGGACGGCCCGTTACCGGAGCAACACGGACGAAGCGACAGGTTTGCCAGAGCGAGACAAACGCGGCGGCGCGGAGAGAGAGGGACGGCAGTACGGCGGCACTTGCTAGCCGATAGTCGACCGCGTCGGCGGGAAAGCTCTTCTGCAATGCCGCTGTGTCTTGCCGTCTTCCTGATGTGCTCCACTTGTCGGAGGTCCTCTCTCTCTGGCTGCTTGATCTGTACTGGCGAGCCAACGGAATAGCGCCTATTTTTATTTACTTTTCTGCCCGCTCGCCGGCCGCTGCGGCACGCATCCGGTTTTGCGAGCGAGCAGAACAATGGGCGCCTGGCTCGGTCGCCGCCGCTAATCCCTTCGTCTCGCTACCTGTCGCTCTCGTCGCGAGTTACTTCAGTAAAAAGCCGTCCAATAATATTATTTATTCAAGTAAACTTACATCTAACCTACGTACAAATAACTAAATCTAGTGAATATTCGCTAAGATAATAACTAAAACTTACAGACTAACTAGCCTACGGTTCGTGTAAAAATGTATATTTATTTGTATATAACTTATTTCTAACTTATATTAACTTAATCGTAAAGCCTAAACTAACTTAAAAACCCTATTCTACACACTACGACGGCCGCTTCCTCGCTACTCTATGCCCTACGCTAAGACGCGCGCGTCGTTCTCTCGTGCGCTGGCTGCGGGGCTGTCGTCGTCCGTAACAAATTTCTTATGAAACATTTGCACCTGAAAAACCAAAGGCCCTTTGATGAATAATGTCGCATTTTTTTCAACTGAACCATCTGGCAACCCTGGGCGGAGCTAAAGGCAAGTATGGAACGACCGCTGCTGCCTCGGTGGCTGCTGCATAGTCGGAAAGTTTATATTATGGTGCATTAAGATTAAATAGGTACGTACAGTGCATTGTCGCCAGCGCATTACGCATGTAATGTAGGTCATTTGGAGTAAAACAATGTACCGTGTGGGGCCGGTACTTTAAAAGAATAGCCCCACTGCATCTCTCCCCGTGTATGTCGTAAAAGGCGACTAAGGGATATGACTCCCTTCTCATATTACTGAGCACCACTGAGCAACCGAGGCTGAGATGTCTAATGTCTTAGCCTGCGTACGTTGTTTAATGCGTGACGCGGTCGTATTTTTCCTCGCGCAAGATTTCAAGAACTTAAAATTGTAAAAAAAAATGTTTTTATAATTCTTACAGTTAGCTCTTATAAATTTTACTCCGCACGATATGCTAATTTAAACTTTTTTTAATGGTACCAAATTAACCTGGTATTAACTAACATTTTCAACCGACTTCCTCAAAAGGAGGAGGTTCTCAATTCGTCTGCTGCTGTTTTTTTTTTTGTGTTTATGTTACTTGATTACTCCGCCAACACACCTAAAAACTCATCAGCGCGTCATCAATCTCTATCGATAGGCTAAATTTCAAGTTTCTATATTACTTAAGTTTTCGAGAAAAACCTCTACGACAGACGGACGAACATGGGAGTGATCTTTAAAAGAATAGCCCCACTGCATCTCTCCCCGTGTATATCGTAATAGGCGACTAAGGGATATGACTCCCTTCTTATATTACTAGGTGGTAGGGTTTAACCCGCCCGGGTTGGTACCACCGCACTGAGCGAAAGGTCGGTCGAAACGGCTATGTAAATAGTTTGTGTTTTCCGTCCAGTTCAGTGTAGCCGGCACGACCGAAGGGAAGCACTGACGTGGCACCAAGTTCATCCGGTGTTATGGGCTGACATCACGGATGTTGTAGGTGATGTAGCCAACCGTGTCAGTTTAAATAAAAAAAAAAAAAAAAACATCGACACAACATTTTTCTTTGACGCAATTTTTTTTTACATACTAAACTCAGTAGGTATTTACCTAAGAAATTTTAATTTCTTTATACAAAATAAAAAACTAAAACAACATCTCCATAAGTAGGTAGTTCATTTTATAAAAAAACCGGCCAAGTGCGAGTCGAACTCGCGTATCGAGGATTCCCTATCGCCATGTCATTGTCATGTCAGCGCCACTCACGTCAGCTATGGCGTGTTTTATGAAATGCTTCATATTAGTTAAAATTCATGATTAGTTAAAATGCTGCATACTCTTTTCTGTAGATGGGCGCATACACTTTTTAGTTTCTTCCATGGGAACTCCCGTGATTTTTTTACTTTTTCTTATATTTTCTTGTTATATCCGCCATAATAACACATATTCTGTGAAAATTTCAACGGGCTACCTATTACAGTTCAAGAGATACAGCCCTCGGACAGACAGACAGACGGCGTAGGCTTATTAATAGAGTCCCGTACCGGATACTGAACCCTAAAAATTATGCCGGGGATAGGTCCACGGTACCTATAAATATATAAAGATCTCCTAAAGCAACAAAGATTATATTTGCATAAAAGTATATAATGTCAATAAAAGAGAACGTTTATTTAAACGCAAGTTAACAACAAACATAAGTAACGCTTATGCTTCGCTCGCGGTAGACTTGGTTTAATAACAAATCCGATTTAAACGAAAATAAGATAATAAACTATGGCTTCTCTTATATTCTCTCTCTCCCGTCCATATTATACTTTCTTTGATACTTCTCAGCCCTAAGACTATTTAGCGTGATGGTTTATGTCCTATAGTGAGCCTCAAGAACTACTCTCTTCCATTGGTGCAAACCGCATCAAGATCTGTTCAGTGGTTCCGGAGTTTATCTCAAACATACATACAGACAGACGTTCCCTTTTATAAAGTAGAGAGTAGAGATAGAGAACATACATAAATAAGTAAAACCCTCGGTCCGTGGAGCAGTGATCCCAAAAGCTTCTTGAAGAGACTTGGGCCTCTGCTGGTGGACGCAACTGGCGTCCCGCAATGAAGGGCTTACTTCATGCAAAGGATAAGCCTTGCCATCCAGCGGGGTAATGCCGCAAGTTTTCTAGGAACATTTGAAAACGACCCTTTTGATAGTTATTTTAATGTTAGTTGGGTAGGTTTTAATTCTTTAGTATTACTTTTTTTATATTTTATGAAAATAAATAAGGTGAATACATTTTATATCCAACAGTAAAATTGAAATTCTAAAAATTCATAACAGTCCAGGTGCAGACGGGATGGGATTTCAGCGATGCTGGGGACCACCGAAAACTATGTATGTATGTGACACACACTTTATTGTGTTATTTTACGATGACAAATCTAAAAACAGAATCTTTCATCTTTCACTAAAACGGCCGCGCTCTTTATTTCTTGATTCCACTAGAGATTTCCTCCATAATCTCGATGAAAGAGAATCCTGTTTCGTAAGCAAAGAGATTTAATTTATTAAAAGATCTCGCGTGATAAATAGCGGAAATAATCGAGATTGATCCAGCCTGACGCACGCAATATTCAGAAGTCGTGTTTCCCAAAGAATTCAATAAATAGGAATAATCTCCGTATCTCCGACAAATATTTAGTCTGCGGGGATGCAGGGGAGTAACGGCGACCGCGCCGTCCTGGGAACCATCCCGGGGGCGAGTTCCCTTGAGGAAATTAATAATTTAAAAGTTAGTTCTAATTTCTAGGTATAAGTTATATTTCATAAATCGTAATCTTAATTAGTTAAAGGTTAATTTTATTTAATAAGTTTTATTTGTGTCAAATTTTTTATCAAGATAGCCTAGTTTGTAGATAATATTGTAAGTAATTTATTTTAAATAAATAAAACAGAAAGAGAACATACAAATTGAAGAAACAGAAAGAACTTACTCTCTTGTCGCTTAATTTTTTTTATGAAAATGGTTGGATACATCACCTAACTATATACAAGATGTCGGACCAGTACACCTTGGTGAATTAGGTGCCATGGCAATGGGTCCGTACGATCGAGCCGGCAACACTGAACAGGCGAACTATTTTCATAGCCGTTTCTACCAACCTTCATTCAGTGCAAGTTAGGTGAGGTTACCGGCCCTACAGTTTTATATTGAATCTAAACAACGGCTAGCCTCAACGGAACGAAATAAAACATTCTACGCTGTGAAATCTTTCTGACATATCACTTCTTTCTCAGGCAAGCATCTTGATGAGAGAAGACATTGTGTTCCCAATCACGTTCAGACTCGAAGAAATATGCCTGAACCAATTTCGATAAAATTGAAATGGCACCACCTCGGAAGTATACCTAACAAAAAAAAAAGAATTTTCTAAATCGGCCCTCAATTGACGGAGAAATCGCGTAACAAACATACAAAAAAAATTATAATAAATAAACATACAGTCGAATTGAGAACCTCGATCCTTTTGGAAGTCGGTTAATAAAAGTGGAGATTGATTTAACATGACAGAATACCGCCGTGTTCGGTGTTGGACATTTATGTGCAAACCCACGACAATCGTAAAGATGTCTTTCGTCATCATATCATTTCATCACCGACCGTAATCAACCATTTAATGTTGTAATGCTTATATACTTAATACATAAAAGATTGTTTTTTTATAGTAGGCGCGACATGTGGCGCCGAGCTACCAATAAGGTAACGACGCCCATGGACATTCGGTCGCATGCGGGGGTTGCGATCGCCATGCCGTCCTGACAGGTGCCTATCACACTTCTCTTGAAGGACCCGAGACTGTACTTGGTAACATTTCAATTTTCTTTAATTTATACGTGTGTTCCGAATAACCACCAGAAGGCCAGGCAGGACACACGTTCTACTCCGACAAGATCAAATCTACTGCTGTGCCCTTCTCTACATAAACAGAGCTATTCAAATGCTGCACAAGCTCAATAAAGAGGCAGAGTGTGTGATGTTCAGAGTAGGTTTTACCGTGTGGGATCGATACTTAAAAAGAAAAGCCCCAGTACACCTCTCTCCGTGCATGTCGTCGTAGAGTAGAGTAGAGTAGAGTAGAGTAGAGTAGAGTAGAGTAGAGTAGAGTAGAGTAGAGTAGAGTAGAGTAGAGTAGAGTAGAGTAGAGTAGAGTAGAGTAGAGTAGAGTAGAGTAGAGTAGAGTAGAGTAGAGTAGAGTAGAGTAGAGTAGAGTAGAGTAGAGTAGAGTAGAGTAGAGTAGAGTAGAGTAGAGTAGAGTAGAGTAGAGTAGAGTAGAGTAGAGTAGAGTAGAGTAGAGTAGAGTAGAGTAGAGTAGAGTAGAGTAGAATATATAAATATTTAGATATCCTATGTATGGTACTAGATAAGTATACCTATGTATACATAAATGAATAATCACTGCTGGACACGAACATCTCGTGCAGTTACGAATACAATACTCAATAAGTAGGTGACACAACCCCCTAATTGATTCTTTTTTTTTGATGAATTTTAAAATTACGATATGTTATTTATTTTCACTGGTGTCAATGGACGTTACCTACAAACAACGTTGTCGTTCTGTCGTCTGTTTTGCTACACAGCCGAGACTCGCTCGGCGTACTCTACAACCTGTTTCTCGATTAAATCTCTTTGTAACCTTCGCATTTCGTATGCTTGGCTGCCTTGATCGCTAGTTCGCTCGTGTGGCTGCAAGTAAAACATGAATATGCACGTGACTAAACAATTTCACCTACACAAGTAATGTATATGTTGTTCCGCATGCAATCGGGTATCGGTAACTGAGTCAGAGGAGCCAGAGACATCTCCGACCGGCAAAGGTGAGCGGCGGGTGGCAGAGTGGTTTGGGCATCTGCTTCTCATGCGAAAGGTCCGAGGTTCAAATCCGGCCCGCGTGTACCAATTGGGTTTTTTCTGACAAAAAAAATTACGTGCATACCTACACCCGCTGCTTCACCGTTCGGAACCGGTGTAAAACTGTAGGTCCCTTCCCTTGCCCCTTACTAGGTGGTAGGCTCAAATTGTAACCGACTGGGTTGGTACCACCGTACTGGATTTGTTCTCCTCTAGTCCAGTATAGCCAGCAATCCAGGTAAGTCTCCCGTATGGCACCTACCTTCTCGGAGGTGATATTGGCTAGTCAGAGCATGTGCTTTGGCCACTCTGACTCAGCCACCCATACCGGATTACATGAAAAAAAAATATTATTTAACCTGTCAAAAGTTGACACATAACTAATTGCATAATGACCTCATCCTCGTGACCATTTACAACAAAATGATCTAAGCAATTTAGTTAAGAGTGCAACGACCTGAAAGAAAACATACTTTACTTCATTTACCTACCACATTTCCCGGGAGGAATAATATCTTAACTGACGTTTGTCGGCGGCTACGCCCGCGGAATTATCGGGTTTGGACGAACGGGGCGAGCGTTTCTGATTGAACTGTGTGATTGGTCCTTCAAGCCTTTGCTTTGTATCGTGTGGGGCCGGTACTTTAAAAGAATAGCCCCTCGTGTATGTCGTAAAAGGCGACTAAGGGATATGACTCCCTTCTTATATTACTAGGTGGTAGGGTTTAACCCGCCCGGGTTGGTACCAGCGCACTGGATGAAAGGTCGGTCGAAACGGCTATGTAAATAGTTTGTGTTTTCCGTCCAGTTCAGTGTAGCCGGCACGACCGAAGGGGGGCACTGACGTGGCACCAAGTTCACCCGGTGTTATATGGGCTGACATCACGGATGTTGTAGGTGTTGTAGCCAACCGTGTCAGTTTCCATAAAAAAAAAAGCGCGCAGGTGCCTTCGGCGACAAATAAAACAAAACATGACGTGTATTTTTATTTATAGTTAAATTGATTTTTATAGTTATTTTTAGGTCTAAATTTAATTTTTTTAAAGTATTTTATTCAAGTTTGAGTGACGTTCCATAACTTTCCGAGCTCAATTCCGGACGGAAAACTTATCGACATAAAAAATCATGTTTTATTTAGTTAAAAATTTTACTGTTCTGGTTGAAACTGTCGCCGCACTGAATCAATTTAATGACTGTGTGGGGCCAGCACTTAAAAAGAATAGCCCTACTACATCTCTCCCCGTGCATGCCATAAAAGGCGACTAAGGGATAATAACAAGGTGTCGTGCTTAATAACGACAGGGTAGCAACCTCTCACCTTGGCACGCTCATTCCACCGATTCATGCAGCAGGTGGGTCTTCGTGCCTTACTTGCTGCTTGATAGTTATCTTGTCCTAAGACATCACCAAACGTCCACCACGTTTGGCGATGTGTTAGGACAAGGACTGTGTGCTGTGATTTACAATATTGCTTGCAGCACTATACCGATTACTCTGCTTATCCCGACTGTCGGGATACAGCGTGTGGTATGTATGCATGTAAGGGCTTGTGTTTAGGTGCTTTCAATATTTCATTGGACGTCGTATACATGGAAGGAAGGTTTTGCCTGGTAACACCTTTATGATGTAGACAGACCAGACATACACTACCGAAGTGAAGCGCACTGAAATGGCAACCTAGTTCACCAAGGTGTTATGGGCTCTGACCGAGGGACTGACATCGCGGATGTAGTAAGTGATGTAGCCAACCGTATCAGTTTCCATAAAAAAAAACATAGACACAGACAGAGAGCTATATCTCTCGACCGACAGACAGATAGAGAGACAGACAGACGTATAGAGAAACAGACAGATAAAGAGACAGACAGACAGACATATGGAGAAACAGACAAAAAGAAAGACAGACAAATAAAAACACAGACAGACAGACAGACAAAGAGACAGACAGACAGATAAAGAGACAGACAGACAGACATATAGAGAAACAGACAGATAAAGAGACAGACAGACAGACATATAGAGAAACAGACAGATAAAGAGACAAGACAGACATATAGAGAAACAGACAGATAAAGAGACAGATATACATACAGACAGGCACACAGTCCGACAGACAGACAGGTAGACGATGTATTCTATAAAAGTAGAGATGATATTGTTATAAAACATTGCCATTGTTCTCATAACGTACAATCATGTGAGCGATGCATAGTCTCAGCGCTCAGCTAAGATAAACTCCGTTGATTGATACTACATAACGAGTGGGTGGAGTATGTGAAGTCTTTGGTAATGTGGGAAATTGTGTTCCTGTGTTTCTGTAGTACCATATCGCGTTCGCTAGCTCGATGTGTTCCTTAATTCACAGTCCAAGCGACGGGGAATAATTTGCGTGACAACGTTCTATAGATGTATCTGCGATTTTAGACAAAACTGTTGGAATAACGTTTTCTGCCTATATTAAAGTTTATGATTGATACCGTTTCAAATTGAAAAAGGTTTTTATGGTAATAATGGTGGCTATTCATATACGTGACTTACTAGCTGTTTTAATAGTTAATAAAAAATTACGTACATAATTAATTTTATTTAAGCAAAAAAAGTAGGTAACTATTTCAATGAATGATGAGGACATTACTTGGCTTGGCTTCAAAAAAAATTCGTGCTTTCGTCCAGTTCAGTGTAGCCGGTACGACAGGGAAGGGTAGTTACACTCATTTTAGGGTTCGGAAGCGTTTGCTGGAAAGGATTTCTTATAAAATCGGTCAGTCATCCTTCTGTTTTATTCGGTTCTAGCTGCCAATCAATCAACCAAGCTATCTTTATCAATACTAATAATAAATCTGTAAGGGACCAGCCCTTGGATGTAATTTACTTTGTTTTATGAGATACTGCGTTTGTAGACTCTATGTACGATACTAGAACTAAATTGACGATTTTAAGAAATATTTTCTGCATGTATGTATGTTCCTGCATAACTCTTCAACCGATCATCCGAATTCGATGAAAGTTAGTACAAGCACATTCAACTATACTCGCCACAGGATAGGCTAAATAAAATTAAGTTCCGGTTACCCTAACAACTATGCCCTATGGTTCTCATACAAACCGAATTGTTCCGCTCGCCGAAATAAAGGTGCGGTAGTGGGCTTACTTACTTTCTTCTTTTTAAATTCGAATTTCACGCGAGCGAAGCCGCGGACAAAAGCTAGTATGAAATGAGATAAGAAACCAATCACTTTGAATTAAAAGCAAAATATATCTAAAACCGGAACACGAGCTACGACGGTAAAGGTTCCCAGTTCATTACCCAGCGACGACTTTTTGAATTAATTATGACACGTTGGAACTAGTTTTGTGCGTTGTGTTGTGAGGTTCATTTCGTTGCCGGTAGACTGTTCGATTCACAGGTTTTTGTAGGCCCCAAACCTGGCCCCAAATGTCTGTGAGAGCAGCATCGCAACCAAAACACACTCTTCCATCGTTGGGCAGGCCTACCATGAGTTTTATAGTTTTAGATAGATAGATAGAATAGAAAATTCTTTATTGCTCCACAGTAAACATTAAACAGTAACAAATACATTAGAAAATTTACATAAGGTGCAAAGGCGGACTTATCCCTTACAGAGATTTCTTACAGTCAACCTTTGGATGTTTGAGATTCGAAAATATAGTGGAATGTAAGTAGGTAGTAGCAAAAGAGTTGAGCGTGAGAATTGAAGATAAAAATAATAATAAGAATACGAGCTTATTTTCAAAACAAGGCTGGTCCTCGGTTGGATATTTTGAGTAAATGACAAATTTATATTGCTGACTACCGAAATATGATAGACAAGTAGTGCTTATTGGGTTATCTTCAGGATGGTTTAAGGACACTGTAGTGTTATAAATCCTTCGAGATTTTTAGGTATTTCTATGAAAATTCTATGAAAAATATTCAACCATAATCCTTGCCAGCCCAAAAAATTTACCTGCCTTGTTTAGATATTAAGCTCCTTTACAATTTTAAGTTAAGTTTTATTTTTTACTTATAATATAGAAAAACGTTGCCTATAGCGATGTGATAATTAATTTGTCCATTCTTTACCTACGTGAATGATAATTTGATAATCGTTATTAATTAACACTAAGGGCGCTAGCCCTTAAAATCACGCTAATCGTGCTAACTAAAGCATTGCGGAAATTATTCGCGCGATTTTTAATCGCCCTCTGAAACAATCCTTATAGCTTGTCAACTCATGTGTTTTATAATGTAAGTACTAGGTATTGCTCGCTTCTTCGCTCGCGTGAAATTCGTATTTAAAAAGAAGAAAGTAAGTAAGCCCACTACCGTATCTTTATTTCGGCGCGCGGAAAAGATCGGGTTCTATGGTAGCCACATCTTAGCGTAACTGGAATCCTGTGTCTCGTACAGGTAAATGTGATTGTGTGAAGTTTCATCGAATTCAGATGATCGGTTTAAGAGTTATGGAGGAACATACATGCATACATACAGAAAAGATTTCTAAAAATCGTCGATTTAGTTTTAGTATCATAGGTACATAGAGTCTACAAACTCAGTAGCTCATAAAACAAAGTAACTTACTCCATGACCATCCCTTACAGATTTATTATTAGTATTGATTATTTCCAGTTTCCAGCATTCGTTTTAGACCTAGAACGTACTGCGAATATTATCCGCGCGATTTTGCCCCCCGCGGAATAAAATTTATTTACATATTTATTCCCAGCGCATGTATGGAAAGAAGTGTTTTAGAATTTACTACCCACGTCTCTCTCTCTATCAATCTTTACCAAAGTCATTCTTCATTTCGAGATATTTCCATCGTTCGTTCGTTGTGTGTGTGTGACGAGTATGCTTTTCTCATGTCTCATTTAATATGTTCCATTGCGATCGATTTCGGATTTCGTTCAATTAATTAATATTATTTTTGTTTGGTCATCTTCAAAAGTTGTCGCTGGGTATGTCTAGTCTAGTACTGCTAGTACTATGTACAACTGTACTATGTACTATCCGTTGGCCCGTTCATTGCGCTCACGTACATTGTTTTCCTCCGCTATAAATACCAGGAGAATATCGGACGCCAGCCGTTTAGGAGTTGGGCATGCGGAAGACCACGGCCGACAGGACGGCGCTAGTGGATCGCCCACGGCCCACGCAGCGCACGGCTGTGACCGAACGATTAGATGCTAACAATCTATGGACTCCTAGTACACGTATAATCTTTAGGGCGACTCTGACTCGTTTTTTTTCTACATTTTTGTATAAAGTCCTTATCAGTTTTCATATTTTGAAGTTTAAAATATAGATAGAATCAACAACAAGAATATGAAATTTAATGTATAATTAATCTAACCAATGCAGTTATTTAGGGTAATTAAAATAATTAAAGCAGGTTTTCAATAAACTCTCTCAACTGTAACGGTTATTTATTACAATTAATTTCACATGATTTTCGTTTGGGATCACACTCAAAACGAGACTCAAATTACCCAATAAAACTTGTAACTTTATACCAACGGGTACGGTTTTAAAAGCTTGTAATCTCCCCCTCATAATCGATTGAGGTCACAGACATACGTGAAAGGATGTCAGTCCACTCCACAGGCTTTAAAAGCACAGTTTTCTGTACAATCTTGTGTTATCTGGCGGTATTTAGTTAATGGGATCGATTGCATGTTTTTTGTCAGTTAGCCGTCAACGACTTCCTTCGAAGAGATAACGTTTATCATAATAGTTTATAGATCGAGAGAAAAAACGTTTGAGTAAACACGCGATGTGTTTGTTCAGTGAAATCATATGTTTCCGGTGGATATTTCAAGCAGGATTGATTTGGTTGCATTTTTACGGTTCCGTAGGAAGCGACGACGCTGGCAGGCACAATTATGAATCGGTCTGTCCGTTCATCCGTCAGTCTGTCTGTCACAGCCTGTAGTTCCGGAACGGTTCGAGCGATCTTCTTAAAACTTGGAATGTTTGTTTATAGATTCTCGGGAGGTAACCAAATTTCATGAGTAAACAAAGTCAGGTCAGATATTATGAAAAAGGCTTGATTACTAGAATTTTTGAAAAAATAAAGTGATTGTCTGTAAAGTCGGTTTACGGACGATAGTTTTACGTGATAACGTCATAAAGTGGTAAGACTACTGGGAACGGTTCATATTCTAAATTTGAAATCTTTTCCGACCGGCCAGATGCGCTTAATATATTATGGTACGAGTAATCTACTTTCAATTTGTGCTGCCCTGGTACTTTAGAACCAGAGAGATAAATGTGTACAAGCCGACGCTTGGGCCGATTGTGCCTCTCTATCGCTTGTTACGCGCTCTCGCTTGCACACACAGGCTCAGATGGAACGTGACACTTTTTCGTGCGTGCAGCCGGTGTTCATCAATTTGTAAGACGTGACGTTATCACGTCAAAAAAGAAATATGTATGTTTGTATAAACAGTTATAGATAGTAAGAAATGTGTGCAATTTGCTCTGTCCGAGTCGGTTACGTATACATACATATCTATACATTCCGTACCGTACGGGACCTACGCAGTCCGTCTGTCCCACCTTTATAGGGCTGTAACTTTTAAACCGGAATAGGTACCCACCCGATTGAAATTCACATTCACAATTTACTATGGCGGAGTTAAACGTTATTATGGCGTATGTCCTAACAAATACAAAAAAAAACAAATAGTAAAAAAAAACATGACCATGACTTGGCGATACGGAACCCTCGGTGCGCGAGTCCAACTCACATTTGGCCGATTTTCTAGCACGCTGTCAAGGCATAGAAATTCCTAGACTTTTGTTTCTCGGTTTCTTTCGTATTGTCTCATTCAAGTTCATCCTAGCTTTTGTTTCTTTGGCGCTCTTTCATGTCTTTTCATTTCATTTAGATACGCTTATTCTCACGTAATTTATCATCAATCAGATAGATACCTACGCAAACAATGCAAAGAGAAAACCATCAATAATTCTTTAGCGATGACTTCCTTCATGGTTGTCCAGACTTACGCGGCTTACTCGCGTTCCTAAATCAGACGCGATGTCGGGGACAGTGGTGGGGACTGGGGACACAGAACACCTTTTACTTCTCTGATCTGTGGGTGGGGAGCACCCTAGACCGCTTCCTAAATCGCCGCGTGTGTAGGCAAATAGGTGCTTAAATTATTATCATTGAAATCTGGACGGGCGAACCAACGATTCAGGGGCGATCTGCGGTCGGCCGTCTGAATCGCTACGCCTCCAGCAAAATGAGGAGATTTCGGGGAGCGGCAGGGACATGGGTAGAGTACATGCGCCCGATGTTACCTCCTCTATAACTACTAAATAACTGATCTGATAGACCTGGTGCTCAGCTCACCAATGATATTATATGTTAAAAATAAGTAGATGTGTTATCCGAATCCGCAAGTGGCACTTCAAAATCAGGACACTTGTCCTACCTGAAGTCAGTCTCGAACCAATGATACACTCGTTCAGACATGTTCGGACGATGCAGAGCAACATTTGCTTATGCTCTCGACAACAGACATGCCGACCTACTTCCTCTTGTAATGACATTAAAATTATCTCGTGACATTGTTGTTCATTCGCTCAAGGTCATGCCATTCGTAAACACCGGATGCCGTGTAGACAACGTATCTACCCCTTTTAAGCATTTATCATTATCATTGGTGCACACATAAGTAGTACATCGAGAAAGAACGAACAAGGACAAAGTTATGTGTGTCCATCTAAATTCCCATGGAGAGCATTTTTCAATTTAAATCTTTCTTTCAGTCTGCTTCGTTTTACCGCCGCCGTTGGAATGTGCGATAATGTCTTTTAATTCCTGATGAAAAAGAGAGATTCTCCAAATTGTGATCGGTGTAACAAGGAGGATGATGTATACCATTTGCTGATGGAGTGTGGTCAGAACGAGGAATTACGTGGGGAATTATTGCAGGCGTGACTTAGGGTGGGCAGACTCAATTTGTTTTTTAGTATTCACTGTTGGCGAGCCCAAGTGAGACGGATTTAGTAATTGTGCTGGATTTCGTTGAGCGTTCTCTATCCCTTAGGGACTCTGGGTCCTAGGTGATATGAACAAATCATTGTTAAAAGCCCTAAAAATAATATATAAAAAAATCATAATGCAAAAAACTGTCCTTTGTCGATTGTGCCGAAACACTGCTGGCAAGCAAAATAAATGTAGGGCTTGTGTAAATGTGGTAGTGTAGGAGCTTGGCGGCCATTTTCGGACACAGACAACTGTGAAGTCAAAGCAGAAGGATTCGCTAGGTACTTATGGATGTTCCTACTTCTACCTACATGTTCGTACATTATCTACACACTTGAGTACAGTATGTAGCTACATAGGAACACAACACTCAGCAGACTGTACTTAGACACGCTGCAGAATGTGGCTTTAGCGGAGTCGACGTGGGTCGGTCATTCCCCCGAAGAAGTTCGAACTATCCGCGATCCTTACTAGCCGAAGGAGAGTTTTCGCTCTCTCTTGTCATTCAGTTGATTTGTGTTGCACAACAGTACCACTGATTATTAAACTATTTATTTATTTATTTATTACTAAGTATTTATATGTAGTATTCGTTTGTAGTTTATCATACCTAGGTACATATTTCTTTACAGTCTAACTAATACATTGCCACAAACTATTCTTATTCGCCTGCATGTACTTCTCCCACATCTCAAAGGTTAGTTAGAATAGAATGCCTCGCGGCATTAAGCTCGCCTGTTGTACCTAATTTGTATAAATTGGTGTTCAATAAAGAATATATACTAACTACAGAGAGCCAGAGCTCAGCTACACTTGAGATATGTGCTATGGGAGGTTATGAAGAGCCCAGAAAGCCACTGGAAAAATCCTAATAATAAATTTTAAAATGATTATTTAAGTGCCGGGTTCTACTGAATCTCTCCCAGTGCATTTTTTTTTAGAAAACGTCTAACGACTCCCATTGACATTCGGTCGCATGCAGGAGTTGCGAATGCCATGCCGGCCTTACAGTTGCCTTAATTCACGCCCCTCTTGAAGCATTGGGGGGAAACATTTCGTGGACAGGGTGAGAGTTCCAGACATGATGAATTGACCCGATTCGAATTTCATTACCCCCGACATTGCATGTCGTAAAAGGCGCCTTAGTAACAAGGTATGACAACTTTGTTTATGTTGAATTTGTGGACATAATTGTTACCACGGTTCTGATTGTTTCCAGGGTTACGGTTACTTCCTTGGTTACCGTTGTTACTTTCTTGGTTACCGTTGTTATTTCCTTGGTAACGATTTTTTTTAAATACGGAAACCTCCGTGCTCGAGTAAAACTCGCACTTAACAGATTTTTTTAGCCCTCCCCCAACGCCTTTCAGTAACTAAACGAAGATTGTGTTAAACTTTTTAAGGTGTCGGGGTTTTTTAATTTGTAATTTGACTTTTTTACTTAGCGCTCCCCCAACAACGCCTTTAAGTAACTAAACGAAGATGTCCTAACTCGCTACTTGCTATTCGTGGTGGTCGGTTTTGTCAAAACACCGATCACTCCACTTACCCCGATGCATGGATATTGGATGGATGTACGTTTAAAGATATAAGTTTCAAATTGGCAAAGTATTACCGAAGCGGACCTCGTCTACAAACTGGTTTTGACGGTTTTCAATGAGCATGTGGTGTAGGTACCTACTGCTAACGTTAATAAGGATTTTGACCCCTTTTTGACAAGATCCTTGCTTGTGAGATTTCCGACTGCTTGTGAGAGTTGCCACCCGTCCCGTTCTGGCGGGACAGTCTCGATTTCGATTATACTGTCCCGCGTCCCGATGACGACCTTATCAATTTTGCTCCGATTTTTGGACCGTGTGGGGCCGGTACTTAAAAAGAATAGCCCCACTGCATCTCTCCCCATGCATGTTGTAAAAGGCGACTAAGGGATAAGGACAAGATGCCGTGCTACAGGGCGACAGGCTCGCCACCTCTCACCTTGGCACGGTACTTCCACCGAGTGGGTGGACACCCACGCAGCAGATGGGTATTCGTGCCTTACTTGCTGCTTGATCGATTGAATCTTGTTCGAATACTTTGCGAAACGTGGTGGTCGGTGTTCTGCTGTAATTTACCAGAGTTCTTGCAGCACAACACCGATTACTCTGCTTACCCCGATTTTCGGGATTCAGCGTGTGTGATATGTATGTAGGTACAATGTTTTTATAACACGCGACGAGGGCAACACGCGCGCTGTTTTCTATTAATTTATATCAGTTATTTTACTCATTGTAATTTATTAAATGATCTAATGTCAGAAATCGTTGCTCTGTAGATCTAATGAAAGCAAAATTTCAAATTTCACTCAACATAGGTCTATGTTGAGTGAAACAAGACATGTCTACATGTCTTGTTCAAACTTCATAAATAAATATAAAAAAAAAAATACGCTGAAGCGCCCCGTAGCAATACAAAATATGAATAAAAAGTGTTAAAATTTTTTCCTTCAGTCAGATGGTCAGAATTGATCCGAACTCCGATTATCACCCCATTTTTTATTCCAAAAGGTGGCAACCCTGATCGGCCGTCTGTAAATACAGTAGCGGGCGAGGTAGCGGGTTAGGTACGTAGCAGGAGTGTGATCTCACCTGCCGCTCGGCGCGCTGGGCGAGTGCACCAGCTTCACGGCGAACAGAAACTGTATGGCACAGACTAGGAGGCAGCACAGGTTCAAGCTTAGCGTCAACGCGCACAGCGCGAGCGTCACTTCGTACACCACCGCGAACTCCTCGGGGGCCACCGCCGGCCCCGCGCCCGCCCCGCTCGCGCCGCTCGGCGAGATCTTCAGGAGGAACAAGAGCGACAGCAGAGCCAGCAGCAGGCTCACTAGGCACAGGAGGGCCAGGGAGGTGAGCGCTTCCTCCGTGGCGGCCCGCACGCTCCTTCCCGCACCGACCCGCGGCACCAGTCGCGGCGGAGAGATGATCGACGGAGCGCCGGGGCCGCCCGCACCACCGTTGGCGACCTTCGGCGGCGGCTGCGGCGCGGGAGCGGCCTGCGCGGCGGGCGGCGCTCCGGGGCTGACGCTGGCGGAGGTGCCGCCGACCGAATGCTTGGAGGAGTCGAGCGTGGACACGTTCAGCGGCAGGTGGTGGTGGCGGCGAGGCATGTTCTGATATCGCGGGTGGTGGTCGTCCGCGCGGTCGCCGGTCGGCGCCGGCGGCCGCGCGCTCTGTATGTGCTTCAGCATGGCCGCTATCTGTCGGTGCGGCCGCCGCCCGAGCGCCGTCGGCCGCCGGCCCGGGGCGCCATGCTGCCGAACCGTTCACTACACTGCACCGCACCGGTTCGCTGCGCGGAGGTCGCGGACGGCCTGCGCGACGATGCGCTGCTGAGGACGCGAGACGACTGGCGGGCCGGCGGGCGCGCGGGCAGGCGGACGGCAGGGTTGCATTTGAGGTCACTAAAAGTTATCGTACTCCAAGTCGAAAAGGATCGTATTTCAGCCTAAATTATCGTAAGACTAACAAAATGAAGATATTTCAGTACTTTTATAAAGTTGGACGCCATGGTTGGTGTGCGCATCTTGTTTAGTTAGATACAATCGTTCGTGTGCCCCGGAAGGAGCCTAACAACCATACTATAGAGATAAAGTAGAACCTAGTCGGAACAACGATGATTCGAGCGAGAGTCGGGATATTCCCGCAATTTAAACCTTTGTATAAAATGCGTAGATATCTCCAAGATGGCTCGTCGTTGCCAATGTCGCCATACAAAATAGTACATAAATTGGCCGCAATCTTTAGGTGAACGGACTATTAATATATTTTACCACTCTGGACGATGAGTTAGTGTTGTCAAAACAAAATTTTATTTTTCACAGAATTACAAATAATAATTTTACCGGAGGTAAAAATGATCGTATTTTAGCGTACGATGTACGATCCAAGCATTAGGATCGTATATCGTATGATCGTTGTAATTATGGTACAAATACGATAATTTATCGTACGAAATCCAACACTGGCGGACGGCGGATCGAGCGAGCGAGCGGGAGATGCAGCGTCCGCGCCGCGCCGACCGCATACCTGCGCCGCGTAATTATGTCAATCAGCTTTGCAGCCGGCTCTACCGAACGGGTAGCGGCGGCGCAGGGTGCGCGGGGCGGGGTCCGCCACCACCACCGCACCGGGCGGGGTGAGACCGGTGCGAGTGGGGCGAGTGTGAGGGGTGCAAACGTGCGTGCGCGTGAGCTCGTGCGCGGCGGCGGAGGCGGCGCGGGTCGGCGTTAGGTTTGCCAGGTGCCCGGAATTTCCGGGATTGTCCCGGGCTAGGTTCCAATGTCCCGTGTCCCGGTTGAAGGGTCATTTTACGCCGGAGAGTGCAATTAGTCCCTGAAAGAAAAGTCGATGCAGATTGCAGATATGATATGTATGAGTGCATCCCCCGCACCCTTCCACTCGTAATCCATATGCTAAATAGTGATCATATTAGCAACTTCCTTCTTTCATTTTAGTGTAGTGTTGCTTGTATCAAAGTTCGCCGTAAAAAAATATAACGCAAAAATATTTGTCTTTCCTTTAGCTTATTATTTTCGAACTTATTTTATGAAAAGACTGCAGTAGTAGATGTATCCCGGGAAGACTAACATCAGATCTGGCAAGCCTAGGCGGCGTACCTACATATTGTAAGGGCAGGTGCGAGCTATTCCAGGAAACACACGCGTAAGTGCAATCTACTTGTGTCGGCATACAATGTATAGACAAACCTTTTATACTTATTGGACCTAAGACGGTTGGCTACTTCACCTACTACACCCATGATGTCGTCACATGACACCTTGGTGACTAGGTGCCATGTCAGTGCTTCCCTACGGTCGTGACAGCTACACTGAATTGGCACGACCATAATTTGCACAGCCATTTCGAGCGGCTTTTCATCAGTGCATCGGTATCAATCCGACCGCGTTAAACCCTGCCACCAAAGATTTTCTACCACCTAGTAAGTAAGTAATGGTGATCTGCAGAAATCGGCCATTGCGGAACATCTATTGCTTGGTGTTAATAACCACTGGATCCAGTTTGATGAAGCGTCGGTACTAGCGTTAGAACGACACTACAATCCACGCCTAGTCAGGGAAGCCATCGAAATCACCAGGCACAGAAATTTCAACAGGGACGACAGTATGAATTTATCACCTTCTTGGCTGCCCGTGCTGTCACAGCACACATCTTCACGATCTTCCGCCAAGCCAGCGTCTGAAGACAAAGTGAGTGTTGTGTGCAGCCGGGACTTCGTACGATGTATGGATCGCGATCTGACACCGCTGCCGAATATTTTGCAACCTACCCACAGCTACAATCTTCGAAAAAGAGCAGTTTGACGTCTGGTACAACGGACACCAGACGTCGCGTCGTCGGCTCCAGGAACTCCCGCAGTCCCTGAAGAAGCCCGTGACGTAGCAGGCGAAACGTCGACTTATGTAAGTCTTTAAACCTACTGTTAATCCGGAAACTTAAAAATTAATATAACCTAGTAAGCAATCTCAGATTGTCAGTTATATCCGAAACGCACAGCACAGGCTTACTACAGGGTAGAGGTAGGTAGGTATTATCTGTAGAGATGAGGTGAGGTAGTGGTAGGCGCACCCACGTCCCACGCCTCTGGAATGTGGCGAGAGCACCGCGGGGCCACGGTGAATGTTTGCGACACACATCTCTCTTCTCCGCCGCGGTGTTTACCGGCGCGGGCCGGTTTTGTAGAGGACAAGTCCTTGGCTAGGACGAAAAAGCTCTCACATGTCAGTCAGTTAGGTTACTATAGGTACTTAATAAGGAAGTGTTTCGTTCAGTGCGGTCGTACCGGGGTTGGTACCACCGCACTGAATGAAAGGTCGGACGTAGCGGCTATGTAAATAGTTTGTGTTATCCGTCCAGTTCAGTGCAGCCGGCACGACCGAAGGGCAGCACTGACGTGGCACCTAGTTCACCCGGTGTTATAGGCTGACATCACGGATGTTGTAGGTGATGTAGCCAACCGTGTCAGTTTCCATAAAAAAAAAAAAAAAAAAAAAGAAAAGAAAAGAAAAAAGGTGCATAATATATAAAACGAAAACAAGAAAAATCTGTCAAGTGCGAGTTTTACTCGCGCACGGAGGTTTCCGTATCTATCCGCTATCAATAATATCCGCCTATCTTTTGTCTTTCAACAATGCAATGTATAAAAGCCTGTGGCGCCATCTATTATTCAGTAGTGTGACTAATCCATTTTTCGCACGTTTGTTGTATGGGAGGCCCCCTTAATTTTAGGCCCCCTTAGTTCGTGCTTTCGGTACATTTCACTGTAGCCGGAACAACCAAAGGTAAGCACCTAGTTTACCAAAGTGTTATGGGCTGACATCATACGTTTGATGTAGGTGATGTAAACAGGCGTATCAGTTTCCATAAAAAAGCATTACTGCATGGCTTCCTACACTGTGTTATCGGTTTGTGGTGTTGGTGTACAGCCAGTGTAAGAGCCAGCAGTTAAAAAAACGGGTTTCTCGCAAACCACTTTGAGTTTGAACTATATTTGACAGGAAGGAGTATTGTTATCTAATATGTAAAATTACAGTTCCCTCAAAACTTTAATGCCGCTCGACCTACCTGCGCAGTCAACGAATTTTAGGTCATAATTCGTAGATTATAAGGTAGACTTTAACGGCACTAGCATCTTGGGCTCGCGCATGTGCAGTGAAGCAATTATTTACGTGACTATAACATGACGAACGGCACGAATACAATGTTTATCTATTTTTCGCGAGCATTTCTTTTTCTATCGAGTCAAGTAAATACAATTGCATTTTGATGGTATGCAGCATGTCTTATAGAAAGCCATATATTTTTTGTACCATTAAACTTTTTTAATTTTTTTTATTATTTATGTTATTTGGGCAAAAACAAACAGACGAGAATATACAGAAAGATAAAAACAATATTCAAGTTTGCCTCCAGCATCGTTAGACACGGATTACACATAAAAATATAGTGTCAGCAATGTATAAAAACAAGAAGAAATAAACAAATAAATAAATAATAATAATAATAAGGATTATCCACCAGCAACTTGCCTTAAAGTTCAACCTTGTTGGTACCGAAGTGCCTTACTATAAGTACAATCCGCCGCCAGTTCTCGAGAACAGTCATCTCTACTGGGACCGGTCCAATTATCACAGGACTATTCTCGCGAACAGACCTGATATTGTGATAGTGGACAGGCATTGGCGTATATAGAGGGGGGGCCGGGTGGGCACGGCCCACCCCAGAAGTGTCTGGTGCCCACCCCAGGATGTTGGGTTGCCAACCCAAAATTCTAGGGTGGGCACTTAAATAATTTCACACAAAAACACTTAAATAATCTACAGCTGAGGAATCAACATAAAATTCCATTTCCATCCAGGTAATCTAAATAAATTATAAGTAGGTATAATAAAGAAAAAAGAACAACCCGGGACCAATGATATGAATGAGATCTGTAAATCAAGTTGATAAATAAAAAATCTCATCCATACTGACCGATCCCGGGAAAGTTCCAAAGACACTAAGCGCATTTGCCCTCTGTATGGCCAGGCTCTTGCGCTGAGAGAGGTAGTATTATTATGAATACCTACTTGTATGATTCTGAAATTAAAAGTTTCTTCTATCAAAATAAAGAATTAAAAAAAATATTTTTTGTTTAATTTTATTTAGGTAAAGAAACTTTCCGAAATCAATAGTCGAAATACGGCTCAACACTTCAAGTTCAAATTGCCTACTTTTATTGCGTAGGTAGATCGGGTTTCGGCTTCATCGGCCATCGCTTTTCAGGGGCCAGGTCCGCCCTGGAAAATAACCCTAGATACGCCAATGTGGACAGGGAGGCAAGGCGCGCAACGCTCGTCGATATCGCCGTGCCGCATGATGGTAACCTCGTCAGTAAGGAAGCAGAGAAGATGTTAAAGTATCTGGATTAACGAGGTTACCAAAATGTGGCCCGTCGACTCGACGATCGTTGTGCCCATAGTCGTATCGGCGCATGGGCTGATAGCGAAGAGCCTCGACGATCACCTTGAGAGGCTCTCGCTGAGTGGTTGGGTCAAGGGCCAGATCCAGAAGGCAGCCCTGCTCGACACTGCACGCATCGTCCGGAGGTTTCTCTCCCTGGGGCCCGACCATCGGTAGCTTGGGTTCGCCCCGCTGCCGGTGGTGGAAACTCCGTTTATTTTTATAATAACTTTAGATTTTAATTGTTAAAAAGATGTAAAATTTATATAAAACAAGCTGTGCCCGCGGCTCCGCCCGCTCTCATATTTCACTTCACTGCTAACCTCATAAGCTATTTAGCGTGATAGTAAGTAGCCTATAGTTGATGGGAAGAATCAAGCTATCCGTAGAATTTTGTTTTATTAAAATCGGTTCAGTGGTTCTCGAGTTATAAGCGGACAGACAGACAGACAGAAAGCAGACGTTGGATTTTATTATAGGTATAATATAATATAATATAATATAAGGATAAGGAAGGATAAGGAAGGAACGTGTAAATAAATGGATGAAATAATAATAAATTGTCTGATAAAGATTTACACCCTAAAAAAAATTAAATAAAATAAAAAGTTACAAAAAGAGAAGAGAGAGTAGTAGTAGCGAAATGTATATGCTATGCTAATAATAAGAAAGAAACAGGAGAAACAAGAGCTAAAACAGAAATATCATACTACCCACATTGCACAACGCTGAAACGCACTGGGGCTTACGAGAAACATCAATTTGGGAGTGCTGCTTCTTGACGATTTTTTTAGAAATCTTTTCTGTATGTATGTATGTATGTTCCTCCATAACTCTTAAACCGATCATCCGAATTCAATTAAACTTAGTGCAAGCACATTTAAATATACGTGACACAGGATAGGCTACAAAATTCAGTTGCGCTACGCTATGATGTGGCTCTCATACAAACCGAATTGTTCCACGCGCCGAAATAAAGTTACAGTAGCGGGCTTACTTACTTTCTTCTTTTTAAGATACGAATTTCACGCGAGCGAAGCCGCTGGCAAATGCTAGTAAATTAATATAATTGAACGTAAAACAACCATAAGGATTATAAAAAAACTACCTCATTTTACTAAGGTTTCACTTCGGAAGGAAGCTCAAGTTTTTTCAAAGCCACAACGGTCGTTTCTCGTAGACCCTCGCGCGATAGGGTTGTCGAGGAGACGTGAATGAACCAACGAGGAAATTTTAATAATCTTATGTGACTAAAATGTGGGATCACAAACTACAGGCACACAATAATTTTGGAATATCAAATTACGTGACATCGCATTAATATTATCACCGACTGACATATGCATTGTGGTTTACTACCTATATTAACTGGAAGAAATTACGTTTTACATAAAGTCCGCCTTATTCACGACAGGAAAGTGTTATAACTATAACGTACGTATGACGTGAGAGACAATGAGCAGAAATAATATGTCTGAAACTGTTTCAATAACTTTGTATTTTATCCCAAAAGACCCGTAGTTCTAGCATATGGATGGGTGGGTGGATAAACTGTAACGTTCCACGTTAAACCGTAGGTCCCTTCCCTTCTTACCTGACTAGGTGGTAGGGTTTATCCCGGCCGGGTTGGTACCACCGCACTGAATGAAAGATCGGTTGAAAAGGCTATGTAATAGTTCGTGTTTTCCGTCCAGTTCAGTGTAGCCGGCACGACCGAAGGGAAGCACTGACATAGCACCTAGTTCACCAAGGCTGATATCACGGGCATAGTGGGTGATGTAGCCAACTGTGTCAGTTTCCATAAAAAAAACATTAAATATCATCATTATTATATTAACGGCAGTAAGTAAGCATTGTCTAAAAATGTGTGTTTATGCATGTGTGAAATAAATCTCGATGGATGTATTTGACATACTCAAAATAAAAAAGTAAAAACGTGAAATACGCGACAAAAAAATATGCAGGAACAAAAGATTTCAACGCGCGAGTTCGACAAGGGTTTTTCCGCTAACATTTTGATCAACTTGCGGTGCAGTCAGACAAGTTAACGACAAAATTACCCTGACATAGCACCTTAATTCGACAGAAAAACACTGAAGACACTCTGTGATGTGTGATGTAGAATTAGAGAGAGCAATTATGAAAAAAATATTTAATATTTTTTTATTGTAACACAACCCTTGTTTTTTATTTTCGGAAAAAGTTGTAAAACCACACCACCACACTGTCTCTCCGTGTCTTAACTTCATTTGCGTAACTGGATACCAACTCCGTGAACTCCGTGTTTGCGTTGAATGTTCTTCTATCCCTTAGGAAGTCTGGTCCCTGAGGGGTAGAGAAGATATATGTATATACTGTGGGGCTGGTATCGACTAATGATTGTTAAAGCCCCTAAAAAAATTGAGTATATTTTTCATATAAATGTATTATAAATGTAAATGGTTTGTGTCATAACGAGACAAGGACTAAACCAGACTCTTTGTCATTGTATTAGTGACAATTCGTTCGCGAACACAAATTTCTTGTCGATTCCAAGTACCTACATCGTGATTCCAAGCCGAGATTTCCGCTCTATATTCTTCTTCATCTGAAGGCGGCAGTGACAGCCAGCTTACTGCTGTCAAACCATAGGAACACAGAGCATCAAATGCGCGCGCCCCTCCTAGAGGCGCCCTGAGCGCGATTTCTCTACAACGCCGTTGAAGCCTGTGGGCGTGGCCTATGACTTACATATGTGTGTTGTGCATGTGCATTTGTTTTGTGCGTGTGCCTAACTTGCTCCTCTTTGTGTGTAGTGTCGATACTAGCACACACACACACATACGAAGCGCTAGCAGCACTGCGTGTAGTTTTTGGGTTTCAAATATTATCGCTTAGGGCGTCTCTAGTAGGGGGCGCGCGCGGTAGGTATTTGATGCTCTGTGCATAGGAATAATGTATCAACACATACCTATTGTACAACCAGTTGCTGTTTGAGGGCTTAACCACATATGAGTAACTGTCACCACCAATTTTACAAGACCCAATAGGCAAGCTTAATACCATTATTTTTGTTTTTTTTTATGGAAACTGACACGTTTGGCTACATCACCTACAACGTCCGTGATGTCAGCCCATAACACCGGGTGAACTAGGTGCCATGTCAGTGCTTCCCACTTTGATCGTGCCGGCTACACTGAACTGGTCGGAAAACACAAACTATTTGCATAGCCGTTTAGACCGACGCGACGTTTCATTCAGTGCGGTGGTACCAACCCGGGCGGGTTAAACCCTACCACCAAGTAAGATTAGGAGGGAAGGGACCTACAGTTTTACGAGGAATCCGAACCTCGGTCAGCCTCCAACGGTCAGCGGTCACCCATCCAAGTACTGACCGCACAGTTGACTGTCTGCACCACTGAGCTATCGAGGCTGACATTAGGCATTATATTCCAGCTATCCTTGGGATGTGGGGGAGTTTTATGCAGGCGGATGCAAGTAATGAAGAAAATGTTTAGAATTTACTAACAACTATCTGTGCCCGCGGCTCCGCCCGCTCTTATATTTGACTTCTTTGGTAACCTCATAAGCCATTTAGCGTGATAGTAAGTAGCCTATAGTTGATGGGAAGAATCAAGCTATCCGTAGAATTATTAAAATCGGTTCAGTGGTACTCGAGTTATAAGCAGACAGACAGACAGACACACAGAAAGCAGGCGTTGGATTTTATTAAAGGTACAAGCACAGAATACTTAATTTTAAAGTATCAATAAAAATAAATAAATAAAGATTAAGGGCTACCATGGCGGCTACCGTATCCATTACGAACAATCAGAGGCGGACTTTCCTTAAGGCCGACTAGGCCCGGGCTTAAGGCGGCCAGATATTAGGGGCGGCCAATCTGTACCTGCTGCTGGAAGCAGTGAGCGCAGGTACAGAATAGAAAGAGTGCTGGCCGGAGCAAGTGCGTGCGACGTGCGGGAGTGGTGAGCGCGGCGGCGGAGACGACTCACTATTTACGCGGACAAAATAATTTAGCTATGACGATAAGGTCAATATTGCCGCAAAACTTATAAAAAATACTTTTGCTATATGTAAAATTAACCGAGAAATAATATGTTTCTGGCAGGTTGAACCGAACGCAACACTGATTTTCGTACAACTTTACATTTGTATCTATGCTGTAAACTTGAAAGGGGCGGCTGCATTGAATTGGGGCGGCTGGTACTAAACGGTCTAGGGCGGCTAAGGCTGCTAGTCCGCCTCTGCGAACAACTGCATTGGCAACTAGGCGTAGGCATACAAAAAGGTTGAAAAAACCGTCCAAGTACGAGTCGTGCGTACTGCCGCACCGAGGGTTCCGTACCACCGCGTAATTGGCCTATTTTTATTATGTGTTGTTTTACTTTATAGTTTACACCATAATCACTCCAAGTTTGACGCTTGTATTACTGTTTCTACGATAGAGCTTTAAAAAATAAAACATACCTAAAATACATTTTTATTGTATGGAGAATAAATCCCTTAATTGTTTACTTTTAATTTATTTATTATTATTTGTTAGGTAGAATAATCCGCCATAATAACAAAAAATCTGTGAGAATTTCAACCGGCTATTAAGGATCAAAACATATAACTCTTTAAAGGTAAATAGGCACCTGTCAGGCCGGCGGCATGGCATTCGCAACCAACGCATACGACCGAATGTCCTTGGGCGTCGTTAGACACCTTATGCGGGATAGGCGCGAGCGACATGTCGCGCTTTGAATAGAAAAAAAAATTACAGATGCACGGGGCTTTGTTTTAGTAATAGGTTTCCGTACGGACACATAACCCTAAAAAAACCGGCCAAATGCGAGTCGAACTAGCGCACCGAGGGTTCCGTATCGCCACTCGCCCCATCTAGATGGCGTGTTATGAAATGCTTCATATTAGTTAAATGTCATGATTAGTTAAAATGCTTCATAATCTATTCGGTAGATGGCGAGCGCGCACACTTTTTGGTTTCTTCTTATTTTTTTTATTTTTTTATTTTCATTTGTTGTTATATCGGCCATAATAAATAACACATATTCTGTGAAAATTTCAACGGGCTACCAATTACGGTTCAAGAGATACAGCCCTCGGACAGACAGACGGACGGACGGACGGACGGACAGACAGACGGACGGAAGGACAGAAAGACGGCGGCGTAGGCTTAGTAATAGGGTCCCGTACCGGATACGGAACCCTAAAAACGAACGATGCTAAAATTAATACACGCAGGTACAACGACATTTTGCAAACACGCTTCTACGCCGCAGGACGATGCTCGCAGTTAGAACGGAAGCGTTTATATCGCACGTGTCATTTAGATTGCAGCAGGCTTAGCTGCCTATTATTATAAGCTATTAACCTGCACGATACTTGCAGTTCTTATCTTCCATGATGCGTCCAGTAAAGTCGGCATGGTATCCTTCACGGATATAACTACAGCCACTGATCTATAGTACTAGATGAGTCTTTCTCATGCGTCACTCTCGACAAAAGATGTCACCCACCGACCAAATCAGCTTATAGGCTGAGTTCACTTTACTGATGGCTGTGTTGTATGGCTCACCTTATCGTTGTATGTCCGCAAATATGCGAGTGAGGATCGTTAGCGCATCACAATGTAGTACTTACTTACTACTAGACTCGTAGAACTAAATATATTTTTTTGTTTTTTTTTTTTATTTATTCAGAAAATCTACAGCTTAGTATAATTATATGTTTAATTAATTTAAAATGTGACATTGTCGCCAATTATAGATTTTCCTTAAAAGCTAATAATTGCATTTATATTCATCCCGGATCCTTATACTATATTTTTTTATACTATGAAAAATTAAAGTGCTGATCTGTGTGTTGTGTATACGTGTAAGTGAGAGTGAGTTGAGTGTTTGAGAGTGTGTGAGGGTGAGTGTGAGTGAGTGGGGCGTTGCATAAAATGAAGAGAAAAAAAAAGAGAAAAAAAAATGTTCATTCGCTCGTAAAAACAGTTTGGGTAATTTTTTTTTCGAAATGCAGACCTGGAGAGTTGAAATATGTCAACATCCGAGAATGAGTTGTTATAGGTGCGTGCTACTCTGGTAGTAACATTGTTCTGAGCGTAATTGGTGAGGTGCATGGGCACTTATATGCATGGGCAGAATATACAGGTGTTTCAGGATAGGGTTTCAGAAAGGATTCGAAAGGGGTTCATATCTGAAGAACAAAATCTCCGAAACTGTTTTCCAGATTCGGTCATTTTATAGTACTTTTAGTGAAAATAGTTTCATCGAGATTTGGTGGACGGTTAGCGTCCGCCTTTATTAAATAAAAATAAAATGACTAACTTACATGCTTAACTGTGGAATTAATCAGCGTGTAAGTAAATTACAAACACTTAAATTTGAATGGCATGAAAAGAAAAAAAGGGGACTGGACTAGATCATTGCGCTCCCTAGACCTATGTAGACAGCACTGTTGCCAAATCTCTCCGTACTCACTGTCCATCGAGTTTTTTCTATTTATGTATGATAAAAAAAAATACGGAAATTCTATTTGAGTGATAAGGATTTTTTTTAGTAATAATGAGGACCTACTTTCTTTTCCTGAAGTTTCTCAAGCCTATCCTGAACTGAAACACACTGTATTTATGTGCATAAGTAATTCACAAGCTACGGTCATACAATATAAACATTGAAGAAACCCGTATCCAAGGAGTTGTTCGTGCACAAGGCTGACTGGAAAAAGTTGCATTCTACAATAAGTTTGCGCCTACGCACAGCAGAAAGTGTAAACAGTAAAGTCAGCATTATTGTATAAAACGCGATCGAGCGATTCACAGTTCTGTGGAGCACAAGGCCCAACGTCGTCGTCGTCGGCCGACTAACTGTAAACTGTCACCTCGTGTGTATGGGACGGAACCTGTCTCATCCGTGTCTCATCTCATTCAATTATTATTGTTTTGTTAGGAGAAAAAATGCTCCTATAAACATATGTTTATAGGTTTGGTGCGGATTTTGGGCTGGAGGCATCATTGGACCATACTTTTTCCAAAATGAGGCTGGTCAAGCAGCGAGAGAGCAGCTGCAATGGTGCTCGATATCGCGACATGATAACACAGTTCTTTCTGCCTAAATTGGACGATATTGATGTCGAAGGAGTATGGTTTCAACAAGACGGGGCCACATATGCCATACAGCCCGTGAAAAAATGCAATTACTGCAAGAGACATTTCCTGGTCGTGTACTCTCTCGTTTCGGTGATCAGAATTGCCCCCCTAGATCTTGTGATTTAACACCATTGGATTTATTTTTATGGGGTTATTTAAAGTCAAAGGTCTATGGCAACAAGCCCTCAACCATTGGGTAATCTGTGCCTCAACCACCATGCTTTGAAGGAGGAAATTCGACGCTGCATCAACGAAATTCAGCCACATTTATGCAAAATGGTCATGGAAAATTTCGACAAAAGAGTGCGTATGTGCCAGTAAAGCCTTGGAGGCCATTTGTCCGATGTGCTATTCCATACATAACCCTATCCTGTGTACTTTATGATTCAATAAAAAAATAACAGTATAAGGTAAAAAAAATGCGTTTTCTGTTAAATTTAAATCTTGCGTTATTTTTGGGATACCCTTTATAACACTCCCCCCCCCCCCCCCCCCCCCCCCCCCCCTTTTACGTCTTACAAATACGCCCATAAGAACTCAGTAAAATTAATAATTAAAGTGGTGGTCAAACCAGTAAGAACGCCTAAAATTACCAAAAAATAATTTGGAAACTGAATATCGCATACTTTTATTTTTATTTGGCAAATTAGGGTCAGCTTACACCAAGACGCGACGTGACATCCCCAAAGTAAGCCCTTTTCAATGGAGGATTTAAATTTCAATATACAAATTTCAATATACGCTTCTGGAGGAACAAGAGGTGAACGAAGAGAGCATGCGAGACCTATGGAAAAAGATCGCGGACTTGAAAGCGGAGCTCGCCGAGTACGACATCATGCTGAATGATGTGACAGCGGAGCGCGACCTGCTGCGCACCGAGGTGGAGCGGCTAGCCGGCGACCGCGAGGAGTACGAGCGTATGCAGGAAACAAACCAGGACCTGGAAGAGCAGCTGCAGGCCGCGCTCGACACGCAGCGCACCCAGGCCCCGGCCGACGACTCGTGCGCCTCCGACCTGCGCTCCGGCATCCCCACCGATAAGGAGCTGCAGCTGCAGCAGGAGGTCATCGTACTGCTGCAGAGCGTGCATGAGAAAGACGTCAGGATAAAGGAGCTCGAGTCGCGACAATACCGTGCGCCGCAGGAACCCGCCGCATACTTCTCCCCCACTGATGTTACGGTAGCTTCCCAAACACTACCCTCGTCATCACTGACATTGACAACTACCGTTAAATCTAAGTCACCGGCAAAAATAAATAAAAAAAATAAGAATAAATTAAAGAACAAGAATAAGAATAATAAAAAATCTAACAAAATTAATATGGCTAATGCAAAGGTGACGATAAGCGAACCGGCGAACCCACACGTGCACAACACCACATTGCCCAAGAAAAGAGTAATGGCACCGGCGCCGCTGAGTGTGTACTTAGATTGCCCAGTTAGGCGAAAAATGTTAATATTATGTGACAAGCAAGGAAGGGACTTGGCAGCGACGATGAGGGAGTGCTCGTCTGGCTACGATGACGTGTCAGCGATATGCAAGCCGGGCGCCCCGCTGCAGGCACTCATACAAGATGTATCCGGACTCACCAAGGACATGAAGGAGGGAGATGCGCTTGTTGTCCTCGCAACTGACACAGTAACGAACTCTGATTTAAATAAACACATCCGTAGCATTAAGTTTCTGACGCGGCACTGCTGCCAAAAAAATATAAAACTATTTATAAGCTCAATAATGTACAATTATAGATGTACTGATAGTTCTAGACTTAATAATATAGCGCACCAGATAAATACTCAAATGTACAACGTTAGCTTGAAATCACTAGATATGCATTATATAGATTTAAATTCTTTTGACACACAGTGCTATAATAGCGTAGGCAACATTAATTCTAAAGGACTAAACAATATATGCAAGGGAATAATCAGTAAAAATGGTGTACACAAACATTATAACCCGAACTTGTGTTATTTGACTGGTCCGCATATTTCTAAATGTAATAATAGTGTAAATAACACAGAGGACGACGAAAATTCTATGTTCTATTCTTTTTGTCAACCAATGACAGACCTACCTCATCAGTAGTAATAACATCTAGTCAGTACATAAGCCCGGCTGTTGCAAACACTATAAGTCAAGATAATGTAAATAACGTGCAGGTAGGCATAGAATCATTCTCTAAAATATTTCATCAAAATGTACGTAGCCTCCGCAATAAGATAAATTTAATTCAAGTAGATGTTCACAATGACCAACCCGAGGTAATTGTTTGTTCAGAATCCTGGCTTCATTGTAATGAAGTTCCGAATATAACGCTTCACGGATATAAAGTATCAAATAGTTTTTCCCGCCAAAAGAATATTCATGGCGGAGTAATAATATTTACTCGTAATGATGTCAAATTTAAGAAAAGGTCGGAAGTTCATGAAATGACCCAGGAATTCCATCTAGATTGCACGGCCATAGAAATTCCAAAATTAAATTTAATTATTATTGGTTTATATAGAACTGACAATGGTGACTTTAGAATTTTCCTTAAATCAATTGACACTATATTAAATCATTTTGCAGATGACAATAAGAACATAATTTTGGCTGGCGACTGGAACATAGATTTTTTGACAATTAATTCAAAATGTAGCAAAATAACCGACTTGTTAAAAACATATAACATGTACAATTTGGTGACTTTCCCGACTCGAACTTGTGATGGGTCAGAATCGTCTATTGATGCCATAGCCTCTAACTTGTCTCCAAGATCGATCGCAGTGTCCGCACGTGTCACTGCAATCAGTGATCACGACGGCCAGCTCGCCTGTCTCAGGGAGAGCTCTCTGCAGGCCGGTCGCGAACCTCCTGCCTCTGTACAGCGGAGGCTTCGTACACCCGGCAGAGTGAGCCAGTATTGCGAAGCGATCGAATTATATGACTGGAGTAAAATAGTATGTAACAGTAATTATTCAATTGAAGTTAAGTTTGAGAAGTTTATAAATGTATTAACCTATTATATAAATATGTATTTTCCCATGAAAATGTCAAAAAGTAGAAATAAGAAAAACGAATACTGGATGAATGACGACATATTATCACTAAAGACAAAACTCTGTCACACATTTGAAATGAAAAAACAATTCCCTGATAGCGACGTTTTAAAAAAATGTATTGAGAAGTACAAGACAGCTATAGATATAATGTCTTGGCAAAGTCGTAGAGATTGCATCGAGTCAAGGATTATGAATAGTAATAATCCTAAAAAAGAGATATGGCGAGTGATTAAAGATGAAACCAACAGAGGGCAGTGCAGGGAAGATGGTATTCATAAGCTTATAACCTCAGACGGAGATGATGTTCCTATTGAAAACATTCCTGAATGTATGAACATGCACTTCCTGAATATCGGAAGTAAGCTAACAGCCCTGAATCCAGCTTCTCCAAGCAAAGCATTGTCCCTAATGCTAGACATTCCCAGTCTTGATGCCGACCAAACCTTTTGCCTACCCTATGTCACACCTGAAAAAATTTCAAAATTAATACGTGACAAATTATCTAAAAAAAGCAGTCTTGATATTTTTGAGTTGTCGGGAGAGTTGATTGCCAAATGTTCAAATAGTTTGTCGCCATACATATCAGTATTGGTTAACCAAATGTTTGAAGAGGGTACCTATCCTAATGTACTAAAACAGACCCGTGTATGTCCCATTTATAAAGGAGCCGGCGAAAGAGCTGACCCAAATAACTATAGGCCTATAAGTTTAGTGCCAGCACTATCTAAAATCATAGAATCTGTTATATCTGACTATGTAATTAAGCATCTTGAGGATAATAAACTTCTTTCTCCCAGCCAATACGCATACCGTAAAGATCACTCCACAAAATCAGCTGGCATGAAGCTAGTAGGAGAGATAAACAAGAGGAACAAGGTGGCAGGTATATTCTGCGACTTGTCGAAAGCATTCGATGTCGTAGACCACAACCTCCTCTTGCACAAATTGGAAAAATATGGAGTAAGTGATAAACCACATGAATTGCTAAAGTCATTTTTAACAGATCGAAGACAGGTCACTGAGGTCACCTTAAAAGGAAACAAAAAAAGTTCCGAGCCAGGTAAAATTAAAATGGGTATTCCACAGGGTTCTGCATTAGGTAATACATTATTTTTAGTATTTATTAATGACTTAGCCTTGATTAAAATAGATGGTGTTTTAATACTTTTTGCCGATGACACTAGTATAATAGTCTTTGCTGAATCCATGCATGAACTGGAAATAAAATTAAATATAGTAGTAGGAAAAATATCGGAATGGTTTGCTGTGAACGGACTGATACTAAATACATCGAAGACCAACTATATGGTATTTTCCGGACGAAACTGTGGTCCCCGTGAGCTCTCTATTTCGAATTCATCCGGCTCTATTGGCTCCCAGTCATGTATACGATTTTTAGGGTTCTTTATTGACCCAACTCTAAGTTGGAAAAGTCACATAGACAAACTATGTGACAAGATGGCTAGAGGTATTTACGCACTAAGAGAGTTACGCCGCTTGATCAGTCCGGAGGCTTTGAGACAGTCCTACTATGCGTACGTACACTCATTACTGTCGTATGGTGTAATCCTGTGGGGTAACTCAACCGATGCTGAAAGAGTGCTAATATTGCAAAAACGAGCGATAAGGGTATTAGCCAGTGTACCGCGAACAAAATCTTGTAGAGACTTTTTCAAATCCTTTGGTATATTAACTGTGTGCTCTCTATATATATATGAAGTAGTGGTATATGTACGCAAAAACATGAATTCTTTTGAGTCAAATGGCGCAAGTCATAATTATAACACACGTAACTCAGAGCGTTTAAAATCTGTTGCGCATAAATCGGCGATGGCTGAAAAAGACCCTGACGTGATTGGACCCAAATTGTACGAAAATGTTCCTGATACAATAAAATCAATAAATAGTGACAATGTGTTCCAGAGTCAACTGAAAATATTTCTCTTAGACAATCCATTTTATAAGTTAAGTGAATTTTTTTCATACTGTAAATAAAAATTCTGCTGACTTTGATAATTCAAATTGTTTATATGCATAAACACAAATTTTAATAATTACTTGACTGAACCCTATGTTCTTTGTTTTGTATTTTATTGTCTTTTTTAATGGGTATATTTTTGACTAAGTATTTTAAATTTTTTGCTTAGATATAGTATATTATATTTAACATAAAGAAAACTTAGTATGTAAGTTATATTTAAAAAAAGCTCTGTAAGGTTTCTTACCCGGTTCTTCCTTATAGATTGCACTACTGAACGGGACATCATAAAAAATGATGACGAACCATACTGAATATGCATATGTCTCAATGTAATATTGTTATTGTTGTGTGTTCTTTATGGCGAAATAAATATCTGAATCTGAATCTGAATCAACCACAGTATAGCATAGCCCCACTCTGACCGCTATAATTGTTTTCACGTACATATGTTTCACCTAAACTTTGTGTGTTGCAAAATAACCTATTTTCATACAAAGTTTCAACTTTCTGGGAACAGCCGTTCGGAAGTTAAGGGGCTGTGACATACAGACAGACAAAATAGTAAAAATATAAGGGTTCCTTTTTTATCATTTTGATACGAAACCCTAACAAGCACCACTCTGCGACCAATTCATAAAGTAAGCACAACATACCAGCCACTACTACACTACTCTTTCAATTCTCACACCCATGGATTCCATTTAAAAGGCAAACGCCAACGACCTTGAGCATTCGGGAATTTCAAATTCCAAATTATTTTAGATTATGTACCTACCACTTTTTATAAACCTCTAAATAGACTATCGATGAAAACTAATATCAAAATAAAAAACCAATGATGGGTAGATAGGTGCATTTAGGTACGTATGGTTAAAATTACGTCGAGGTTTTTTGTTTTTTATTTTTATTTTCTGTCGTGGTTACAATAATACAATTTCAACAAGACAGTTTTCTCAATGCTGTGTGATCTTTGCATCAGTGGTATTGTAAAATTGTAATAATAGGTACGATTTTTGAAAATTCATACTTTTTTGTAATTTTTTTAATAGTAATTTTACTCATTATGTAAAAAAACCAACAAACCACATTGTTGGTAAGGAACCAAGTTTTATGTTGGTATATTTTTTATTTTCTCAATGTGTGCCAATTGGTCAGTTTTGGACCTTCTTTGCCGCACTTTTTGCGTATTTGGCGTTTATCACGGCCTTAATAGGAACTCTCAACGAATTGAGTGTTTAAGCCTCTTTCATTTTTTCAGACAATGGCGGACGTGATAGTGGTGGGTATGGGACTTGCGGGTGTGTCTGCTCTGCGGAAGCTGCACGACGCTGGAGTTAAGGCAGTCGGCTTGGAGGCCTCAAATCGGCTTGGTGGGAGAGTCCTCACTGAGCCGTTTGGCAGCGGGAAGGTGGACCTTGGCGGACAATGGTTAGTCAAGTCAGTCAGCGGTTTTAGTGTTCGCTGCTGGACATACGCCTCTCCAATCCTGGCCTTCAGCGGCACGAAATCACTATCACCTCCAACGTACCGGATGTCTTCATCCAACTTGACGGGTGCTGTTCTCACGCTCCGTTTTCCTGTCCACGGCCGTCATCGGCCAATACCATACGGCCAACTGTTGTCATCTCGTCGACTGACAGGCCCAGCCAGTGGAAGATAAAACTCTTATCCCCTGATTCCGCGAGTGATAAACCTCTTATCCCCTGATTCCGCCAGTGATAAAGCTCTTATCCCCTGATTCCGCGAGTGATAAACCTCTTATCCCCGATTCCGCGAGTGATAAACCTCCTATCCCCAGATTCCGCGAATCTTAAGATGTTTTTATGAAAACCAGTACAGGTTGCCGTGCTTTGGGACCAGGGGTACCCGAAACAACCAAATCCATCTCATCCGTGAAACCACGCTCAGTGATTTTTTTTATTTTTTATTTTTTTTTTTTTTATGGGATCTGACACGGTTGGCTACATCACCTACAACATCCGTGATGTCAGCCCATAACACAGGGTGAACTAGGTGCCATGTCAGTGCTTCCCTTCACTTCATGTCGGCTACACTAAACTGGACGGAAAATACGAACTATTTACATAGCCGTTTCGACCGACGTTTCGTTCAGTGCGGTGGTACCAACCCGACCGGGATAAACCCTACCACCTAGTAAGGTAAAAAGGGAAGGGACCTACAGTTTAACGTGGAATCCGAACCACGGTCAGCCTCCAACGGTCGAGCGGTCACCCATCCAAACACTGACCGCGCTCAGCGTTGCTTAATAACAGTTGACTAACCAACCGCGCCACTGAGCTACCGAGGCTGACGAATTTTCTTATCCCTTAGTCGACTTTTACGACATGCGACGGGGAGAGATGCAGTGGGGCTATTCTTTTTAAGTACCGACCCCACACGGTACATGGTGATACACCATACCAGCAGATTTGCTGCCTTTAGAAGCGCTATTCAGCTTGTTAATACTACGTTTGAAGACTCCCAGGTTGAAAGTATCGGAAAACTTACTCGATTATCTCACGAAATTGTATAACCCCTTCTTCTGTATTCGTGAGATAATCAAATTAACGGAACCATAGATAAACACAGGGTTTCAAAGACAATTTAGTATTAGTTTTTTTTTTTATGGAAACTGGTACGGTTGGCTACATTACCTACAGCATCCGTGATGTCAGCCCATAACACTGGGTGAACTAGGTGCCATGTCAGTGCATCCCTTCATTTCTTGTCGGCTACACTGAACTGGACGGAAAACACGAACTATTTACATAGCGGTTTCGACCGGACGTTTCGCTCAGTTCGGTGGTACTAACCCGGCCGGGATAAACCCTACCACCTAGTAAGGTAAGAAGGGAAGGGACCTACAGGTTAACGTGGAATCCGAACCATAGTCAGCATCCAACGGTCGAGCGGTCACCCATCCAAGTACTGACCGCGCTCAGCGTTGCTTAACAACAGTCGACCGACTGCGCCGAGCTACCGATGCTGTATTAGACTTCTTTGAACATTCTCTATCCCTTGGGGAATCTGGGACCTAACGCGTAGGAAGATAAGTACTATGGGGCTGGTATTAATAAAGTATAGTTCTAAACCCTGAAAATTAAAAAAAATAATACAATTAGGTTATTACAAGAGGCCTGACGGCATGACCTTAGTCCCATGGAGCCGGGGAAAGGCTTTAGTGTGAGACGCGACGTGTGCTGACACCTTCGCACCTACCCATATTGCCGGCTCGTCCAATTCGGCTGGCTCCGCCGCTCTAGGTGCACAAAACCAGAAAATTAAAAAATACGTTGGCTTGCGCGGCCACTTCGAATTCCTGGCCTTTGCTGTGGAAACACTTGGCGTGTGGTCACCCGAAGCAAGGACTTTCGGAAACGTCCTAGGAAAGCTCCTTATTGTTAAGTCTGGTGACCGACGCGCCAAGTCTTTCTTATTTCAGCAAATAGGCCTAGCCATTCAAAGGGGCAACGCAGCCAGCGTATTGGGTACTGTGGCGGAGTCGGAGGAATTGGACGAAGTTTTTTACTTACAGTAATCTTAAATGTTAGTATTTAGTTTTTTATTTATTTATTAGGTTAATTTTATCAATGTTTATCAATGTTATACATTTGTCTCATTAGTCATTAGGTCTTAATTGAATTTGCGTGCCCCGATCACGCCAGTGTGAGTGAAATTACTACACTATTTTATTTAAAATCTTCTTCTGGAGAGACTAGACGTTGAGACTTTGTCACTTTTACTCTTACAGGTGTGAAGGTGAAAACATCATATACGACCTCGTCAAGGAGTTCGAACCGCCCTTTCTTCTCAAGCCCGACGAGAGGGACCAGGTGTTCCTCATGTCCGATGGCACGGCGCTACCAACAGACGTCTCCGCTGGCATCCTAAGACAATTCAGCTCACTCCTGGGCAGTGCCGATAAGAACAGCAAGTTGTCCATTCCGGGATACTTGAGTGAGGCGTAAGCATTGCTGCTGACCTTGTTGGGAACCCAGCGTTATTTATTCAAAATATTTTTAGGGTTCCGTATACTCACGGAAGGATATTACTAAGCCTACGCCGCCGCCCGTTCGTCCGTCCGTCCTAATTTTAAAGGCCTGTATCTTCATGTTAGCAACCCCAACGGGTTAAACTATGGATGGCCAAGCTTTTATCCAAAGGGATATGATACGAACGAGGAATAATAGATTGTTCTTTTGGTGGTCTCAAGAGTAATGAAAAAATATTTCGGACGCTATGAGGGCCGCAAGTCGATTGCCCACCCATGGCTTAAACCCTACCACCTAGTAAGATAAGGGAAGGGACCCATCAAAAGTGTGACCGCTCCGGTGCGCTATCGAGATCGTACGTCGATGCATCCTGCTCTGCTACCGAGCTATCGAGACTCCCCAACAAAGAAATTGGTGCTAACGGCAGGTTGTTTTAGATCTTAAAGTGGTATATGTGATTAATATAACTCAAGGTTTAAGCATCACTACTGTCAGTAGAGCTCTTGTCCCACTTATATCACATACTAACGCTAATTGTAAAATCTCTAAAGAATCTTTACCTGTATAAGAATGGCCTCTTTCGGGGTTACAAGACAGCTAGAGCACGCTATAATACCAATTGTTATACCACTTCAGCCTCTCAAAATAACTATTAAACAGCTCTTATATAACGCCTGTCTTAACACCATAATGTTAGTTGGGTCAAGATAGAATATTTTCCATTACAGAGTAAAGACCAGAGCCGATCTGTTCGTGAACACCGAGCTGACAGAAGCGTTCCTGGAGCTGTTCCGAAATTCCATACACAACGGGCATCAGGAGGATGCACGCTCGAAGTCCGTGCGCGGCATCTCCGAAAGTTGGCCGCTGAAGGGAGGGATGATGGCTTGGAGGAGCAACGAATTCCAGAACCTGATTGATATTATATTGGTGAGACAAGTTTATATTTGGTAGTGGTGTACACGCGTCGGCCTCCGCTGTTACTGCAACCTTTTCCAGATCTAGTGTGTCGTACTGTGTGGGGGCCTGTACTTTTTTAGGGTCCCGTCGCAAAATGCGAAAAAAGGGACCCTTATGGGATGGCTCTGGTGTCTGTCTGTCTGTCTGTCTGTCGGTCACACGCAGATATCTCCGGACCTACTGAAACGATTTCGATGAAACTGACGCCTAATTACGTGTAATTTTTGCCGCTAGATATATAATAGATAAGTTTGTCTAATAGTCCTGTGGAAAGTACAGGGTACCCCAAAATGTAAACCAAAAATATTTTTTGTTTTTTTAAATAAATCAAATGTCATGTCATTCTATAGGTATTGTTAAGTCAATTTTAAAAATATATAACTTTGCTATAAACAATAAGTTTACTTTAACAAATATTTCGTTAAAAGTTGACAAAAAACTGCGCTTTTGTCGCCGAACTTTGACCTATTAAGGGTTGTTTGAAAATTTTGAAAAAAATAAGCAATATAGGTACTCTTATGTAGTTGTGCACATAACTATTCATTTTCCTCAAAATGTCATACATTTGGAGATAAAGTTAAAGGTCTGAACAGCCAAAATTTCAATTTTTCGCGTGACTTTTTGGTCACAGCTCAAGCCACCGATAACGTAGCGTTGTGATTGATAGCTTAAAATCATCCCGAGAAGTAACGAAATGTAACAGTGAAAACCGTATGTAAATCGATGAAGTGGTTTTCGAGTTATAAGAACATTTCGAACACGTACGTTACACGGTCGGTCGCCCGTAGAAATTTCGCTTTATTTACTGTCAGCCTCGGTAGCTCAGCGGTGCGGTCGGTCGACTGTTGTGACCGCTCGACCGTTGGCTTGGATTCCACGTAAAACTGTAGATCCCTTCCCTTCTTACCTTACTAGGTGGTAGGGTTTATCCCGCCCTAGTTGGTACCAACGCACTGAATGAAACATCGGTCGAAACGGCTATGTAATTATAGTTCGTGTTTTCCGTCCAGAAGCACTGACATGGCACCTAGTTCACCCGGTGTTATGGGCTGAAATAATATATGTTGTAGGTGATGTAGCCAACCGTGTGAGTTTCCATAAAAAAATTTGATTAAGTATCTACCAAACGAAGTCATTTACATGGCACCTAGGTAGAACATAAAAACTATGCTTTGGTCGTGCCGGCTACACTGAACTGGGCGGAAAAAAGAACGATTTACATACCAGAATGTAACAATGAAAACCGCCAGCGGTCGCCCGTAGAAACTTCGCTTTATTTATTTATATGGCAAAATAATAATTAAGATGGAAGTATGTGATATGGATGAAATGAATTGGAAACAAATGAATAAATATTTTTTATTACCACATAAAATCATACAGTGCAATAAACGAGTCTCGCAGAAATACTTTTTTATTAAACAAAGTGGCATGTCCCATGTTTCTGTGAAAACTCCATTCAAATTGGTTAAGTAGTTTACGTGATGAGTGCACAACATGCAAATAAAGTTCGACTTGATGCTATTTATCATCTAAAGTGTATGCCAGAGTAATTGTTAGTTTGTCAGTCAGTGTCAGAGAGGTGCCATGTCAGTCTTTCCTTTGATCGTGCCGGCTACATTGACCTGGATGGAAAACATATATAATTTTTTGGGTACATTTGTTCCATGTCAGTGCTCACCCAGCGGCGGTCTGGCCCTACTGCGAACCCGGGAATTCCCGGATGGGCCCCCGGCCGCAAGGCCCCGGCTTGCTAAAGTCCATTAATATCATCATAATCATAACACACATTTACTTATCCCCACTGCATCTCTCCCCATGCATGTCGTAAAAGGCGACTAAGGGATAAGGACAGTACCGTGTGGGGCCGGTACTTAAAAAGAATATCCCCACTGCATCTCTCCCCATGCATGTCGTAAAAGGCGACTAAGGGATAAGGACAAGATGCCGTGCTGAAGGGCGACAGGCTCGCCACCTCTCACCTTGGCACGGTACTTTCACCGACTCGTGCAGCAGGTGGGTCTTCGTGCCTTACTTGCTGCTTGATCGATTTAATCTTGTTCGAATACTTTGCGAAACGTGGTAGTCGGTGTTGTGCTGCAATTGACCAGAGTTCTTGCAGCACAACACCGATTACTCTGCTTACCCCGATTGTCGGGATTCAGCGTGTGTGATATGTATGTAACATCTACTTACTGTTTATTTAATTTATTTTATTATTAAATAAACATACTATTTATAAAATCGAGGACGGTGAGGGGGGGAAGGGGCCCCACGTCCATTTTCCGGGTAGGCCCCAGGCCCCCAGACCGCCCCTGTGCTCACCTGAAACATTCCATTGTCATTCAGAAAGGCTACCCCAACCCAAAAGAGCGGATCCCCGTGGACATCCAGCTGAACAAGGAGGTGGAGAGGATCGAGTGGCGACAGAGGTCTGGAGGCGACTCGGCTCCCGTTCGGGTCACGTGCAAGGACGGCAGCGTACTGTCGGCTAAATACCTCATCTTCACCGGCTCTGTGGGAGTTCTGAAGGACAGGTTGGTGTCTCTACTAACTATGTGTTTATGGTGTGTTAACTACTCTATCCATTGTAGAAACGTAGGAACGAATGGAGAACGGCTTCTCTTTGTCTATACTTCTCGCTCTCGCAAAAGGTATCTGAAGTGACTGTGAACTGAGGTCATCAATATTATGAAAATAGAAGATTTTTTTTCCCTTTAAAAAAAATTATATATTTTATTTTTTTTTAATTTTGCTTTAATGTCAAAAAGGCGACTACACAGTTTGATAGAGAATATAATTTGGCCTTTTTAATGCCAATATAAATGTGCGAAAATGAGAAAGTGGACTGTATTGAAAAAATGTGAATTTGGTAGAAATAATCAAACAAAAAAAAGGGCTACCTTGCTGTGGAGTTGGAGGTGCTTACTGGCGCCCTAGGACGCCGTTACCTGTATCCTTCCGCCGGTTGGGGGCCCCGCCGTGGAGATCGCCAGGCTAGACACTTATAGGGCACCAGTGAAGAAAACTTTGCGTAGGACAAATTTTATCTTTTAGAAAAATCGAGAAGCTTGTGCACTCATGGTGTTGTAACGAGAGAAGAGCGAATGAAGGTAGCTCACAATGATTGTGCGAAAAAGTGAAAATTACAAATATTTTAAATTAACCTGTGGAGATTATTTTCATTCTACCCACAGGGTACACTGGATAAGTTTAAGGCTACACATACGAAAACTGAACATTCCGCCCACCAAAATACATGGTATTTTACTAGGGTTCAGTACAAACGAAACACAAAAATTAATGTAAATGAAATAATAAATAAAACAAGTGAAACTCTACATGTAGAGTTTGATGATAATAAGAATAACGAGAAAATGATTGATGAATGAAGTTAATCTTGTAACGGAAGTGGGCACAGCTTCACGACAGGTCGTTGCATCTGGCCTGAAGCTGTGCGAACAGTTACGACACGAGAAATCCCGTCAGAACCGGGATGTAATTGTTGAATGCGACCAACTCTCCACCGTAGCGGTGGACTAAGCTCGTCGGCGATGAGCACCATTGTTCCCACTTGCAAGTTGGGATGGTGTTTGCCCCATTTCATTCTCTGTTGCAATGAGTGTAAATACTCAACATGAAACCTTTTCCAGAAATCCTGGTGCATCCGTTGGAGCAATGACCAACGGTCCAATCGATTAATGTTACATGTACTAACATCGGGTGCGGGTACAGACGACAGAGGCTCTAAAGTCAAAAAGTGACCCGGGGTCAGTGCAGATAAGTCTGTGGGGTCCGAGCTTACCGGAGTTAGAGGACGTGAGTTTAATACTGATTCAATTTGAGTTAAAACCGTATACATTTCCTCAAACGTTAGACGTTGTGTGCCTATGACTCTAGCTAAGTGCGTTTTGACGGATTTAATTCCAGCTTCGGCAAGTCCGGAAAAATGAGGGCTTCCAGGAGGGTTGAATTTGAATTTGATATCTTGCTGCTCAGCTGCTTGAGCCATTATCGTTTTCAAGGTATTGCTAGCACCCACGAAGTTAGTGCCACGATCTGAAATGAGAAGACTGACTCTACCACGACGAGCGACCAGTCGTCGTAGAGCGGCGAGAAAGGCATCGGTAGTCAGTTCAGAAGCCAATTCAATGTGAACGGCTTTCGTGGCTGTGCACACGAACAGACAAACGTATGCTTTGTAGGATTTGGCTCCTCTGTATCGACCAAGTGAGATTGTGAACGGACCTGCGTAATCGACCGACGAAGACGAGAAAGATTTGAGCTGGTTTATACGATAAGCAGGCAGATCTCCCATGAGTGGAGGCGGTGCAAGTTTTGGATTAGCACGAAAACACTTATGACACAGTGAGATGACTGAGCGTATGGCGCGCTTGGGCGATAAAATCCAATAGTTTTGGCACAACAAATGGTGCAGCGTCTGTAATCCTGGATGACAGTGCCTTTCATGATATTCCTGAATGATCAGAAATGTCAATCGATGCTGTCGAGGTAATAGTACAGGATGCTTACTATCATAGTGTATATTCGCTCTAGTTAGGCGACCGCCCACCCTGAGGAGACCAGCTTCATCGAGAAACAACGAGAGTTTACGAAACATTTTTGGAAGTGAATTCAACTGCGATTTTGAGATTGCGATGATCTCCGTTGCGAAAGATACTTCTTGAGTGTGTTTGAGTAGGAATGTCAAAGCATTGTCTCTCTCATGAAGAGAGAGAGGTCCAATGAGTTTGCTGTCAGCATGTGATGCATTGTGAACAAAACGAAAACAATAAACGAGAACATTAACGAGAGTGCGGAGCGACGAGAATTTATTGAGTAAATGTTGAATAAAATCAACATTCATTGACGACAAGAGGGTGCAAATTTTTTGTTCACATTCGACAGCATCTACGAAATCAGATGCGAGATCAGAATTAGATGTAGGCCAGGTTTCTTCGGATTGTTGCAACCAACTGGGACCCGACCACCACAAGTGATGTTGTAGTAGAGCTTCGGGCAGCAGACCACGGGAACCGCAGTCCGCTGGGTTGTCACAAGACCTGACGTGTCTCCAACATTGAGGAGGAACCTGGTCCTGAATATGGCTGACTCGATTGCTGATGAAAGTTTTCCATTTTGATGGATATGATTTGATCCAGGTCAAAGCGACGCTGGAATCTGACCACGCATTAATATTTTCAATGCGACAGAGAGGTTCTAAAGCGGTGACTACAGCTTGTATGAGATCCGACAGGAGCAAAGCTGCACATAATTCCAGACGAGGAATTGTGATGCTTTTGAGCGGCGAAACCTTGGATTTGGCACAGACAAGGCGCACCGCGTATTCACCTTGGTCATTTTTTACTCGAAAGTAGACAACGGCACAATAGCCTCGTTCTGAGGCATCACAGAAGCCGTGAAGTTGAAAACCTTCAATGTCAGAAACTATTCTCCGAGGAAGCGAGAGCGACGATAAAGATGGCAGTTCTGACAAGTATCTCTCCCACTGATGAACGATAGAAGACGGAGGAGCATCATCCCATGAGACACCCGCAGTCCAGAGCAGTTGGAGTAGGTACTTGGCGAGGAAAGTAGTAGGAGCGAGGATCCCGAGTGGATCAAACACTTTTGCAACTTCAGAGAGAATAGTGCGCTTGGTGCATGGTCTCTCTTGGATGGATACTTTGAAGGTGAAATAGTCCATATTGGGTTGCCACTGTAGCCCCAATATTTTTAACGAGAAGTCAACATCATCGAAACTATGAAAGTCTTTGCTGTAGAGATCTGAAGTTTCCACATCAGTGAAAAAATCTTTTACATTGGACGACCACTTACGGAGATGAAATCCTGCAGATGCAAACAAACCATTGAGTTCAGACTTTAACTTGAGGGCTTCATCCAGATTTCTAGATCCGGAGACCACGTCGTCTATGTACAAGTCGCGTTCCAGTATGGAAGCTGCGGCGGGATATTGAGCTCTACCATCCCTAGCGAGCTGAGCGACTGCACGTAGAGCTTGAAATGGAGCTGACGTCACCCCATAAGTCACGGTCAGCAAACGATAATCCTTGACTGGTTCGCTTGGTGTTGTCCTCCACAGGATACGCTGATAGTCTGTATGCTCTGGTGCCACTAGAATTTGACGATACATTTGCTTGATGTCAGCAGTGAATACTACTGAATGCCAACGAAAGCGCAACAGTAGATTGAATATGTTCGTCTGAAGTTTTTGACCAACGAGAAGGGAACTGTTGAGTGACACACCGAGAATATCTTTTGCACTTCCATCGAAAACGACACGAAGAGGAGTGCTTGTAGACTCTGGCTTCAGAATACCATGATGCGGGATGTAGAAAAAATTACCGGCATCTATCTGAGAAGGTGAAACTTCTTCTAAGTGATGACTAGCTGCATAATCGTCGATGAAATCTACATAATTTTTGCGAAGCGCTGGATCTTTATCCAGACGTTTTTCTAATGAGAATAACCGCTTTAGAGCTAAAACCCTGGAACCCGAAAAAGTGGGCTTTAGATCTGGGTTACGAAAAGGCAAGGGAACGATGTACCTGCCCTCCTCATTGCGAGAATAATTTTCAATGAAGGATTTTTCACACATTGCGTCCTCAGGCGCCAAGGATTCTGACTTTGGGAATGGAATATTTTCTATTTCCCAAAAACGTTTGAGCGATTGGTCGAGTGACGCATGTAGAGTGACAGGATGTGCGCTCAACGATGATGACGGAGTGTCCGAGCGTACGCCTCCCAACAGTACCCAACCAAAAATTGTATTCATAGCGTTAGGTTGAGAGGCGTCACCTCGAATTATTCCAGGACGCAACGAAGACGAGAATATGTCAGCTCCGAGGAGTCCATCAATGGGACCGGGTGTAGCAAAATCAGGATCAGCTAGTTTGATGCTTTGTATATGCTCCCATTTCGACGCTTCGATTTGAGTGGTCGGCATGTCATGACAAATGACAGGAAGAACATGTGCATCGAAAATTATTTGGTCACTATGTGCAGATGCAACAGGTCTAATTGTACATGAAAGATGACCGAGCACCGCTGCTGTCGACCGACCTATACCGTCGACTGACCTACGATTTTTGACGATGTCAAGACCGAGTCGAACACGACAGGATTCTGACAGAAAGTTGGTCTCAGACGCGCTATCAACCAAAACCCTAATTTTGACAAAGTTACCGATCCTGTCCTTCACTTCGACCTGTGCTGTCGAGAGCAGGACGTGTGAAGGAGACTGCAAGTTGTGGCAAGCGAGCGTGACAGGTGGATGTGACGAGGTTTCTGAACTGCTCGTCTGCGACTCAGATGTTGTGCGAGGGAAGTGTAATGTAGTGTTGTGCGAGAAATTACACTTAGAACATCGAGATTTAGAACGACAATATTTTACTGTATGCGTTGACGATAAGCAATTAATGCAAAGATTTTTCTCTTTGACGAGATTATACCGAGACTTGGGATCCCTTTCTAGGAACTTGGGACAAGTCCAAACGTTGTGTGATTCCGAACAAATAACACACGTTGGACCAGTACTGACGAAGCACGATTTTTTGTGTGTGTTTGACTGTGTAGTGCTGGCAGTCTTTTCTACAACCTTTTTGGTTGTGTTTGTAGGTGTAGAACTAGATGGATTGGCCAAACTGAGGGCTTGAAAGCGCTTTCGAACGAATGCTTGCAGATTTTCAAATTTTGGAGTTTCGTCAGACTGATGTTCCAATTCGAAAAGTTCTCGAGTCGTACGATCTAGTTTTGACCAGAAGAGATGAACCAACATGAAGTTTTTGTCAGGCAATTGGAATTTATCAAGAATGGCTAAATTTTCTACGAATGTATTGTCCAAGCGTTGCAGCTCGGAGGCGTTCGACAGTTTGGCTGAATCACACGATAGTAGTTTCTCATACACTGTAGCAGCGATATGACGAGTACGATTGTAATGTCGATAAAGTGTGTCGTAGGCATCTTTATAGCTAGCACTGGTGATGGGAAATCCTTTTATTAAATCGAGAGGTTTACCTTCTAATGATGAAATAAGGTAATGTAACTTTTCCACATCACACAGTTCCTGCTTGCAGTGAATAAGTGAGTTAAATAATTCAATGAACGGCAGCCAATTCTCCAATTGTCCATTGAATGGTTTCAGAGTTATTCGCGGCAGTTTTATTATACTCGTGGGGGCAGGAGCAGCGGTGAGAGTTGTTTTTGTAACAGATTTTGCAGTTGTTATGGAATTGAGGTGTCTTTTTACCTGTATAAGGAACTGCTCAAATTTGATAGTAACTTGCAGCTCATGCTTCCTGTTTATATCTTCCGTGCTCGATAGAACCTGTATTTGTGCCGCATGAAACGAGGATTCTATGTCAGGGAGGCTATTAGTTGCAATTTCGAAAGATAAAGAATCACCACTTGATAGGCTTAGCAAATGCTCCAGCCTCAACAACGCATAATCCCGCGCCACACGAAACATATTCGCACTGTCGCCACTCTGCGGTTGAGCTTTACCTTGCTCAGGATTGCCCATTTTTATTCACTTATTATCAATAATGCGGGAAACTGCACTGAATTTATTCAGCTGTTGCAAACTGTCAAACATGCAAAAGTAACTTTTTTTTTTTTTTTTAATTTATGGCTTGGATGCCAGGTCCAGCCTCAATGCAAGAGAAAAAGCTATTTTGTTTACACCCGCACCCAATCAGCACACAAAATTAGTGCAAATGAAAAGAAAATTAATGTAAATAATTTGTTATTTGTAATTAAAATAATAAACCAACAAACTTAAAAAAATATATATTATTTAAATAATGCACCAACAACAGATTGGAATTTGTCCACAAAGTATATATTACCAATTTATCCCTTAGTCGCCTTTTACGACATGCACGGGGAGAGATGCAGTGGGGCTATTCTTATTAAGTACCGCCCCCACACAGTACTATACCAACATATAATTACGAGAAACGAGAAAAATGTGCTTTAATATATTGCAAATATATAGTTGCGAAAAACGAGAAAAATGTACTATATATTGCAAATATATATTTACGAGAAACGAGAAAAAATTTATATTGCAAACGAGAAACACGAAAAAATCTCCACAGGTAACTTTTCAATTTAAATTCGGATCGAAGGGCCAAAGAAATGTGCGAAAATGAGAAAGTGGACTGTATTGAAAAAATGTGAATTTGGTAGAAATAATCAAACAAAAAAAAGGGCTACCTTGCTGTGGAGTTGGAGGTGCTTACTGGCGCCCTAGGACGCCGTTACCTGTATCCTTCCGCCGGTTGGGGGCCCCGCCGTGGAGATCGCCAGGCTAGACACTTATAGGGCACCAGTGAAGAAAACTTTGCGTAGGACAAATTTTATCTTTTAGAAAAATCGAGAAGCTTGTGTGCACTCATGGTGTTGTAACGAGAGAAGAGCGAATGAAGGTAGCTCACAATGATTGTGCGAAAAAGTGAAAATTACAAATATTTTAAATTAACCTGTGGAGATTATTTTCATTCTACCCACAGGGTACACTGGATAAGTTTAAGGCTACACATACGAAAACTGAACAATAAAACAATTTGTACCGTGTGGGGCCGGTAGGTAATTTAAAAGAATAGCCCCATTGCATCTCTCCCCTTGTATGTCGTAAAAGGCGACTAAGGGATATGACTCCCTATATTACTACGTAGTAGGGTTTAATCCGCTCGGATTGATACCACCGCACTAAATGAAAGGTCGGTCGAAACGGCTACCTATGTAAACAGTGTTCAGTGTAGGCGGCACAACCAAAGGGAAGCACTGACGTGGCACCAAGTTCGCCCGGTGTTATGGGCTGACATCACGGATGTTGTATGTGATGTAGCCAACTGTGTCTGATTCCATAAAAAAAAATTAAAAAAAGATGATTTGCACAAAAACACAGAATGCAAGCTGTTTGAAAGGAATAATAATGCCACACTATGCCAAAACACTATGCCACTTAATCTCTGGCAAAGGCAGACTTATTGCCTTTAGCAATTTATTCAGTCAACACGGTTCCAACTGGCCATAAGTACTTGGGTACTTGGGTTGAAAATAAGAATAAAATATTTTTCAAAGAATTTTTGTCATCCTGGAATTTTGCCATCATATTCATACATTTCATAATCAGACCTGGAAAACCCTATCTATATTAATATGTTTGATAAAAAAAACACAGTATGTTGAAATTTTATATCGTCTTTCAACTCTTTACAGACATAAGCAGATGTTCGACCCGCCGTTGCCGGCCGAAAAGATCAACACAATCGACAACCTGCAAATGTCCGTTATCGACAAGATCTACATCGAATTCAGCAAACCGTGGTGGCCGGAGTCCGTCTGTTTCTTCAACACCGTCTGGAGGCCGGAGGACAAGGCCAAATTCACCAAGGACGAGTGGTGGCTGACCCAAGTATACCGTTTGAGCTTAGTGGAGTCCCAACCTAACTTACTCTGCGCCTGGGTTGTGGGAGAGGGAGCAAAGGCGATGGAAGCGGACACTGTTGAAGCATTGAGGAGAGGAATTGAGAAGATTCTGGACACGTTCTTTAGGAAAAATTACTCTGTGTCGGATATTGTCGCTATCAAAAGGTGGGTGCATCGCAGCTGTGATTGGGTGACTTGAGTCTTTACTGAAATGGAACGACCAGGTTAAGATTCTAAGATCCGCTTTGGACAACACAGTCCTAAAAAGTCTATTTATTTCACATCGTAAAGGCACTTACGATACATGTCAGTTGCTTCAACGTTGAGTCTGGATTTTTGGCACATATGTCGACATCTATTGCCGTATTTACAACACAGCGACACGGCAGATGCTTGATGATCAATTGACCTAATACTTCACTGTGTGATACGAGAAGACTTTGACTTATTGTAACACAAGCTGTTCCGACGTCTTCGCTTTACAGAAAAAATATATATCCTTTAACCATCCTGAGATGTGCTAGAATATATCCTATAACCATTCTGAGATGTGCTGGAATATATCATATAACCATTCTGAGATGTGCTACAATATATCCTATAACCATCCTTAGATGTGCTACAATATATCCTATAACCATTCATTCTGAGGTGAGCTAGAATATACCAGACCCAGAAAGATGTAACTTTCTGGTAAAATTTGCATAAAATGTGATGAACTCAAATATACCGATGGTACCTAAGACTGAAATGTATAAATAAAAAAATAAAATATCCTATAACCATTCTGAGATCTGCTAGAATATAACTAACCATTCTGATATCTGCTAGAATATATCCTATAACCATCCTGAGATGTGCTAGAATATGTCCTATAACCATTCTGAGATGTGCTAGAATATATCCTATACCTAACCATTCTGAGGTGTGCTCGAATATATCCTATAACCATTCTGAGATGTGCTCGAATATATCCTATAACCATTCTGAGGTGTGCTTTATTGATTAGGATATAATTTCAGAACGCGCTGGGCCAGCGATCCTCTCACCCGTGGTGCCTACGCTTACCGCTGCGCTGACACCGAAGCCAAGGGCGGAAGCGCTGAGACCCTCGGGCGACCGCTGCTAGACGACCGATCGGCCCCGGTTGTCTGCTTCGCGGGTGAGGCGACCTCGCCCCACCACCACGGCGCGATGCACGGGGCCGTCGAGACCGGCTTTCAGGAAGCTCAGAGAATTATCGATCATATCAAGAATGCTTAGATACAGTTTGAGCAGTTAGAACATTTGAATCGTATAGTTCCAGAACCCGCCAAATCCATTTCTCTAAAAAGTAGTTAACCGTTTCGAATTAAGTATTAAATTTGTCACTTTTCTGTTAAAATATCATGTTCCAAACATGAGAGAATAGCAAAGAAAAATTAACATTCGTTCCAATAACCGCCAGCTCCATCGTCCTTTGAATGTCGAGTCGAATGTTGAGTCTATAAATTTTGCGACATTCAACAGTAACAAGCATATTAGAACATTTACATAAGGTATGGCGTATGGTAAGGTAGGCGAACGTATCCTATCCCTTACAGAGAGAATGGGAATGGCTATAAAGTACCAGGGCAGCAGAAATGATAGGAGGTTTGCAAATTGCCACAAAGGAAGTTCACTTACTGTATCTGTGTTTTCTGGTAAGTGGGTCAGAACGCCCCTCAAAATTAAATGTAATTGGATCGAAAGGCCACAATTATTATTTTTTTTACAGTGGGTCCTGGGTATGGGTCAGAACGCCACGAGATCCAACGTTCGGATGCTTGAGATTATATTAATATAGTAGCAAAATAATTCAACGCAGCTCCTTGTAACACTCTCCGTAGTACAGTAAGTTTAGTACAAACTTGACAGCGTACCAGCCAGACCGTGAGAAGATAGGAATTCAAACCGTTCACTCAAATACATAGATAAGATAATGTAAGATAAGTGTGTAATTATGATAAAGTAAATAGTTGGAACAGTGCGGCCGCAGAGCGCGGGAGTGTGAGCAGGTATTTATAATTTAACAAGCTGTGCCCGCGGCTCCGCCCGCTCTCATATTTCACTTCACTGCTAACCTCATAAGCTATTTAGCGTGATAGTAAGTAGCCTATAGTTGATGGGAAGAATCAAGCTATCCGTAGAATTTTGTTTTATTAAAATCGGTTCAGTAGTTCTCGAGTTATAAGCGGACAGACAGACACTCAGACACTCAGACAGAAAGCAGACGTTGGATTTTATTATAGGTAAGGATTTGGATCCTTGAACAAAACCATTTTGCTCAGGCATCAATAGGCAGTCAATTTACACCTACGCTGCTTCACCGTTCGGAACCGGCGTAAAACTGTAGGTACCTTCCCTTGCCCATTACTAGGTGGTAGGCTCAAATTGTAGCCGACTGGGTTGGTACCACCGTACTGGATGTAATATGGCCGCATAGCAACCTCGGTTGTGTTCTCCTCTAGTCCAGTATAGCCAGCAATCCAGGGAAGTCTCCGGTATGGCACCTACCTTCTCGGAGGTGATATTGGCTGGTCGGAGCATGCGCTTTGGCCCCTCCGACTCAGCCACCCATACGGGATTAAATTAAAAAAAAATGTATCATTGAAATTCAAAACCCAGGCAGCAACTCTTCATCAACCGTTGAGTTGTGGCATCCATGTTTTCCTTCCAGTTCAGTTTAGCCGACATGAAATTAAGGGAAGCACTGACATGGCACCTAGTTCACCCGGTGTTATCGGCTGACATCACGGATGTAGCTGATGTGTCAGTTTCCATAAAAAAATATATATATCTTACTTTCGAAGGATGTTACCTAGTGGTCATGGAGTCCGGTTTCAAATTCGAAGGTATTTTTAAAATTATTCCGTTAGTTTTAGTTTAGGTAGGCAGGTATATATATATGTATTCTATTTTCTCATCAACCAAAGATTATTAGAAGAATTATAAACTGTGGGAACCTACAGGTTAATTCCATAGCCCACAATAACGGAAATCTATCTACAACTTGGACGAGATTGATTTTCTATAATTCCTGCTACACCAAGAGAACCATAGTGAAGCAGCACAGACGAAATTCTAGTGCTTTACCTCGAGCTACAAAATAATAATAATAATAAAAATAAGACAGGGAAATTGAAAATGTAAACAGGTTGTAACATTATTACATAAGCAAAAACTACTATTTACTATTTAAATTCTCAGTGTAATTTTGCCTGTGATCCTGTGTTTTCTGTACAATATTTTCTTATTTTTACACAAAATACACATTTGGATTTGAATTTGAAAATATCACTTGTGATGTGCAATGTTTCTTTCAATTGTGTGCAATAAAGAGTTTCAAGTTTTCATTTTTTCTTTTTTCTTGTGTATTGTCTTATTTCGTATGCAACAACCTGCTCTCTGATGCAACAACAAATTCTTACGTAATAATTGTACTATGAATTAAATTATACATAGTAAATTCAATCCTATTATATTTTTTTATATGTTTTGACAATTTTCTCTGAAAATTTACAAGTGCAGTCTCGGGTCCTCCAAAAGAAGCGTATTCACGCTTCTTTTGGAGGCAGCGGCCAGGCCGGCTTGGCATTCGCAACGCCCGCATGCGATCGAATGTCCATGAGCGTCGCTCGCTGTACACCTTATGGGGTTATATCCTGTTTGTTATGGGTGGCTCGGGGTCACATGTCGCGCTTACTATAAAAAATAATTTATTATGACGGGATGACCTTGGTGCCTTGGTCGCGCGGTCAGGCTCTCGTCTGGGACGCCACTTGCGTCGACACGCTAGCTGATAGCTACGTTGTGTCGACAGCAAGAAAAGCTGGTGCAGCTGCTGAGGCTGCAGCGCTAGTGAAGCATAATCATTATATTGAAATAGCACAAAATTATGAAATGATTGCTTTCGCTGTGGAAACATTAGGCCCCTGGTCAGCTGAAGCAAAGTCTCTCTGCAAGGATTAGTTAGGCAGTCGACTGATAGAAGTCTCCGGGGAGGCCCGAGCCGGGGCTTACCTCACTCAGCGCATTAGTCTGGCCATACAGAGGGCTAATGCGCTGAGTGTCTTGGGAACTTTCCCTGGATCGGTCGGTATGGATGAGATTTTTCATTTATCAACCTGATTTACAGATCTCATTCATATCATTGGTCCGGGGTTGTTCTTTTTTCTTTTAACCCTAAAAATTACCTTATTTGTTCCTCTTGATTAAAGTAAACATTAGTCGAATAATTTTTTTGTAAGAATTGCATTGTACTAAAAAAAATTACATAATTATGATTTATTTATGGTTCAATTTTCATTATGTATATTAATTTTTAATATTAAATCAAATAAATTGAATTAAACTAGCTATGTGGAATTTTATTGTAATTAACGTGTAGGGAACTGGACGAAACTCACTCTATGGTTTTTTGTTGTCTATGGTCCGAAACAAATATGTGTAATTCCCCTGATCACTTTCGTGCAAATGGGGGCGCGCCGTTCTATACCTATTGAGAGATCACAGAACAACGAATATTTCATTAGTGGTAGAATTGTCGAACTATGTATTTAGTGATGCCCCACCCGGATTGATACCACCGCACTTACAGGAAAACGGAGTGTGGGAAGACCGCCCGCCAGGTGGGACGAGGACATCAAGTAGGTCTTTTTTCTTATGTAATCCGGTATCGGTGGCTGAGTTGGAGGGGCCAAAGCGCATGCTCCGACCAGCCAATATCACCTCCGAGAAGGTAGGTGCCATACCGGAGACTTCCCTGGATTGCTGGCTATACTGGACTAGAGGAGAACACAACCGAGGTTGCTATGCGGCCATCTTACATCCAGTACGGTGATACCAACCCAGTCGGCTACAAATTGAGCCTACCACCTAGTAAGGGGCAAGGGAAGGGAACTACAGTTTTACACCGGTTCCGAACGGTGAAGCAGCAGGTGTAGGTATGCACGTAATTTTTTTCGTCAGAAAAAACTCATTTGTACACGCCGACGGGATTCGAACCGCGGACCTCTCGCATGAGAAGCCGATGCCCAAACCACTCGGCCACCCGCCGCTTAAAAGTCGGCGGAAAGCAGTGGTTCCGTACCGCTGAAGACCGGTAGGACTAGAGGAAAATTGGAGAGGCGTATGTCCAGCAGTGGACGCTTACACGCTGACTTGACTTTATATCGTGAAGGCGGGTTGGTTTTCAAACTTGGTGAGAAAGACCACGTGGGTGGGATCGCTACTTAAAAATAATAGCCCCACTCCATCTCTCACCGTGCATGTCGTAAAATACGACTAAGAAATAAGGGCAAGATGGCGTGCATAAGGGCGACAGGATAGCCACCTCTCACCTTGGCACGCTCCTTCCACCGATGCATGCAGCAGGTGGGTCTTCGTGGCTTACTGCGTCGCGCGAATTTCCACTGAATCAACGAATTAGACCGCCCCGGCGCGCTACCTACCGCCCGGTGGACCGCCGCCGCCGCGGCGGCGGTCCACCGGGCGGTAGGTAGCGGTTAGCGCGCGCAAGTACATTGAGTGCGTGAGGCCTGGCGCAGGGACAGAGAAGATAGGTAATTTGCTCACTCACCGGGCGAAGTAGGTCTCCAGAATCCTCGCAGACGGCAGGATGTACACCACCGCAGGGACTGCAGAGCCGGCGTGCTCTGCAGCGTCCGAGTCCTCACGAATTAACTTAAAAACTACTCACTCTAAAACGTCACTGTCGCAATCTCACTAACTATACACACACTCCTGTTCGTAACTCGATAGCTCAGTGGTGCAGACAGTCGACATTGCTATTGATTGTTAAGCAACGCTGGGCGCGGTCAGTACTTGGATGGGTGACCGCTCGACCGTTGGAGGCTGACCGTGGTTCGGATTCCACGTAAAACTGTAGGTCCCTTCCTTTCTTACCTTACTCGGTGGTAGGGTTCAACCCGCCCGGGTTAATACCATCGCACACAACGAAACGTCGGTCGAAACGGCTATGTAAATAGTTTGTGTTTTCCGTCCAGTCAGTGTAGTCGGCACGATCGAAGGGAAGCACTGACCACGGGCGTAGCCAGGGGGGAATTTTGGGGGTTACACCACCCCCCCCCCCCCCCCCCCCCCCCCCGGCGTGATGTAGGTGATGTAGCCAACCGTGTCAGTTTCCATAAAAAAAAACTGCTTTCCAACCCTTATAAAATCCTTGCTCGCGTGATCGTCCGTTAACTACCCGCCGCCGTACACTTTTCCCCTTCGTCTGCGTCTCTTTCGAAGCTACCCGCACGGCGAGCAAATTAATCATGTCATGGGTAGCGGAATGTCGGTAGGAGCAGGGATGCGCTAAGCACACAGTGTTATATTCGTAGTTCCAATAGCAAAATTATGCCCATTCCATCTTAGTTAAGATATGTTGTCTTAATTTCATGGCTATATTATAATCTCACTCAATCACATTCGCTACCAACACCAACTACAAAACAGTTATCTGAGAAATATTTGGCCCGGGTCATCTGTATAATTTATATTATCTCGTGCACTTGAACGGACCGCACGAACTTGTTGCATCACATAACTTAGTACCTAGCTGTTCTTCGCGTGTGCGACACGTCTTCAATTCGAATGGCAGAGCCCGTTGTTTCGTGAGTAATATTTTTTTATGGTACATGATTTTTGGGATTCTGTATCCGGTACGTACGGGAACCTATTTCTAAACCTACGCCGCGCCGGGCCTTCTGTCTGTCTGGCCGTCTGTCCGAGAGTTATATATATCTCTTGAATGAACCGTAATAGGTAGCCCGTTGAAATTTTCACAGAATATGTGTTATTCATAAGCCATTTAGCGTGATAGTACGTAGCCTATAGTTGATGGAAAGAATCAAGCTATCCGTAGATTTTTTTTTTATTAAAATAGCTTCAGTGGTTCTCGAGTTATAAGCGGACAGACAGACAGACAGAAAGCAAACGTTGGATTTTATTAAAGAATAGCTGTGCCCGCGGCTCCGCCCGCTCTCATATTTGACTTCTCTGCTAACCTCATAAGCCATTTAGCCTGATAGTAAGTAGCCTATAGTTGATGGGAAGAATCAAGCTATCCGTAGATTTTTTTTTTATTAAAATCGGTTCAGTGGTTCTCGAGTTATAAGCGGACAGACAGACAGACATACATACATACATACAGACAGAAAGCAGACGTTGAATTTTATTAAAGGTAAGGATAAGGAAATGATAACTGCAAGATACCTAACTGGTGACTTCACATCATAAAATATTTATGTTATAGAGTGTACTTTTGCGCTTGAAAAGCGTAGTTCCTGTAGAGCGAATAAAAGCGAGACTTTTTGTACACAATAGTTCCTCTCCTGCGTCAAAAAGAATAACCCCGAAAAAGTTCCGGTAAAAGCAGTTCCTGTAGAGCGAATCCTTTATCCTTTACCTTTAATAAAATCCAACGTCTGCTTTCTGTTTGTCTGTCTGTCTGTCCGCTTATAACTCGAGAACCGCTGAACCGATTTTAATAAAAAAAATCTACGGATAGCTTGATTCTTCCCATCAACTATAGGCTACTTAATATCACGCTAAATGGCTTATGAGGTTAGTAGAGAAGTCAAATATGAGAGCGGGCGGAGCCGCGGCCAAAGCTAATAAATCATAAAAATGTCACATTGACGGTTTTTTTGTTTTCAGTAGCGTAATGGACGTGATAGTGGTGGGTTGCGGCGCGTCCGGTGCGGCGGCGCTCCGCAAGCTGCACGAGGCGGGGCTGCGTGTACTGGCGCTGGAGGCCGCGGACCGCATCGGTGGCAGGATCGACAGCGTTCCGTTCGGAAGCAGCGTCGTGGACCTAGGCGCTCAGTGGTTAGTTGTCAGATAGAATACAGTAGGATCTGGATCTGTCTAAATCTGCTAACGTGCAGCCTGTCCCCTAAAAAGGGGACCGTTCCGATCCGAAAAACTACCGCCCGATAGCAATCACCTCATCACTCTGCAAAGTGATGGAGCGCATCATAGACACTCAATTGATGACATACCTAGAAAGTGAGGACCTTCTAAGCGACCGCCAATATGCATTTCGCCCAAACCGGTCAGCTCGGGTATGCGCTCGAAAATCACGGCGAGGGCATGGCTATCGGGTTGGATGTAGCGAAAGCGTTTGATCGGGTCTGGCATAAAACCCTTGTGCTTTCCGACCAGTTCAGTGTAGCCGGCACGATCAAAGGGGGAAGCACTGACATGGCACCTAGTTCACCCGGTGTTATGGGCTGACATCACGGACGTTGTAGGTGATGTAGCCAACCGTGTCAGTTTCCATAAAAAAAAAAACCCTTTCCAAGCTGCCGTCATACGGCCTACCGTCCGGCTTGTGTGACTGGATTGCCGACTTCCTGCATGGTCGCAATATTAAAGTCTTGATTGACAGTCAGTCAGTGGGGTATTACGCTACCATTTATTATTAGTATTATTTATTTATGGCTTTCGTTTACAGGTGCCACGGAGAAAAGGACAATGCAGTCTTCGAACTGGTGAAGGATCTCGGATTCCTGGAGCGCCCACAACCGGAGGAGCAAGTATTCCTTCTGTCTGGCGGTAGTGTACTGCCGGCAGATGTTGGGAAGAGCATCCTAGATCAATTTAATTCTCTTTTAGACAACGCCGATAAAAAGTCCAAACAGTCAATACCGGAATATTTGAGAACTGCGTGAGTACCTTTTTTTTATGGATACTGACACGGTTGGCTATATCACCTACAACATCCGTGATGTCAGCCCATAACACCGGGCGAACTTGGTGCCACGTCAGTGCTTCCCTTCGGTCATGCCGGCTACACTGAACTGGACGGAAAACACAACTATTTACATAGCCGTTTCGACCGACCTTTCATTCAGTGCGGTGGTACTAACCCGGGAGGGTTAAACCTTACCACCTAGTAATATAAGTAGGGAGTCATATCCCTATAGTCGCCTTTTACGACATACACGGGGAGAGATGCAGTGGGGCTATTTTTTTAAAGTACCTACCTATTTTTTTTTTCGTACCGTACGGGACCCTATTGCTAAGCCTACCGCGTCTGTCCGTCCGGCTGTCCAGACCTTCAAAGGGCTGTATATTTTTAACAGTAATAGGTAGCCGGTTGACATTTTCACAGAATATGTGTTGTTTATTATGGCAGATATCCTGTGCCGTGTGGGGCCGGTACTTAAAAAGAATATCCCCACTGCATATCTCCCCGTGCATGTCGTAAAAGCGCGACTAAGGGATAAGGACAAGATGCCGTGCTAAAGGGCGACAGGCTCGCCACCTCTCACCTTAGCACGGTACTTCCACCGAGTCATGCAGCAGGTGGGTCTTCGTGCCTTACTTGCTGCTTGATCGATTTAATCTTGTTTGAATACTTTGCGAAACGTGGTGGGCGGTGTTGTGCTGTAATTGAGTTCTTTTGCAGCACAACACCGATTACTCCGATTGTCGGGATTCAGCGTGTGTGATATGTATGTATGTCATCCTAACAAATAATAAAAAAAAACAAAAAGCAAAAAATTAAAAGAGGTCTCCATACAAGAAACATGTTTTTTTTCAACGTGTTTTTTTTTTGCTCTATCGTAAAAACTGTAATGCGTCAAACTTGGTGTGATTATAGTGCAAGCTCTAAAGTAAAACAGCAAAAAAAATAACCGACAGATAAACGTTAAGCGAGACTTAACTGGGTGGTGAAATTCAGACTATAATAAACAATCCATTTGGTATCTATTGTTCTGTGTTGTATGCATGGGTAGCAATATTTTTCTAAACTATTAAGATTTACTTATATAATTTTTTTCTCTTCATTTTCACAGAGTAATGAGCAGCGATTCCTTGAAGAACCAAGAACTGGTAAGCCCATTGCTGGAATGGTTCGAACGGTTCAACCACGTCGGCGGCCAAGACAATCCCAAACGATCCAAGTCACTGTACGGATTGGAGGAAGGTTGGCCTTGTGATGGAGAGTTCTTGCTCAACTGGAAGGACAAGGGCTACAGAACTGTGCTAGACATATTGTTGGTTAGTACTTACTTTTAATCAGAAACTAATGAAAACTATGGTACGTTCAAATGGAAAGTAAGAAAATATATATTTACCAGCAGTTAGGCATGTAATGTATACAAAATGTTGTTTAAAATTAGGGCCTTATGCCCCTAAAATTGTTAATTGGACATGCAGACAGACAGACGGACGGACGAATGTATGTGTATGTTGTGTTGTGTGCGTTTTATAACTGCTCTACCTTCCTTATTATCCTTTTTTTTTCTGTTTACTGTGATTAGTTATAGGTTAGTTAAGGTTTATTAGCGTATTGCGTACCCGGGCCTGACTTAAATTCAGCGTCCCTCTCATCAGCTCCAGGGCTCGGTGGGGAGGGACCAAGGCTGTGTCGGGTCCAATTTTTCTTGTCTATTTATTGTTCTATGTGTTATGTAAACAAAACTTATTCATTTTCATTTTCATTTTCAAAAGTGAGAGTGTTGTGACCTGAAAGAAGATGTAGTGACAAGGATTGAGAAAGGAATGCTTCGGTGGTTCGGCCATTTTGGAAAGTTTTCTATGTAAACCAACATGGGCATATGGGTGTCTGTGCTGAGGGACCAATGGTGCAGTCGACAGAGCCAAAATCAACTCTCCTCGCGAAGCCACGCTCAGTTAGGCGGCCATGACAGCAGATTTGCGCACTGAGGCTGTCTAGCCTGTTAATACGATGTTTGAATATCCCAAGTAAGGATTCGGGGAACACACAAGTGTCGCTACAGACCCATTTTTTTTGTTTTTTGGAAACTGACATGGTTGGCTACATCACCTACAAAATCCGTGATGTCAGCCCATAACACCGGGTGAATTGGTGCCACGTCAGTGCTTCCCTTCGGTCGTGCCGGCTACACTGAACTGGACGGAAAACACAAACTATTTACATAGCCGTTTCGACCGACCTTTCATTCAGTGCGTTGGTATCAAACCAGGCGGGTAAAACCCTACCACCTAGTGATATAAGAAGGGAGTCATATCCCTTAGTCGCCTTTTACGACATACACGGGGAGAGATGCAGTGGGGCTATTCTTTTAAAGTACCGGCCCCACACGGTACAGATCTTTATATCCCATACTCCTAGTACCTAGCCCAGATCATACATGTGCCCAAAAGGGTCAAGTGTGCATCCAAAACCGACGAGCGTACAAAAACATTGAGTATTGTGTGTAAGGATTGCGGCACTTGGCGATCTATTGCCTCTGTCTAGCTCATCTGGCATTGCGAAATAAGATGTGACTTCATAAACCTTATTAATTACTTGCAGAATAGCCATCGAAATCCTCAAGACAAGATACCGGTTGATATTCTTCTGAACAAAGAGGTGGAGACCATCAAGTGGAAAAGAATTAAGGATAAGGCAGATCCCACGAACCCGCTCGTTCAGCTCAAATGCACTGACGGCAGTTTTTACGAAGCTAAATGCGTTATAGTCACAGTTTCCATTGGTGTCTTACAAGAGAGGTTCGTTTTTTCGGTCGCCCTCCGGCCTCATCCTCAAATGGAGTTCTTCAATCACAGACATCGCACAAGCCCACGCAGCTCGGCTTTCGAGACTCATCATCGCTCAACAACAACAAGCCTTTTCCTGTCTGTCAAAATAATATTCCAATATTGGCTTCAGTCTGTCCATAATTTGTTCTTAAAGTTTGGACTTTAACTGTTGATCTTGCTTCAAAGATAATTTCATCTCGTAAAGTTGAACTAAACTGTTATCTTGCTTCAAAGAGAATTTCATCTCTTAAATTTGGACTAAACTGATCTTGCTTCAAAGAGAATAAACAAGAAATGGCCGCTGACTGATGATCAAATCCAACTTAACTGCTCATCCTTTAATAACGACAGCGTGAATTAAATAACCTAGGTATAACCTAGGAGACAAGTCAGACTGAATTAGGGAACCTAGCTAAAAACTGACCGAGCTGTCTTTGAGTTACAATAAGTAAGCAAACCGACAGACATAGCAGTGTTATATTTTGCCCAAGAACTCACAAAACTATCCACCATTGAAGAATGACCGCAAATGTATCTTTATATCAACTTTATATCCCTGTTTTTGTAACTGTGCACTTCGAGCTGTCAAAGTCGTTAGGTTGGCAGGACTGAATTCATCCTCCGCTTACTTCCTCACCTCTCCGTCGACGCCTATCAGTACACACACACGCACAGCAAGGGCGTTTACTGATAGGCGTCGGCGGAGAGGTGAGGAATAAGCGGGGGGTGGATTCAGTCCTGCCAACCTAACGACTTTGACAGCTCGAAGTGCACAGTTAAAAAAATTCGGATACTTGTTTATTATTGCAGGCACGCCCAAATGTTCACACCGGCACTGCCAGAGGACAAAATAAATGCCATCAAGAACCTACAGCTCTGCATTCTAAACAAAATATACGTACGTTTCAACCAACCCTGGTGGCCGAAATCACCCTGCAATTACTCCATAATTTGGAGACCTGAAGATAAAGCTAAGTTGTCTGAAGAATTCTGGTGGGTGACCGAAGTGTATGGTTTCACGACGGTGGAACACCAGCCGAATTTACTGTGCATTTGGATCTATGGAGAAGGCGCAAAAGCTATGGAAGAAGCGAGCTTGCAAGCGGTCCGAGCTGGTGTTTTGAAAATTTTGGAGATCTTCTTTAAGAATTACGACGTTTCGCAAATAGAAGATGTTAAGAGGTAAGCCTTAACTTACTAGGTGGAAGTCGGCACGACCGAAGGGTAGCACTGACATGGCACCTAGTTCACCAAGGTGTTATGGGCTGACATCACGGATGTAGTAGGTGATTGTACCGTGTGGGGCCGGTACATTAAAAGAATAGCCCCACTGCATCTCTCCCCGTGTATGTCGTAAAAGGCGACTAAGGGATGTGACTCCCTTCTTATATTACTAGGTTGTAGGGTTTAACCCGCCCGGGTTGATACCACCGTACCGAATAAAAGGTCGGTCGAAACGGCTATGTAAATAGTTCGTGTTTTCGGTCCAGTTCAGTGTAATCGGCATGACCGAAGGGAAGCACTGACGTGGCACCAAGTTTACCCGGTGTTATGGGCTGCCATCACGGATGTTGTAGGTGATGTAGCCAACCGTGTCAGTGTCCATAAAAAAAAAGGTGTTGAAGCCAACCATCCGTTTTCATAAAAAAAAATTACAGACGGTGTAGGTTCCTGTTAGGATCCCGTATGGTACGGAACTTCCTCTGTGTACGAAACCACAGAGCATTAAATGCGCGCGCCCCTCCTAGAGGCGCCCTGAGCGCGATTTCTCCACAACGCCGTTGAAGCCTGTGGGCGTGACCTATGACTTACATATGTGTGTTGTGCGTGTGCATTTGTTTTGTGCGTGTGCCTAACTTGCTCCTCTTTGTGTGTAGTGTAGATACTAGCATACACACACACATATCGCTTAGGGCGTCTCTAGTAGGGGGCGCGCGCGGTAGGTATTTGATGCTCTGTGGTACGAAACACTAAAAACCAACAGATTTATAATCTCATCTTTATTGATTTGAAGGTATATCAGCCAGGCTTGCCTGTCTAAAATGAGTGAATAATGTGTAATTTCAGATCGCAATGGGCCAGCAACCCGCTAGTCCGCGGCGCCTACTCGTACCGTTGTGTGGACACAGAGCTCCTCGGGGGGAGTGCTGCGGTACTCAGCGAACCGCTCTACCACGGCAGGAGCGTGCCGACTGTTTGTTTCGCCGGCGAGGCCACCTCGCATCATCACCACGGCGCGGTGCACGGGGCAGTGGAGGCGGGCTTTAGAGAGGCGCAGAGAATCATCGACAGTATAAAGAAATAAATTGAGAGATTAGGTTAGGTCAAAAAGACAACAAGTTTTTTCTTTCTTTAAAACATTTTTTTTACAGAATCTGGCATAAAATTGTAACAATTAGTCAGGAATCAGGATTGCAGATACAATATAATTTATTCTATTTGACATAGCGTAAAACATTTTTGAAGCAGCGTACAAACAGTTTACGACATCTTTAAAGGGTGAAATATGTTTCAAATTTACCAACCCTGTCATTTGATCGTTACCATATTATGGTTACGAACCGGTGGACCAAGTTTGGATGCTGCATAGCATTCTGCTAGAACGATAAAAAAGGTATGGGACCCCGAACCCTATCCTCGCCAGCGTAACACGATATAAGTAAAAGCATACTTGTTTCATTGGACGGTCGCGCGCTGGACCATCAGTCTGTCATTGGCCGCGTTCGCAAAAACCTGTTTAAAATGCCCGCATTCTCTGTGTTTACGTGTAAAAACACTACAGCCAAGTTTAGTGTGCATAATAGTGGAATATCTTATCATCGGTAAGTACACTCCACTCCCCGCAACTCGGCGACGCTAGTTCTCATACAAGCATTTGACAGTCCAGCGTCCACACTTTTTTTTATCGTTCTAGGCATTCTGTGTAGCTCTCTTGCAAGAACTGTATTGAAATTTTGTGCTATATTTCAACTTGATACAATTAACCATTACAATTGACTCACACCATTAGGTTACATCTTAACTTGTTATTTGTTATTCCTTATGCACTACGTAATTTACTCTCAATGAACTGTCGAGAGGTTATAAAATTCTTTAAAACTTCTCTTACTGAATAGTATTTTTTTTATCTCTCAATGTAAAGTCACCATGGGGCTTACATAACTACGTCTAAAGCACCAAACTCAAATTAAGAATAAAAGATAAATAACCTTTTTTTGAAATCGGTAAAAAAAGGTTACGTCATCCATCACATCACCTATTTGAGGTATAGAACCTAAATAAAATCTAAGAACTACGAAAGTATTAGTAAACTGTGCAATATTCCAGGCTCGAGCAAAACAGACCTTTGTTCAGAAAGCGGCAGCTTAAGGCGCAAATAAGACTCAAAAGGTCAACTTTAAACAAAATTGTTGAGCTATTGGTAAAGATAAAAAATATGTAAAAAATATACGTTATGTATTGGTCGTTAATTAACAAACATAGCTAAAAAAAATCTATTTTACTACTTTGGAAAGGTGTTAAATAAATCTCCAAATAATAACGAAAAGTACGAAAATTGTACTTTCAAGTTAAATTATCTTAAGCATACATTTTTTCAATACAAAACCCTCATAGAAATATAGATAATATTTTTCCCTACAATCGTAGCGAAAGAAATATTTTTATCCATCTTTCCAACATGTGAAATTTAATAAATAGTGTGATTTTCGTGCAAACGTTCACCGTCGGCGCGACGTATCAGCCACCGCCCGAGTAGAATGAATCTCGCACCTATTTACATCTGCATACGGTTCGTGTTTCAATCAGTGCTCGGGTAGCACGGTTTGAGTCTTATTTCCCCCTTAAGCACACAAATGCATACTAGGGTCTGTGTCTCAACGCTAGTGGTTAAGGACCAACGTTGTGTCACAGATATTGTATGGGGAATCTGCCACCTTCTAACACTAAGTAGAAGTTTACCTCTTGTTTTCTAATAATCAAGTATATATTTACGTAATGGACTCATAGATGCCGCACATGGTATAGGCGGAGCATCATTCGAACAAAAATTAAGGTTACTAAGTAAAACATTTTTTTTTATAAAAAATTTAACCCAATAAAAAATTTTGTATAATAAAAATAATTAAAGTGAGAATTAAGTGCACTCGACACACAAAGTACACGCATCATCTTAACGCTGTTAAGGCTCAATCCACACTGGGACGGCAGCGGCCGGCGGCGGCCGGCGCGGCAGGCTCGCGTCGCCGCGCGTGGCCGCCCGCTAGAGTCGAGTAGGTGAGTAGAGCGGGGAGAGCGGGGCGGCGCGGCCGCTCGATCTTTTCGAACTTTTCAAGCGATATTGGTCTTTTTAAGTATGTAGATAAAGTTTAAAATTATTTCACAACGAAAGTGCGCGCCGCGCCGCTGCCGTCCCAGTGTGGATTGAGCCTAAGTGTATACTACACCAATGATCAATAATACCACCACCGCCACCGCTCGCCCGCAGCAGCACTGCCTCCGCCCACCGCGTCGCTTTGCCTCCCCTCGCCCGGGTCGTCCATCACGAGAGCCGCCGTGCTTCTTCTCATCACATACGCACACCCCACCACCCAGCTCCACGCCGTCGTCGGTGCATATCATCGACGACGAAGATGGAGCGTTGACGTCGGCCGAGCCACAAGAACTACGGCGAGGACGACGTCCACCACCGGCCAGCTTGGGGTCATCGGGACCTTGCGTCTTGTCTAGTGCCCCCGCTACCGGTGGTGCAGTGCAAATTTGAGGCGATGCGCGCGCGAAGAACGAGATATGTGAAAGAGATATGTGCAATACAAGACGAAGTTGTTAAGACCAACAATTACAGGAGATTCATTATGAAGGATGGCACCATTGACATCTGCAACGCCTGCCACAAACCTGGCGAATCCCTCAGACATGTAATCTCCGGTTGTTCGCAACTTGCCAACTCCGAGTATTTGCACAGGCACAACCTAGTAGCCAGGATCATCCATCAGCAACTTGCTTTGAAGTTCAACCTTGTCGGCTCGGAGGTGCCTTACTACAAGTATAACCCACAGCCAGTTCTCGAAAATGCTCACATCACGCTCTACTGGGACCGGTCGATTATCACTGATAGGACTATTATGGCTAATAGACCTGACATAGTGATAATCGACCGGGAGGCGCGGCGCGCAGCGCTCGTCGACATCACGGTGCCGCATGACGAGAACCTTGTGAAGGCAGAAAAAGACAAGATGTTAAAATACATCGATCTGTCTCATGAGGTTACCGACATGTGGCCCGTGGACTCGACGATCGTTATGCCCATTGTCGTGTCTGCGCATGGGCTGATAGCGAAGAGCCTCGACCATCATCTCAAGAGGCTCTCGCTAGAGCCACTTGCTTGGATCAAGGGTCAGATGCAGAAGGCGGTCTTGCTTGACATCGTTCGAATTGTCCGGAGGTTTCTCTCTCTCAGGTCCGACCATCGGTAGCCTGGGTTCGCCCCGCCGCCGGTGGTGGAAACTCCATTTTGTTATTTGTATTAATTTTAGATTTATGTTTTATGTGTAAAATTAATATAAAAAAGAAAATGTGTGAATAAACGAATAATAATAACAAAAAACTTCACCCAAAATATTTCTATAACTATCTGATCATTCAATCATTCAATCATCAATCATTATTCTCGATGAAACAAAGTAATTCGGCCATCGGCCTCGCGAAGGCCGAATTGGCTATGCCTGAGACTCCGGCCTCCATTCAAGAAATGGTCAGAGCATGTGCTTCGGCCCTTTCCTAGCAACCCACAACGGATAACATAAAAAAAAATTATGTGCTTGATTCACACTCTGCGGTAGCAAAATCACAGTCCTAGAATAACTTTATCCATATCCACTATCTCAGATTTGATAACGTTGCCATCTTTGTCCACATCGCACACTGTTATCTCAATGGGGGGTTCCATCGGTGCGACCATTTCTTGCTTCATCATCACCAAATCGTCTTCCAGAAGGTCGTCATTCGATGCCAACGGTTCCTCAGACTCGTCTCTCTCCTCCGAGCTGTCTTGAGAGTTGAAATCGACAGCGTACAACGTCGGTCGATGTTTTGTAGCGGACATTTTCTTCTTAATGCGAACGTCGGGGGTTCCCACCACGGGCCTCTTGGAGCTGCCTCTCATGATTTCCCGGGACACTTCGAGGCTCTCGTATCTGGTTATGGTTAGTCTGTGGAAACCGTCCTTGCTCTTTTGGTACCTGTGGGACGAAATTGTTTTTTTAAGAAGGCGTTTCACGTATCGGACCCATAAGCCTGCCTGGTACCGCGTGTGCCTGGTACTTAACTGCTCAAACGCCTGAGGCGCAAATCTTGCGCCGACACCGAAAGGTGACGGAAACGCCCACAGTGCAATCTATGTTCTTAGAATATGGGGATACAGCTATAGTGAAGATAATGCCCTACTTAATCTGATTCACTTTGCTGGCAACTTTGAAGAAAACCTTTACGAGCTTTCTGGTTATTTTAGAGAAGTCGTGACGAGCAAATAATAATTAATTTTGGCGTTTTTAGCCATTAATTTGTTATGTTTGTGTATAAAATATGAAAAAAATAGAATATGACGAAATATGAAGACAATTTGAAGGTTTAATACATTTGTGTGTGTGTGAAGTCGAAACAAAACATAACCTCACTTTATTTGTGAAATGTACATGTTCAACTCACAATTTGGAATCAAAACAAAGGTATGGGACCCATAAGTCTGCCTGGTACCGCGTGTGCCTGGTACTTCACTGCTCTAACGCCTGAGGCGCAAATCTTGCGCCGGCACCGAAAGGTGACGGAAACGCCCACAGTGCAACCTATGTTCTTAGAATATGGGGATACGGCTAAAGTGAAGATAATGCCCTACTTAATCTGATCCACTCTGCTGGCAACTTTGAACAAAACCTTTACGAGCTTTTGGGGTTGGCTCTAGGCCTGCAAACTAATCCCGCTTGGTTGGGAACCTTCGGGCAAAACCCCGCAGTCTCCAGCTACCCCAGCCACACTATGTCTTCCATGAAAGCCACAAGTCGACAGGGGTGTCTGCAGGCCGCTTATCCCTTAGTCGCCTTTTACGACATGCACGGGGAGAGATGCAGTGGGACTATTCTTATTAAGTACCGACCCCACACAGTACCCAATAATAATTTAAAATTAATAACAAAGGTACGAACCTAAATCTACAATGCCCGTCCGGCCACTGCGCCCCGTGGCTCTTCACCAAGTGAGTTGTGAGCCGCGTCCCGCGCGAGAATATCTTGTTGCTACCGTCGGGACACATATGACAGATGTATTTCTTGCTTATCTTCTCCGGCTTCTTGTGAAGAAGGGCGGCCGCCTCTTTCGAATGTTTAACCGGTTTTCTCTTCTTGTTGTGCGTGACCACGTGTCTTCTTAGGTCTGACTTGGTTACACATCTGCCAATAGAGATCAGGGGTTCTCCATTAATTATGCGAGCACAAAAAAGGGGGATGTCGGCAAAAAACACAAAAAAGGTGTTGCAACCCCAACCGTAAAACCCGAAAGGGGGTGATTCTGTACGTGAAATAGAACAACTTTTGTTCTACGACTTTTTAATTTGAAAAAAAAAATTTTTTTTTCTCCATACATTTTGAGAATAGGTATTTAAAATTTGTATGGAAAAAAAATTTTTTTTTGTTTCAAAAAAAATTTTTTCGCCGCCGAAGTTGTTTAGTTTCACATATAGAATAACCCCCTTATGTCAGTTAAAAATATTACGAGAGCAACTGCAACACCGTGTATATTAATAGACTTCACATCAAATACGCTCGATCGGTTCCTACTGACATAAGGTGGATCTCGAGTTGACGGTCCGTCAGTTGCACGCTCGACGAGCGCAGGCGCATCGATCATAGTTTTCTACAAATATAATGCCTATGTGTCCCTTGCGACTCTGTAAAAATCGTACCGGGAAGAAAAACAAGGATGTCGGCGTCACATATCACAAATAAGTGCACGTATATCACGTAATTTCCCAAATATTTACAAATCTCCGAACGGACCGACGACTGTTCGCCGAACGTTCGTTGGTAATACTTCAGGTTATCCTTCGCTTCAACAGCGCGGTCCTTGCCCAGCATACTACTTCACAAAGTGTTGCATTAGTTTACCGCTAGATGGCATCGTTTTCTATTGAATACCGAATTCTCCTCCAATATTGTATAGAACCTTTAAAACATCATTGGGGAGGTATCCAAACAAATCTCACCAGAGCCCCTCCTAGGTTTACCACCATTCCCTTGCCCCTTACTGGGCGGTAACTGGTACGCTCTAATTGTAGCCGACTGGGTTGATACCGTGTGGGGCCGGTACTTTAAAAGAATAGCCCCACTGCATCTCTCCCCGTGTATGTCGTAAAAGGCGACTAAGGTATATAACTCGCTTCTTATATTACTAGGTAGTAGGGTTTAACCCGCCCCCGGGTTGGTACCACCGCACTAAATGAAAGTTCGGTCGAAACGGCTATGTAAATCGTTTGTGTTTTCCGTCCAGTTCAGTGTAGCCGGCACGACCGAAGGGAAGGCTGACGTGGCACCAAGTTCACCCGGTGTTATGGGCTGACATCACGGATGTTGTAGGTGATGTAGCCAACCGTGTCAGTTTCCATAAAATAAAATTGAACGTAAGATGGCCGCCTAGCAGTCTCGACTGTGTTCTCCTCTAGTCCAGTATGTTGCCAGCGAGCGTAGGGGTTTTGCACGAAGGTCCCCAACCAAGCGGGATTAGTTTGCAGGCCTAGAGCCAACCCCAAACCAAACAACAACAACAACAACAACGTTGCCAGCCAGCAATCCAAAGGGAAGTCTCCGATATTGTTGCACTGTATTATATTTATTGCACTCAAATAAATTATGGGCAAAAGGTAACACACCCTTCTAGTCCCAAGTGGAGCGCGCGCTCCAGTTTTCGTCGACGACCCATGGCTCCCAAGTGGAGCGCGCGCTCCACTTATTGCGCGCCTTTTGCACGCCGCTAGTTTTAATTCATTATCTAATTCTACCAATTTTCTACTAAAACACTCAATACTGGTATCATTTCTTGGTTAAACTTACTAATAACTATTCTCAGACACGACTGGCCACACAATAACCTTCACACAGAAAATAAATAATGAAGTTGACAGAAAATAAAATGTCACTTTTGGCAGCTCACATTTCCACTGACCCTGGAATAGACAAAGATTGTACCCGTAAACGTAGTTCGGTATTCGATAGTTCGTTTCAATGCGCTTATTTCGGTATGCGACATGTAAGACGAAATTGTACAGTTTTGGTCAGAAAAAAAAAAAATTTCGAGTGTGTTTTGTTTTGCCTGGAGTTCAAAAAATCGGTCTGTGCTTCTAAATAAGTGAATCCTGAAGAGTTTGGTATCACTGAACGCGTAATTTCAGTACAAACAAGACAGAATAACGAGTATTGATGGATCGATCGATTGAGGCGGGATATTCGAATTTGTGCGGGAGCGCGCGCGCCAAAATTTTGCGTTTTTGAGCGCCGCTAAAAGGGCCTGGGAGCCAAGGGGAGTAGTACTATTTTGAGTCAAAGGGACTCAAAGGGTGCCTCTATGCATTTTCTAAGAGAATATTTTTGTGGTTTGATAACTGCTTGGTAACTGAGATATGGCACTTACCTTCTCGGAGGTGATAACGGCACATGCTGAATTATATAAACAAAAATCTCAGTCAACTTTGTGAATCGTCACAATAAAAATCATCTGACTAGGCAGTATGGTAGCAGCCTTCGCCTTCCCAAGCTGGGAGAACGAATAAACTTAACAAACATAGCTATTGCCTTTTCGGCAATGTGGTTGCAAAACTAGACATTTTTGACAGATGACAGTTGGCAACACTAGAAATATATACAATTACCTATAATGAATTTCACTTCCGAGATCAGTAAGTACCTAACTCAGATATTCAATTGAAGTTGTGGAACTAAGCTTGCGATGGCTTCACCGAACATATCCGGGCCCGTTGGCATCAGAGGAGGGTGTTAATCGAGGTCGGGACTAGCGAGTGGCCACTCTGAATTTCCCGCGCATGCTTCACGTTTCGGCTCGCATCAAGCCCTCGTCAGCTAGTCTGCGTTTACTAGGACGGGGGAAACCCCAGTCCCGCTCTCGACCTCTCTCTCTACCTATCCATATTCTGTAGGATGCTTTCAGTGACGTTTTCGAAGCTCTCTCCATATATGAGCTTTTAAATAGTTTGCATTTTCGCGTAATCTGTTCAATACACACCATTCTTACAAAATTACAAACCCATCAACTTACACACTTTCAAATGTCACTTGGCCGGAAACTATAATTTGGTATACCCTATTTCAATGCACAACTATTAAAATAAAAAAAAAAATTTAAAAATGCTCACGTATGACCGCACGTATCGCATTTGAACGGCTTATTCTCCGGCAGATGACTGAGGTGCCTGTAGCGTATATGCAGCGAGAGGGCGGACAGGGTCGGTGACGTCATGTCGCAGTACGTGCAGAGATAGACGCACACGTGCTGCCGCTGATGCTGGTTCAGCAGCCGCTTCGTCGCCTGCACGCGCCCGCAGACCTCGCACTCATAGCCGCCGTTCGCCGGCACGTTCTTCAATCACACACGCACACACACACACCCACACAAATGTCAAAATTGAAACAACACTATATTCTTTATGCTCTGTGGGTTAATAAGATTTTTATGTATAATATAGTCTACTCCAAATAAGCCTGGATAAAAAGTCATTGACCTTTGAGTGCTAGCTGCACAAACGTGAAACACTAAGCGCCGTCTCTTTCTTGCGCCACGACACCGGCGCAGGAGAGAGACGGCGCTTAGCGTTTTACGTTTGTGCAAGGGAGATAGCACTCAAAGGTCAATGACTTTTTATCCAGGCTTATTTGGAACAGACCATAGGCAGTTTATAGTACTAGAATTTGTCATACCTCTATATGGTAACAGTGTGTATCATCTTAATATTTCCCCCAAGGGCAGGTGAGTGAATCTTGTGAGAGCTTGTCAAGAGGGTTGTAAAATATTCGACGATAGGCACGAACACCTCCAGTCGCTGTACTACACTACCTGTCTACACACTGAGAACTAAACAACACTACCTGTCCTGTGTTAGAACTAACGGACATTATCGGTCTTGTGTGAGAATTAAACAACACTATCTGCGCTGTGTGAGAACTAAGCAATACTATCTTTCCTGTGTGAGAACTAAACAACACTACCTGTCCTGTGTGAGAACTAATACACAATACTACCTCTCCTTTGAGAGAACTAATAAACAACACTGCCTGTCCTGTGTTAGAACTAAGTAACACTACCTGTCCTGCGTGAGAACTAAACAACACTAGCTATGCTGTATGAGAACTAACATCCTGTCTGAATTATCTGTCCTGAGTGAGAACTAACGGACACTATCTGTCTTGTGTGAGAATTAAACAACACTACCTGTCCTATCGTGAACTAATAAACACCTCTACCTGTCCTGTGTGAGAACTAATAAACACTACCTGTCCTGTGTGAGAACTAATAAACAACACTACCTGTCCCGTGTGAGAACTAATAAACAACACTACCTGTCCTGTATGAGAACTAAGCAACACTACCTGTCGCTGCAGATGGTCCTGCAGCTTGACGTTGGTGGAAAAGTGCAGGCCGCAGTGCGGGCACGCCACGAGCCGCTCCCCCGAGTGCGAGCGTACGTGCTGTTGGACGAACGTCTCGCACGCCGTACCGCACCCCGCCCACGAGCACTTCGCCTCGCTGTACTGTATGTGTTGCGCCATGTGCGAGAAAAAATCCTGCACAAAGCAGGTCACGAACTCAGATCTTAATGGCTTCATCCAGGGACCGAAACAGGTTGTGAAACTACCGGTTATTAAATGGTTGGTTTTGTTTGTACCGCATATAAAAATAACCCCTAAGACTCAAAACACTTTTCTTAAAAGTTATTTTCCAACGGGTTGTGAAATAACAACTGTTAAGCAACAACCTCGTGTTTTTTACCCGTATCGCGCTTAAAAGATTGTAGGTAAGTAATTTGCTAGATAATTGCATTTAGTTAGCCAGTCAGTCAGTCCGTGGTCGTTCGACGTCCGCGTTGTACGTACGCAACCAATAACACCTCGAAAACAATCGGTTGCAGTAAAAGGTTATTCTTGACGGTAAAGGCTACGATGTTGGATAACAACCTTTAGCTTAGAGGTTTTATAAACGGTTGTTGTTATTTCATAACGGTATAGTGCCTGGGGTTTTTACCTTAAAGGTTGTTTTGTAACCGGTTACGTCGAAACGTTTAAGCATTTTAACCTGTTTTCGGTCCCTGGCTTCACCTAACACATTCGGGCACATAGCAAGTAGGTGAAGGTTTCAATGGAGCATGATACCAGCGATTGGCCAATCTTGCTCTCTTACAGAGAAGTAGACGGTGTTTCGTCTCGCGTTGAGCCCTCGTCGGCTAGTCTGCGCTGACTAGGATGTGGAGCGGTACTCATCCCATGCTATACCTCCCTCTCTACTGAACCAAATTTTGTATAAGGCTTCCAGTGAGGTCCGCGAAGCTCTAACGATGTAGACCAGTTGTTCCCAAATAGTTGTATGCGTACCCCCAGGGGTATGCAGGTTCAAGATAAGTGGTACGCATGGGCGCACTTGACTGGACTCGATCATTTGTTGTTGCAGCGATTGGCGACGTGAAACAGTAGGCTATTAAAGCCAAAGGTATGGAACTTTTTCTATGGAGTGATTTATCTGTTACGAAGTAACTATTAAGTCATCTGTGCCAATAGTAACAATATTGATATTTTAATGTACTTCAGCACAAATCAATGGCTGCCACTTTACAAGCAGCTTTAAGCCTCAGCTTAAAGCTGCTAGTGTATACTATACTATATCAGTAATAATAACCTGTATTGCAGTAAACGACTCAGCGCAATCAATCCAATGGCACCTATAATCCTGCATCTGCACCGGGAGCTTGTTCCGCTTGGTGGAGTCCCGCTGGCACGGCTTCAGCTTCAAGTTGAACTGAGCGGAGGCCCCGACGGCCATCAGCTTAGCGTGGTAGGCGTGGTAGTTCACGTGGCGGGTCATTTCGGGGCCGTCCGCCGATTCATGTCCGCAGACATCCCAGAGGCATCTGTATTTGGCTGCAATAATATTTTTTTTTCATGTAATCCGGTATGGGTGGCTGAATCAGATGGGCCAAAGCGCATGCTCTGACCAGCCAATATCACCTCCGAGAAGGTAGGTGGCATACCGGAGACTTCCCTGGATTTTAATTTCACCGCCGAGGAGGTGCCAGTCCGGCTTGGAGGTGGACTAATGTCGCTGAGAAAAGGCTATTAACCCGCGATTTAAAGATCCGTGGATTGTAGGAGTGGGGATAGATATTCCCTGGGAGCCCGTTCCACACCTTTGCAGTGCGGCACAAGAACGATTTAGAGAATCGTGCAGTTCGAAGAACTCTTCTGTCGACTACAAATGGGTGCTCCGCGAGATTATGGCGGGTTTGGCGAAGGCGAACAGGAGGAAGAGGGATAAGGGAAGCAAGTTCGTCAGAGCAGCAGCCATAGTAGTACTGATAAAACAGGGACAATGACCCAACGATGTTGTTGTTGTTGTTGTTGTTTGGTTTGGGGTTGGCTCTAGGCCTGCAAACTAATCCCGCTTGGTTGGGAACCTTCGTGCAAAACCCGGCAGCCTCCAGCTACCCCAGCCAGCCTATGTCTTCCATGAAAGCCACAAGTCGACCGGGGTGTTTGCAGACGGCCGCTCTTAGTCGCCTTTTACGACATACACGGGGAGAGATGCAGTGGGGCTATTCTTTTAGAGTACCGGCCCCACACGGTACTGGCCCAACGATACATCTGTGCTTTAGAGGTTGAAGGTCCTTTGTGAGTACAGTCACCAATGAGGCGAATGGCTCGTCGCTGAATAGAATCCAAGGCTGAAAGAAGGTACTCAGGGGAACCCACCCAAAGATGACTGCAATATTCCATCACCGGTTTTACTTGTGCTTTGTAGAGTGTAACCAGTTGGACTGGCGTGAAAAATTGCCGACATCGGGATTGCTGGCTATACTGGACTAGATTACATTTTTATACCCGGTGTAACCACAGATTACTTAATAGTTCCTAACGGAACAGATGTCTAATTCCAAAGAAAATACGTAAAAAAAGTTCGACAAAGTTCCAAACGCGCGCTTTAGAAAGCAGCGCAAGTAACATTAAACCTTATGTGAATCCTCGAGCGCTGAATTTCGTTTACTACATCTATCCACGAAAGAGAGATAGTGGCGGGGGGACGGCATGTAGGGTTGCCTTGCCTGCCGAGTGCCGTGCAGTCGCGTCCAAGGTCGAGTGTTGTCGTCGTTCGTTTTGTTGGTTTCGTCGCGTATGCGACGACGAAATGCATGATGCGGGGATTCGAATTGACTGCAGTTGTCTTAGCGCTGCGCGCGCGCCATGCATATAATTTGTTTAATATTTAATATATATTTGTATTATTATTTTTTATCTAATTGAGGCTATATGATCCGTCATACCGAAAAAAAAAACAGGTCGAGGCGACACAGGCGCAAGCCTAGTGCTTCCATCTGGGATTCAATTGTAAATAAAAATTGTCGTCGATAGGTTAAACATGTAATATTTCATATTTACTGTTTTTGTTAATAAACTATTTGATTTGATTTGATTCTTTCGTAAATTTAATAATAGGTTTAGTTTATAAGTAGTTTTTTAAAATGTATATTTGGACACTTCACTGGTTTAGGTATGTACTAACTTAATTGCCGGCGGCGCAGCGGCGCGGCAGAGGAGCGCGCGTCCCTCACGGCTCGATCCTTCGAAGGTCCGCAACGCGGTTAACTATTTATCTATTTTTTCGTCGGAGTGAGACACGCCTGGTGTAACATTGATAGGAGGTAACACCCAATAGATAGAGATTCTACACATGAAATTGAAAAACTTTTATTCTATGGTTTATATTTTATTTTTTTTATTCATACAGTTGTCGGAAAATACCTAACTAAATACTAGAAGCGGCAAAGTACGATGAAACTCGTTACTTGTCGTTAAATAAATGTGCGTGCATTCAAATTGTCAACACGAATACATTCAAAGGATCTCATTACAAGCCATCTCGTGCTGTGAGTGTGCTAATGCTCCTCACACGCGTATTTGCTGACATAAGACGATAAGGTGAGCCATACAACACAAGCATCCGTCATTGTGAAATCAGCTTGTAAGCTCCTTTGGTCGATGACATGTTTTTTCGGGAGTGATGTATGAGAAAGGCTCATTTAGTAATATAGAACAGTGTTGGAAGAATGTAAAATTTTACAGTTGCACCATGTAAAATCAGTTTTTGGTGAAATTTCAAAAGTAACATCCAATATTTAACATAGAACCAGACATGGTTGGGTACATCACCTACTACGCACATAATATCAACTCATTAACCCCTTCTTCCTGTCAGGACCAGTGGCGACTCCTCTCAGTTGGCGAGGTTGGCGCCGCCAAACCAAATAAAATGAATGACACCATTATACAGAAGTATCAAGCTAAAATAAATGTGAAAAAATGTCGGAGTTATATTATTCGCTATATCGCTATAATCCACGATTAATAAGATAAAACGTCAATCCCGTACCCGTTACATAATTTGAAATTTCGCGGGCGTCAAACGCGGGGACGACGAATGACGACACATCAAGGCATTCATTGGCCGGTTGGCTACATTTTGAAGCGCCATCGTATTCCATACAAGACGGAAGCGACCGATGTCCCCCCCGTCCCGCGCGGACCCGCTGATCAGCCTTTCGAGTTGGCGCAGCGGGGAGTGCATTTAGTGACGCGGTAGCGAGTAGAGCGACTAGCGAGCGAGCTAGTGTGTGTGTGTTGCGTGTGTGGGTGTGTGCGCGCTGCGTCCACACGACGAGTATTCTTGTGCTGTGCGAAGTGCGATGCGATGCGACTAGCGAGCTAGGCTAGGTGTGTTGTGTGCGCATTGGCTCGCGAGTTGATAGCTGCATATATTCCGTTATGTAGGTATGGACTTTGTATGGATGAATCCTGTGCAGTGTTGTTAAATTTAAAGTGATTTATTGGTAATTATAATGGCAAACTCCTACCGAGCTATCTACGGAGCACTCAAGGACAAGAGAGACTCAGTAATTTGGCACTCTTACATATCTGTGGAAAAGGAGTTGCTAACAAAATTGAGGAAGAAAGAAGATTTTCACGATCGAGTCATCGAAAATGTCTTGTCTGTGGAACGAAGAGTGGACTTCATGTACTTACAAATAAAATGTAACAATTCAAGCTTGTATGCCTGTCTCGTCGTCGTCGTGCCAGAGGAGACGTCGCTGTTGTCGACTGCAGCTGCAACTCGACATTTGACACAACCAGTAGGTACCTATCTACAGACAAATAAATCGTAAGTGAGCAAAATAAATCATTTAAACTAAATATTATAAACTATCTATATAGTAATCGTCTTTCAGTTTTTGAACTCATTGTGGTAGAAATAAATTAGCGCGTAGGTACCTAAGTTATGAAATTATGAAAAAAAAATTCCTTAGCCAGAGCCAACCCAATATTCAGGACCAGGAGTCGCCGCTGGTCAGGACTAGGTGCCATTTCAATGCCACTTCTTCCAATTAGTAGTTAACACAACAGTGACTCACGTATGGTCCCGTTAACGACGAGCAGCTTGGATGTATGAGAGTGGACGTGTTTCTGAAAGTCCCCGTAGTCCCCGGTGACGTAGTGACATGAGATCCACTCGCACTCCATGCGGAGACCTTCCGTACGTAACTTACGCCGCGCCTGCAAGACACATTAATTTGCACAAATGATCTCATAGAATAGAAAAAAATACTAATTTATAATTTAATCCAAGTTGTAATTTTCACCTTCAGACATATTTTTTGTGCTTTTTTGTTTTTTTTTTTTATGGAAACTGACACGGTAGGCTACATCAATCACCTACAACATTCGTGATGTCAGCCCATAACATCGGGTGAACTAGGTGACATACATGTCAGTGCTTCCCTTCATTTCATGTCGGCTACACTAAACTAGCCGGAAAACTATTTACATAGCCTTTTCGACCGACTGCGAAAGTGCTGCTATAAGAACTCACACTAAGTTTATAAAAACGCGTGTGTCGATAAAGTTACACGTGAGATGTGTGCAAAGAGCAAAAACTATAGCTGTATATCTCACACACACACACACACAAATAACACACGCTGTATCCCGACAATCAGGGTAAGCAGAGTAATTGGTGTTGTGCTATAAGGACTCTGGTAAATTACAGCACAACACCGACCACCACGTTTAGCACAGTATACGGACAAGACAACTATCAAGCAGCAAGTAAGACACGAAGAACCCACCTGCTGCATGACTAGGTGGAAGGACTGCGCCAAGGTGAGAAGTGGCTAGCCTGTCGCCCTTTAGCGCAGTATCTTGTCCTTATCCCTTAGTCGCCTCTTACAACATGCACGAGGAGAGATGCAGTGGGCTATTCTTTTTAAGTACCGGCCCCACACGGTACCACACTGTATATCTCACTCTCGCGTATTTGCTGACATAATATGGTAAGCTGAGCCATACAACTAGGCTCGCCAGATCTGATGTTGGACTTCCCGGGACATATCTACTACCTGCAGTCCTACACAAATAAGATGGAAAAATATTTATACAATATTTTTCCAGGTAGCAGCACTACACTAAAATGAAAGTAGAATCTTCCTTTGCCATTAATTATTCATATTTCTTGTGAGTTGCTAATTTGACTAATTTATCAGCACCTGGACTTCTGTTCGCCGGCTTATTTGCGCGACGTCAAGTCGTATGTACAAACATATTTTTCTTCCCGGGACAAATTGCACTCTCCGGAACAAAATGATCCTTCGCCCGGGACACGAGACATTGGAGCCTGGCCCGGGACAATCCCGGAAATCCCCGGAAAACCCTACATACAACAGAAGCATCAGTCATTGTAAAATCAGCTTGAAAACTCCTTTTATAGATCAGTGATTAGAACATATTAGGGTAAGAGGGTGAGTATTGATAGGGGGTTAGATCGAATATTGCTGGTATGCTTATTGTGTAGGCCGAGTTAGAAGATGAATTATAGTGAAAGAATTGTTTGCCGGAAATGCGTAGTTTGGGAGAAAACAAATTTTGAATAAAATATTTTTAATACAAAATTAATTTTCGATTTTTTTTAAATGCACCAAAACATTTATTTTGAATAGGAATTTATGCAAAAACGACATGCGCCGCCTCAACATTAGGTTAGGGTTAATTTTTTTAAACCACTAAAACATTCACCCATACCACTTGGTTTTACATACATTTATATTCAAAACCAAGGGTTCTTCAAAAGGGGCGTGAAAAGGCTCCTGTCAGGCCGGCATGGCATTCGCAATCCCCGTTCATCACAGAATTTCTATCGGCATCGTTAGACACCTACTTGTAGGTGAAACGATGCCACATGTCGCGCTATCCATAAAAAATTAGAAAAGTATATAATCCCTTACCACTTTCCTAGGCTTGATCTCGTCCTCATCTACGGCGGTAGGCACAGTGAAAGCTACTCCCGCCACATCTTCATTCGTTTCGATCTCCGGGGGCGCGTCAGAGATATCCTCGGGTTTCGCGACCTGTGACGCCAGCCACTCTTCGCAGCGCTGCAACTGTTTGGTTTTTGAAGACCTACGGCTTGCAGTAGTTATGTTGTCGCACTCCTGCATTTTCTCACAGCACAATACAGATTCAGCAGCAAGGTTCAGCCACAGAGGGTTCAGCTCAGCAGTGACGAACGATCCAAAGCACAGATTTGGCACAAATTGATTACAATTTACAATTATCAAAGGCACAAGCACAGAAAAAGAAACGATCGCTTTGAAAAACGCAGAACACAACACAACAAGGAACCAAATATTATTTGTTGTTGTTGTTGTTGTTTTCGCCATTAATAGGCAGGCAAAGATCATATGACCATACAGCCAATTCACAATTTTCTTCTAATGTAGGTATTTCTGTTATATTTTTCCAATTGTATTTCTTACATACATACATAACTCACGCTTTTGTATCCCGACAATCAGGATAAGCAGAGTAATCGGTGTTGTGCTATAAATTCATACATACATACACATACATAACGTCACGCCTGCCTGCCTCCCAGTTGGGCAGGCAAAGACAACCGACCCAACCCACGCAAACAACCCAACCCCCACGCGCCACGATTCTGACACACTTTTGCCGCCTCTTCCACTCTCATAATGTTCTTCATACATGCTCGTCGGTTACGGTTACTACGCACCTGACCCTTTTCGAGCACAACATGCCCGATCTGGTCCAGGTACGTGGACAACAAATAGGGCGTGGATACAAATAGGGCGACCCTATTTGTATTTCTTATAAGTATAAATGGCTGGGTAGTTGAATGTATTTGAAAGAATTATTGGGAAAGATGTTTGATGAAAGAATTATTTGGAAAGAAAGATTATTTGATCCTAACCTAACCAAAATTAAATGTGTTCTTTTATATTTCGTCTCCTCCCGAAACAGGCAAACAAAATTACTCATCATGCCGGCGCGGCACTTCACTTGGCTCCGTACGACACCTGAAGGAACAGCAGGCACGACAAAGGCTTGTCGTGCCTGCTGTTCCTTCACTCCTACTCCTTCGTTCGCCCGGAGCGAACCAATAGAAGCCGATATTCGTTTGGTCGGTTAAGTAACTTGTTAGCTCAGTGGTAAGCGTGTAGGGTTTGCATTTTTTGGACCATGGGTTCGAATCCATCTTCTTTCACAAAAATCTTTTTGTTTTTTTTTTTTTAAGCAATGTTATGGTCTTTAAATTTTTTAAAGGTGTATAGTTTTTTTATAACCACCTAAAAGCTTTATTTTCGGAAATACAAAAGTAACAAAAACGACATGCACTGCCTCAAAATTAGGTTAGGGTTAATATATAGAAGATGCTTCGCGCGCGTCCACGGTCAGTCTGGAGTCCAGCCAGAGTCCAGAGTCCAGAATCCAGACCAGCAGGCCTATTACGGTAATCCGACCCGCTGAAAAATCCGCTAAAAACCAACTGACAGTGTATTTTGGCATTACACAAACCATCAAAATCCGCACCCGCCAAGTTATCCGCCGCCAACCCGCCGCGCTGTCGACCTCTCTAAAGAATGACAACTCCCGGTATTACGCTAACATTTTCTGGCGGGTTATCTGTCAGTTTTGAATGGTTTTCACGTTCGTAAAATTCGCTAGTCCCATATCAACTTGTTTCATACTGCGTCGAACTACTTTCTAATAAGATTCTATTTTGATATTATTTATACGTGCTATTTTAATGTGTGATTGAGTTGTTTTAACATTGAAAATGTTTATGTTTTCGTTCGAGTAATTAATTCGTCTCAATAAAAAAAAATTCACGAAGACCTACCTGCTGCATGACTCGGTGGAAGGAAGGACCGTGCCAAGGGGAGAGGTGACTAGCCTGTCGCCCTTTAGCACGGCATCTCGTTCGTATTCGATCGAACAACATACTATTAAGCTGCACGTAAGGCACGGAGACCTACCTGCTGCATGACTCGGTTGAAGGAAGGACCGTGCCAAGGTGAGAGGTGACTAACCTGTCGCCCTTTGGCACGGCATGTCATTCTTACCTATTCGGAGAAACCCTGCTGCGAACCGGTTTAAGAACCGGTTAATATTGTAATACTTAAACCTGAACCCTAAGAACCGGTTCAGAAGATTAGGGTTCAGGTTCGGGTTTTTGTGAACCGGTTCGCGACCAAACCGGTTCGTTTGTTAAAACCCAACCCCATTTTGTACCATGCTGCGAACCGGTTTAAGAACCGGTTAAGATTAGAGGTTCTTCCAAACCGGTTCTCAACCGGTTTTTAGGGTTCAGGTTCGGGTTTTTTTGAACCGGTTCGCGACCAAACCGTTTCGCTCGTTAAAAAGGTTCTTCGAACCGGTTCGAAGAACCGGAACCCCATTTCGAACCGGTTTTTGGTCCCTGTTTGTAAGATCGATCGTTTCTTTCTGTTGAATAAAACAAATTTGTCAAATTTTATCGTGTGCTTTATTTCTAAATTACATTTTCAATGCCTTTAATAGTTGCGCGTAGTGTGAGATCTGTAGATTTTTTCTTAGAATTTCCCACAAAAATTATAGAATGTAGGTCACATTTAGGTATTGATTCACCGTATTTGCTGATTCATGTACTCATAAATTCACCTGTAGATCATAGTTACAATAAATGTTATTTTATTAGCGCCTAGATCATGTTGTCCATACTCCTGCTTTGGCTGGCCAAACGTCGCCAAGAAAATGAGGACAACCTTGGCCTTCAACGCTGGCGACGCAACATACGGTTGCGACATGCCATAGAGGCGGCTGCTGATCGGCGTGACTTTATGAAGGTCTACCGCCTGTCGCCGGCGCTCTTCGAAGAGTTATGCCTGGAGATCGTGCCACTGCTGCCTCCCCGTAGACGCTCTGACAGCATATCCTTCCACCTTCCTCCACTCCTTCCATGAGCGTCTCGAGCCGCCGGAGGCATTGAGGCGCATAGTTACAACCTGCCACAAGGCCACTGCGCGCCGGTTCGCATCGTCGCCTCGCAGTCGGCCTCGAGCCAGGCCCGGGTTTTGCTCGAGAAAGTCCGCCAGGATGTTGCTCTGGACCGGGGTTGGCCTGGCAGGCTTTTGGTTGGCGTTGGAGGTGGACGGTGGGCAGCTCATTGTTCTTCTTCTTCTTCTTTCTATCTATCTTGGCAATCGATTCGTAATTCGTTCAAAGAGGATAAAATGCACGTTAATAGAAAACACGACAGAAAACTTTTGATTTGACGCAAAGAGGATATAGATATTTGACGTTCATGTTTTTTTAAGGTGCAGGCAAAGGCGCATTTGCCTTACAGCCATAAGATTTATATATATTAAATTAAAATTACAGCTTATTAAGAGCTGTAAGATCAATTTTTAAATATGTTGTAGCTTAAAAATGTTCTCCGAATTTATTAATCGTGAAAATAGGCCAAATATTGTGTATTTTCACATTTGTTAGTCTTGCCTCAGTGTAAATGCACCTTGGCTCTCTTTGGTCTATGGTAGATCGAAACCCGCCGACCTAAGTCAACTCGTCAGCAACCCGCTGGCGGGTAGTGCAAGAGCGTAATACGCAGAGTTCCGAGCCCTACCAGTCGAACGGGTATGGAAAAATTGACGGGTCGGATTACCGTAATAGACCTCCAGACCAGACTCTGGAGTCTGCTGGACCATAACCAGACTGATGGACTGAACTGATGACAAACCTAGCGTGTAACCTCCGTCATAGACAGAGAGACAGAAGTATGGATAGAAGTATGGATGGATGTTATAGATTAATTATTATGGGGCTTAGTGACGGACGAGCTCTTTAGTCTTTACATTTCACTACCTTCTTGTCACTTTCTTCAACTCAATTTGCTCCCCGCTAGTGGTATCACAAATTAATTCTCGCAATTTAATAAACTAATACAATGGCAACATTTCTTTCTGTTTGCGCTGTCAAAACCTGACGTACGTTGATAAATAATTTTCAGGTTTTTACTTTTTTATTCTAAATAATCATGGAAATCTTGCTCTCTTTTGCATAAAATTTCATATATCACAGTAGTGTAATTATTTTTCCACTTTATAGTGTGTGTATTTTTCATATCAGTGCCGGTGTCTAACTGCGGTGATAAATTATTTTCAGCATGGCGCCCCGGTTTGAGATCGCGGTGGGACTCCGTAAGGGTCATAAGACGACCAAAATTTCAGCGGGCCGCAAGGGCATTACCGACAAAGCCATCAAGATCCGTCCCGCGCGGCTGAAGGGGGTTGGTTCATTGTTATTTTCTTTTTTACTCTCATAACCTCACCTGTCAACTTCTACAAATTATTGTTATTTACGCTGAAGACCGGGAAGACTAGATGAAAATTGGATAGGCGTAAGTCCAGCAGTGGAAGCCTACAACCTGACTGACTCCAAATGTCACTGGTTATTGTGAAAATTATGTGTTGCTATAATGCGCGGGGCGGATCTCGGCGTGTCGCCGCCGCAGCGGTTCGTCAGTGTTCTCCCTCGCACCCGCACCGTACTTGTATAGTGTATTCGCGTGGTGGGTCGCCCGCTGCGGCGACGACACGCCGAGATCCGTACCGCGCATATATTTATTCAGCTTGCTGCGTTGTTTTGAGTTTTGGGGTTAGGGTCAGAGAGAGGTATCATGCTTCAAGGTTTTCTATTAACATAAACTTATTTTATAAACATATATTGCTCAGGTTCCTAAATTGCGGACTAAGCGCTTCCGCTCTGCGAAACTGGAATGCACTTCCTCCCGATGTGTTTCCTTCAGTGTATGACTTAGGATCTTTTAACAGAAGCTTAAAAAGGCATCTGTCACGTCGGCACAACATTCGCAGCCCCCGTTCGAAATTGAATGCTTTTGGGCGTCGTCGGCTCAACAATCCACGGTGACTGCGCCAAGTGTCTTGCGTATCCATAAAAAATTAAACCATTTCCAATGCTATATAGCTATAACTGAAAAGCACCGTTTTGTCAGCCTCGATACCTCAGTGGTGCAGACAGTCGACTGTCGCTATTGATGGCTAAGCAACGATGGGCCGGTCAATACTTGGATGGGTGACCGCTCGACCGTTGGAGGCTGACCGTGGTTTGGATTCCACGTTAAACTGTAGGTCCTTTCCCTTCTTACCTGACTAGGTGGTAGGGTTCAACCCGCCCGGGTTGGTACCACCGCACTGAATGAAATTTCGGTCGAAACGGCTATGTAAATAGTTTGTGTTTTCCGTCGAGTTCAGTGTAGCCGGCACGACCGAAGGGAAGCACTGACGTGGCACCAAGTTCACCCGGTGTTATGGGCTGACATCACGGATGTTGTAGGTGATGTAGCTAACCGTATCAGTTTCCAATTCATTCTTTGAAAGATATTATTCTTGGATGAATTTATGAGAACCGCTAATTTTTTATTATTATGTTCTTAGATGAAATGAAAACTCCATAATATTGAATTTTTCTTTGGGGTTCTTATGTATGACTTTTTCATATGTAGAAGGCAGTAAGAAGTTACAAATTAAGAAAAGTGTTTAGTTTTCCCACAAACAACACAATAATTTAGTTTTTCTAATAAAACCCTTTTTGTGCAGCATATACATACACAAAAGAAAATTAAATGAAACAAAGGTTTTTCTTTGTGCAAATTTGAATATATTTTGTGTTAGTTATTACAAAAATCAGATTTTTTTATTTGTCTAAAAAACATTTTTAACTTTTCTGTTACATCCGTTTGTCGAGTTGATTCGTTGTTCTGTTGGGGTGTCAAATAACCCATATGGCGACGGGAGCTAAATTTACGCGTCTCAAACTATAACAACCGTGTTTATCTGCTTCCAGCTGCAAACCAAGCACTCCAAATTCGTGCGCGACCTCGTCCGCGAAGTCGTCGGTCATGCGCCCTACGAGAAACGCGCAATGGAGCTGCTGAAGGTGTCCAAGGACAAGCGTGCCCTCAAATTCCTGAAACGGCGCCTCGGCACGCACATCCGCGCCAAGAGGAAGCGAGAGGAGCTGACCAACATTCTGTCGCAGATGCGTAAGGCTGCCGCACAGGCGCATCACGCCCCTAAGTAATATGGCTAATAAATATGTGTAAAAAATGTGATGTTTCATTTCAACACTGCTGTATGGGTAGATAAGAAGAAAGAAAGTGTGGAACTAAGCTTGCGATGGCTTCACCGAACATATCTGGGCCCATCGGCATTAGAGGAGGGTGTTAGTCGAAGTCGGGACTAGCGAGTGGCCACTCTAAATTTCCCGCGCATGCTTCACGTTTCGGCTCGCATCAAGCCCTCGTCAGCTAGTCTGCGTTGACTAGGACGCGGGGAAACACCAGTTCCGCTTTCGACCTCCCTCTGTCTACCTATCCATATTCTGTAGGATGCTTCCAGTGACGTTTTCGAAGCTCTCTCCATGTATGAGCTTAGCGTCGATCTTGGCAGCCCTAGATTCAGAGAAGAAGAGAAGAGACTGTAGAGCGACTTTGCTGGTAGTCCTCTTGCTCAGACTTCCACAGCGAAGAGATCGCGAGATTTTATTGGGAAAAAATTTCCGTGTGGGGCTGGTACTTAAAAATATGTTGTGCATGTCGTGAAAGGCGACTAAGGGATAAGAATAAGATGTTGTGCTAAATAAGGGTAAATAAGATTTCCACCTCTCGCCTTGGCATCGTCCATTTACGAAGTCATGCAGCAGGTGGACCTTCGTGCCTTACTTGCTGCTTGATAGTTATATTGTCAGAATATTTTGTGAAATGTGGTGGTCGGTGCTGTGATGTGAGTTCTTGCAGCAAAACATTGATTACTCTGCTTACCCCGATTGTCGGGATACAGCGTGTGGTATGTACGTGAAACAGGACAAAAAAAAGCGAGTGGGCTGTGTCGGAGACACGGCCGTAGATTTGTGAATTTGATGAAGATCTCATCGATACCTATCCTTGCTTGAATAGTAGTTTGGAAGCAGTAGTTTTCGATAAAAAAAGGTCTCGTCGAGGCCTATCATTTTCTCCAGCAGATGAATAGTCGCGGATCAGTAGTTTCCGAGATATGCCCTCTCAAACACTATTTCCTTTTATATTCTGAAACGGCTGAATCAATTTTGAAAAAAAAAACAACTATTTCAAAAAGACAAATTTTTTCTACGAAATGAAACAAATTGCTAGTCGATCTGACCAGTAGTTCAGGAGTTCAATGCTGGCCTACAGAAAACGTATAGGAACGGTCGTGCAGCGGTCGGCTGTTGCTGCTTTAGGCCGCACCCACCAAAGTCTACCTTAACTCACGAAGCAGCCGGCAGTATCTTCACTGCAGTGGAGCGTTGAGACGCAATGCTGACATCTCTCCTCGCTTTTGCAACATCTACGCACTGGTCTATAGTTCTAGATAAGCCTTTCTCATACAACAATCCCGACAAAACATGTCATCGACCAAAGGACCTTTACAAGTATATTTCACAATGAATGCTGCTTGTATTAAGCTGCGTATCCATTAGAGGAGCCTCGACTTGAAGCAAACTGAGGTTGCTCACTCTGAGGCATAGGCACGAGGCACGTTGCGGATCGAAGTGAGGCGTGTCGCCTCCCTCACCTCGATCCGACAGAAAGCAGACATTGGATTTTATTAAAGGTACGCATATAATACATTTCGATTGTGTTTGCGTTTTCTGTTCAATTTGTATGGAAATTATTATTAATTTAGTCGAGCGGCTGCCTCGCCCCGAATCTGCCTCTAGTGGATACGCGGCTTTATATGATTCTTACCTTATTGTGTTATATTTGCAAATGCGCGAGTGAGGAGTATTAGCGCAATCAGAGCATGAGATGGCTTGTAATATGATAATTTTAATATACTTATTCATAATAATTGGATGTGAAGGTCAGCACATTTGTTTACCAACAGGTTACAAGTTTCATCCAACTTTGCTGCTTCTAGTATTTAGTTTGGCGCTTCTAAATAGGTACCTACCTACTTATGTAGACTGTTTTGTTTCTTTCAGTCTGATACAAGATAAGTAGGCTTGCCATACGTCCGGATTTCGCAACCATGTCCGAACTCGTAATTAGATTACGTCCGGATTTTTTTATATTCGCGTGCAGTAATCGATTTCTTCCGCCGCGCCAGTGCTACGCGACTTGAACGTGAATTGTGTTGATTTTGAGTCTTTTAATTTTTTTATGCACCTGACTTAGACGGGTTTCACCACCGACACTAGCGGTGATAGCCCAACATACTTTGGTGATCTGGGTGCCATGTCAGTGCTTCCTCCTTTTTTTATCGTTCTGAACTGGTAGGAAAACATGAACTATTTTATTTCATAGCTGCTTCGACCAACCTTCATTCAGTGTGGCGGTGGTATCCATCCGGAAGGGGGGAGGGGAGGCCCTTGTTTTTGAGGATCAGTGTGGCGTCCCGACTTGAATCTGGAAAATTATGGCAAGCCTAAAGATAAGGCACTCCAGCAAAATATTTTTTATTATTTTATTACAAGCCAGGGAGTAGATAACTATGGCATCATTGATATTGTCACTTCAATGATGACTTCAATTGACTAATGATTGAGTAGTTGGCAGATTTAAGTAACCACTTGAGTTCAAGGTAGGAGGCTCCTGCCAGGAAGAAGATAGGTAGGAGTTGGTCTAGCTAGCTAGGCAAACGGGGTAACTACTTCACTTGATTCATTTCACCTTGACCAACAACCAACAACATTTCAATGAAGCTCTTGGGACTACCCCAGTCTTTGATCATTTATTTATTTATTACTAGCTTTTGCCCGAGGCTTCGCTCGCGTTAAATTCGTATATAAAAAGAGGAAGGGAAGTAAGCCCGCTACCGTACCTTTATTTTGACGCGCGGAACAATTTGGTTTGTATTAGAGACATCTTAGAATAACCGTAACTGAATTTTATTTAGCCTATCTTGTGTCTCGTATAGGTTTTGTTTGTACTAAGTTTCATCAAATTCGGATGATCGGTTATGGAGGAATATACATATCTACAGAAAAGATTTCTAAATGAAAAAAAAAACATGTTTCTTGTTTGGGAACCCCCTTAATTTTTTACTTTTTCAATTTTTTTATTATTTGTTGTTATAACCGCCATTATAACACATATTCTGTGAACATTTCAACGGGCTACCTATTACGGTTCAAGAGATACAGCCCTCGGACAGATAACAGACAGACAGACAGACGGCGTAGGCTTAGTAATAGGCTTCCATACAGGATACGGAAACCTAAAAAATCATCAATTTAGTTTTAGTATCATACAAACTCAGTATCTCATACATAAAACAAAGTCCATGACCATCCCTTACAGATTTATTATTAGTATTGATTTCTGTCTAAGAAAGACCCCAGCCCAGTTATTGAAAAATAGCTCATATCATAAGTCAATGACATGTAAATCAAAGTTTGTTAGCAAAGAAGCTCTTGTTTGCATTGAAGGCCAGTTTCTTATCAAGGCCACATTTTGTTTTTGTTATTCTTATTTATTACCGATTGTGGGGATATGGCGTGTATGTATATTATGTATGACTGAATGATGAAATTTGCATATAACACAATTTTATCAGTTAGTACACACAGTACTGTATGGGGCCGGTAAGAATAGCCCCACTGCATATCTTCCCGTTCCCGTGCACGTCGTAAAAGGTGACTAAGGGATAAGGACAAGATGCCGTGCATAAGGGGGACAGGCTAGCCACCTCTCACCTTAGCACAGTCTTTCCACCGAGTCTTGCAGCAAGCGGGCCTTCATGCCTTACTTGCTGCCTGATCTGAGTTATCTTGTCTGCATACTTTGCTAAACGTGGTGGCCGGTGTTGTGCTGTAATTTACCAGATTTTTTAAATTTTTTTATGTAATCCGGTATGGGTGGCCGAGTCTGAGGGGCCAAAGCACATGCTCCAACCAGCCAATATCACCTCCGAGAAGGTAGGTGCCATACCGGAGACTTCCCTGGATTGCTGGCTATACTGGACTAAAGGAGAACACAACAGAAGCTGTTTTGCGGCCATCTTACATCCAGTACGGTTGTACCAACCCAGTCGGCTACAATTTGAGCCTACAGTAAGGGGCAAGGGAATACTTGTAGCATAACACTGATTACTCTGCTTACCCCGATTGTCAGGATAAGCATGTGGTGTGTATGTATGTATGTACAATTTTATCATCATCCCATATCGGTCCACTGCTAAACATAGTCCTCTCCCAAGGCAAGACAACACACATGGTCTTCCGCTCTTCTCATCCGTCCACTTCCAGCTACCTTTTTCAGGTTGTCTGTCCACCTAGTGGGGGGGGGGGGGCGTCCGGGTCCCACAACCTCAGGTATGTAGCCTCCATTCAAGCACCTGTCTACCGCAGCGGTTGTCGGGTCTGCGACAGATGTGCCCAGCCCACTGCCGATTCAGTTTTTTCAACACAAGTCTATGCCCACTTCAAAATGTTTGCTGTGAAATATCTTTGCAGTATCTTCATGCAGAATAAAATCAGAAAATAATCTTCAAAATACATTTGTAAAATTTTATTCGGCTTAACATTAAAAAAAGATATTACATATTTTGTATGAAAATATATAAACTACTTCACATTTTGTCACAGTGCATCCGAGGAAACTAAACCAAACTATAAAGCTTATAGGAATGATTTTTTGCATTACAAACATTTTTGTAACATTTTTTTAAATTCATAAATTTCCGATGGCAACATTAACAAAGAATTTACAGCGACACTGTAAACAAAGGAACATCAATATACAATTTCACAAGGCAATTTATGGACCGCACGGAACCGAAGTGTAGCGTACGGGCGAAAATGCAGACTCTTTGTGACAAAGATATTTTTTATAGAATTTAAAATCTATCCGTGCGCCCGACGAGACATAACTATCGGCGGGTCCTACAGCTTACGTCTAAAAAGATGAGATTATTCACTAGTACCTTAGCACCGATCGATATTATTAGTAGGGAACGTTGGAGAACAGATACGAGACCGACTCGCCGTTGTGCGTGCGCCGCACTGCCTCCGCGAACATCATCGACACGTCGATGCACTGGATCTTGGGGCAGTCCTGCATATGCTGCTCCTGCGGTATGCTGTTGGTGACCACCACCGCCTCCAGGCACGCGTTGTTGATGCGCGAGATCGCCGGCCCCGAGAAGATGCCGTGCGTGAGGATCGCGTACACCTTGTTGGCTCCCGCCTCCAGAAGCTTCTCGGCAGCGTGGCAGATGGTGCCGCAAGTGTCGGCCATGTCGTCCACGAGGATCGCAGTGCGCTCCTTCACGTCGCCAACGAGCACCATCGACGCCACCTCGTTCGCCTTCTTGCGCTCCTTGTGGATGAGCGCAAACTCCACGTTGAGCCTGTCAGCGATGGAGGTGACGCGCTTCGCGCCGCCCGCGTCCGGCGACACCACGATGCTCGTCCGCCACTCGGCGATATTCTCGCGTATCCACTTGAGCACGGCCGGCTCCGCGAACAGATTGTCCACGGGGATGTCGAAGAAGCCCTGAATCTGTGACGCGTGCAGGTCCATCGTGATTATATGATCGGCGCCGGCCACCGACAGCATGTTCGCGACGAGCTTCGCCGAGATGGGAGCGCGGCTCTTGTCCTTCTTGTCCTGACGCGCGTACGGGAAGCAGGGGATGACCGCGGTGACGCGCGAGGCCGAAGCGATCTTGCACGCGTTGATCATGATCAGTAGCTCCATGAGATTGTCGTTGATCTCGCCGGAGCCGCTCTGAACGATATAGACGTCCTCGCCGCGCACCGACTCGCCGATCTCGACGCACGTCTCCAGGTTGCTGAACTTCTTGGTGACGACTTTGCCGAGGTCGATGCCGAGCCGGTCCACGATGCGTTGCGCGAGGTCCGGGTGCGATGTCCCGCTGAAAACTTTGATGTTAGGCATTCTGGTGGCTAGAGGTGGTCTCGGGGCTACGGTGCTCTCTATTCCCTGCGGCGGCTCAGCTATCATCCGCCCGTGTGGGGTGATGAGGAGAGCTACTCCCTCTTCTCCACACAATCAAACACACGTGGGTAAAGACGTCGGTCGGAGTCGCCACTCTCGCTGGTCGCGTGCGTGCGTGCGCTCAGCGTGTTGATTCGATAATGACGTTTTAGCTTTTTTTCGATTCTGCTGCAATAAAATAGGTTTATGGATGCTAGTGCCCTGGATTTATTTTTTATTTCGAGAAAAATCCTAAAAATATAAATATAATAATATAATAATAATCTCTTTGGACTAATCGGCTCTGGATACAAAGTCCTTTGGAGAGAGAGTAGGGTTCCTCCCATTCGTCTGGATTTGTCCACAGACTTTTATTTTGTTGGGATTTCTGGATTAGATAAAAAAATCTTAAATTCTTCAATCTTTACTGCTTAAAGTTACCTACAAGTACTAATTCAACTTAAAATAATCAACTTCAATACCTAACCATTTTTTATTTATTATTTCATTTTGTGACTAAAATGTCTGGATTTTTTTTAAATGTCGGGTTTTTTGTCAGGTCAGGCAGGACAGGACTGTGGAACCCTGGGGTTTCGTGGAAGGGGTTTGACCCCTGACAGCTCTAGTGGCTCCTGCGGAAAACGAGTGGCTCGGGATCAATTCTGTTGGCTCTCGCTGACAGCTGTGACGTCATAAGAGCCGAAAGCGAATCAAGGGAATTCGATATTCGTTTAAGTGATTTCGTGGCTCAGGGGTGAGGGTCTAGGACTAGTAGTTTTATGACCATGGGTTCGAATCCCACAAAATCTTTTTGGATTTTTTTTCTTTTTTAACTCTTTGGCTACCGCCATATTAAAATGTTTACCTACCGTTTTTTTTCCTTCCCATTGGCAAGTGGCCTCTTCACTTTACAATTGAGGCTCAATGTGCCAATATCAAGTTGTAAGATCCAAGCGAATTTCAAATATAGGAATAATGACTAAAAATATGACTACTAGTCAACACATTATTATAAGATATTAAAAAAAGATTACATTAGATGACTGTGAACCTATATTTTTAATTTATTTTGAACAATAAATTTCTGGAGAACCAAAATAATATGCGGATTATAAAAAAGTAAAGATAGACGGTGGACAGAATTAACAGGGAGAAAAACCTTAATTTTTGGAAGACGGGGGTAAATTTGACTATTTTCATATAAGGGACAAGCAAATAAAATGTGATTAGCATCACCGACTTCTCCTAGTCAACATTCGCACAGTGAAGAATTAATAACACGAATTTTGAAAAAATGAGAAGGAAGGCAAGCGTGGCCTATTCGTAAGCGACAAATAATGGAGGAGACAATTTTAGGACAATTAATTTTGAAAAACCAGGGCTTTGAAGGAATCTCCAACTGTATTTTAGAATAAAATAGGCCATTTTTTACTAGTTTTGGACCAATTATTGGACCAAAGATTTTTTAAGGTATTGATGAGATAGGTCAATAAGATCAGAGAGTAATTTAAAAAGGGAAATCGATTACCATGGAGAATAGCATCTTTAGCCAGGTTGTCTGCGCGTTCATTCCCAACTATCCCCGAGTGTGCAGGGATCCAGGCAATGACCACGTTGATATTGATGGACGAACAGAAAAATAGTAAATTTCGAATATTGAAAATGATAGGATTGTCTGTTAGTAGGTTTTGTAAGTAGGTATATTTAATTTATTTATTTAGTTTTAGATAGTTTCATTTTAGATTTAGTATAGTCATACGGATACCACACTCCTTCGAGCCGAGTGTTTCGAAAAGGAGTTTCCGCAACGACTGGCTCGGGATCAATTCTGATGTCTCTCACTAACAGTTCGCTGCCCTATTTCTTATTTGTTCAAACGGCCATTTTTAGCGAAATTGACTTATGAATGCAGTCCGTTTAAAAAAAAAATCCGCATTTTTCCAGCAAAAAAAATTTCATGAAAACTCACTGTAACAGATTTTCTCTTGTTCAATTAAACTTTCCCACAAACCATAATTCTTCTTTGCCTTTCCAAAAAGGGACATCCTGTTCAAGGAATTTGTTATATTTTGTGAGAGACAATTGATTTCTTATTTGTTCAAACGTACTTTACGTTGTTCAACCCGCCAAAACCGCACTCCGCGCTATGACAATTTGTTCAACTGACATTTTGTTTTCTCCATAACTTAGATACGACATAAAAAATATGTTTTTTTATTTATTTATGGCATAGATAATCCACCCTAGTTTATTCACAAAAAGAATTTCAACCCTAAATATTTTCGTACATCCTTAAAAACACTTTAAACTGTCTACTGTAAAATTTGCTAAATGGCTGTTTGAACAAATAAGAAATGGGGCAGCGAGTTGTCCTCCTAAGAATTTTTTATTTTCGGAAATATACAAACTGTTTTGGTGGTTTAAAACAAAAACCAGGGTTAATATAAAGAAGATGCCTAATGTTGAGGCGGTGCATGTCGTTTTTGTTACAAGTTTGTATTTCCGAAAATAATTCTTAGGTGGTTTTAAAAAAAACTAAACACCCTAAAACAATTTAAACACCGTAACATTGCTTAATAATAATAAATAACACAAAGCACAAATTGCCAAATAAAATAAATAAAATGTGAAATCCATTTTCGCCTATAGACCGTTCACAGTTATTTTACCTCTAGCCATCAAGTTGGCTAACCTGAGCTCTGTGTTACCATAATTTGTTCGTACTATTTCCCTGTACGAAATATTTTTAGAATAGAATAGAATAGAAACTCTTTATTGCACACAAATTGAAAGAAGAACAGTACACGACACGAAAAAAGAAATGCAGGAGTGCGCAAAGGTGGACTTATCACTACAAGTACAACAGGTACTCATACATAATTTCCACTACCACGGGTAAAATATTAATAGCAAGTAACCCTTTTTACGACCGTAGTACTAGTGACAGCAAGTGGTGCCAACCTAGAGGAAGATACAATGACATGTGTCAGAGGTAAAATAACTGTGAACGCTCTGTAAATGAAACAATTTGTTCTTTGTAAGTCTTTATTACAAACACTGTGATTTATCCATCCACAAACGTACATATAAGACCCTGCACTAAGTTGCTTTACTGATGCAGTTTCTTTCACGGTAACCTACCCGTCTGACCAGTGGCGGCTGGTGACTTCAGTGACCGGTAGTGCGCTAAGTACCTACCTACTTAAATACCAAATTTCCCAACACATTCCCGTCATGGAATATCGGGACTTCCGATTTTTTTAAACGCCTGCGTTTATTATGTACGTGTACCTAGTATGAATATTCTCAAGACACTCAATGAGTTGCAAAAAACAAGAAAAGATATCCAAGCAAGTTGTTTAACTATTTTTTAGTACCTTTATGAACACACCCATAGACCACAACACTACTGCAGCTTTAAAAAAGAAAACAGTAGTAATGTCCCAAAAATACTTTAAAAATATATAAAAATAAAAGCATTTTAAAAGTAGGAATTGAACCCGGGATCACCTGATTGTAAAGTTTTACTTTTAACCAACGCTTAGGCAAATATCGGCATTCACAGTATCACACAGAAAGCGCAAAACCTAACCATATCCCATTTTAAATATTCGCGCGCTAACGGGTATGTGACATCACATGACAGCGCGCTGACTCTAGGCAGACGGACTCGTGCAAAATGAATCGCTCGAGACGCGACGCGTCGCACGCGCGGCTATTCACGATATAGCGTCCTTGTTTGGCGCTCGTGCGCCGCACGCAGAAGTCCATATCGGCCCATACTGTTTCTATGAAGTATCTTTTGTCTCACGCGCCAGCGGTGTTTTGCCGATCTCCATACATTCAGTATGCGAGACCCGCGTGCGCTTTCCGATTCCGCACGGGGTTCGCGTTTACTCGCAAAAAAGTGTCTTGTGATCTATAAAATAAGGTCGAATTCACATTCGTATTTATTTGGAGTACGATCTTTATGGTTTTAATGTACGTATGTTGTAAGATATTATTTATTTTGAGTGAAGTGAAGACTTCTCGTGGTATGGTAGTGCGGCGCACGAGCGCACTTTAGGACCAGCCGCCAGTGCGTCTGACCATTCAGATTTAAAACTGTACCGTGCGTCAACCTTAGTCTAATTCCCTAGTCAGGGGCAAAGTGGTTAGTTAGGGGGTATGAAAGAGTTATGTCCAATTGTTCTCTTCTATTTGCAAATTTATTCTATCAAAAGGTAGCTTTCAGTTCCCGGCGCGGTTTATATTCTCCTCATATTTCTGTGCTCCCCTAAGCAGGATGTATCTAGACGGGCCATGTTCTCTCTGAAACAAAATAAAAAATTGTGTTACATATTAGAGCCATTTAGTCACAGAAAAGAATTGCACAAGGAGATTTCATACACACCACATGCTGTATTCTCCGTACAATCGGGTTAAACAGAGTAATCGGTGTTGGGCTGCAAGAATTTGGTTGTAAGGCATCAAGACTTCCCTACGGCATACTCAGTGGAAGAACTGTGCCAAAGTGACAAAGTTTTATTTAGCATACCATATTCCCTGGTACCCGTCTAATCTTCGCAGCACTCGTCGCAGAGAGACTCAGCACCCTTTTGTTGTCGACATTGGGCTTTTGAGAACCTATCGGTTCTCAAAATCGATTCTTTGTCGCACCGCTAGGGTGTGGAACTATCTTCCGGCGAGTGTTTCCCGAATCCTTTAACCTGGGTGTCTTCAAGCGTCATATTAACAGCTGACTTTGCACCTAAATGAGCAGTGTTTCGCGAGAAAAGGTGATTTTGGCTCTGTTGACTGGACCATTGGTCTCTCGGCACAGCCGTTGGTTTACATAATAAAAATATAGCATCTTACCTGAACCACTACTCCATCTTGTTCGATATTTGGTAGTCAGAACTTCTGAGAGCTTTACTTTTAGCTGCATAACTTTCGAGGTTATAATCTGTGATCCTTTCAAGGATTATTCAGTCCATGTTCAATGCTGAAAATATAAAATTTTCATTAGACAATCGGCAAGTGTTGTGTATAAAATTTACAAGTGCAATTCACGAGAATGCTGACTAATGGAGCTACTACTATCGGCATAGATGACAATTTATGGAGCTACCAATCAGCATAGATTTTTTTTAAACAATTAATTATTGACCATGAATTTCTGTGAACACTCAAAGCACGCAGATTCTCGCTGCATCTGGGGAAACAATGAGAAAAAAATGGGGATAAATACTTTTAGCTATACCTACTATGGTCTGGCAGAAAGCTGGACTAGAACCCATGTGCAAACTTTATAACTTTGATTAAAATTTCGGGAAACACTTTCTAATGCCTCATACATGTTATTTCGATGGGAATGAATGACAAATAAAACCTTTTGAGTCAGTAAAACAGGAGTTGCCGCTGATGCTTAAGATTCTCTCCAGCCAGAAAAATCCCTCGATTGCAGCGACATCTGCTGATAACTGCCACCATAGTCGCAAAAACAAACCATCCCAAGATAGTAGCAACTGCTCCGGTGCAACCACGGAATTCCCACAAGTTTGTTCAACAGCCGATACTCCATTGTGACTGGATTTGATGACGGATGCCTATTTTTCCATTCCTATATTGGGTACCGGTAACTAACCATCGCTCCAGAAAATCAGAACAGAACTTCCGAAACCAAGTGAAACGTACGTACCTACGAACGTGTATGTACTTGGATATGGAGCTCGATCCCAGGTAACGATGGAGATACAAAAGTAAGCACATTCGTGTGACTTACCACAATGATCATTGAACTTCAGATCTTCCAGCCAATGTGTGCTTGGAATTGGCCTAAGGGTCGATTTGGCCAACCATAGAGAGCGACCTTCCTAGAAGTGTTAAGCGGCAGATGGACGTTTTTAGCTGGATCGGCGGTGCCGACCGAGTGCCACTGGATGACGTTGCAGGTAATCAGAAAATCCATCGCCGTGTTGTCTCCGCACAGGAACCCTTGTGCAGAATTCTCCACCAAATCCTCAATTAATGTTGATGACATCTCCACGCCGCTGCTGCCACGAGGAAGCAGACGCAGTCCTCGCTGTCTACATTCTTGGTGTTGATCCGATGGACATATGGGGGCACGCGTGCCCCCGCCAAGTTCGAGCGCCGGCTACACTGCCGCACTACCCTTTATTGGAAGCAACTCGGCGTATATTTCACTCCCCGTATCTTTACATTGGAGAGGGTTAGAGAGCAATGATTTCGTTGTTCCAATATTGTAAAATCAAGTGAACATCACTCATCATTGCATCGTCATCAGGATCTAGTCGTTGCAAGATGATCCCCGTGTCAGAAGTGAGCGCAGGAGAAATTTCCGAGCATACTTTAAACATCTTTAAAGCTTCCTCAACAAAACAATACAGGAGCAAAACTGTCACTAGTGTGACACTAAGCAGTTATCGACATCATAAATGCTTTTTTTTTATTCTCCAACCAGAAAAAGTAAATATTTACAGTTTTAACATTGCAAGGACTCGTCCAGGTCTCACAACAGAGGTCAAAGTTCGCACATAGAATCTGAAGCACTAAAGGGTTCACAATAAAATTTCACACATCAGAGAAGAATTTGATTTTATTAGCAGTACGTCTGATAAGCGGTCAATCTTACTATAATATCGTCACGAGAACACTAAAACACAATCAATCATACCTACTGTGAAGGACATTCCCTACTTTCACAATCATTCATGTTTTTACCACAATATAAAAATCAAAGGTGTTGAATGCTTAAACTGCTAGGGTCACTTCGTCATTTCAAAATGCAAACCCAAGGATACCAATGAATATGCAGGACACCAAACGACTTCACGACACTACAACCCCTGCGAACAATAAGACAACACAGCAATCAGTACAGACACATCAAATCACTATGTGCAGGTGTATCCACAGGGTACGCGGCCAATTCCAAGTAGGTTGGCAAGCGAACTTTACTTCAGACTTCCCGAGTATCTGAAGAAATAACTACAGACAGTGCTACCAAGCGAATTACGTTTCGACTATACTCTGCTTCCGGGCCAGGAGAACACAGGCGCAAGAGAGAGATTGTCAATGTCCCTTTTGGAAACAGAGTATAATTATGTGGCTATTCGAAAAAAATCCCTAAACTACATGGAATACCTATCCCAAAAACCTATTTTTCATTGACCATTTCAAAGATGGAAATTACCAACATCGTTGAATAAAGAACGCAATTATTGTTGATGTGAATATTTATTAGTCTGTCCGAACTCCACAGGACTTCCGACTCCGTCAAACGTAGGAGATATTCGCGACCGCGATTCGTTACGTGAGAACAAAATATTTTTTTCGAAAAAACAAATATATGAACACTTATAGCAAAGGCATCGTTGTAATTGTTAAAAAATTTCCTACATAGTTATCTATACGCTACAGTTGACTAAGCTTTGTTTTGATTCCAAATTGTGAGTTGAACATTGCACGAACATTTCAATTCATAAATATAGTTTTTAGATTTCACACACTCGCGAATGCATAAAATCTCCAATAACAACACATTAATTTCAGAAATGTTTTATTCTTTCGAATTTATACACAAACCCATGTCTAAAAACACAAATCATCGTTTTATTCGGAGTGGCGGCGCACGGGATCCGCGCGAGAACATGGCATCCGACACCAAGTCTCGAAAACAAATGAAGAAACTGTAATTTTTGCTCTAGGCTGGCGCCAAATTGAACCAAGAGAGTGTAATTAAATGTCAAAGTCGGCTGGGCTGGGTATCCACACTGTGGATACCTACGCTTGACTGGATAAACAATGTGCTCCAAAAAAAAAAAAACACTTTCTTAGTGGCCTTTTAACAAACTGCTACATATAATGTTTTCTTTAATTATTTTAGCCACAATAAAAAAGATGATTTGATTTGAATATGCGTCACGATGAGAACTCTAACGAAACTGGAAGTTTTCAACAAGTTGTTCAACAAAAAACGAAGAAATCTTTCTGTTTGTAACGAAAATTCTTGTTTCCGATTTGATTACTCATTCCTAATGTTATTTGATTAGAAGAAATATGAGATGACACCTATCTGGTCCATATGATCCCGTGCAAATCAATTTAATTAGACAATGACACTACGTTCAAATCTACCCCGAATTGTAGTATTTGTTTATTCAGTCGCTGTCGATCGCTTAGCAAATCCACCTATTTCGTTAGCATAATCACGTTCGACAGGTAACAGAAATAACAGCAAATGGAAAGTCGACTACAGCTAATGTGATTCGAACCGAAAGACCCATTTCGATATACCAACTTAGCAGAATTGTTAGCAGAGAGTGTTCGCTTGCAAACGGCATCGACGAGACGACAACTGTACATACCTTGTTTGTTTGCCTCTCAGAAGAAACGGACCTCAATGGTCCTGCCGTCGATGCGTGTACGGTCGAACATTTCTGTACAACTGGTTAAGGAAATGTATTTACTGCTCCAATTCAATACATGTATAACAATTACATGTATAACCTGGTTATTTAAAGAAACGGATTGAAAATGGCATCGTTTTATAGGGGCATGCAAATATTTTTTGACGTGATGACGTCACATCTTATAAATTGATGAACACCGGCTGCACACACGAAAAAGTGTCACGTTCCATCTGAGCCTGTGTGTGCAAGCGAGAGCTCGTAACAAGCGATAGAGAGGCACAATCGGTATAGTCAAAGTTACCATGGAAACGTCTTAAGAAGTAAAACTGTCAAGAGCAGACAGCAGAAGTTTATTGATGGCCAGTCACAAGATGATTAATCTTTCTACTGGAAATATAATTACTGATCTTTGCTCTATGTACTACGATTATTCCACGTCATCGCGTAAAACTATCGTCCGTAAACTGACTTTACAGACAACCAATTGTTTGCAAAGTATATTTTTTTATGAGTACTAGTGGGGAAATATATTGGCAGGGAGAGCGTTCCAGAGTTTACCGGCTCTGTAGAGGAAAGACCCGCAGAACCGATTGGTACGCGACCGTGGTAATTCCAGCGTGTAGGGATGCAATCCCTGCTCAGTGATTGCATCCTGAGAATTTTGGTACAATCAGCGTTCGTGCAAAAGGATACTGACTGCCATCTCTGCGTCCCACTCCTTATGAAAGCGGACGATGGCCGTGTCCTTGGATGTGATCTCGGCGAACTTGACGTCGCCGCACTCGCTGAACTTTTCGCGGAGCAGCTGCCAGGTCACCGTCGGCGGCAGCTGAGCACAACCGCGTACATACATACCATCACGCATGTTTCACAATGCAGTAGGCAGAGACAACAGATCTTTGCGAGATAATAAGAAATGCCTATATCTATAATACAATTTTGATGATGTATGTCGGCTAGGTGGACAGATGACCTAAAAAAGGTAGCCGGGAGTGGATGGATGAGAAGAGCGGAAGACCGCGTATGGTGGCGTGCCTTGGGAGAGGCCTATGTCCAGCAGTGGACCGATACAGGCTTATGATGATGATGTCTGATTGTTGCGCTTCATCATGGGTGCTTCTGGACCTGAAATTTTGCATGGTGGTACAGATGTTTTATCTCACGAGCGCGGGTGACCCATACTTGTAGTTGTAATGCGTATAGACACGCGCTCCTGTGTGTGTGTGAGTTTGCTAACGCTACCTGTACTTACGCGCTCGTGAGATAAAAGATCTTTTATTTATTTTTTAATGAACAAGCAGCTCTAGCTGATCATATCAGTCTTTTTTTTTTTTGATAATGGATGATTATGTTTTTGTTTTTGTTTTGTTTTTTTTTTAGTTTTCGTCTGTAGCTGATGTGCCAGTCAGTTAGTCAGCGTGTATGCGTCCACTGCTGGACATATGCCTCTCCAATTTTTCTCCAGTCCACCCGGCCTTTAGCGGCACGGAACGACTGCTTTCCGCCGACGTTACTTGATGTCGTCATCCCACCTGGCGGGTGATCTTCCCACTATCCGTTTCCCTGTGCATGGTTCCTCCAACATACTGATATGCCAACTAAGTACCTATTTAACCACCTTCGGTTGTCTCAGTTAACATTTATCTGTCGGTTAAACCGACATTCCTCATACAATGACAGGAGTTAACTGGCGAAAGTGGTGGAAATATGCCGTTAATGACTAGGCTATATTCTCTTCAACCCAAACATCAGGCGAGCGATGCCACGGACATAGGCTAGTAATACGTCAATAGTCAGCTAGTACTTACATTGCTGACGACCACCATGTCCGAGGAGTTCTGCGAGCGATCCGCTGAGGGTAGCTGCGAGTCCCCGCGACCTCCGTACGACGCGCCCGACATGTTGCCGCTGCCCATGTTGCGCCCGCCGCCACCGCCGCCGCCCCCGCCTGACGAGAAATACATACATGTGGGAGAAAAGCCAAGGAAAGGAAAAATAGTTGGTAATATACCATGGTTATGACAATGTTTTTCGGTTACGCGGTATAGGTACTGAACACGACTCACTTTGTTTGTCGACGTTTCGTCCCACACTCTGGGGACATCTTCAGGACTCGCGGTCTGCGACGACCTGGAGGACACCCGACACGTCGTCCAGTCAGATGTCAACTGCCTAACAAAGATGTTCAGTACCTATACCGCGTAACCGAAAAACATTGTCATAATGTGTAATAGCGGTAAAAGCCTAAACGAACAATCACTGGCGGCTGGTGTGCGCTAGCTATGGGACTGGGTGTGCGCTAGCTACTTAGTACTATACCCAAACGTGAATCTAATGGATACTGCGGTCTTGACTTATTTGCAAAAATTATGTACCCACCCAGCGTCCTAATTGCTCGAAGAACCAAAGCGACACTTCACTACGCGCGCAGTGGCCACGAGCGAGCCGCGCCTCCCGCGCACCCGCGCGCGAGGCGTCGCCCACGCCCGCCCGGCCAGACAGCGTGCGGTACTGATATTAATGTTTGTGTCGCGTCGGTGTCGCGTCCTTGCCGCGCCGGGCAATGAAGAAAACTTCACAATGTACATGTTAACTGACGAAAAGTAAGTCAATGACGAAAAGTCGTTCAAACTGCTAAAAAACGGATTTGCAAAACATCCCGGCGCGACGGCGCGGCGATTGTCGGTCGACCGACGCGTCACGTGACGACGGGTCTCGCCCCGAACTGAGAGGCGCGGCGCGCCAAACAACGCCTGCCTAACTCTTTGGGTGATTCCATTTTTTGACTTTAACTAAAATAGCGAAATATTTTCGTAACGCATTAATGTTTGTCGTAACATTCGAATATTTTATAAATTACCATTCAAATATGTATCAAATCGATCTGTTATATATAAGAAACAACCCATTTTTACACAGACATTTTCTCATAGTATCAATACAAGAGACGTTCGCGGTGTTTTCTAATGCACTCGGCGGCGGCGAGCTCGGCGGCGCGGCGATGCGTAGTATGTAGTACGTATTACGTACAGCAAAATCGTGCCTTGTTGTCTAGGAAATAGGAACGAATTCAGTTTGATATTTTTACTTCGATCAGTGATATTCATGGAAATGTTTAATATTTTAATTTGTTTATTTCTTTCGGGTGAAGGCGCTGTTTTGTGATAGTGCGGCGCACGAGTGCACTTAAGGGCCAGCCGCCACTGCGAACAATATACCATGGGTTGGCCAATTACGGGTGCAAAGAATATCAATGCGCCGGTTGCACTACATGTTCCATTCTCCTTTTTTTATATACAACTTTTTCTTCAAGTCTGAAGTTTTTTGGGTAAAGGAGGATGGGCAGAAATGTATGGACCCCAGCCTAAGAACCAATAATGATAACCGATATGTCATTGGAAAGGTATCTTTATATTCTACAATAGAACTGTTTTCTATGCTGGGAAATCTCGAATAACACTTTTTTCCCACAGCGATTCGAGACATTCCGCCATAGTACAAGTTGTAGAAGATGAAAAAAGCTTTCCCATGACATATGGATTAACATTATTGGTCATATAGGCTAAACTGCCCAACCTCCATTGGATTTGATGGACTTTGACGGGCCGCAGTGGATGTATGACGGATTTTCGGGTGGGCCACTCCCCGCACTGAGACCTAAGGATGTTCCGTTGTACATTGGCGCTCGGGTAGTGCTACTCCAGCCACCCGAGCTCTTTCATGAAGTGGAGCACTCTTCTCGGTCGCTACCGCACTCCACGGGCAGTTCTCACGTTCCCAAGAAACTGCAGTCGTTCTTCTGCCACCACCGGGCACTCCAGGAGCACGTGGGTGGCTGTTTCGTCCTCCGCCGTGCAATTTTAACGGATTTAACGGTATTACATTAAGTGATCCGACGGTCAGGCTGTAATATTCTATGCTAGCCTTCAATACAGAGCCTTCTTAAGTCGACAATGCAAGTTCCAAAGGTATTACCTGAATTCTGTTGTTGCGAACGGCCAAAGCCCGACCCGCTGCCGGTCGAGTTATTGTTCATCATGCTCCCTGCAATGTCAAAAAATCATGTGGCTAGAAATAAGAATGTGGTATTATTTCAAACAAAATCAAAAAACGTTTATTGCACATAAAATCGTACAGAAGCACAGTGTCAAATATGACCATAAAATCGGACACGTCCTTTTTATTCCAGAAATTTATAGATTTAGTTATTTAAAATGCTAGAGTAAAACTCCCCCGCCTCTGCGACTTTTAGTTTAGGAGAAATAATTTTTTGAAAATTACACTTTTTTAGTTTCGAAAAAACGAAAAATAATTCTACAATTAAAACTAAGCTACTTATTTAAATTTCACTCAGCCTTATCAAAGACCCTTTCGAATATCCACATTTGAAAAGTTATTCGAGGCTGTGAAAGTTTACAGAAATCGAAATATATATATTTTTTATTTTTTTTATTTTATTTTTTTTCTCCTAGATCCCGTAGTAGTAGGCGGAGATATTTATACCGAAAATATTTCACTATTTCCTCTGTCCGTTAAAAAAAAACCAACGCCTAATTCCATGGGTTTAAGAAGTTATGCTCATTTTAGTGCAATTATCAAGTTTCGGGCAATAGGGTTGGCACTTTACAAAATGTTTTATTTTTCCGCAAAATAATGATATGGTCCCAGCAGTGGATGTATATGGACTGGTCAGTTAGTCAGTCAGTGTGTATGTGTTGACTGCTGGACATACGCCTCCCCAATTTTAAACATAGTAGCCGACATGATATGAAGGGAAACACTGACATGGCATGCATACCTAGTTCTCCCGGTGTTATGGGCTGACATCACAGATGCTGTAGTGTAGGTGATTTAGCGAGCCGTGTCAGTTTCCATAAAAAAAAAAACAAAAAAAAAATACAAAAACAAAAACCAAAACCAGCTCATTATTATTAAAAGAAATCACGAAACAATACAGTAAAATTAATCAAATGTCAAAAATAAATAAATAAAAAATGGGAAAATTTTTATTCATTCTAGTAACAACCCTAGCCCATAGCGAATAACTCCTGTAACTTCTTAATCCCATGGAATTAGGCGTCGGTTTTTTTTTAACGGACAGAGAAAACAGTGAACTATTTTGGGTATAAATATCTCCGCATACTACTATGGGATCTAGGAGAAAAAAAATAAAATAAAAAAAATAAAAAATAAATATAATTCGATTTCTGTAAACTTTCACAGCCTCGAATAACTTTTCAAATGTGGATATTCGAAAGGGTCTTTGATAAGGCTGAGTGAAATTTAAATAAGTAGCTTAGTTTTAATTGTAGAATTATTTTTCGTTTTTCCGAAACTAAAAAAGTGTAATTTTCAAAAAATTATTTCTCCTAAACTAAAAGTCGCAGAGGCGGGGGAGTTTTACTCTAGCATTTTAAATAACTAAATATTTGACTTTGACTTTGACTTATTAATTTCTGGAATAAAAAGAACGTGTCCGATTTTAAGGTCATATTTGACACTGTGAGAAGGTAGCACTTAATGCCTATGGAATTTTCCGCCAGCCTACCCTTTTTTACATATAAAAACCAGGGTAGGTGCAACAAAACATAGTCTTAGATAATAGAAAAATAGAAAAACAAAAATTTATATATATATATATATAATACATATAACATTGAGACAACAACTATGTGGTGGAAGTGCCCCCTTAGTGAACCACATGTCAAAGAAAACTCCAGTGCAAAAATAATGTGGGCAATTCCAGTTCTCACCGACTATCCTCTACCGAATAATAGACCGGACATAATATATACTGATAAAATAAATAATAGAACTTTCCTCATAGATGTTACAGTGCCCTCCGATTATAATGTTATAAAAAAAGAGACAGAAAAGCTTACCAAATATTATGCACTCAGAATTGAAATTGAAAGGTTATGGAAAACGAAAGCAAAAATTATACCAATAGTGATTGGAACTACAGGAATTGTTGGCAGATCTATAGACAAATACATTTCGGATTTAAAAGCAGATATCAAAATTGAAATTTTACAACAACAAGCTGCTATACATACATGCAATATAATGACAAAATTTATGACTGGCTATTTGGAAGAATTACAAGGAAACAACAATCACACCACTGATGACTAACATCTACCACTAATATCTACAACATCTACCCTCTCTCCCAAGGTGATCTTGGGCGGGGATGATGAAGATTGTCCAGCCAAAACCCAACGATGGCTGAGGTTCAAAAAACTTGGACGAGGATTCATACATATAATAACCATAGTAAATAGTAAATATACATAAGAATAAACAAAATAAAACTCAGAAAATACATATTATGAATTAACTCAGAAACCGATGAACTGTGAAACAGAAGGAGATGAGGTTTGGGTTGGAGATCTTTTTCTTTATGGAAACTGACACGGTTGGCTAAATCACCTACAACATCCGTGATGTCAGCCGATAACACCGGGTGAACTGGGTGCAATGTCAGTGCTTCCCTGCATTTCGTGTCGGCTACACTGAACTGGACGGACTAAACAGATCGTCCCGACAGTTGAGGCCGGCCGCTCTTCGTATTTCACGTACAACTGTAAATCCCTCATATAGGTGGTTGGGTTTTATCCATTCGGATTGGTAACACCGCACTGAATGAGGGTTTGAAACGGCTATGAAATTAATTTGTGTCTTCCTTTCAGTTCAGTGTAGCCGACGCGACCAAAAGGAAGTACCGACATCGTACCTGGTGCGATAAACTTTTTTATCAATTTCTGTATTGGACAAGGCAATTTTTTGCTCGATGCACAATACAACATCATAACATAATTTTGTAATACAGTATTACTTGTCCGAGTGTGCGCAGACACCTAACGGATGTATTATAAAAATATAAAAAAATATCCCCCTTCGATCGTGCCGGCTACACTGAACTGGTCGGAAAACACAAACTATTTACATAGCCGTTTCGACCGACGTTTCAGTGCGGCGGTATCAACCCGGCGTTCGGTAAACATAACGAACCGATTAAAAATTATATGTATTAAACATGTATGGCTTATATTTTACTAGCATGTACTTATATGTACTGTTAATAAGTAACTATTCTTATTATTATTTTATCTTCAATTGTCCACGCTCAACTCTTCTGCTACTACCTACTTACATTCCACTATATTATCGAATCTCAAACATCCAAAGGTTGACTGTAAGAAATCTCTGTAAGGGATAAGTCTGCCTTTGCAGCTTATGTAAATTTTCCAATGTATTTGTTACTGTTTAATGTTTACTGGAGCAATAAAGAATTTTCTATCTATCTATCTATCTATTTAAAAATAAATCACATTATTACCAGAGAGGGGTCCACTGCTGAACGCGCCGCTGTTGCCCATGCCGCTCGGCATGCCGCCCGGTCGGCCCCCGGCGCCGACCCCCAGGTCGTTGCCGCCGACCCCCATGCCGCCCACGCCTAGGCCGCCCGCCTGGCCGAGGCTCAGCTGCTGCTGCGCCGAGAGCGCCGACGCCAGGTTGCCGGCCAGGTCTCCCGTCAGCCCCTGCTGCAGCAGCTGGCTCTGGAGCGCGCCGAGACCTGTCAGTCCTAGTGCCTGTTGAATAATGACATTTTTTTATAATTTTGTATGCGAAGGAATGAAGGAAGAATAGAATAGAATAGAAACTCTTTATTGCACACAATGGAAAGAAGAACAGTACACGAGTAGAACAAACCAATACAGAAGTGCGCAAAGAGCGGACTTATCACTGCAAGTGATTTCTTCCAGTCAACCTTTGGGTGATGAGGAATAAAATACAGAGAAAGAAGTATGGGCAGTGCAAACGAAAGGAGGAGGAATATGTGTTTTATTTTTATGATGAATATACCTACATGTAACATACATACCTAAATTTACAATACATAAAATACAAACAGCATAAACATACATACAATGTATAGAACATAGATACTACATACAAATAATACATACTATACTATACTAATCCACAGGTTAATAATAAAAAATAAAACTTAAGGTAAGTTAAGGTAGAATTTCTTCAATAATTTTTTAAAAGAATTTAAAGTTCCAAAGTTTGTTTCGTTCCAAAAGGTGTGGAACTAAGCTTGCGATGGCTTCACCGAACATATCCGGGCCCATCGGCAGTAGAGGAGGGTGTTAATCGAGGTCGGGACTAGCGAGTGGCCGCTCTAAATTTCCCGCGCATGCTTCACGTTTCGGCTCGCATCAAGCCCTCGTCAGCTAGTCTGCGTTGACTATGACGCGGGGAACCACCAGTCCCGCTCTCGACCTCCCCCTCTCTACCTATCCATATTCTGTAGGATGCTTCCAGTGACGTTTTCGAAGCTCTCTCCATGTATGAGCTTAGCGTCGATCTTGGCAGCCCTAGATTCTTGAAGAGAAGTAGAGCAGAACTATAGTACGGTGTGGGACCGGCACTTAAAAAGAATAGCCCCACTGCATCTCTCCCCGTGCATGTTGTAAAAGGCGACGAAGGGATAAGGACAAGATGCCGCGCTAAATGGCGACAGGATAGCCACCTCTCACCTTGGCACGGTGCTTCCACCAGGTCATATGGTAGGCAGGTGAGTATAAGCTTTGTACCAGGCAGGTGAGCTTCATGCCTTACATAATTCCTGCTTGATAGTTAATCTTGTCGAAATACTTTGCGAATTATGGCGGTCGATGTTGTGCTGTAATTAATCCAGAGTACTTGCAGCACAACACCGATTACTCTGCTTGCTCCGATTGTCGGGATACAGCGTGTGGTATGTATGTATGTAAGTCTGCTAAGGTCTACTATTTAGAATAAAATTACTTCAAATTTATGTGTGGAGTGAATGGTAACATGAGCGACTAATCCAAAAATATGAGTAGTTATAAAAATCACCTATTACCTAATACCTGCATCACCTCTAGTCAAGACGCTTAAATCCAGTGCCAATAAAAAAAAACAAACAAACCTGCAATCCCAAAGCGGTCGTGCCCAGCGCATTATTAGCGGTCAGCCCCGTCGAGCCCATTCCGGCCCCTAAGCCATTCAATCCCACGCCCGCCGCCGGCACGGCTCCCAGGATCCCGGACCCAATAGCCGTGTTCATCGACGGCAGTGAAATGTTGCTCGTTTGGGGCTGGTTCTGGGGTAGGTTCCTCGCGACGTCGCGGAGCGGCTCCCCGTTGGGCCCGAGGCCCAGGCCGACTGTCTTGAGGCCCTCGGGCAGGCGGAGCTCGAGCGGTTTGTCCTGGTGAGCGCGGTCCATGCGCACGGTCATCCGCCGGTCGAAGAGCATGTGCCGGTCGAACATCGATATCGCCTGCAGTGAACATTTTTATTAAGCCTTTTGACGTGATAACCTCTTATAAATTGATGAACACCGGCTGCGCACACGAAAAAGTGTCACGTTCCATCTGAGCCTGTGTGTGCAAGCGAGAGCACGTAACAAGCGATAGAGAGGCACAATCGGCCCAAGCGTCGGCTTGTACACATTTATCTCTCTGGTTCTAAAGTACCAGGGCAGCAGAAAATGAAAGGAGGTTACTCGTACCATAATATAATATTAAGCGCATCTGGCCGGTCGGAAAAGATTTCAAATTTAGAATATTCATGAAACAAGTTAGGTTATGTATGACGTTATCACGTAAACAATCAATTTTTTTTTTATGATTCAGTTTCAGATATTTATTTCGCCATAAAGAACACACAACATCAATCAATGAATATGAATACTAATAATAAATCTGTAGGGGATGGTCATGGAGTAAGTTACTTTGTTTTATGAGATACCACGTTTGTGGACTTTATGTATGATACTAAAACAAAATTGACAATTTTTAGAAATCATTTCTGTATGTATGTATGTTCCTCCATAACTCTTAAGCCGGTCATCCGAATTCGATGCAACTTAGTACAAGCACATTTGAATATACGTGACACAGGATAGGCTAAGTAAAATTCAGTTCCGGCTACGCTAAGATGCGGCTCTGATACGAACAAAGTTATTCAGTGCGCCGAAATAAACGTACTGTAGCGGGCTTACTTTTCTTCTTTTTAAATACGAATTACACGCGAGCGAAGCCGCGGGCAAAAGCTAGTTAACAATATTTCATTGAAGCATATACAATATACATATTCAGTATGGTTGGCACGGTCCTTCCACCGATTCATGCAGCAGGTGGGTCTTCGTGCCTTGCTTGCTGCTTGATAGTTATCTTGTCCTTTGTTACCTTTGCTAAACGTGGTGGTCGGTGTTGTACAGCACAAACAAATTAACAAAAGTATAGAGTACTTGCAGCACCACACCGTTTAGTTTTCTTACCCTGATTGTCAGGATACAGAGTGTGATATCGCTGGTGATCTGGCAGAAAGTCCTATCAAAATTTTTGCCAAATTCAGATTTTGGTGGTAATATGTCCTATACAATTATTTCCACAATGTCAGGACAAAATCCAGGCGACTTTATTCTAAAATAAACTAAAATAAAATAAAATTGTACGTGTTTTTTTTTTACATTGTATGCCCCTAAGTTCAGAACAAAACAGTTTCACGTCTCTTGAAAAATTTACATTTTTGAGATAGGACTTTCTGCCAGATCACCAACGATATGTATTCTGTATGTATGTGTAAAATAAACATACTACAAGGCGTGAAATAAAACACAGTTTATAATAAGCATCAGTACAACCTGAATTTCGAAGCATCAGTCTAAGCTACCTGTCCCACCGACGCGTCATCGTCGATGTCTGTGTTCGCTTGTAACTCGACAGCTACTCGACCGATGCAAATGGGGCTTTCACTTCCATTCTCTGGCGTAGATTATTTGGCTGTGAAGCAAGCGGCGGGAACAGTAAAACAAATAAATATCAATCAATTTACCTGTACAGCCTCAACGGGATGGTCGAACTCGACGACGGCGAAACCTCTGCTCTTGCCGTCCTTGTCGATGCTCAGGTCTATGTTCCTCACTTTGCCGGCTAACTTGAAAATCTCCTTGATCTTGGCCTGGTCCACTTTGTAGTCAAGCTGGAAAGAGTCAATGTTTCAATTAAGGCTTCCAATCCCGGTACACTGAGATCCCGAAAAACTGAGATCCCGTATGATTTTCCAGTCCCGCACACTGCGGGATTAGAAGTGGGGGTTCCGCGGGATTAGAAGTGGGGGTTCCGCGGGATTAGAAGTGGGGGATCCGCGGGATTTGCGGGATTGCACATTATTACGGACGCACGTCCTTTCGCGAGCGCTGTCGCTCGGACTATGGACACTGACGCTGCGCGCTGCCCCGCGTCGCGCCAATGCATACGGACCGCGACCCCATAGATGTAGAATAGTTGAATAATGACAGAAGGCAATAATAAAAAATCGTCACAGCCATGGTAAGCTCTGTGTTGGCCAGGAAACAAATGTTTTCTTTCACCTAATTTTCTATCCAATCTTATCTTATCCAACTAGCTCAAACCTATATCATATGAAAGATAATTTCATCTAGATTGCATTGAGGTGCGAAGGTGAAAGTTTTGAACGCAAAAAAAAAATTCTAAATAAAAATAAATTTATAAATGGAGGGATCCCGTTATACCGAGATCCCGCAACATTGAAAAAAATGTGATCCCGCAAGGGCATGCGGGATTGGAAGCCCTAGTTTCAATATTTCCGCCGGTTATAATACATATAGGCGACTAAGTGATAAGGACAAGATGTCGTGCTAAAGGGCGACCCATACCGGATTACATAAAAAAATAAATAAAAAAAGTGACCCATGCCTCCTGGCTGGTGCCCATGAACAAGTTGTCTGCAGGCACTCGGTCCTCTTGCGGCCCTCAAGGATAACATAGGCTGGCTGGGGAACAAGGGATTTTGTACAACGTCCCCGACCAAAAGGGACTAGTTTGCAGGCTCAGAGCTAACCCCTATTCCAACAACAACAACAAAAACAACAACAACAACAACAACAACAAAAAAAACCACAACACTCACATTAGCGACGAATACTTTCTTCACGAGCGGCGGCTGCACGTTGATAGAGTCGAGGAACTGCGCGCTCAGGCCGTACGTGTTGAAGCGATCGCTGTCCGAGATGTCGCCGCGGCCCCAGCTCTCAAACGCTCTGCAATCCGATCAATCGGTGAGAACTTTTCAATAAAGACGACTTACCGAGTATATTTTTGTAGGCGGCGGGTGGTCGAACGGTCTGGGCGTCGTCTCCTTTTGCGAGAGGTCCGAGGTTCGAATCAAAGCAGAGTGTGTTTATCTGATTTGAAAAAATTACGTGCCTACACCTTCGCCCACTGCTCCATGGTTCGGATTCCATGTAAAAATATAGTTCCACCGGGTTGGCTGGTGGGTTGAGTGGATGGATGAGAAGAGCGGAAGACCGGGTGTGGTGGCGTGCCTTGGGAGAGGCCTATGTCCAGCAGTGGACCGATACAGGCTGATGATGATGATGATGCTGCGCGGCAATTTACACGAGTTCTTGGAGCACAACACTGATTACTCTGCTTACATTGTCGGGAGTGGCGGCTGGTGACTTCAGTGACCGGTAGTGCGCTAAGTACCTACCTCCTTAAATACCAAATTTCCCAACACATACCCAATGTTATTTTAAGATCGCGACTTCCGAATTTTTTTAACACCTGCGTTGTATTATGTACGTACCTAGTATGAATATTCTCAAGACACTCAATGAGTTACAAAAAACAAGAAAATAAATCCAAACAAGTTTTTTAACTCATTTATAGTACCTTTATGAACACACCCATAGACCACAACACTGCTGCAGCTTTCAAAAAGAAAACAATACTTTAAAAATGTATTAAAAAAACATGAAAGTAGGAATTGAACCCGGGATTACTTGATTGTAAAGCCTTACCTTTAAACAACTCTTAGGCAAATATTGGCACCACTTAATTCACAGTATCATGTGACAGAAAGCACAAAACCTAACCATATCCCATTTTAAATATTCGCGCGCTAACGGGTATGTGACATCACATGACAGCGCGCTGACTCTAGGTAGACGGACTCGTGCAAAAGGAATCGCTCGCGACGTGTCGCACGCGCGGCTGTTCACGATATAGCGTCCTTGTTTGGCGCTAATGCGCCGCACGCAGAACTCCATTTCGGCCCATACTGTTCGGCCCATTCTATGAAGTATCTTTTGTCTCACGCGCCAGCGGTGTTTTGCCGATCTCCATACATTCAGATGGGAGACCCGCGTGCGCTTTTCGATTCCGCACGGGGAGCGGGTTTACTCACAAAAACGTGCTTTGTGATCTATAAAATAAGGTCGAATTCACATTCGTATTTATTTGGAGTAGGATCTTTATGGTTTTAGTGTAGGTATGTTGTATTGTAAGATATTATTTATTTAGAGTGAAGTGAAGACTTCTCGTGGTATGGTAGTGCGGCGCACGGGCGCACTTTAGGACCGGCCGCCAGTGATTGTCGGAATACAGTGTGATGGTGTTCAGTGTGACCCAGCCCCCTCCCCCCCCCCCCCCCCCCCGCACTTAAGACCTCCCCCACTGCACCTCTCCCTGTGCGCGTCGTAAAAAGCGACTAAGGGATAAGGACAAGGTGCCTTGCTAAAGGGCGGTTACGGTAATATATAAATAAAGTTACGGTAGCAGGGTTACTTACTTTCTTCTTTTTACGTACGAATTTCACGCGAGCGGAGCCGTGGGCAAAAGCTAGTAGTAGATAAGTTTCCTTACTTGTCTTTGTCATCTCTCTGTCGGGGCGCCTGCGCCTTGTAATTCCTGTTGCGCTCGATACCTGCAACATTCACAGCTGCTTCATTATTTAAAACAGCCAACTATATTTTTCTGTTGGTTTTGAGTCTTAGGGGCTCGAGCACATGCCGTTCGGTCAGCCAATATCACCTGCGAAAAGGTGCCACGCCGAAGAAGACGCCGAAGAGAATGTAAAGCCATATCAGAGAACTAGAAACCAGTTGGACAAACACTTTTATTAACCTCTAGATTTCTGGAAGCGCTGGCCGGCCCCAAAATCGAGTACATCCATTGATTTCCAGAAGGGCCGGGCAGACCCAAAAAAAAAAATATCGAAAAATATTGCAAATTGCAAGTTCTTTGAATGGTTCATACGGAACGAATAAGGACTGGCTGTAAGGATAAAAACCATTGCCTTTCCCACTTTAAAAATATTCCCAGGTCTTGAGGAAACAATTATTTTGACTGCTGTCAATTTTGTTTATATAGAGCGTTCCAACTAAATCTTCCCTTCGCCGTTATGTTGGCTCTGGCTTATGTAAATACTGATAATTACGGGTAAATCTGTACACATCGCAACCCTCAACGCTGTTTTGACAGATAGACAGTGGAGCCAACATAACGGCGAAGGGAAGATTTATATGGAACGCTCTCTACCTTTGATATTTCTGGCACAATGTCAAACTGGTTTCTAGTCTAACATTAATTGAATAGTTAAATTCATAATCTACATGTTGATATATGATTTGCATAGGGTAATTAAGTAATTTTAGGTTAGAACAATTTGGAAAAAAAAAATTGGTTGTCTGTAAAGTCAGTTTACGGACGATAGTTTTACGCGATGACGTGGAATAATTGTAGTACATAGAGCAAAGATCAGTAATTCTATTTCCAGTAGAAAGATTAATCATCTTGTGACTGGTCATCAATAAACTTCTGTTGTCTGATCTTGACAGTTTTACTTCTTAAGATGTTTCCATGGTAACTTTGACTATACCGATTGTGCCTCTCTATCCCTTGTTACGCGCTCTCGCTTGCACACACAGGCTCAGATGAAACGTGACACTTTTTCGTGCGTGCAGCCGGTGTTCATCAATTTATAAGACGTGACGTCATCACGTCAATAACAGGTGTGTCGACTAAAACTCGAGCCTACCACCTACTAAGCGGTACTAATCAATACGGTTGAGTACTAAACACAACAGATTTTTTAATTTGATTTTACTTTATATGAACGTTTAATAAAGTTCTAGTTACCGGTCTCCTCTTTGAGTACGAGCTTGCGGCCGTTGATCTCCTGCCGGTACATGGTCTCGAGGGCCTTGCGGGTCGCCTCCGCCGTGGTGAACTCTACGATGCCGCAGCCGCGCGGCTTGCCTTGCTCATCGTTGAACAGCTCCACGTACGCCACGTCACCTACCTGTTCAATATTTTCACCATTCAAAGAAAATGTTTTTTCATTAACCCGTTGACTGTGTAGCGGTCGATATCGACCGCTAGAACACTATGTACCGTCGCCTACGGAGCGGTCGATATCGACCGCCGCGTTGTCAGCGAGCTCCATACCGAACAAAATATTTTTTTTCCTTCTATCTCACTTAGTCGTGTTTATTTGAAAGAGACAGAGTATAAAGTAGAATTATTTAGCTACACATCGGTACCACTAACTTGATATGTCCCGAGACGACAGATTAGGAAAAACAATTCTTAGTCTCTCGCCTTTTGTCAGTGCGAGTTGTATGTGCGAGTGCGAGTTGCATGTATGTGCGAGTGTCCTTTGTTTTTGCAATTTCAAAGCTAATTTGATTATATATGGATAAAAATGGGCTCAAATATGAAAGTTTAGTTCTTTCCGAAGAGCAATAGTGTTTTCTTTGCACTAAACGTATAAATGATCAAAATATTGGCATTTTACATAACCTCATATAATGCTGTATAATTTTAATGTTTTAATATGTGCGTTTTAAAAAGATTTTTACTTTATTTTTATGTAACCTTTCAAATAAATTTTCAGTATTTTTTAGGTTTAACCACAGAGCACGGAACCGCCCCCGCCCGCGCCCCCTCCTAGAGGCGCCCTGAGCGCGATTTCCCTACACGGCGTTGAAGCCTGTAGGCGTGGCCTATGACTTACATATGTGTGTTGTGCGTGTGCATTTGTTTTGTGCGTGTGCCTAACTTGCTCCTCTTTGTGTGTAGTGTCAATACTAACACACACACACACACACATACGAAGCGCTAGTAGCACTGCGTCCAGTTATCGGGTTTCAAATATTATCGCTTAGGGCGCCTCTAGGCGGGGGTATTTCGTGCTCTGTGGGTTTAACTATTAGGTAATCTGTTCTGTGCTTTTCGTTCTATTGTTTTTATTATTATTCTGTTGTTTTTATTATTATTATTGTTTTTAATGTTTTTAAGGTACACACTTGTTTGTTTTTTCTTCTTCTTGTCAATGACATAATTATAAAATAGTGTTAATATAATACTGTTTCTTATTTTGAATGTTATTTATTTTCAAAAAAATAAATAACATTCAAAATAAGAAGCTAAGCTAAGCTAAGAGTGCTAAGCTTTAAGCGTGTTGTTGAGTATTTTTTAATATGTTGAATATGTTGACTTCTTTCAATTTATATTGTTAATGTTTCTAATTTGTTTTGTATAGTTTTTATTTTTTATTTTATGTTCTAATTCCGATATTAGGTAGTTATTATTTTAAAACGGGAGCCGCTGAAAATCAGCGCGCAGTCCTACTGCGCCTCAGCTGAGCGGTTTCCGTTTCACCATCCTGGTGTATAATTGTATAAAATTATTGTGTGTACTGCATCGGTGAATAAATATATTTTCTTTTCTTTTTTTCTTTTTTCTTTTCATATATTTTCGAGTCTGTGTCGTAATTTATTTATAATTTTGCTAAAATTCGTGTTTTGGAGTGTAGAAAGTGTCTCCAGATAAGTAGATAAAATTATATATCCAACCATGTGCTTTCCATATACCCAGCTCACATATTTACGTAATAACGTTCGGCAAAATATTGGAATGGCTTGTGAGTGCGAAAGTGTTGTTTTTGACCAAAATTTTGTGCGAATTCCAGATTTTATTGTGTGTTTCCGTTTCCCAGTGGGGTAGGCAGAGACAACGGATCTCCACGTGCCACGATCCTGACACGCCTCTGCCGCCTCTTCCACTCTCATAGTGTTCTTCACAAACGCTGGTCGGTTACGGTTACTACACACTTGACCGATTTGGATTTATCGAGGTGAAAATGAGACAGACAGTTTGACAGATCAGATTATACCTATCGGAAAGCAAACGCAATATGTGACACAAATGATTGTGAAGGCAATGTTTGCAAATCTAACCTTTTCCTTGAACAGGTCCTTGAGTTCAGCCCAACGGCAGTCGTAGGGGATGTTGGATATGAACAGGCGCGTGCATTCGCTCTTGCCTTGGTCCGGCGAGCGATCGCGTCCAATGTCCGAGAAACGGGAAGGCCGGTCTCCGCGCCGAGACCTGTCGCGATCACGTTGCCCGTTGTCCATGTCCATACAGTGTACCAACCTGAAATGAGCTCTGTGTTACGCTTATCGGCTGCGCTGTAGTATAAGGCCTGCTAATTAGAAAATTACTGGTAGCTGGGACTGGTAGGTGAGGGTCTATGGAACTATTACCAAAAAGAATTGTTTGCCGGAAATGCGTAGTTTCGGAGAAAAAAATAAATTTCCCATACAAAATTTATTTTTCATACAAAATAAAATTTTTTTTTTTGTTTTTTTAAGGCACCAAAACATTGGTTTTGAATATAAATGTATGTAAAAACAAGGGAAGTGGTATGGATGAATGTTTTGGTGGTTTAAAAAAAAAATAACCAGGGTTAATATATAGAAGATGCGTCGCTACGCGACGCATCTTCTATATATTAACCCTAACCTAATGTTGAGGCGGGGCATGTCGTTTTTGCATAAATTCCTATTCAAAATAAATGTTTTGGTGCATTAAAAAAAAATATTAAAAATCTAAAATTAATTTTGTATGAAAAATATTTTTTTCAAATTTTTTTTTCTCCAAAACTACGCATTTCCGGCAAAAAATTATTTTTGGTAATAGTTCCTTAGACCCTCTCCTACCAGTCCCAGCTACCAGCAATTTTCTAATTAGCAGGCCTTATACTACAGCGCACCCCGCTTATCATTACAGAAAAGAGTACTTCGCACGACAAACGCAATGAACCAACTTTTTCACGTTTTTGTTGATGCTAAATACAGAAAAATAACATTACGGTCACCTGAAATTTCTGGATAGACTAGACGGATAAACAATTGCAGGCTTCAATCAATGCCGCGACGACGACGTTAAGTTACAAAGGGAAACTGAAATAAATGTAAAAATCAGTCAAACACAAAGCAACCATCCAAATTCACAAAACAAGATTATCGTCGTTCGTCACCACGCCGCAAAATGGTGCCGCTGCCCGCCCCCGAATGAGTGGTATTATATTCTTTGAATGAGTGTCTCTTTGTAGTATAACAGTTAACTTTTTTTTACACAGAATATTAATTTGTTTGAGCAAACCTGATATTATATTCTTATTATATTCTTTGGTTGACGCTGCTGGAACAAAAATTACCATACTACGCGCTTGCCTTGCCACGTACAACGCTTATAAACTTATAACAAAGTCGAGAAGCGAAGCAAGTTCGTCGTCAACATTTGAAAGGACAATGGAGGTAAACTAAATCCACCGCCCCGACATAACCTGTTAGTGTGGCTATTTCCTGGAGTGTTTTTTAAGCCGAAGCTGCGAAGGCGAGCATGGGTTCCTGCGCGGTGTTACGGAAGGACGGCGGGACTGCACTTCCTGCAGCGCCGGAGAAGAGGCAATCCTAAGTCGCTATTGAAAATAAATTATTTTCGTGAAGTTTTATTTTTTTATTTTTGGCCCCAGTTTTGATTTCCGCAGGCAGGCTGTCATTTCTAACAGCAGTGTTTTGTGGTTGCTGTGGCTATACGGTCACACTATCTTTGCCTTTCCGAAGAAAAAAAAAAGTTAACGTTACTACAAAGAGACACTCGTCTCGTGTCCTCCCTCCTTCCGACTTCCGGGAATAGTATTATATTCTTTGGCTCCGGGGCTTTATCCCATAGAGTAATTTATCCAAACAAACACAGAATAGAGTACGCCAATATTATTATATTCTTTGGAATAGAGATTCCATCTTTGTTTTCGTGTTGTGAACTTTGTAAATTGTGAAGTAGGTAGTTTGTCCGCAATTGATTGAATACTTATACTTAGGGGAAAACTCGAGCGAGAGGCATTACAGACAGTAACCGTTGATCAGGATGTCAACAGGTGTGTTGACATATTCGTGAGTTACACCACAGGTCAGGTCAAACTTTGTCACGATTTGCATAGCTAACCTTTCTTTCCAGCTCCCTTTCGAGACAGAGAAGTACGCTCTGGGAGACGCCCGCACCGAGAGGCTCCTGAGAGAGAGAGGGACCGCTCTGCGAATGATTGCGTCACCATTTCCGTCACCAACTTGCCCATTGGTTTTACATGGAGAGATGTTAAAGATTTGTTCACTAATCAGGTGAGTGCATTCGTATAACACAATTTTTTTACTGTGCACTGCGAGCTGTCAAAGTCGTTAGGTTCTCAGCACTGAATGCTGCCCCCCATGGGGCGAAAGCTACTGATCCTCCCCCCCCCCCCCCCCTCTTTCTCTTCCTCTAGGATTGCCTCTTCTCCGGCTTATAAAAAAGTGGCCATGTCAGACCAGGTAGCCAATCAGGGCGTTGCGATTTTTTATTGTTAAATATCCAGTGGTGAATAAGTTGAATCAGCTCATCTCGTTTTGCTTACTTGTATCAAATTCATTATTATTGCTTTAATGATACATTTTTAGGTTACCGTAACCGTAAAGGAAACTCCGTACGTAACTCCATTTATGTCTTCTCACCAAAATTAGGTATTTACTCTACCTATTCCGATCCCTGGTAATATATTACAGACTTCATACATGATAGCCGCACAAAGAATTAATGCCTAAAAGTAAATTATAACATGGGAATATAATTTCAAGGTCGGAGACGTGAAATATGCAGAAGTTGGAAACGATGGCACCGGCATAGTGGAGTTTGCGTCGTGGCGCATGGCTGATGTTGCAGTCTCAACTATGAACGGATACAGGGTCAATGGACAACAGATTTTCATCAAGATGGATGTTAAAGGTATACCAAATAACGACAGGTTTTGTTGGCCAGAATGATGGCCTAGTACAGGGATGGGCAAACTACGGCCCGCGGGCCATCTCCAGCCCGCGAACGGTTGCAACCCGGCCCGCGATCATCGACCCAGAAGTAGAAAAATTTATTATACATTACTTTATACATTATACTTGGTATAAATTAATAAATCTTTGTTCCTATTTTATAGATTATCTATAATAAATATAAATTTCCCTATTTCATAGTCACCTACACGTACACTGTACCTGATTCGAATCTATAGAATATATTCATATAGTTTACTTTTGTATAAATACGAGAACTTTTAATGTTGGTGAAACCTATGAGTCAATAAATAACTTTATTTCGGAAAATACAAATATTTTTATTTCAATAAAGATTATATTATAGCCAAAAATTCAAAAACCTGGCCCCCCATAGATTATTTTTGAAAAATATGGGCCCGCGTAGAAAAAAGTTTGCCCATTCCTGGCCTAGTATGAAGAATTGTGGCTGCAAGAACGAAGAGAACGGCGACATCTCATTGAAACATTTAAAAATTCTGATTGACTTGCCCATTACAACGTTCCCAGGCTACAAGATATGTTCACCCTTGCTATAACACTACAAAAATGAGGGGGCACTCTAAAAAGCTGTATCATAATCGGTTCAAGCAGAACCATCGACGATACTTTCTCACCAGCAGAGTAGTAGAATCTTGGAACAGTCTACCCAGTGAAGTTGTAAATGCTGTCTCCGTGAATACTTTTAAAAATAAACCGGACAATTATATAAAACAAAAACAAAACAAAAAAATATATATATAATAGTAACTTAATAAATGTTGTGCATCAGCTGATAGCTGTTAGCCTATTAAATATTGGTTGGGTCAAGGGCCAGATCCAGAAGGCAGCCCTGCTCGACACTGCACGCATCGTCCGGAGGTTTCTCTCCCTGGGGCTCGACCATCGGTAGCTTGGGTTCGCCCCGCTGCCGGTGGTGGAAACTCCGTTTATTTTTATATTAATTTTAGATTTTAATTGTTAAAAAGATGTAAAATTTATATAAAAAGGAACGTGTGAATAAATGGATAAATAAATAATAAAAGTATTTTGGTCACTCAACATAGACCAATGTTTTTGACGTGAATACGTCTTTAAATTTGCTTCCATAGTGGGACCAATCCGGAAAACTGATGATAACAAAATCGGGGGATACAGTTTGGTGTTGCAGCTTCATATCCATCATCTACATCCAAAATTCTATTATTATTATTCTACTAGCTGAGCCCGCGGCTCCGCTCGCGTGAAATTCGTATTTCAAAGAAGAAAGTAAGTAACTGAGGGCGATGCCGAAGGCCGAGCTGCGTTCAGAAAGACTATAAACCTTCTCGAAGAAAGTAAGTAACTAAGGGCGAGGCCGAAGGCCGAGCTGCGTTCAGGAAGACTATAAACCTTCTCGAAGAAAGTACGCAACTGAGGGCGAGGCCGAAGGCCGAGCTGCGTTCAGGAAGACTATAAACCTTCTCAAAGAAAGTACGTAACTATGGGCGAAACCGAAGGCCGAGCTGCGTTCAGTAAGACTATAAACCTTCTCGAAGAAAGTAAGTAACAAAGGGCGAGGCCGAAGGCCGAGCTGCGTTCAGGAAAACGATAAACTTTCTCGAAGAAAGTAAGTAACTGAGGGCGAGGCCGAAGGCCGAGCTGCGTTGAGGAAGACTATAAACCTTCTCGAAGAAAGTAAGTAACAATGGGCGAGGCCGAAGGCCGAGCTGCGTTTAGGAAGACTATAAACCTTCTCGAAGAAAGTAAGTAGCAAAGGGCGAGGCCGAAGGCCGAGCTGCGTTCAGGAAGACGATAAACTTTCTCAACGAAAGTAAGTAACTGAGGGCGAGGCCGAAGGCCGAGCTGCGTTCAGGAAGACTATAAACCTTCTCGAAGAAAGTAAGTAACAAAGGGCGAGGCCGAAGGCCGAGCTGCGTTCAGGAAGACGATAAACCTTCTCGAAGAAAGTAAGTAACTGAGGGCGAGGCCGAAGGCCGAGCTGCGTTCACGAAGACGATAAACTTTCTCGAAGAAATTAAGTAACTGAGGGCGAGGCCGAAGGCCGAGCTGCGTTCAGGAAGACTATAAACCTTCTCGGAGAAAGTAAGTAATAAAAGGCGAGGCCGAAGGCCGAGCTGCGTTCAGGAAGACGATAAACCTTCTCGAAGAAAGTAAGTAAGTGAGGGTGAGGCCGAGGGCCGAGCTGCGTTCAGGAAGACTATAAACCTTCTCGAAGAAAGTAAGCAACAGAGGGCGAGGCCGAAGGCCGAGCTGCGTTCAGGAAGACGATAACCTTTTCGAAGAAAGTAAGTAACAGAGGGCGAGGCCGAAGGCCGAGCTGCGTTCAGGAAAAATATAAACCTTCTCGAAGAAATTAAGTAATTGAGGGTGAGGCCGAAGGCCGAGCTGCGTTCAGGAAGACTATAAACCTTCTTGATGAAAGTACGTAACTGAGGGCGAGGCCGAAGGCCGAGCTGCGTTCAGGAAGACTATAAACCTCCTTGAATACTCTTACCAAGTGTGGAACCCTTACTTCATCAAGGACATTGAACTTCTGGAGAGAGTGCAGAGGCGGGCAACCAAGATGGTTCCATCCCTGAGGAACAAGTCTTACGAAAGCCGCTTGGACGCACTTGGTATTACTACACTAGAGCAAAGAAGACAAAGAGGGGACCTCATCGAAACATTCAAAATTTTCAATGGTCATTACGATGTAGCCAACCTTAATTCAATGTACACAATGAACACCAACGAGGGACTCCGTGGTCACTCTTTAAAATTAAACCGAAACACTTCCAACTCCAACCCAAGAAAGTACTTTCTAACTAACCGAGTAGTGGACTCTTGGAACAAGCTACCACAAGAAGTGATAAGTGCTATCTCAGTGAATGGTTTTAAAAATCTACTTGACAAACATTTGCTAAATATAAACAAAAATAAAAACAAACACTAATAAGATAATAAAAAAAAATTAATAATAAAAAAGTAAAAAAAAAAAAACAATAAAAATATAAATAAGATCTATTATAAAACAGTGCACTCAACACGTGAAGTACACGCATCAGCTGCAAGCTGCTAGTGTATATAAATAAATAATAATAATAATAATGAAAGTAAGTAACTGAGGGCGAGGCCGAAGGCCGAGCTGCGTTCAGGAAGACGATAAACCTTCCCGAAGAAATTAAGTAATTGAGAGCGAGGCCGAAGGCCGAGCTGCGTTCAGGAAGACTATAAACCTTCTTGATAAAAGTACGTAACTGAGGGCGAGGCCGAAGGCCGAGCTGCGTTCAGGAAGACGATGTCCTTTTCGAAGAAAGTAAGTAACAGAGGGCGAGGCCGAAGGCCGAGCTGCGTTCAGGAAGGCCAATAACCTTCTCGATGAAAGTTGGTAACTAAGGGCGATGCCGACGGCCGAGCTGCGTTCAGGAAAACTATAAACCTTCTCGAAGAAATTAAGTAATTGAGGGCGACGCCGAAGGCCGAGCTGCGTTCAGGAAGACTATAAACCATCTTGAAGAAAGTAACTATCGCCCATAGTTACTTACTGTCATCGAGAAGGTTTAGCGTCTTCCAGGATACAGGTCGGCCTTCGGCCACACCCTTAGTTACTTACTTTCTTCGAGAAGGATTATAATCTTCCTGAACGCAGCTCCACCGTAGGCCTCGCCCTCAGTTACTTACTTTCTTCTTTTGAAATACGAATTTCACGCGAGCGAATCCGCGGGAAAAGCTATCGATATTAAAATAAGAAACTTAAGTTAAAATAATATTCGCCTCGCCCCGCTGCTGCCCCCTCTCCCTCTCCCTCTCCGTCTCCGTCTCCGTCTCCGCCCCCGCCCCCGCCCCCGCCCCCGCCCCCGCCCCCGCCCCGTCCCCGCCCCCGCCCCCGTCCCCGTCCCCGTCCCCGCCTCCGCCCCCGCCCCGCCCCGCCCCCGTCCCCGTCCCCGTCCCCGCCTCCGCCTCCGCCTCCCTCTCCGCCTCCCTCTCCGCCTCCCTCTCCCTCTCCCTCTCCCTCTCCCTCTCCCTCTCCCTCTCCCTCTCCCGCTCCCTCTCCCTCTCCCTCTCCCTCTCCCTCTCTCTCTCTCCCTCCCCTCCGCCTTCCCTCCCCCTCCCCATCATTTAATCCTAAAATCTAATTTTTAAATCATCCCCTATTTTAATTTAAGGGTTGATTTAACTAAAACGCCGAAACACCTAATTCTTTATTTCATACCAAAAGCCTAAATATGAATCGTTATATCCCTAACTTGAGAAATGATGGGTTCCCCATACAAACGTTCATCCCCTATTTCACCCCCTTAAGGGTTGTTTTTTGAGACAAAAGGTAGCCTATGTCCTTCCTCAGGATGCAATTCATCTCCGTACAAAATTTTATAAAATCCTAAAATCTAATTTTGAAATCATCCCCTATTGTAATTTAAGGGTTGATTTAGCAAAAACGCTGAAACACGTAATTCTTTATTTCATACCAAAAGCCTAAATATGAATTGCCATATCCCTAACTCGAGAAATGCTAGGTTTCCCATACAAACTTTCATCCCCTATTTCACTCTCTTAAGGGTTGTTTTTTGAGACAAAAGGTAGCCTATGTCCTTCCTCAGGATCCAATTCATCTCCGTGCAATATTTTATCGAAATCTGTTCAGCGGTTTAGGCGTGAAAAGGTAACAGACAGACAGACAGACAGACAACAGAGTTACTTTCGAATTTATAATATTAGTATGGATAGTATGGATTATAATATCAAAATTACATCAAAATTCTATTATATATATTCTACATCCAAAACAAATTCTTTGATCATTCAGCTAAAGGATCAAAGAATTTGTTACGTTGAGTGATGACTGTGAAGCACCGTGCGCGGTGGAGAGGGAAGCGCCACCATTTTGAGGTCATTTCGCTGCGTCTCATAATTTCAGTTTGTTATAAATTTTGACTCAGAGAAGCTACGACTTACGTTTGAGTTTCAATCGTTAGCTCTCGTCAAGATCTATCGATTGCGTGTATAAAACATTTGTGTAAAATAGTTATATTGAATAAATATGATGTTAAAGTGAAAAATTACAATAAATAATGCAATGTCGGCCTATACTCGTCAAAAATCCAAATCAAAATATAGATGTCGTATACGGTTGGAAAGGGCTTCTCAAGAGCAATCCAGTGATACCCATAAAACACCATACGACAGAGTAAAGCGGTGCCGGGAACGTAAAAGAATGAAGGCGTCCGAGCGGATCAACGAACGGCGCCAGTACATCTGCAGCTGGGGCGGCCGAGCCTATGCAATAATTACAATGTGTTTTATACAAAACGAAAGTATAATTTGAACGTGTTATGAAGACACATTGGTCAGCAGCTAGGGCACGTTACACCGCTATGTTTGTCAACAATCCAATTCGGACATAAGTGTTATGTGCGTGAGCGGCTATGGCTTTTGCGCTCATTGAAGCCACCAAAGGATAAACACTTACCGCTGCTTAGACATACATAATACGCTCTAGGAAAATATTACCCCTTACGTACACGTATTCACGTAAAACACACGGCCGTGTCCACTACACAGCCACACCCCGATTTTTTGTTTGTGTTGGAAAATTGACACAATTTAGCAAAATCACCTAATACACTAGCGATGTGAGCCCATAATACCTTGATGAACTAGTTGCCATGTCTGTACTTCCCACGTTGGTCGTGTCGGGTCGGCTACACTGAACTTTGACCGATCTTCATTCTGTGCGGTGGTAGCAATCTGTGCAGGTAAACTCCTACCACCTAGTAAGGTTATAAAATGTATACACAAAGGTTGGAATTCCGATGTTTTCGAATAATTTAAACTATTTCTGTAGAAAATAAAACATAGGTGTGAGTACGAAGTAAGTAAAGAAAACAAACAACCTGTTTGTTTATTTTTTATTTTCTATAGAAATAACTGTATTTTGAATTATCTACATTATTCCGTATTATTCCAAAATATCGATACATTTTCGATTTTTGTGATACATTGTCCCACCACTAAACGACCATCAAGCGTTTGTGCTCCGCGGATTCCGATGTATGTACATAACACATGCTGTATCCCGACAATCGGGGTTACGTAGTAGTATATAGTTAAATAGTACGCATATACAAACATCCGACGACTTGGCGGTACACCTCATGACCAGAAGTGTCGAGACACCTCAAGAGGCATGAGACATGATCAAACACATGGAGAACCAGACACATTACCTATTGTCCTGTACAAAGAGAGACAGATTGTAATCCTAATAAACAAAGCGAAGTTTCTACGGGTGACCGACCATGTAGCGTACACGTCAAAATATGATTGCCCTTATAAGTCGAGAATTACTTTTATCATTTACATACGGTTTTCACCATAGCTGGGCGCGTTATCGTTAATCCGTTAATCCGTTATTAACGAAGTTAACAATGTGCCTAACTTTTTAACGATAGCGTTAATGTACAAAACTATTAACGGACTTAAGTTCCGTTAATACTTTTTATTCCGTTAACTTTAAGTCCGTTATCCGTTAATTCTATCTTGTATCTATCTCTACGTACGATAATTATCGTACGAAATTCCAATTCCCCAATTCCCAACCCAACAGAACAGAAGCTTAACGGAAGTTGATCTAGTTATACTCGACTTAGATAGAGGTACTTCTTACTTACTACTTACTACATATAACTTCAGTGGAGAAAATTTTCAAATCTTAAACTCGAATAATCAAATTATTCCACTTGTTTGTACGTAACATCACATCACTAACACAACATAACCTATTTTATTATATTATAAACATAAATAAAGCTAACCTAGCCAATGTAACCATCTTTGTTGTGTTGCGTGTTTAAATGATTAACTAAGTAAATAGCAATACAGTGCCTGATTAATAGAATTACTCTTAAAATAAAATAAAAACTCATGAATTATGATTAACGCTAACGAATTAACGAACTTTCATTAACTTCCGTTACATTAGCGTTGAACTAATGCTCTCGTGATTAACGAAGTTAAGTTTTTGAGTAACGGAAGTAGGATTAACGAAGTTAAATTTCTAATTAACGGTGCCCACCTTTGGTTTTCACTGTTACATTCTGTCACTTCTCAAGATGGTTTTAGGCTATAAATCACAATGCTATGTCATCTGCGGCCTGAGCTGTGAGCAAAAAGTCACACGAAAAGAGAAGCCGCTTGCAATAGCTAGTGTAAAATAAAAGGAAGATTATTTATTTGTTTGTTTTTTGGTGTGTGTATTCTGTTTTTTTTTTATTTAGACAAAGAAAACATTACTAGTGAACTCATCACTTGTAATGTTTTTAAGTATTTTTGTTTGTTTGTTTGGTTCTTGTTTTGTTTTTTTTTGTCTAATGGTTTGTCTGATGGTGTCTTCAGATAATTTGTTCCAGGCCCTTACGATCCGGTGTATCAGAAAGTGCTTCCTGGGATTGGTTCTATACGTGGGCCATTTTATTTAAAATAAATAAATTTAAAGTGTTTTGTTTGCTTACCACAGGTGAATATCGACAGAAGATCAAAAACGATGTATTCAAGTAAGTGTGCGATAGATAAACTACTTATTGTTTGGGTAATAATGAAAAAAATGCTCCCTGAAAAATTCAAATTGTTTATTTATCGCGGCTTTAATATTTTCTGAAAAGTATTACTATTAGGTATACACGGTGTTGCAACCCCAACCGTTAAACCCGAAAGGGGGTTATTCTGTACATGAAACCGAACAACTTTTGTTCTATGACTTTTTTATTTGAAGAAAAAAAAATTATTTTCCCCATACATTTTGAGAATAGGTATTAAAAGGAGAATGCTCACGGCCCATAGAAAAAAAACCCCAAATCCGACAGAATCGAAACCTATCTCAGATTATCTGTTATATTAAGTGTTAAAATGCTACATAGTTACAATTGTCGAAATCGATGGCTAAAGTATAGATTTCACCGAATGTTTCGATAAAAACACGACGTTTATAATCGAAATATTATGGTTTAAAAGGTTAAGGATCTAATGATTTATGTCGATTTAGTCACCAGGCATCATTATCAGAGCCCACATAGTAATTTATAAGTAGTTTAGTAAGTTAGTAGTAAGGCGATAAATAAAAATTCTTCAAATGATCTTTTATTATAAAACAATCACTTTATTCATTCTCTCTCGATATCCAAAATGATATTGTCTAAAGTTAACGCTGGATGGTCAACCTCGTCATCATATCTCGCATATCCTTGATAATAAAATACGCTCATGACATGAGCGCAACAACCCAGAGTGCGCTGACCGTGTATGCATGAGCAATAATGTTCTAAAATGGCATTTCTCCCGTTTTCCCTTTTATACAAAATGTAAGTATAGTATTTTCTCTCTCTAAAGGTTAACTTTTAAACCATAATATTTCGATTAAATCAACCTTGTGTTTTTATCGAAACATTCGGTGATACTTTAGCCATCGATTTCGACCATTGTAACTATGCAGCATTTTAACACTTAATATAACAGATAATCTGAGATAGGTTTCATTTCTGTCGGCCCTGGGTAATTTTTGAGCATCCTCCTTTTGTATGGAAAAAATAAATTTTATTTTTGAACCACCCCCTGATGCCAGTTAAAAATATTACGGGGGCAATTGCAACACCGTGTATAATGTTGTTTATAGTGTGCAATATATTTTCAGTACGAACAAAGTTGAGCGCCACCTGGATGAACAGCCAAATTATTACGGATTGAGCAAGAAATTTGTGGAATCATTGAATTTAACACTTCCGCTTGTCAACAGAGCCTTCGTAATGAATGTGAGTACACTTACTTCAATTTATTCTATATTATTATACTACGCATATCTACACCTCGTGTCGCGTCAAACGCACATAAATTTTTGTATGTTTGGGTAAAATTTAACCACATAAAAGAAAATGAAAATTTTCGTAAATTTTTATGAAGTTATTCTAGTGGCAAAACACTATGACGGGAGATATAATCTCTGGGCAGTGCCAGACTTGCTGGTGCTGCTAGAACTATGATAAAATAAATTTTCAGAGGAATAAAACATGGAAGATTGATGAACACAACAGGACTGCTTCTTCATAGAGTAATGCCGTGAATTTTCGTGGCACATAATATTGTTTTTCTTGTTATTCATAAACATCATATTACGCATCACTCCCCGTGCGTGTCGTAAAAGCCGCCTACCACATTAGATACCTCTACCGACCTTACACTTGCAGTTTTCGTGCAAGTGAATTTTGACTTGCACCAGAGCCGACTGTCATTGTTTCCCTCTACGGAGACAAGCCATGCTGCATCGTCATAGCCCCACTGCGACGTTCCTATCGCTTACTCGCTCTCGCTTGCCTACCGATGACAGGAGTGAGAGAGAAACACGAAGATTGTGACGGTCGCCCGATGAAGGGTGAGCGATTTCAAGTTTCTCTCTCGCTCCTGTCATCGGTAGGCAAGCGAGAGCGAGTAAGCGATAGCAACGTCGCAGTGGGGCTATGACGATGCAGCATGGCTTGTCTCCGTAGAGGGAGACAATGACAGTCGGCTCTGCTTGCACGGTAATTCACATAAGTTCTTGAAGCACAACACCAGTTATTCTGTTTACTCGGGGTAGTCGCTGGGGAGCGATCGCAGTGGTAGACTTCGGTCTAGCCAAGGTATTGGGCCTGGCTACCAAGATCCATAGACCCCGTATCGAGCGACCCTTGTGCGTGATCAGGATCACTGATCGCAGAGGCGTTCAGTCGCCCAAGGTGTCGGAGTTGGGTACTAGTATCCGTGACGCTTCCCTATGCAGACCACACGGCGGCTACCCTTAAAACTAGCAGATGGCTACCCTATCCCGCAACTGGGCGGTGTAACGGGCGTCACTGTTAGAAAATAATGTGTGGTAGAGAACTTGTTCTCGACGATTACTCATTCAACGTTGCAAGTCTAACATGAGTACTAAGTTGGGGGTTTAGGCCTCCACTTAGCTCACGCTGCTGACTCCACTCAGGTCGGTGGGTCAAAATGAGATACTACCCTAAACGCTGGGTTTAGTACTGCGGGGTTCCGTTAAAAGCCCCAGAATGCTTCGTGCTTCTGCACGGAACACTGGAGTTGGTCTCGCAGGGGTTGTGGTTTAGCGTTGATTCCCTGGTGCTTCTTTTGAAGTATCAAATACGGGAATAAGTAGCGAAAGCTGCGAGTGGTGAGCCACTTAGAGCTCCGTAACCAATGTGGATAATTGGTAGACATGCGAATAATGTAGATGAGTATGTCGGTGCAACACACACTTATATATGTGGATGTGGGTTGGATTTCTCACGAGTCAAAGACGCTATAAGTTCTTCGAGACTGGTGGATCCCCGGTACACATTAGGTGGTGGTCATATGCACTTCCACGCATATACATAGCTGGTGAAAACAAAAGCTGCGGCTAGAACATAACGCTGAGGCCCTGGGCACAGGCTGTGGTTGGATAGGGAGCGGACCCCAGTGGCAGTGAAGGCTTCACCCCCGGCTCTCGACTTCGGTCGGGGGTTCCTTCGGGTGGACGGGTGGTGGCTCGGATCGGCTGGGGAAAGGTCACAGTCTGTGTATTTCCCATGGGATTATTTAGAAACGGTACAGCTATGGGGCCTCGATCTGGCATACATGATCACTGTACTCGCAAGAGTGCAGGTGTAGACGTCTGGATTTTGTAACCGGAAGGTTGGTATCTCTGGACGTCTATAAACAAAACGTAAAACAATAAAATGATAGTAAGAAGGTGTTTACTCCGGTGTTCGTGGTGATGATATTTAAGTATGTCTGTATGTATATCCCACATAAAACGCGCGCGTTGGACAGATGGACTTCCGAGTGGATAAGGCCAAGTTGAAGGAGATCTTCAGTTTGGCGGGCAAGGTGCACCAGGTGCAGTTATGGACCGGACCGGATGGCGTCAGCAAGGGCATGGCCGTCATACAGTATGATCACCCGGTGGAGGTCGTTCAGGTATTTATCGATTTTTTCCTGATATTTCTTTATGTGTGAACGTTTACACGGTGTTGCAGTTGCCCCTGTAATATTTTTAACTGACATAAGGGGGTTATTTTATATGTGAAACTAAACAACTTCTGTGGCGACCAAAAATTTTTTTTAACAAAAAAAACATTTATTTTTTCCTTACAAATTTTAAATACCTATTCTCAAAATGTATGGAGAAAACAAATTTTTTTTCTTCAAATTAAAAAGTTGTAGAACAAACGATGTTCTATTTCACGTACAGAATCACCCCCTTTCGGGTTTTACGGTTGGGGTTGCAACACCGTGTATTTGTGTCCCTGGCCATTTTTCAAGGCTGAATTGAATTGCGATTTGGTAACAGTAACGCTTGTTTCTGAACATGGTATGAGGTAGATGTTTCGTGATGTTTTCAAGAATAATCTCCTGATACACTTTCCCGTAGATTTTTATTAATTTTTTCCACAGAAAAAGCGAGTAAGAGACTCCCAGTCAAACCGTCACTGAATGACTTCGTTGAGCATGTGTAATTAATGATTGTGTTAGCTGCTTCACTACTGTGGGCGTCACTATGTCATTTAGTTTATTGTATTTTTCTTTAACCCTTTGGCTCTGGAAGCATTATTTATAAATCTTCCTTCGCCTACACCAGGTGGCGGCCGCGATCGGCGCCGGCGCATTACTCTCGAAAAAAAATCATTTTGGAAGATTTTTCCATAAAACTTCATGAACTAACATATGGATTGTATTTACAGATAAATATTCTAGCTATAAATGGCATTTTTTTATTTACATTACGTATTCTAGGTGACAAAATTATTTTGTAAAGTTGTTCTATGTGAAAATCGCGACCTCTCTCAGGTTTTTTTTTTTTTATAAATTTATTAGACCGCGAATCGGTCATATAGTATTTTTATTATAAACACTAATAAATAACGGACCTAATCATACCTTTCTTGTGTATCAGCAGCCCCCCGTGTCGTTCACAATAAAATTTGTATGTGGAAATTTGTATGGTTTGTATTATTTGTATGGAGAAAACTAAGTCACAAAAATTGCTAATTTCTCGTAAATGTACTGCATACAAACACTATACGGCATATATTATTTCAACTACAGGAACTAAATGACACTTCTATCACCTCACTTTATCCAGAAAACAGATTTATATCGAGAAACAAGCCTCTAAAAACAGCCGAAATTGGTACCGAAAAGGAGGCATTTTCTTAGTATTTTTACGAAAAATTCAGATCAACTCAGCACAAACAAATGCACTCAATACATCCGGAATATAATGAAAAAGAGAAAAAACATCACTTATGGGTTCATCTGCACAAAAAAAACACTCAGCAAACCCGAAAACAGAAGAGCAACGTACAACGCCCTCCTAATATAACCGCTGTCTTGATGACACTGACAGGGCGGTAAATCTGACATTTCTCTATGGGAGATGTTGGCCACCTAAAGGCTAAAGGATTCTACTATTTGAATTAATTACTGCCAGGTGCCACGGCTAAGTGAGATACAAGAATAAAATAATTTTGTTGGGGCCTCCCAACGAAACACGGAAAAAAAAGAAAGCGGCCGATATCGGCCGCTCCATTCGTAAAGGTATAATCTATAAAGCGGCCGATATCGGCCGCTCCATTGGCAAAAGGTTAATGACGAAATGTTTGTCCTTCGAAAAAATTTTTTTGGTTATTGTTTTTAGCGTGCGTTTTCAGCAACACTCGCAGTTTTTTTAAGTTGTAAAGTACCTACCCGAAATAAAATAGAACTGTTTTGTGATGAGAGATCAGTGCAGAAAGGTATATGTTACAAAACAATGCAGTGTGAACCGTTAAAAATTTCCTGGTATGCCATGCATGAGCGACAGACCGAGAACAGAAATTGTAGTGGGCCTGAGACTACGATCCGGACACATTCCAACAAATAAGACAATGTACCTCATGAAGATAGCACAATAACCCAACTGCAGCACATGTGGGATAGAAGAGGACCTACTCCATATACTGTTGGAATGTGCCCGGAACCGAGAACTGAGGCAGAAGCTATTGAGAGACTTAAGAACTGACAGACTCAACCTGTTTTTTTAAAGTACTTGAGGCCTTGGGGTGAGCTCAGGGGGAGGAGTTTGAATCCATACTAAGTTTTTTTGTAAAAATTAAATCTAAGATTAACCCTTTGAGTTTAGAGAATTAATTTACTAAAATTGTTTGCAGGCAATATCAATGTTCAACAAGCAAATGCTGTACGACAGGCCGATGGTGGTGCGAATGGACAGATCACCAAACCGAGAGTTTTCGTTGCCGGAGGGGCTCGGGGGGGTGGGGCCGGGGCTGGGCGTCGAGGGTGCACCTCTCCGCAATGTCGCCTTCTACATAATGAAGCAGGAGGAGGAACAAGCAAAGGAGCTTAATGAGAGCACAGACAATTTCCCTAAAGATAACCGCATCTTCAATAATTCCAGTATGGGTAAGATGGGTTCCACAAAAAATGAGATGATTGATTGGCCAGACAATCAGATGAAACACTCGGAAAATCAGATGAACAACCCGGACAACCAGATGAAACACCCAGGAAATCAGATGAACCACCCGGACAACCAGATGAAACACCCAGGAAATCAGATGAACCATTCCATGTGGAGCTCCAACTTCAATTCTATGAACTCAAACCAACAGATGAGCATTCCAAACGTTCAGATTGGGCCAATGGACATGCCGATGAACATGAACCTAGCACCGAATGCAATGAATGTGATGCCAACTGTGAACGCTATGGTTGGCTCTTCATCAGCTCACGGGCCGACAACGCCTAACAGCTCGAACGTCGGCGGTGGCGGCGACAACAATGTGAGCGCTCAGACGCTCATGGCTTTATTGAATCTACAGAATCAAATACAGCAACAAGGCTTATCAGTATCAGAACTTCCAAGGCTGCTGTCTATGATGGGAAATCAGGGGGGCCCCGATAACCGTTCTAACCCAGGTGCCCTGGCTCAACGTGCGTAATCATGTTGTTTAAGTATACAGGTTGTTGCAACAGTCACCGCATTAACTTCAGAAGCAGATTCGTGGGATCAAAATTAGATGAAAGCGTAAATTAAAAAAAAAATTGTCTGAGTAATGTTTTTATGGTTTCATTCCTTAAAAGTAAAACGGAACCAACAAATTTAATAACTACGACCATGAAAAAATTAATAAAATAACAAGGAAAGTTGATAGAAAAATTACAGCAAGTTGTGCGTGTAGAAGAATTAGACAGGTGGCCCGATGACAGATTTTTCGATCAACTTTTTTTTTTATTTGATTCTTTTTTCTAGTCAGGTTTTATTGAAATATAATTAAATTTTTTCCAACCTTTTTTTTATCTTAGGTGCCTATTATATTTTTTAATCTTAGATAAATTAAAAAAAGGTATTGTATTATTTTTCAGATGTTGAAGGCACAAGCTACAGGGATTCAAATGCCCCAGACAGACCAAAGGCGTATCAGTCGGACATGGTCACCGTTACTAATGTGAGTCTAAATTCTGTTTCATTTGCACCAATAATGCGCATGACCATTGTAACACATTGTGAAAACCGATTTCAAAACTACCCTATTTCGTGAGACCAATTGCAGGTGAATTAGTGACCTAACAATTACAATACCAAAAATAACTCAACAAAAACACTACGACAAGAACACAATAATAACAACAATACAACAATCGCCACACAATGACAGCAATAACAACACAATGACAACAACAACAACACAATGACAACAACAACAATCACAATACAATGACAAAACACAAAAATCGCAACACAAATTGTCAGCCTCGATAGCTCAGTGGTGCAGACAGTCAACTGTCGCTATTGAATGTTAAGCAACGCTGGGTGCGGTCAGTACTTGGATGGGTGACCGCTGACCGTTGGAGGCTGACCGAGGTTCGGATTCCTCGTAAAACTGTAGGTCCCTTCCCTCCTAATATTACTTGGTGGTAGGGTTTAACCCGCCCGGGTTGGTACCACCGCACTGAATGAAACGTCGGTTAAAACGGCTATGTAAATAGTTTGTGTTTTCCGACCAGTTCAGTGTAGCCGGCACGATCAAAGGGGGAAGCACTGACAAGGCACCTAGTTCACCCGGTGTTATGGGCTGACATCACGGACGTTGTAGGTGATGTAGCCAACCGTGTCAGTTTCCATATAAAAAAAAAAACAATCACGACACAATGACAAAAACATTGGGTGAAAGCATTTGAAGGGTACGGTGAATCCTTGGCAATTGGACTCGATATTGCCAAGGCATTTGACCGGGTCTGGCATAAAGCGCTTCTGGGCAAGCTGCCGGCGTACGGAATCCCCTCTGGCCTTTGTGACTGGGTCACTGACTTCCTACATGGGTGTAGCATTCATGTCCTCGTGGAAGGCTGCTCGTCGGACGCCATGTCAGTGAATGCCGGTGTACCGCAGGGTTCTGTGTTGTCTCCCACGCTGTTGTTGTTGTTGTTGTTTGCTGCCCAGCCTCTTGGGAAGACGGGTGGGCCATTCTCCGCACTGAGACCTCAAGACGGTCCGTTGTACGTTGTCTCCCACGCTGTTTCTTCTGCATATCAATGATATGCTGGCAGACGACAGCACGGCACACGGATCCTACACCAGTCACCCTTCAGCCGGACGGAACGTTGTGGACGAGAAGAGGCTAGCACTTGTGTCTGAACTCGAGCAAACCCTCCAGTCTATTGCCGAATGGGGCCGGAGCAACTTGGTCGTGTTCAACGCATCGAAGACACAAGTGTGTGCGTTCAGTGCGAAGAGAACGGCGTTCACGCCAGCTCCTTCCTTCCAAAACACGTCGCTGAAATTAAGCAACCACCTCGGGGTCCTCGATGTCGAACTGTCGGACGACTTGAACTTCCGGCGCCATATTGAGGGCAAAGTCAAGCTGGCCTCAAAAAAGCTGGGCGTACTGAACAAGGTGCAACGGTACTTCACGCCGGGCGAAAAACTGACAGTAGGGTATGTAGGGGGCTCCGAGCACACACTCGTGATTTTTCTAAGTCCGAGAATCAGGGGGCGTGGCCTAATTTGGGGTGTACGTAGGGCTTCGAAGTCAGGGTTCAGCTCCAGGGTGTCAGGTCAGGGTGCTGCGCCCCATCAATTTGGAGGGTGTACGTAGGCCTTCGGATTCAGGGTTCAGACTTTCGGATTCAGGATTCAGGCCTTAGGATTCAGGATTCAGGGTTCCAGATTCAGGGTTCAGGTCCAGGGTGCTAGGTCAGGGTGCTGCGCCCCATCCATTTGAGGCGTACGTAGGCCTTCGGAGTCATGGTTCAGCTCCAGGGTGCTGCACCCCACCAGCATGGTTCCACATGCACCGAGGCTTCGCCCCTGCCCCCTACCCCGCCCCGCCCCTGCCACACCCTTCGCCCCAGCCTTCACCCCTCCACAGTACCCCTGCCGACCGAGCGCAGGTAAATAGAGGTAGATAAACTAAGAGTGGTGCGTATTGTCTACCTGATAAGGGGTAGTTGATTCACCTCTATTGTCGGGAGGCAGGTTTAAACCTGTAGCAACCTGTAGGAACGACTGACTCCGCTTACGCATTGAATAGAAATATAACATTAACAATTGTTCTGGGAAATGTATTCATACTCAGCATGACTAAGGCAAGGTAGGTTGGAGCCTAATGGTGTAGGAATGCAGACATGGCGCCGTCGCCGTCGGGCTTTGGCGGTGGGGAAGTTTGGCTGGTGCATTTAAAAATTCCGACACGCTCACTGTGACCGCAGTCGACAACGATGAGCAGTCAGCCGCCAACATTACGCCGAGCTGCACGCCTGCGCCCACCGCTACAATGTCGCTAACGACTATCCACGTGCACACCTCGGGGCCGAGGCACGAGCGCTATTCGTCCGAGTCGGCACGTCTTCAAACATTCAACGATTGGCCACGCGCCCTCCGGCAGAAGCCTGAAGAAATGGTTAAGGCTGGGTTTTTCTACACTGGTTTTGGTGACAAAGTGGCATGCTTTTACTGCGGAGGAACACTCAACCAGTGGCGACCGGAAGACACACCGTGGGAGGAGCACACGAGGCTAGACCGCTGCGCTTTCGTCTACATAATGAAGGGAGCTGACTTCGCCACAGTCAAAGCAAAAGGATTGGACGAGATCGACATTCCGAGCTATTCGCCATACTTGTATGCGCCATCAGACGATGGAGCCTTTAACTTGAAATGATTAATTTTCAATAAATATTTTTACATTTAACAGTGAATACATTTATTTCAACCCACCCACACCCATAAATGAAACAAAAGTTAGCAGAAATGTTTATTTATTTTCATAAAATATCTTAATGCTAAAGTGTACATGATATATGTTTTAGAAAAGTCACTTAAACCCATTATTTACATAAATGGGGCAACCTAAATTTCGTCAGCAAATATTTATTTTTTTGTTTCACACACTACAAGAATCACTTAGTTAATGCTAAAATATTTCAAAAAAGTGCCACATCTATTTACATAAGTGGGGGCAACCTACATTAATTTGCGCACTGTACCGCTGATGGGTGTGTACTGAACTATGCGATCGTGTATAATAAGACAGTAGGCCGACGTTTGCGGTGGAAAAGGAGCATGTGATTCAAACTCTAATTTGATGTCCACTGGACCAGCTTTAACGCTATCATTCTGTTTAGAGCAATCTATGGCAATCAGAGGGGCGCTCTGTTCAAATTGCTTCTTTGTGATCAGAGGCTCCATTGCCTCTTTCTGATAGTATGATCGTTGAAAGCTGCAGAACAAATCGTACAGCACTGCAAATTGATTGCGACTGAAGTCAATATGCAGATTGACGTACGGGTAACATTGTGAATTCAGATAGAGTTTAATATCACTCAGTTTGCAATGATCGAAGCAGCTGGCGTCTTGCGTCGCAGCATTTTTACGTTTCGTCTGAAAGGCCACGATGACGTAGCGCGGTTTCTCGAGTTGCGTTGCAGTCTTCACGGCCCACACATGTTTCGTGCTCATCGGTAGTGATGGATATTCGTAGAGGTCCCAAGAGCGAAAACTCATCGAAATCTCCGGATCTCGAGAGATGTAATTGAGTAGTTGAATTTTCTCCTTATCCGCCACTTTCACATAGGGGAGCAGCCATTCAATCTTGTGGATTGTAATTTTAAAGTCCCCATCGGCCGCTGAGATGACAGCGTTGGCGTCGTTATTGACTCGCGTCAAAATCAACTCGTGTTTGGCGTTCACCACGATTCGGTGATAGTCTTCAGCGAAGCCGAGAAGTAATTTCAGTGGAATGGCTACATCAAAGTATCCCTCGGCGTTGGTCAATTTGTCATCATCACCCTCCAACCAGCCGATATTAGTGTTGATCTGGTCTGAAGTCAGGGAGACATAGCCCTTCATGAGGGTTGTGAGGCCGACATTTTTGTTTCGATCAATCTCCACAGCATTTATCTCATAGCGAATCTGCTCAAAGAGGTGGCACACGCCCATATTGGCGAAACTCGTCGTCGTTGCTGCTGCGGTGCTGCCATCTGCTGCTGTTAATCGTCCTCGCACGTGCAGTACGCTATGGCTCGGCAGAATGTACAGATCTTGGTTCTGTACTGCAATGCGGACTTCATCGTTGTTGTGGTAGGTCGATGACGCATACGGTTGGTGTGCATGAATCTCATAGTGCGCGATGGACTCGTCAAACAGCACTCCACGTTTAATGGCTAACATTTCCGCCATCTTGGACGCCAATGTAGTCTAATGAAGCAGGTGGAGCAGCAGATGACTCTTCTTACTCTCGCCCACGACGACGACGAAGACGGAGTCCCAGACTCTTCAGAAATTGAATATTCTGACGTGTTAGGCTCCCGCCTACTGGATGTGTTCGCTCCTTGCGAGGTGTACGAAGACTGATGGCTTTCGGGCATGTTGGTGTACTATTATAGATTTGCGTCCGCCTCGGGTTGTGCACGATACCCATTTATGACGTTTTAATATGCACCCGTATCGTGATAGTTTCACCTCGAAAATTTACCGCGGCGCCGTCTTGATCGACAATTTTCAACAACAGGGTATGTATTGTCTGCACGGCGACTGGAAGGTAAATGATTTGCGACGGTACCTCAATGATCTTATATCCGGGTGGAACTGCTGGGAAAAATTCGTGAATTGTATGCACTCGGTGCTCATTCATATAGGCGCCCGTAGTAATGTTGCATTCAACTCGCAAAGCACTCACTTTGAGTATTGAGATTGGTAAATCTGACTTGTGTAGGATATTTGGCGCGAGTACGCGTCGTTTGAATCCCAGCAGGCGTCCGATTGAGTCTTCGCCGGTGAGATCTACGGGCTGTGTACACCTTATCTCACTACGCAGCTCATTGTTGTTGGGCTGCAGGCTTATGGTGACACTCGGAGATACAGCGCTCTGTAGGTATCGTTCAATATCTTGTATCTCATAACTCCCGGTGGGTATTGTGATGACATCATCTCCTATACGTACTCTGTTGTATCCCACATCAATATTCGGAATGGAATTGAAAGTCAGCAACTCAACGAGGCCGAGAGCGTAACGTTTGAATGGGGATAATTCAATTGGAGGAAAATATGATGCCTGAAGTGTAGAGGATTCCCCTGACACCGTTAACATGAAAGACTCATCCATGGCGACTGATGCAAATCGCACGAGTAAGAGGGTTATATAGACAGACGGATGGGCAGACGGCTTAGTGACAGAGCCACATATGAATCTGGCGACAGACAGAAGGACTGGCAGACTGATGGATAAATAATAGCTTGGTAATAGGGTTCTGCACAAATAAATACATCTGTATGTTCACACTTAAATATATATTTCAATCATATATGCTAGATACAATATATGCACTCATAATGCATAGAAATATAATAATAATATTACAATTCTCCGGCGAGAAACTTAAGGCATAAGTGGCCGCAAACGACCGTATCATAGTCCTGATATCTATTATAATTATAATCGACGCTGGCTACATTAAAATATTTCATTAGATCTTGCGGCGGTCGAAGGTCTCCAAAACTATCGAAATACATTACAGTGTCGCCACTCTTCCTGTACGCTACCCAATGCGTCCCCGGCCGACTCTTGTCGTCGAGATTCACAACAGACGCTTCATATTTCCAAACACGCCGCGGCAAATCGTTGCGCATGAAAACACCGCGGAAATGTGGTATTCTTAATGCCCCCGCAAATTTCAGCAGATCCGCATCGGTGAGGGCTCGACGCGGCAGATTTACCCGTTTTTTGGCAGGTAGAGTCCGAACCCTTGTCTGTATGGTTTCAGGTACACGCCTTTGCCTAGAGAAATCGCCTCCATCGTTGAATTGTGACGTTTGTTCTCCTCCAATTGGCGTTTTGCAGCGCTGGCGTCGTTGACAGCCTTCGCAATACCGGCCGCTCCTCCCGCTAACGCTCCAGTGGCGCTGAGTCCAGCCAACAGGGGAATGAGGAAGGGGAGCACCCCGCCAACCCTTGTGGGGATGGGTAAGATACGCGGTATGCGCACATTTCGCTTTCCGCCGACCTTTCTAAGGGCCGCGCGAGCGCCTTGTAGTGCTGATTTTATTGGTGATATACCACCCACTTGCATTGAATCCTTTGCAGAATTTACTATTTGCTGCAGGTGTATCTTGCTCCCACTCTTATTCTTCTTCTTCTTCATACCCATTCCGAGTTTTGATTTCACTTTCATCGTATTGGTCACACCCCAAGCGGTCACCTTTTCGCCCAAGTCGGCGTCTTTAGCAACCACCCTTTGCCACGCCTTCTCTGCGAGTATTTGGTCGGCTTGATTTCTCGCTTCAACCGACTTATTCAAATTGTATGCAATGTCGTGATCTTTGCATGCCGCGTCGAGCGGGTTGATGCCGGGATCGCCGCGCTTTAGTCGCCGACTCAGTTTCGTACCGGGGCCGCAGTACTGATATCCGGGGACGTGTAACTCCACAGGCAGATTGCTGATGATCGTGTTGAGGAGCCCTTTACCGCAGCGCTTAGGTCTTGTCACTACCATAGCTAACGTTGAACTGATACAGTATCACAACATGTCTACATTTTATAATCTATCCAACTGTTGTGCGAATTATCAAATCCTAGCCATTTGACATACAGCTGATTGGCACGCTTCTTGAGCACCTTTTCCACGAGGTATATGTCAGGGTGTCGGGCTTTCAGCAGCTCCTCCTCATAGAAGCCGCCTTCAATCGGTCGACTGTTGTAATCCATCAACTTGTAGGTGGTGGGTGATGTGGGCATTACAGCTGATATGGTGAATATTTCAGTAGTCCAGTTCGGCGTGTAGCCCTTCTCGAAGACGTGTTTGTACTTGCTTATGCGTACTTTGTCACCCAAGGTAAACTTCGCGCGCCGCTGCCGCCGCCGCCGCTGCAGTGGAGTCGGTGGACTATTTATTATCATCGTCCCGCTCGTGACGTCACACGGTTTCATTTTAATTGTACTATGTCTGGTGCTGTTGTAGTCGGCGACGATCGCAGGCAGAATATCACACCATTTGTAAGTGCCGCGTCGTGTAAACTGTTTCCACATTCTCTCCTTGAGGGTGCGATTGAAGCGTTCGCAGATCGCCGCTTTCATGTTACTGTACGTTGAGTACATGTGGATGTTGTGCTGATGCATGAGCGCCTTAAAGGCTCCGTTGTAGAACTCTTTACCCCGGTCGACGTGCAAGTTTTTCGGTGTGCGATCATTCTCCAAGATTAATTTCATAGCGTTCGTCACATCGCGGCCATTTTTCGTTTTTGTGGGTGCAACCCATGCAAACTTTGAGAATATATCAATGACGGTTAGTAGGTACTTGAAACCTTTGTTGTATGGCGAATAGGCGGTCATATCGACGAGGTCAGCTTGCCAAGTCTCATCCAATTCCCGTATGTCAAAGTGCCGACGCTGGTATCGCCTTCGCGCCGGCCTATGAAGTTCCTCCGCCACCTGCTCCATGCTTCAACTCGTTCAATCGCGCATCCAACTGGGTAATCAACAGAGAGTCGCGTCGCACCAACTCCAGTTGACTATTCACATTCGCCTCGATGCCTTTCAACGCCTCCCACAGGAGTTCGGAATCTCGGAGGCGGGTTACGTCGCTCTCCAATGTTTGCAGTCTCGCATCCAAATGTGATATGAGGCTGGCGTTCGCTGTGGAGAGTTCTTGTAGCCGCTCCTTCCACCGTTTACTCTCCTCGGCAATGGCGCTCTCCAAACGAGCGGTAAACGCATGGATCTCCCGCTGAGTACGCTCTTGAATATTTTCCTCCAACAGATGAATAATTAGTTCAATGTCTCGTTGCACCATATCTTGCACCATTTTCAGTGACACTGCATCATCCGGTTCTTGAGCGATACCGACGTTGCACAATCTCATCTCACGCATATCATATTGACCGTCTGAGGTGATTGCAAATCCTTCTCCAGGCGGGCCACGACTCGAGCCGCCAGCGCCCGCTCTCATTAGCACTCTTCCAAATATGTCCATGCTCATTTTGACTGTTTCGAGCGACGGTTGCAGTGCGACTGATGCCATTAACCCCCCTCACCGGAATTAATACACTATTCCAGTTTCTCTCAGCTCCTCCATGATTGATATAATTTCGTTTTGGTGGTTGTTGTTGCCGGCGTGCTGCGACGCGTAGAGTAGACGAAGTCTATCCACCAGCTCGTTTACATCATCCCAATAAATGTAGTCGATTTTAGCTCCATTCTCTCTTTTGTATGTCAGGGACCGCCCTTCCTTCCCTCTCATATAGTATTTATATTTAACATTTTTATCACTCCGAATGCCCAGCTTGGAATCGAAAAATTTTCGATGTGCGCTAGTGGTGGTGATCATTTCAGAGTAATTCTTCACATCTTTTTCTTGCACTATAGAGGTGTTTGGTCGTTTCCTGAATAGCAATTCGAGTAGGCCTGGCGTTGTCTTGTAAAGTCTATTCGCCACGTGCACAGAGCCTTCGGGGAAATCTATGGGTGAATTTCCCAACATAAGCTTATTTCCACTCAATAGGCGAACTCCAGTTGTAGTATCCATCAGTTTCTTCTTGTCGGGATCACCCAGCATTTTGATGTATGTATCTGTGCCATCACTGACTGATAAATTATGCTCATCCACCTCCTCAGCCTCCTCCTCCTCCTCCTCCTCCTCATATCTTTCTTCCTCCTCCTTTTCCTCATCCTTCTTCTCACTACCATCTTTAGGTTCAATTTTAATTTCCTCCTCCTCCCGCGACTGCTCCTCCTTTATAGGGCGCAGCTTCGTTAGGCGGCGTAGAGGAATTACAATTGGTTTAAATATTTCGTTTGCAACTCGTTCGGCCGCATCTCTGTTTTGCTTCAGCAGCTGGTGCTTCCGTCTAATTGCCTCACTTGCAGCATCTATTTGCTGCAGGAGCTGTTTTTCATCCCGAAACTCGGCCATATTGAATGATGCTCGGTGTACGACTGAAGTAGGTTATTCTTATGTACGAGCAATTTATAGACGCACAAAACAATCGAATCCTTTTCGGTATCGACCCTGATCCAGCTCGCTGTCTTTGTCGATTGTAACAAAGCTGTGTTTTCCATTGCTCCAGCATGCTGAGCACAATTGTCTAAATCGCTCATAATGCATATCCGTGTTGACGTGGTCGTCGTATATGTGCCTCAAATTCATTTCATCTTGCCGAAAAATTACCAATAAGTTGGTGTTGTCTCGTACCAAGTGTTTAGGTATGCGGGTGTAGGTCTGGCAGAGATAGAAACAGTCGACGTCTCTATGTCGCCCCATGGAGAAGAATGCCCTAATGTTGTCTTGATTTTCGCACGCGACGTCGTCGAAGATCATAATCGAGGTGGCTCGTGCATTTTCCGGCTTGGTTACGTCCTCGTGCTCCGAGAAAGGGAAATAGTCCACCCCCTCCACACACTCCAGTAATTTTCTCAAGAATTGATATTTTGGCTGATTGAGAGATTTGGAGTACACATATACATTTTCGAATCTCAATCCGTTCAGGTGAGTGAGTAGAGAAAGAAGGGCGTTTGTCTTTCCACAGTTTGATGGGCCGCAGAATACTGCTCGTACAGTGTTTGGCAATAGTTGACCGTGCCTACTTCTGCGATTATCCTGTTCTACAATCTCATCTAAGTTAATAATCGGCAACGTAATTGCCTGTTGCTCAAATTGCATCTTGATTACGACTAATGCGATGTTGCAACAATGCAACGTATTTATAGCGAAGCATTTGCCCTCTCCTGGTAGTCATCTTTGGTGTGCGACTTCTGAGAACAAACATACTACATTAGATATTGGAAACACACAATATTAGAAATTAGATATTGAAACATGCAAAGTATACCAGCATATAGTAGGTTTATATGTATAGTAGGTATGTATATATAGTAGGTAATATCTCACCTCAGTCAATCTATAGTGACCCCACGGCAGCGTGTCGGTGGTGTTGGGCAGCAGACATTTCTTGTCATCGTATAATCCGTTGGGATGGGTGATGAGGGTGAGAAGCGCATTGGTCTTCCCGGAATTACTCGGTCCACAGAAACTATTAGGTAATAACTGCCCATGACGTCTTCTTCTGCAATTTTCATGCTCTACAATACCATCCAAATTCATCACTGGCAAAGTTGACACTTGTTCCTCAAACCGCAGACTAACCCTTGTAGTTAATAAGTGTAGTTATTTAAAGATTGCTGATTTCATCCACGAACTTATAGTGCCCCCATGGCACTGTGTCAGTTGTACCCGGCAACAAGCGTCTCTTATCGTCGTGGGGGCTCAGTGCAATTTTGTGCTGTCTTATGGTTTGCACCTCATGAAGTTTCGAACGGAAGAGGTATTGATGCCTTTGCTGAGTCACATTCTGTTGAAGGCACTGGACATAATCAGCAAAAGTGATTGTTTGTTTCACAACCCCGGCCTTTACACCTTTAGCTTTTTTCATGCTATCAACCCCCTCGATGCGTACGCTATACATCTTGCTGCGTAATCCAATAAACTCCGTCATTATTCGACCATTGCATTCATCCTTCATTAGCCCCACGATTTTCTTGTTGGCTTGTGGCATGTTATATGCGTTGTCGGTCGGGTAGTCTGATGTATCAAAATATTGAATATCTCGCTTGATGTCTTCGTAAATGTCTGGGCAGCGTACTTCATAAATTAAACTGTCGGTATCTGTGTAGAGAAGCTTGGCGCGATCTTGGAATGCTGGCCTCATGTATCCATAGTGGAAATTATAAACACAGGTTTTGGAGAGATCCAGCACACTGAAGCCAACATATATGGGCTTATTGAGAAGCACTTCGGTCTTATTTAATTGCACTGCAACCAGATTCTCAGTGAAAATGGCGCGGCTGTGGAAGTTTGGTCGAGCTATAAGCGCTTCTGCTCCGGCTCTCCCTGCCCACTTTGTCACGAGCTTTACATCAACCCGCTTTCTCACGTTCTCCATGGTTTTACCAAATACTGCGTTATTCATTAATTTGAAGAGGTTTTTCTCGAATTCGTTTTTGGCCCGCTTTCGCATCTCGGTGTTGAGATCAATGTAACTCTTCAGCCAAGGCTTCTGCCTGAAGATTAGAACACGATGCACCTTGACGAGTTCAACACCATACTTTACTGCTTGTTTTAAGTTTCGGTAGTGCACGACATAGTGAGACTTGGGTGAGAGTGTTGTTAAGAGCTTTGACTCCTTCGAACCTGGTGGTGTTTTCTGTTCGGGGCAGAGGGGGAAATCGCTGTGAGAATCATGGAGCCCCTCGGGATATTTCAAATCGACCTCTAATATGTACCCAAAGAATGAATCATTGGAAATGTTCCAATCAACGGTTTCAGGATGTTCAGCCCATCGGAACCCACCATACGGTAGATATTGCGTCATGGCCCAGCCGTAGAGGTTGTTCACATCATAGTACATGAGATATTTGGAGTCTTCTTGTGGGTTGAAGTTCGTCATATACTTATTGTTGGCTTTGGCGTACCGATTGCTGCATTGGCTGACTCCTCCTCGGATTCCACGTTCAATGAACATCAACATGTCCACATCAGTGAGAAGTTCAAGCTGCATTTTTGTATATTTTAGCATAGCATCCCACGTGAGTCCAGGTGTTGTGTAGTAGTGTGCTGGGTCCAGACCATAGGCTTCGAGGCAGTGTAGGCGGAAATTCTCAAAGACATCGGCGAGAAGCAAAACATCAGTCTTGAGGTAGAGGTCTGAATACTCGCCCAAAGAGCTGATTCCGAATTTTCTCCACACATTCTTTGCGTGCTCGTAGTCGTCATCGGAAATGTTGGAGTTGGTCAATTGGCTGTAAAATTGATCCTGTGGTGGTAGTTCCTTGATCGTCTCTAGCTTGTCCCATGAATCGAGGAACTCATAGGGAAAAACCCCCTTTCTCGTCAGCAGTTTGAAAAGCTCGACATCTAGATGTTGGAATTCTTGTTTCACAATCTTCAGCTCAGTGAGGTAGGATGCTAATTTATCCAGCGATGATGCCATGAAGCGTAGCGAGTCTATGAAACGGAAGGCGATGTCGCTACCCTTCACGTGCTTGGTGAATGATATGTAGCGCTCCATGTTGAGGGGTAGGAGATCGATGCGACCATCAAAGCTGGCTAGCATCTTGACAATGAAGTGGGCGTCATATCCGCTCAGATTGTGAAATACAACTGGAATGGTACGTGAATCCTGGTAGTTGAGGTTGCATGACTCGTGGGCTGGACCGCGATATTTACCCGTCAGGTGGCAGTGGTCTCGGACTGTAGGCTCGTCATTCAATTTTTTTTCACATATATGGCAGGATGTTGCATGGAGAAACTGCCACTCTTGTTGGGTGGTGAGCGGATCCATAGGCAGCGGGCACCAGAACACCGTTTCAACATCCTCGGCCAACTGCGTGAGCTCTTGCATGAACCACTCAGCAGGATTTTCACCGCGATAGCTACGATAGCAGGAGAGAGTGTCATCATAGCTACACTTCAGGTAGTATCCAATGCTAAAGGCCTCGTGAATTTGGCAAACTTTAGTCTTATTCGTGCTCTGGTCTTGCTGCTTAACCTTCTTCAATAGGCACTCAAAGTCCGCATAAATAATAAATGGGACTTTTTCTTTGTTTTTAAAGTTGTTAAATTTAAGTATGTTGTTCTTGACAGTCGGAAGCGACACCCGGCACTTGTTCATTTTACTGCAATCAATTTCATGAATTTGCAACTTTTCCACGCTGTAAAAATAGTGTAAGCAGCGGTCGCAGATATGCTTTCCCACCTTCTTTTTTGATAGTTGCCGGTTAACGAGCCGCGATAGGTTTTTAATCCACACATAGTGGAACTTGGGTGCTTCGTCGTACATGCTCTCATCACTCTCTTCTTCATCGGGGTATTCGTCACCATCCAGGAGCAGCAGATTCACGTGTTGATTTTTCTTTGAGGCAGTAAGGTGAACTGGTGCAACCTTCAACCGTCGTTGCAGCATGTACACGTTGATGGAGATATCATTCTGCTTCTCAAACTTGGCCACATCCTTCAGCTTTACGGGGAACTCAATGCCTTTGAAATTTAGTTCATTCTCATACCTCTTATAAAGTGCCACACGATTAGGATTACGGTCGGCCGGATGCAATGCAGATAGTATCGCCCACTTAAAACATTGATTGTCAGCATTTTTCACGTTGATACACGCCTCTTTCCGTTTGATGGAGTCTGGGAGTTCGATGAAGGAGCTGCCACGCATCGGGTTATACCGATTCACATTGATGGTGAGGCTTACGATTGAGTTGAGTGTCCAGCCAGAGTCTTTTTCTTGAAACTCCTCCATGTCCTTGAGAATGGGCTGACGGATGTGATGTATGAAGTAATCGGTGAGGTTCGTGGATTTAAATACAGCTGCGTTTTTCGTATTGAAATATTTCGTTTCAATAATCTCCGCACCATCGCTGCAAACTTTTCGGTACTCTGCTGTGAGCACGCAGTTTATTTTTAAAGCATTGTCACGCTTTAATGCGTTCTTGACGCGCGGTTCCAACATGGCTTGAGCATCATCCAAAAACAAAGTAATCTCCTTATGCTTCAGGTTGGCAATCAAACCAGTGCGCACACGTTGGTCGAACGCCGATGTCAGATCCTGCCAGCGGACTCGGTCACTGCGGCGCTCTCGCCGACCCAGGCGTCCACCCCCCTTTAACAGCGCCTCAAGCTTAAATTGAATGCACTTTATCTGTCCGATGCACTTTAGGTATCTTTGCTTCTCACCAACAGATGAGTCTTGATCCCGTAGGAATCGTCTGAGGAGTCGCAAACTCACTGTGCCGTGCTGCACCCACTTTTTAATGATTTCCGGTTTCTGACGACATTGAGCCAAAAACTCAAAGGCGCGACCCATCAGCTTGACAGTGTTGTCGCACTGTTCGATTGACATGATGATTATGCTTGAAACTCTAATAGGTATACTGTGGGATCCCAACGCGTTGAAGACTGCAATCGTTATGGTCAACTCAGTGAAATAGTTTCTCTTTTATATTACTCGCAACAATAGCTCATTGGGGTTGGGATCAATATATCGGGAAACATTTAGGCGGAAATGGTTAAAACAACTTATCATATTCTTTTATGCTTGAAAAGGTGTATTAGTCAACTAATGGACTGTCGGTTCATCCGAATTTTTTTTTTTTGCCAACCGACTCAATACCTAGCCGCCAACAAAAGAGCACTTGTGAAGAATGAAAAAGGTATATCTACCTAAGGCGTCCATCTGGTCTGTTATCTATTTGATTTGAGTTAGCACCATTGTTACATTATCATATCTACCTAAGGGTAGACCGGGCAGGATCTACCTGAGATGGGGCCTGGCGCCGAAGCTTTACAAGCGCAATTGTTCAGCCGGAAGCCGGAGCCGGTGGGGTAGCACGTTAAATTTATTAACATTTTTATTAGGTAATAATTACTCCAATTAACTACTCTATTAAACTGATATGAAACTTAGGCGGTAATATTTCTAAAAATTATTTTGATTGCTCCAATTAAAACAAGAATTACATTTATCGAAGTTTTATTAGGTACCTATTAATTATCCCCATTAACCTGATAAGACCCTTAGCCTACAGAAAACGTTCAACGAGCCAACATTTCCGAGAGTTGGTGGATGACTCAAGATTCGGGTAGCATGATACCGGATTCGGGAATCATGAATTGGAGTCCAGGGGGTGGGGAGGGTAGCGGGGGTGGGGTGGCACGCTAAATTAATAATTTTTTTTATTAGGTATTAATTACCCCAATTAACTACTCTATTAAACTGATATGAAGCTTAGGCGGTAACATTTCTAAAAATTATTTTAATTACTCCAATTAAAACGAGAATTACATTTATTGACGTTTTATTAGGTATTAATTACCCCAACTAGGCGGGAGAGATCCTGTATCCACACGTAGTGTGAGTTCGGTGACTCATCGACTTCATCATGGTAAAATTCTAAAGATATTGAGTCAGCCATGTCTGCATTCCTACACCATTAGGCTCCAACCTACCTGACTGACGATGCCTTAGTCATGCTGAGTATGAATACATTTCGCAGAACATTGTTACGTTATCTTTATATTAATGGGTAGGGGGGTAAGTCGTTCCTGCAGGTTGCTACAGGTTAAAACCTGCCACCCGATGTCACGTCACGACAAATGGCGTCACGTCTCTACAGGTAAAATTCCAAAGATACTGAGTCAGCCGCGGAGAACGGGCGGGGAGGCAGGGGGCGGGGAAGCGCTCGGACGATACTGCGGAGGGGTGGCAGAGGCGGCGGATGGTGGTAGGGGCGGGGTGGGGTAGGGGGTAGGGGCGAAGCCTCGGTGCATGTGGAACCATGCTGGTGGGGTGCAGCACCCTGGAGCTGAACCATGACTCCGAAGGCCTACGTACGCCTCAAATGGATGGGGCGCAGCACCCTGACCTAGCACCCTGGACCTGAACCCTGAATCTGGAACCCTGAATCCTGAATCCTAAGGCCTGAATCCTGAATCCGAAAGTCTGAACCCTGAATCCGAAGGCCTACGTACACCCTCCAAATTGATGGGGCGCAGCACCCTGACCTGACACCCTGGAGCTGAACCCTGACTTCGAAGCCCTACGTACACCCCAAATTAGGCCACGCCCCCTGATTCTCGGACTTAGAAAAATCACGAGTGTGTGCTCGGAGCCCCCTACATACCCTACTACTGACGTTGTACAAAACACAGGTTAGGTCCTGCTTGGAGTACTGCTCGCACTTGTGGGATGGCTCAGCTAAATACCAGCTTGCGCCGCTAGACTCAATCCAGCGTCGTGCCGTGCGACTGGTGGGTGACTCCGTGGTGTCCCGCGACTTAGAACCACTGCAACTCCGTAGGGACGTCGGCTCCCTGTTCTATCGTTTATTTCATGGGGAGTGTTCGGAGGAGCTGTTTAACGCGATTCCGTCGTCCCCATTCCACCTCCGCACTACGCGTACTGGGCAGGGGATGCACACCTATTCAATCTACCTACTATGGTTCTGTAGGTCTTTTATTCACAGAACCGGGAAAATGTGGAACGCACTCCCTGCCCATCTATTTCCTCCCAAGTACAGCCTGGGGTTTTTCAAAAGGGGCGTGAAAAGGCTCCTGTCAGGTCGGCATGACATTCGCAATCCCCGTGCATCACAGAATGTCCATGGGCATCGTTTGACACCTACTTGTAGGTGAAACGATGCCACATGTCGCGCTATCGATAAAAAAAAACCACACAACAATCACAACACAATGACAAAAACAACATAACAATCGCATAACACAATGTCAAAAACAATAACAACATCCATGTGCAGCTCCCGCACAATGTGACGCCGCAAATGGTGCACGATAAGTTCGGTGAGGCGGGCAATGTCAAGTTCGTGGAAATGACAGCTCCGGGGTCGGCGCTCGTACGCTTTACAGCAAACTGGGCCGCAGAGCAGGCTATCAGTATCCTTTTCATTTTTCTAAAATTCTGTATAAAACTTGTTAAAGAGAAAACATATATATTTTTTTAATCTTAATTTTGTTTTTAAGGTTTTAGCCATTCCTGGCTATGCCAGCCCCATAGTAACTATATTGATATTTTAATGTAATTCAGCACGATTCAATGCCTGTGACTTTACAAAAAAACTTAGTATGAATTCAAACTCCTCCCCCTGAGCTCGCACCATGGCTTCATGTACTTTAAAAAACAGGTTGAGTCTGTCAGTTCTTAAGTCTCTCAATAGCTTCTGCCTCAGTTCTCGGTTCCGGGCACATTCCAACAATATATGGAGTAGGTCCTCTTCTATCCCACATGTGCTGCAGTTGGGTGATTGTGCTATCTTCATGAGGTACATTGTCTTATTTGTTGGAATGTGTCCGGATCGTAGTCTCAGGCCCATTACAATTTCTGTTCTCGGTCTGTCGCTCAAAAGAAAACATTCTACTGAGCGGAGCGGGTGTGCAGATGGAGCCTTCTCCCGCTTCAACCAATCACAGCACTTGACGCCTACGACCAAGGCGCGGTCATTATTCTTGAGCTCTCCGGCAAGTGCGCTTCCCCATCCGACCCAATTGAAAAAAAAAAACAGGATGCAACCACATATTTATTTATATAATTTATTATAACTAACCTATTTTACATTATCTATCTTATATATATCTTATTTCTACTTAATCTAACTTATTTATTTTAATAACATGTTCTTCAGGTTTGTAATATACTTTATTTCTTAAATATACTTATATAGTGCCACCAGGACGTTATGATACGTGGCAAATATGTCTGCATTCCTAAGAAGGGAGGTGAACTTTCGATCGAAAGTTTGTCGATAATTAGGTTATTAGGTCATACAATTATCGACAAACTTTCGACAGAAAGTTCACGCGTCCCTTCTTAGGAATGCAGACATATTTGCCACGTATCATTACTTCCTGGTGGCACTATACCTAATTTATACACGGTGTTGCAGTTGCCCCCGTAATATTTTTAACTGGCATAAGGGGGTTATTCTATATGTGAAACTAATTTCTGTGGCGAAAAAAAATTTTTAGAAACAAAAAAAAAATCTTTTTTTCCATACAATTTTTAAATACCTATTTTCAAAATGTATGGAGAAAAAAAAAATTGTTTTCCTCAAATTAAAAAGTCTTAGAACAAAATTTCTTCTATTTCATGTACAGAATCACCCCCTTTCGGGTTTTACGGTTGGGGTTGCAACACCGTGTATAACACCTATATACTAGACTTATATTACCTACGCTATGACCACACCGGCCGTTCGCTCGCCTATTTCTACGCTATTTCCCTACGCTGAGAGACGACACGCACATCGTGCGCCCTTGTGGGTACATCACCGTCGTTCGGACTGGCCGTCGTTGTCCAGAACACACGGGAGAGGAGTTGCTTTCAAATTGTAAGACCCATTGACATATGGGACGAGGTATACCAACGTAATGTCATTTGAACAGTACTGATTTTTTTTTAATTCTCTTAGTGATGCTGCAAGCTATCAGCAATTAGACATTCAACATAGGTTAAGCCGGAATTATACCAGGGCAACATAGTGCGACATTGTAGCATGCTACATTTTGTCACCTGCAACAAGTGTGGTATGCTACAAAAGGAGACGCTTTGCGGCTTTTGTGGCATGCGGAATTTTCATTTAAACCAAAGCAACGACATTTTTCATACCCGACTCGATTTCTTTGTTTAATGCCTGTTCAAACAACTGCACACTGTCTGTTCCGTACCTATCAATGAAGTCGATATATTTTTGGTTTGTCCAGTCCATTTTATAACCTCAAAATGTTTTTGCCGCATGCGACCTGCAAAACGAATCCAAGCAAGTCGGAAACGCGTGCGGAGGCTTGCAGCATCGTGCGACACGGTGCATATGTCGCACGATGCCGCACAAACCGTGCAACATCTTGCGACACCGTGGCATGCGGCACTCCGCATGCCATGGTGTCGCACTATGTTGCTCTGGTGTAATTCCGGCTTTATAAATGTTTTAAGTTGGCTTGCACGGATAGTATCCATTGATTACATATTTATATTAGTGTCTCCTCAATTGAGTAGATCTTGTGGAGGTTTTCTCTTTTAGCACCTAATCAGTCAGAAATAATGTTCCTTAACTGGTATTTAATCAGAAATGTTTGACGGTACCCGAGTGAATGGTATGGTTATCGATGTTGCCTACTTCTAAAGTGAGAAATCCAATTTATCTTTGGTGAGTACCAATTTGTTTTCATGTCTACTGGTGGGAAAAAGGTTTCTTCGAACTGTTTAGGAGTGGCAATATGAAGATATGTATACTTGTATACCACAGATTATTTATTAGCAGATTACATGACGAAGCCAGTCATGTTAGTTTCCATTAAAAAATTTATGGAGCGGAAAAATGTGCGGCGAATGAGCTTGCAAGAATATTTTCTCAGGCGTTTCTCATCATCATAAAAGAGAGAGAAAATAATGTGAATAAATATTACCCCATATTTATATGGGGTAATTTTAGTAAATTATATGTACATGCAACGTAGGTACATAGGCAAAATGTATGCAGGGTAAATTGTTCCATTTATTATTGAGTGACAAATAGATAATATTGATGGATAACATGCAGGTATAGATAGAACGAGTTGATTATCGGAATGGGAGAGAAGTGCTTAGTAAGCAGAGATGCAATAACATATCTGTTCTGTGGTGTCCAGGAAGTAAAAACAATGGCACTAGGAAATTCAAAAGAGTTACCTTAGCAGCGGTTCCCAAATAGTGATACGAGTACACCCAGGAGTGCGCAGGGTTCAGAGAAGGGGTAGGCGTGGGGAAGCTTAGTTGCCACCTTTAACTCTACAATTGAGCCTTCAAAAGACAAATGAGCCTTCTTATCTCTTGAGCGAACATAATAAAATTGTGTGTGTGGTCCTAAAGAAGATTTAGTGACAAGGATTGAGAAAGAAATGCTTCAGTGGTTCAATCAATTTGGAAGAATCCTATCCTACTAATATTATAAACGCGAAAGTTTGTGAGGATGGATGGATGTATGGATCTTTGTTCCTCTTTCATGCAAAAACTACTGAACGGATTTTGATGAGACTTACACAGTACTATAGCTTATAACTACATCAGAATAACATATAGGCTATAAACCATCACGCTAAATAGCCTTAGGGCTCAGCAGTATCAAATAAAGTATAGTATGGACAGGAGAGAGAGACTATAAAAGACAAGAAAACAAAAGCCTGTCAACGTCACATAAAAACTTCAATTTCGAATTCTGTTCTTTTTTTAAAATCCACGCGGACGAAGTCGCGGGCAAAAGCTTGTGGATAATATGAGACTAAAGAAAAAAAATTATGGAGCGAATGTGAGTGGAAGAGTCGTGAAGGGTCTCCCTAGCCGCCTGTACCTGGACCAGATCCGACATGTACACAAAAAGGGGTAAGTGTGTAGTGCCCGTAATCGATGAGCATATATGAAACATTATGAGAGTGGAACAGGCGGCAGAGGTGTGTCAGGATCGTAGTGCGTGGAGACCCGTTGTCACTGGTTACGCCACTGGGTAACAGATTCAGATTCAGATATTTATTTCGCCATAAAGAACACAAAAAATAACAATATTACATTGAGACATATGCATATTCAGTATGGTTCGTCATAGTTTTTGTTTTATCCCGTTCAGCAATGCAATCTATAAGGAAGAATCGGGCAAAAAACCTTATAGAGCTTTTTTTTAAAAATGCTTAAATATAACTTACATGCTAATTTTTAATTATGTTAAAAATAACATACTAGGTACATCTAATAAAAAATAAAAATAATAAGTAAAAGATTTTCTTTAAAAAAAGAGAATAAAGTGCAAAGAACATAGGGTTCAGTCAAATTTATAAGATTCATTTGAATCGTCCCAAGTCAGCAATATTGTGTATTTACAATATGAAACAGGTATTGCGTTATGTATGTACAGTTCCCAGCAACAAATTATGCTTGTCGAGCTTTAGAAAGAGACCATCCGGTTGTAGAGGTTCGTCGTGCGACAGGGACGTCGTCGCTCTACAAACGGATGGTCCCTTTCTAAAGCTCGATGCGCATTATTTGCTGCGGGGAACTGTACGAAATTTGTTCTGATGAATGATTGATTATTGTTCCGTATTATATTGTGTTTAATTATTAATTAAGTAGATATCAGAACCTGATATCTAATTAATGGTACCGTGGGTAGAAAGGAAAATATAAATAACGTAAAATAATGTTTTATTTTACAAGGGCGCACGGGCGCACTTCGCTCTTAGAGAATTAGCTAAGGTTAATTTAATCTAAGTAAATAAAAAAGGAAATTCGGTAAGTAAAAGACGAAAATGTAATTGGGAACCGCTAGTGTAATTCTTGTATATTATGGAATCGGAATCGTGAAGTGGGCGAACGTAGGAGCTTGCGTCACATTGTAGAAAATGCAACTGTTGGTAATTGTGAGAGAATATGACATTGACGCCACTGAAATTGGTAACGTGCTGGCGGTTCGAATCTTGGTCGCGACATAGTTTTCCCCCTTTATTTTAGGATTTGCAACTGTCTAATAAAGAAAGTTTAGAGGTATGTATTATTATTCCAATCGCATCACAAGCGCCATCTTTTGTATGAACAAACATGACCAAAACTTATTTTTTATCACGCATATAGTGGAACACGCTCTAAAAAGAAACATAATGGATTGAGAGGGCAAAGTGGAGTTGATTCTGCAATAACTACCTACAGTGATTTTATTTGGTGTAATTTTTTCCAGGATTCAGATTTCCAGGCCCCAGACAAGAAGCGTTTAGAACTTAGTGCGTGCATACATATTAGATCGAATAATTTTTAAGTTTGACATAATTTAGGTTAGGTCAGTAGATCTACAACTTTTTTTAAATTATGTCGATATGTACCGCCAGCATCTTTATAAAACATGCTTCATACCAGTGGCGGCTGGTGACTTCAGTGACCGGTAGTGCGCTAAGTACCTACCTCCTTAAATACCAAATTTCCCAACACATTCCCAATGTTATTTTAAGATCGCGACTTCCGATTTTTTTTAAACGCCTGCGTTGTATGATTTACGTACCTACCTAGTATGAATATTCTCAAGACCCTCAATGAGTTGCAAAAAACAAGAAAATAAATCTTCATAAAGTTTTTTAACTCATTTATAGTACCTTTATGAACACACCCATAGACCACAACAGCTGCAGCTTTCAAAAATAAAAAAATAGCAACGTCCCAAAAATACTTTAAAAATGTATAAAAAAAAACATTTGAAAAGTAGGAATTGAACCCGGGATCACCTGATTGTAAAGCCTTACCTTTAACCAACTCTTAGGCAAATATCGGCACCACTTAATTCACAGTATCACGTGACAGAAAGCACAAAACCTAACCATATCCCATTTTAAATATTCGCGCGCTAACGGGCATGTGACATCACATGACAGCGCGCTGGCTCTAGGTAGACGGACTCGTGCAAAAGGAATCGCTCGCGACGTGTCGCACGCGCGGCTATTCGCGATATAGCGTTCTTGTTTGGCGCTCGTACGCCGCACGCAGAACTCCATTTCGGCCCAAACTGTTTCTATGAAGTATCTTTTGTCTCACGCGCCAGCGGTGTTTTGCCGATCCCCATACATTCAGATAGGAGACCCGCGTGCGTTTTTCGATTCCACACGGGGCGCGGGTTTACTCGCAAAAACGTGCCTTGTCATCTATAAAATAAGGTCGAATTCACATTCGTATTTATTTGGAGTACGATCTTTATGGTTTTTATGTAGGTATGTTGATATTATATATTTTGAGTGAAGTGAAGACTTCTCGTGGTATGGTAGTGCGGCGCACGGGCGCACTTTAGGACCGGCCGCCAGTGCTTCATACATAACATAAATTATGTGAAAGCAATTCTTCAAAGAGAACAGGTGCAGCGCTGGAATAAGTTCATACGAACTTGACATAGCAAACGAAGAACAGAAAGGAAATCATGAAAATTATGTCACCGAAATATTTGATTTTTTTTTTTTTTTTTTACCAATTAATAAGTGTTAAGGCATAAATCAGTGTAGCGTAGTAGTGAATGGACGCAACAAGGCACAGCAAGTTTGGCAATGTGATTCAAACAACTGAAAGTGCATAGCTTGTGAATCAATAACATCTGAAAGTTATATAAGTTGAGAACCGCTTTTATAGTGGTCCCGTAGGAAGTTTGCTGGTTAGGATTCTTTCTATCGCACATACATATATATTTTTCTTCACACAGACATTATGCAGGAAGGAAGGCTCAGCTTTCAATGGCTTCTCCAAACACATTACAGGTACTTAGAGAGAGGACTGCCTCGGCAGTGGGAAGGTAAACCGGCTGACAGAAAAACTTTTCATAAGTAAAAGTAAAATGTGCAGACAGAAACGAGTTATCCTTCTTATTATTCAAGAGAACGAGTTAATGCTTTTCGGACACCTGTGTCTCTAGGGACTAGAGCAAAGATTTAAAAGGTTTAGATAAAGCTTCGCCATACCCGGCACGCTGTCAAGCACGTTAGCAATAAATGTAAGGAATTCCGATCATTCGTGTCATATGTATGACTGAGAGTGTGCGTGTTACGAAGACTTTGTGTTCGTTTGTCTTTTCACATTGTGCATTCTACAAGTGCAAAAACAATACCCTTAATTCCGCAAAAGAGAAAGGTGTGACATTTCATAGGTAAGTTGTGTTCTAATCTAAGTACTAGATTTCATTTGACAATCTTTAATACGCCGCCGATAACACGCCACGCATACGCCCGGCGTGTGCAGGAGTAGACCAGAACATACACAATCGATTAGTGCGACAGAGATCGTTATATTTCTAATGAGAAGGTATTTATTGCATGTTGCTTTGGATGTGTTTGTGATGAGAGCGTATATGTAGGTACGCACACTTGTTTACCAAAAGTTGACTTAGTTTGAGCGTCTGGTTGGGCCGATGCGTTGCAAATCAGTCGTGGTGACATTTCACCTAGTCCCTTCCTTGTCTCTCCAATATGCCTACCTCACCGCCTGAAGAGATGAGCACCGCGCTGCCTGCTCCGCGCTGTCACGCCGCGCTGCGGCCGAGCAGCTGAACGCAGTCAGTGAGCTCTCGATTCGCTTGGAGTCTGCACACGCGCGAAATTGGTATCGGACCTCTAAAAATATATAATTATTATTCAATCTCCGCCGCTGGACCTACGTTGTCCATACTAACCCGCTCGCACACAATTCATCGCCGTGAGTGTCATCCATCTCGCAAGGCTGCTGCTGGAGACGATCCTCTTCGCGTGGTGGCCACCCGCTTCGCCGCGCCGAGGATATCCATCAGGGGGTGAGTCCTGCACAAGTTCCTTTCCTTCCCTGGTGTGGTGTTCACCGCGACTGTAATTTGCAACGCTAGCCTATATAGGTAAAATTTGTTCGATATTTAGAAAAATACGGAACCCTAAAAAGGGCAAAATTCCAGCGACCTACCGCCGCGTCACCATAAGTTGGCCCTTCGAACCGCGATCCCTATTGGTTAGCGATGTAGTAATATTATATTTCGTGTATTATATTCAATTTAAACAATATAAATTAAAATATTCCGCAATTAAAATAAGTAGGTAGTAAATCCCGCGTATCAAAATGGCTACCGGTGCAGATCGACTCGAAATGGAACGAGAAAAAAGGTTGTACGAGCGTAGGTTAAAGCGCATTGAAAATAAAATGAAGTGCTACTTCGAGCGCTTACAAGTCATATTTGACAAAATAGTAAATTTAAACCCACAAAATGTGGATATATTTGTTGCAAACGCAGCCACCACTGACACTATGCGCCAAGAATTTATGTCGACCTTGGACGAATACAATGAACTGCTTGCGTCAAACCCGGACGCTGCTGAACCCTGCTACAAGTCCATGAACGCTTTCGAGGACCTGTACGCTGAAATACGATTCAAATACGACCAAATAATGTCGTCGCGACAAACCGCGCAAACTAATAAAGTGAATGGCAAACTGTCATTCCGACAGGCGCCAAAATTACCACGGTTAGAGTTGTGTTCGTTCGATGGAGACATACATAATTGGCCTATATTTTTCGAAACTTTCAGAACGGTCATTCACGAAAACGCGGATCTGACTGATGGTGAAAAAATCCAATATTTGGTTGGTAGATTGACCGGTCAAGCTCAGAACATGTGTCAAGGCTTTATGCCTACTGCCGACAATTATCCAGTGTTGTGGGACGCATTGGTGAGAAAATATAACGACAAACGCGTACTGGCCGCTAATTATCTAGATCAGCTACTGAATTTACCGAGTGTAGGTGAGGCCACAGCCAATAGTTTGGAAAACTTCGTAGATCAATTCTCATCCATTGTGTCCGCCTTGAGACAATTGAAACTGGATAGCTTGGAAGAGTTCATTTTCATTCACATTGGTAGTAAAAAACTCGGTGTTGAAACTGTCAAACTATTTGAAATGTCACTCCGAGGCGAGAACGCGATGCCTACGTCATTAAAGTTCGTTGACTTTGTTCGTGAGCAATCCCGCATTTTACAACGAGCGTATGCGGGTACATCCGCAAATCAGCCGCCTTGCACGCCTTCCCCGCCTTCCCCGCCTCCGCACCGCGCCGATCAACCGAACACTACCAGTGGTAATAATAATTACCGCCCCGCGGCACAGCCCGCGGTCAGACCTCCATCGCCGCGAAATACGAGTAACAATACTTTCAAGACATTTGTAAGCATACCGGACGATAGATGTGTGTCCTGTGGAGGAATTGATCATTCACAGCTATATCATTGCTCCAAGTTCAGTGCAATGTCTGCCCGCGATCGCTATATCTTCGTAAAATCCAATAAATTATGTGTGAATTGCCTAAGTAGTAGGCACGCACTGCGCAAATGCAAGTCGGAGGTGAGATGTCGAGTGTGCTCACACTCGCATCATACATTATTGCATTTCGAATCTAGTAACGATTCACCGCCCTCGCATTCGAATAATTATAGTAGGTATCGACCGCCCGGCATCGCTGATGCCGCGACCGCCGCCCCCGCCCCCGCTTTCGTCCTCTCACCCGTACCGCTCGCTTCAGCTTCAGGCGATGCGCGCGCGCCAGCCCTCCCCGCTTTCAGGCCTGCCGCGCCCGCTCCGCTCGTCTCCGCCGCTACCTCCGCCCCCGCTTCGCCGGTCTTCGTTTCGCCCGCCACCGCCACCGCCGCCGCCGCCTCCGCCTCCGCCACCGCCGCCGCCGCCGCCTCCGCGCCCTTCCGCACCGCTCTCCCCGCTGCTCGCACTGCCGACTCCGCGACGACAGTAGTAGGACCATCCGTAGGACCATGTCCAATTAATAATATTTCACGCAATAATTGCGTTCTATTAGGCACCGCATTGTGTAACGTAGTCGATGTGGCTGGCAATATTCACATCGTACGTGCGCTAGTCGACAGCGCGTCACAAAGGGACTTAATTACGACCGCTTGTTGTGATAGGCTAAACTTAAAATCAAACCCGCCGCACAATACATTTGTTGCTGGAGTAGGTGACATAGCCAATCCAATCGAAGGAGTCACCTGCTTGACTATCCGCTCCCGCTTGGACGATAATATAAGATTTAAAGTACAACCTTTCGTCGTAAGCCGTATTACTAATAAATTGCCTTCAGCAAAGGTAGATATTTCGCGACTCGAATACCTACACAATTTACCCCTTAGTGATTACGGTTACTTTGAACCTGCCGAAATAGATCTAATTCTCGGTGCAGATTTATTCGCTCGCATCTTACGTAGTCAGACTGTCGCTCGTGCGCCTGGAGAACCGATCGCTATAGATACCTCATTAGGTTATCTAGTACTAGGAGAAGCGCCTGCGCTCCCAGGCCCGACGACGACGTGTAATGTTATTCGCACATATTGTAACTTCATTGATTTTAGTGAAGCAAGTGAACCAAGTTTGCCTACTTCGCAACGCAGCATCCCACATCGCGCGACATCATTGCCTGATAAAATCACGAAAGAACCGCTTAAATTAAATGAGTTGCCGCGTGTACCGGTCAGCTTGCTCTGTAGTCCGTACCTAGCTATCGATACTAGTCAGTCAGTTCATGCTGGGGGGCTCGAGTTAGCGAAGTTATCCAGTAATTCGCCGCAGACGATGTCTACAAGTACACCTCCCGCACACCGCGTCTCGGAAGTCGAATTTCAGTCAGACGACTTTTATACAACTCTCACATCACACTTCGCCTTCAGTGTAGAACCTCGCGAGTGTGCACGACGCAATACTTTGTTCATGATTATCCATCTTTGGAATTTGTACACCGCACCTGCAATAACAATACTAAATTTAATAATTAAATCGCTTTATGAAATTAAAATTTATTGGTATAAGTCTCCTTCTAATGGTGTCATCTCGCTCGGGCGACGGTTCGTGTTAGTGCTCCTATACCTACAAATTATCGCCGCAAATAAAATTAATTCCCATTGCTTCCATCGAGATGAAAACTCTGCCGATTACCTGTCTAGTAGCTTAACTCCTGCGCAGCTGATCGAGCAGCCGCTGTTGCTTGGTGAGGCGATCGCCACCCACCGGTCTGTGGAACAATGGCCGGCCAATACATTTGAACCGCCGCCGCCGCCGTTCTCACTCGCTTCACGAGTCTTCTCTTTCACAAATCTTGTTAGAATGGTAATTTACATTTTTAACCTTATTAATTTGTCCAGTAAATTTAAAATATTGCACTTACAGTATGCCAAGGTCGTTCTTCTAATGGCTCTGCAGAATTTTCTCTATTCTGACGAATTTAAATTCGCACTTATTAGTCATAATGTAACACCCGCATTTCCAAAGTCAAATGTCTTTAATGAAAATGGAATCTTGATAGTCGAGGGTAGCTTGAGTAAGGTTAATTTGCTGAACGATAGGCTCCTCCCCTATCAATTCAGGTACTATTATCACCGCTGCAAATACCTGATACTGTATTTGCTCACCGGAAGTCACGGCGTTCGTGAGTTCGTGAATGGCCGGACTGAGTCCGGAAAATATAGGCGCATAGCGCACAGTGGTGAATATTTTCACACTGTCTTGTCATAACTTTTCGCAAATTATACAGTCCACTAACTTTTATTTTTATATTTTTTTTCTTGTTAATTCGCATTATTGTTTATCCGCTACCTACATCGATAAAATGGTTTATATTATTCGCATTACTTAACATACGCTCGCACAATCTTTGGTAGGTATTTTCTAAGCAATATATTTTTCCGCTTTTTTTTCTTTATTATATTTTTGAAAGGACTTGGTCCTGTCAAGCTGGGGGGCATGGTTGGGCCGATGCGTTGCAAATCAGTCGTGGTGACATTTCACCTAGTCCCTTCCTTGTCTCTCCAATATGCCTACCTCACCGCCTGAAGAGATGAGCACCGCGCTGCCTGCTCCGCGCTGTCACGCCGCGCTGCGGCCGAGCAGCTGAACGCAGTCAGTGAGCTCTCGATTCGCTTGGAGTCTGCACACGCGCGAAATTGGTATCGGACCTCTAAAAATATATAATTATTATTCAATCTCCGCCGCTGGACCTACGTTGTCCATACTAACCCGCTCGCACACAATTCATCGCCGTGAGTGTCATCCATCTCGCAAGGCTGCTGCTGGAGACGATCCTCTTCGCGTGGTGGCCACCCGCTTCGCCGCGCCGAGGATATCCATCAGGGGGTGAGTCCTGCACAAGTTCCTTTCCTTCCCTGGTGTGGTGTTCACCGCGACTGTAATTTGCAACGCTAGCCTATATAGGTAAAATTTGTTCGATATTTAGAAAAATACGGAACCCTAAAAAGGGCAAAATTCCAGCGACCTACCGCCGCGTCACCAGCGTCCTATACGGGATCTAAACATTTTAAATCTTTGGACTAGAGAACTTACTACAACGGGACCACATTTAAGTTTTAATTTGACTGTAGGTTAATTTTTAATTTTCTTATAATTTCTAAGAAAGCTGTAGTACCTAAGATAGAGGGAGTAACGTTGTTCGCGTCCGTGACACCTGAAGATCCTCAAGTCACACGTGCCTCCCGGGCGGTGCCAATTGAACAACAAGTGGTCTGCAGCCGCCCCGGTCGTCTTGTGGCCTTCATGGAGGACATAAGCTGGCTGCGGAACAAAGGGTTTTGCACGAAGGTTCCCGACCAAGAGGGACTAGTTTGCATGCTTAGAGCCAACCCTTATTAAAACAAGAACACAACAACAACAACAAGAACAACAACACCAACCACAACAACATGTAACTAAGATAAAAGAGGATAGAAAAGAAAAGAAGAAAGATGAAAGACCTAAAGGGAAATGCACAGGAAGAAACAAAAAACTAGCACTACGTGAACTTTCGATGTGAACACATTTGTGTATTGTTTATGGAACTGTGACAAGTGTTTGAGTGCGTGACAATTAACAATTATGAATCTTCTACAATCTCTAAAATGAAAAATTAGAGATTGTAGAATTGATCAGACTATGGGCGTGTTTGCATTTTGGCATTCCATACAAATTAAGATTAGACTTGAATTATAGGCCCTTCTGCCAAAAATGTCATCCAATCCCATATTAGCCTTAGGCAACTCACGTCAGGTAGACGTAGGTAATTTCTTATTATGTATGTGTGTGTGTGATTTTACCTTTAATTATGTATATTATTATATTACTTATAGGTATACCTACTTAAATATAATTAATATGACGTCCTTCAAATATTGTGTTTCATTATTATTACAATATGGAAGGAGATTGTAAGAAAAGACAGAGTTTTTTATGAAAAGAATATCCACTCAGATGTGCCGAGGGTTTAAAGGTGTACTGCAATCGACAGAGCCAAATTCGCTCTTCGCGAAACCACGCTCAGTGAGATGCCATGCCAGCATTGGCGTATATAGAGGGGGGGCCGGGTGGGCACGGCCCACACCATCTGGTGCCCAGCCCAGGATGTTGGGTTGCCAACCCAAAATTCTAGGGTGGGCACTCAAATAATTTCACAAAAAAACACTTAAATAATCTACAGCTGAGGAATCAAAATAAAATTGAATTTCCATCCAGGTAATCAAAATAAACACTTAAAAAAATGTTTTTGTTTAATTTTATTTCCGAAATCAATGGTCGAAATACGGCTCAACACTTCAAGTTCAAATTACGTACTTTTATTGCGTAGGTACATCGGGTTTCGGCTTCATCGGCCATCGCTTTTCAGGGGCCAGGCCCACCCTGGAAAATAACCCTAGATACGCCAATGCATGCCAGCAGATTTGCGGACTGTTGCTGGGCTATCTAGCCTATTTATACGTTTGAAGACACCCAGGTTAAAGGATTCGGGTAACACTTGCCCGCCGGAAGACAGTCAGTCCCACATCCTACAGGAGGTTAAAGGTTGTATGGGAGTATCGGTTTTTTTAAAGGTCTCATCACATCATAAATAAATCATGTCATGACGTATTTCAGGGTTTTTGGATTTTCACATTTTAAGGGAGGGAAATGGGGGGGAGACAGTTTGTATGGGAGTATCGGTTTTTTAAAGGTACTTGTAAATCATAATTATAGCTACTCATAATAAATAAATGATGACGTGTTTCAGGGTTTTTGGTTTGCACATTGGAGGTATCGGTTTTTTTAAAGGTACTTGAAAATCACAATAATAACTACTCATCATAAATAAATCATGACTTTTTGATAGTTCGTTAATTATTTTTATAAAATAATTCCCTCCACGCTTCGGGGGTGCGTGCTACAAATCATAGCAGGTAGTCAAGATAGAGCGAGGGGTATGAGGTAGGGGAGCTGTCGGGGGAGGTTCAACGAGGCGTGCGTGGGCGTCACGGCTCGGCAGGCAGTCGGGCGAGGCGAGGGGAAGGCGAAGCGTGTGGGCCTGCGTTTGTTTGTTAATCTTAACTATAATTTGAAGCCAAAAGACAATCTATTGACTTTTATCGTTGGAATAACGCGAGGGTGATGGACCAGTGACAAGAACAGTGAAATGCAGTGCTAATGTGAGATATGCAGGCGCGCCTGTTGAACTAGTATTATATTGAGCGGAGCAGCACGAACTGGCGGCGCTAAGGCAGGGCCGGACTGAGTCGGATGAGTACCCCATGAACAATTACCGAATAAATCTATAATTTTATAACACTCATTAACTATTGTCTTGATTCTTCCCATTATAGGTGTTGTATGTATGTGGTCGTATTTCATCGGAATTAGTTGTAAGCAATATATGTACTTGTAGGAATGGAAGTTTCCCACAGCCTGTGTTTCTACGGAGTTGCGTGCGTAATATATAAGAAGGAGCTTGCGTGTTTATTATATGTATGCTGTACGAACGAGAATAACAACACCGAAGGAGTTTTGGGGACCTACAGTTTGAAACTTCGGACACCTCGCGACGCATAATTATACTTCATGACAATTACTGTTGGACTGGAAGGCGATCTACTGGGGTTGTGGGATGAGAAGGGTCTGTCAGTAGCTATCGGCTCAGGGAGTTTTGTGTCTGTCAGATAGTGTTTCCAGGCAGGCGTTTCATCTGAGCACTGGCGTGTGGTTAGAGCTCGATTTGACAGGACGTATTATTCCTTGTTTCGCGAGGTGGAGACAAGCATAGGAAGCTTTAGTGTCAAAGCAACCTGGACAAGTGCATATTATCTGCGGAGTCTGCGCTTAATAAAGGAGTTCCATCTAAGAACTGGCTCATGAATTGGGTGATTGACTTCGTGAATTTTAAGCTTTTGCCCAAACGTTGTGAAGACAAAAGGTGGTCGTATCTAGGTCACGGGGAGGGCACACGACGGACCTCAAGACGCTAGGATTTACCTGCTAGTTATAATTTTAGCTTCAGGTAAAGACAGTTAGGTAGGCGCCCTTCCTTATGTGACAATAACTTGTCACCGAACTATGGAACGTCATCACTCATGTAATAAATATCCTCAAATACAATTAATTGTATCTCTATAAAATAAAATAATTTCTATCGGTGACAGATTATTACGTTACATAATAACCTGCAGTGCTTCTACGTGGCGAAGGGCATCAGCTTATGGCATGAATAACCGAGGATAATATAGGAACGAGGGACACCTCGGTATAACGATCACGGTGCCTTGGGACCAAACTGCCGTAGCGCCTCTTCTGAAAGTCTTCACGTCACTATAACGATCACAGCCAAAATTAACACTTTCTCATTTTACCTTAATTAAAAGGGCGTCTTCCCTTTTCCGCGTTTAAACACGAGGGTCAGGGGGGTGCATCCTATCTCAACTTGTTTCAGGGTTTTTTAATTTTCACATTTTAAGGGGAGGAAACGGGGAGTTAAAGATTGTATGGGAGTATCGGTTTTTTTAATGGTAGGAACTTGAAATTCATAATTCTAGCTATTCATCATAAATAAGTAATGACGTGTTTCAGGGTTTTTGGTTTTTCACATTTTAAGGAAGGGAAATGGGGGAAGACACTTTGTATGGAAGGATGGGGTTTTTAAAGGTAGGAACTTGAAAATCATAATTATAGCTACTCATAATAAATAAATGATGACGTGTTTCAGGGTTTTTGGTTTTCACATTTTAAGGGGGTTGAGGGAAACAGAAGGTTAAAGATTGTTTGTATGGGAGTATCGGGTTTTTTAAAGGTAGGAATTTGAAAATCATAATTATAGGTACCCATCATAAATAAATAATGATGTGTTTCAGGGTTTTTGGATTTCACATTTTAAGGGGGGAAATGGGGAGTGAAATTTTGTATAGGAGTATCGGTTTTTTAAAGGTAGGAACCTGAAAATCATAACTCTCATCATAAGTAACTAGTGACGTGTTTACGGGTTTTTGGATTTTCGCATTTTAATGGGGGAAATGGGGGGTGACAGTTTGTATAGGAGTATCGGTTTTTTTATAGGTCGGAACTTGAAAATCATAATTATAACTACTCATCATAAATAAATAATGGTGTTTCAGAGTTTTTGGATTTTCACATTTTAAGGGGAAGAAACGGGGGGTTAAAGATTGTATGGGAGTAACGGTTTTTTATAGATAGGAACTTGAAAATCATAATTATAGCTACCCATCATAAATAAGTATTTTTTAAAGGTAGCACTGAATAAAGGTGTGCGATATGGTATGGTAGCCATGCCCTACGAATGCTGAGCCCGCTCCGGAGCTGGCTGCCACTGCCGTCCTGCGTAGTCAGGACCTGAGCTACCACATCAGCAGACCAGCATCGGGTCCTTCAAGAGGGGCGTGAAAAGGCATCACGAGAGAGTGTCACGTGCCAAATTTTTTTTTTAATTATGTAATCTGTATTGGCTGAGTCGGAGGGGACAAAGCACATACTCCGACCAGCCAATATCACCTCCGAGAAGATAGGTGTCATAACGGACACTTCCCTGGATTGCTGGCTATACTGGACTAGAGGAGAACACAACCGAGGCTGCTATGCGGCCATCTTACATCCAGTACGGTGGCATCAAACCAACAATATGCATCTGCCACCAAGCTACCGCTTGCTCAGGCCAAACTCTTCACGCACGCACCCCCCCCCCCCCCCCCCCCACACAAAAATTAGTGGGGCGCGTCTTCGTGGATTGAACTATCTGTTTGCTGAAATAAAAAATGGCTTTCTGTTTTGGTTGAGATTTCTCATACATCTACGAGCATTGACTTATTATTATTTCTATGTCGACGAGTTTGTACGTCAGTACAGGGCAGTTCAATGTAGCCGGCACGACCGAAGGGAAACATTGGCGCGGCACTTAGTTCACCGCAAGGTGCGATGTGCTGACGTCAGGGGTGTAAAAGGTGGTGTATGCAACCATTTATTTAATCACTAGCTTTTGCCCGTGGCTACACTTCCCGTGACTTTTTGATCACAGCTCAGGCCGCCGATGACGTGGCGCCTATAGCCTAAAACCATCTTGAGAGAAGAGACAATGTAACAGTGGAAGCCGTATTGAAATGGATAAAGTCCGCTCTCATATTTCACTTCACTGCTAACCTCATAAGCTATTTAGCGTGATAGTAAGTAGCCCATAGTTGTTGGGTAGAATCAAGCTATCCGTAGAATGTTTTTTTATTAAAATCGGTTCAGTGGTTCTCGAGTTATAAGCGGTCAGACAGACATACATACATACAGAAAGCAGACGTTGGATTTTATTAAAGGTAAGGATTCATATATAATTTCATCTCTTTCGCAATAGAAAATTTAGGTCCGATTTGCGCAGCCGGAAAACAATTGTTGAGGGAGCTGGGCAAGAGGCTACGCGAATCGTCTGGGGACAGTCGGGTCGACTCGTTCCTCCTCCAGCGCGTCAGTCTGGCCGTGCAGAGGGGGAACAAGGTATAAAATACTAATGAATTAAGGAGTTTATGAAAAACTTTGATTAAATAAAACTGCTCACATTCATGTATTTTTATTTATTGCAAAATATTTTCTAGTCAATAATCACACTTTGATAACCTAATAACATATGAAATTACACGCGATAACCACACAGCTTACGAGTTTGATCTACAACAATGTACTACGCTAGGAGATTCTACTTCAGTCCCGCTTCTACCTGCCGCTACGCACTGCCGTCGCCGCTGCCACTACCATCCCACTATTTTGATTGATTATTTAATTATAATATAACAATACCTTTAAATCATTTCATCAATTGCGATCTCAAGACAAAATACGAGCTCTAAGCGAGAATTTGTCAAAGAAATATCAAAACGTATGGCTACTCTCGCGTTAACTCTTTACTTTAAAAGACTGACAAATAAGTGTACTCATTAAAAATTGCATTACAATCTATAGACTAGTGGACGATGCGTCGACTGGGCACATCGCAATCTCGCCTCGGGACATCGCACTCACATAATTTTTTATTAAAAGCGCGACATTTTGCGCCGAACCACCCATAAGGTGTCTAAACGACGCCCACGGACATTCGGACGTATGCGGGGGTTGCGAATGCCACTTCACTCGGCTCAACCAAATTTAAAAGCAAATATCACTTTAGCCCACGCGAATGGACTTTATGGTAAATGGCCGCGGCACCGCGCGATGCCCGTTAGGATAAGCTACGCGGTACTCGTGCCGTCTAGCGTTCAATCTATCAAATTGAAACATTTAGGATATAATCGATAATTTACATTTTAACACGCAAGTCATATAGCTCTGTAACTATTTAATAAAGGGAGATAAAAATATACGCAATTTGTTCTATTGCACCTATCAACGTTTAGCGTCTCGAGACGTCCAACTAATGCGAGCGTACCGCGCTAAGCGAGCGCGGGACGACCTCTCGTTGCAAATCCTCTCAAATATAGGTCACTTCTTGCACGGGAGAGGCGGTCGCGCCTCTGAAACGGCGGAGAGTCAGAAGGGTTCAATCCCCGTCACGGCGGCTGCTTAATGCGTGATGATGGTGCTGTAGAGGCAGGCGGGCACGTTGTTTCTGTACGGCAGTCTATAGTTCTTGATGGTCTTGGCCGCGAGACACTTGAGGGAGGTGTAGCGCAGGGGGTTCACGATGCTCCACACGTTCTGGTCGGTGGCCTTGAGGATGTCCGCGGGAGTCTCTCCCTCGTAGTTGACCATGTCGATGTGGGCGCCGCGGGACACCAGCTCGCGGAACACCTCCGCGGGGCACGGGTTCAGCTGCACCAAAACACACACCGGCTATAGAATACTGTCAACGAGAGAACTATTTGTCAGCCTCGATAGCTCAGTTGTGCAGACACCCAGTGTTTATATTTATCAAAATATCTGCTATGCTAGGAAATATATACAGAATGCTACGCTTCACTCTGATATGCACCAGCATGATACTAGGCATAAAAATAATGTTCTAATTACGAATGTTCTAATTACGAAGCACAGGTCATCTAAAATGTCGAAAAGTAGTCGACTGTCGCTATTGATTGTTAAGCAAGGGCGCAGTCAGTACTTGGATGGGTGGCCGCTCGACCGTTTAAGGCTGACCGTGGTTCGGATTCCACGTAAAACTGTAGGTCCCTACCCTTCTTACCTTACTAGATGGTAGGGTTCAACCCGCCCGGGTTGGTACCACCGCACTGAATGAAACGTCGGTCGAAACGGCTATGTAAATAGTTCGTGTTTTCCGTCCAGTTCAGTGTAGCCGGCACGACCGAAGGGAAGCACTGACACGGCACCTAGTTCACCAGTAGGTAAAATACAGTACAACATTATTCTATTTCGATGCAAGCAAAACTAGGCAATCGTCAAAACAACAATTTACAATCAAAATAAAAGAAATACTATAAGTAACATTTAAAATCAAACCTAACAATAAAATGCTAAAAACTGCCATTGAATAAAAAATTAAAAACAATAAAAAAATGTCAAATACTGGGGTGCATTCTCGCGACAAAAGATCGCACGATTATTGCTCACAATGCACCAGGACTAAGCACGGAGGACATAGTGAGAGCTGGTCCAAGCAAACTTGGCACTTCATCACCCACTGGTGGGTGTGGGGAGGCGTACGACATCAAGTGGACGTAGAAAAGCAACCATTGGATCCAAGTTTAATGATTCGTGATTGGTTGACTACTGGCGACACGTTTCGCCCTCCTGTGTGGGCCTAAAGAATAAAGAATATCGATGGCTGAAAGGCGAAATGGTATAAGCGACAATATTTGTGAAATTGACTTCTATACACCATTGTAATGGCCAAATTTTTCTGCATCAATTGGTCTTCTTTCGTACCCGTACGATGAATTTTGTGTGTTTCGATTTGACCATCATTGCGTGAATTTGTTTACTAACCACCATAAATATTAGAACATTTAGAAAGTATGGCGGTTAGATAAGAAGCCCAGAATTGTTTTTTTTTTTATGGATATGACACGGTTGGCTAAATCACCTACAACATCCGTGATGTCAGCCCATAACACCGGGTGAACTTGGTGCCACGTCAGTGCCTCCCTTTGGTCGTGCCGGCTACACTGAACTGGACGGAAAACACAAACCTATTTACATAGCCGTTTCGACCGACCTTTCATTCAGTGCGGTGGTACCAACCCGGGTGGGTTAAACCCTACCACCTAGTGATATAAGAAGGGAGTCATATCCCTTAGTCGCCTTTTACGACATACACGGGGAGAGATGCAGTGGGGCTATTCTTTTAAAGTACCGGCCCCACACGGTACAATTGTATATTTAAGCCCTTTTTACCCGTATGTTAATGTAATTTTTTTTTGCTAATTTAAATCTTTAGGTAAGTTCCAGTAAAGTTTGTATTTTGTTGCTTATTCCCTTTTGTCTTTCATCCATCGAAATAATCTCAGAAGGATTGAGTGCACTCACGAAACTACGAAGCCACGCGCGCCCGCGCCCGCTATGGAGAGGGCAAAACGCCACCGAGCTGAGGCATTTGCGCCCACCAATATTGGTCATCGCACGAACAAAAGCGCGGCAGTCTCCATGCTCTTTCTCTTTCTGTCGCGTGCACACTATATCAAGATGGTTGAGATAAAGAAACCCCCCGCTCGCCATTCCTCATACATTGTTCCTCCGCACGCGTTTCGGAGAAAATAGTTTGTCATGCCTTCTCCATAGCGGGCGCGGGCGCGCGTGGCTTTGATACCTCCATGATTGCACTAGTCGGCGCGACTCACCTTAGCGACGAGATGTAGCGGCGTGTTGCCGTCTGTGTCGCGCGCGTCCGGCCGCGCGCCGAGCCGCAGCATGAGCGCGACGAGCGCGCGGCAGCAAGGCTGCACGTCGCCCTGCCCCGGCAGCCCCGCGCCCCCCGCGCCACCCGCGCGCGCCCGTGAACCCTCCTCCGACACAGCCACGTGCAGAGCCGTACGACCCTTCTTCACCTGCAAGTAGTACCACAGAATAAATAAGTACAGAAGCATCTCTGTACACTCACAAAGAAATAGCTACTCTGCGACGACGCGATAAGGTACAAATTGACTCGCACAGAGCTGCATGCCTAACCACGATAACCACCTACATTTCGCTTCTCTTTCTGTCGCGTAACTCTATCTCGAAAGCGCGTCGTTCAGTGCGTGTAAGGGCTGTGTCTTTGGGATGTCTTTTTGTGAGCAATAAAATGAAGATGATACCTACCAACGATACGATATTTAGCTACGGCAAATTCATGCGAACAAATTCATGCATGCGTTAGCGTCACAATTAGTTTCTCACATGGAAGCGGGCAACCTTCCAGAAAATGCAATAAATTTAATGATCATCTAAAATGTACCTATTGTTTTATTGGTGTTTTTTTATTGTATAAAACCCACATTGAGAGACAGAGATACAAATAGTTAAGAACTGAAAATAATTAAATAAGCAAACTAAACCTCTCTCTCTCTGGCTGGATAGTGGCAGCCCATGTTTACTTGTGCATTAACCGACACGCCAAGCGGTAGGCATTTAACGCGCGACCTTGAGCGAGTGACGAAGGCCTGGTAGTACATACATTTTTTTTATATTTAATCGCTTGAAGTGCAAGTATGCAACCTGCTGCTAGTGTGTTAGTTCTATCGTTACACACTACTACTTATTAGTGCACACACATACCTACTAAGATGAATTGGCCAATCACGAAAGAGTCACGTGCCAACTATTTTTTTTAAATTATGTAATCCGGTATGGGTGGCTGAGTCGGAGGGGGCAAAGCACATGCTCCGACCAGCCAATATCGCCTCCGATAAGGTAGGTGCCATACCGGAGACGTCCCTGGATTGCTGGCTATACTGGACTAGATGAGAACACAACCGAGGCCACAAAAAGGAGAACACAACCGCATAGCAGATGCGGCCATCTTACATCCAGTACGGTGGTACCAACCCAGTCGGCTACAATTTGAGCCTACCACCTAGTAAGGGGCAAGCGAAGGGACCTACAGTTTTACACCGGTTCCGAACGGTGAAGCAGCAGGTGTAGGAGGGACCTACAGTTTTACACCGGTTCCGAACGGTGAAGCAGCAGGTGTAGGTATGCACGTAAATTTTTTCCGGGGGACCCCGTGATTTTTTTAACTTTTTCTTGTTTTTATTATTTGTTGTTATATCGGCCATAATCACACATATTCTGTGAAAATTTCAACGGGTTACCTATTACAGTTCAAGAGATACAGCCCTCGGACAGACAGACGGCGTAGGCTTAGTAATAGGGTGCAGTACCGGATACGGAACCCTAAAAATGAAACAGAGAAAGAAAGAAACAATTTAAAGCAAGCACTCACCTTCACCTCAAGCTTCACGAGCCTATAGACGACCTCGTGTATCGCTCTCGAGACCTCGTCGCTGCAGTCTGGCTCGTCGAGCAGCCGCGCCATCAGCGCGGCGAGGTGCAGCGAGATCACCAGCACCCGCTGCATCGTCGCCAGCATCAGCTCCCGGTCCACGTTCACCCGCGACTCGAGCAGCACCAGCCCCCGGTGGATCTCGAGCAGAGCCTTCGAGAACACCGGATTGATGTCCTCGAATGTGACGGGCGGCACCACGCGCCCTGCGGCACGAGACACGATACCATTGTCAAGTTTGTTTCATACATACCAAGTCTACAGTGGCGGCGCGGCGCAAGACCTAAATTTGATGTGGGCAAGACATATTTTGCGAGGCCCTCTCTGGTGGCATAGGTTTTATGAATTTTCACTGTTGAAATGGATTTCCAGTATACTGATCAAATCAAACATTTTTGACTGCATGAACTTTCGAGGCGCGAGGCCCCGCGGGCCGCGAAGCTGTGTCGCCCACGCCTTGCGCCGCCTCTGCAAGTCTACAGTCAATGTACGAAAGGAGCACTGACGAACGTCTTCGCGGTCATTCATTAAAACTAAAATGTCCCACACATAGAACCAACCCCAGGAAGCATTTTCTGACGCACCGGGTCGTAAGGGCCTGGAACAAATTATCTGAGGACACCGTCAGCGCCCCCTCGGTTAATTCTTTAAAAAACCAATTAGACAAAAAAAAAACAAACAAACAAAAATACTTAAAAACAATACAAGTGCACTCATAAATTATAAAACAGAATACACGCACCAGCTGTCAGCTGTCAGTGTTTTTGTATTGTATTGTTTTGTTGTATTGTTTATTGATCATTCATATGGCAGTTAGACTGCGCTCGAACTTGTCACAATTTGTTCTATCCGGTTCGATTACACCCACGAAGAAGAACCGACAAGAAACTTCGCAAGGGTTTTTAATAAAGGGTTTAAAATAAATAAAATATTTCGGAGCAAGAGGACTACCAGCGAAGTCGCTCTATAGTTTCTTCAAGAACGTCACTACAGAATATGGATAGGTAGAGAGAGAGAAGTTGAGAGCGGGACTGGTGGTTCTCAGCGCCCCAGTCATCGCAGACTAGCTGACGAGGGCTTGCCGCGAGCCGAAGTGTAATGCATATTGGAGAACTACACAGTGGCCGCTCGCTAGTCCCGACGGAACGGATATTTAAATAGTCGTGTTTTCTGTCCAGTTCAGTGTAGCCGGCACGACCGAGAGGACACACATGGCACCTAGTTCACCAAGGTGTTATGGGCTGAGACAGGACGGATGAAATAGGTGATGTGGCCAACTGTGTCAGTTTCCATAAAAAAAAATATCTTAAGCTGCGTATACATTAGAGCAGCCTCGACTTGAAGCAAACTGAGGCTGCTCACTCTGAGGCATAGTCTCGAGGCACGTTGCGGATCAAGGTGAGGCGTGGACCAAGTGCACGCCTCGGACTGAGGCTCCTTTGAGCACGGCAAAACACCGACAAAATATGGCTCGGCCCGAGGCGACGCATTTGCCTCATGACGCGGCGTGCCTCAGGTTGAGGCAGCGCCTTCACTTGTGCGGCCTCGGGTCGAGCGGCTGCCTCGCTCCGAGTCTGCCTCTAGTGAATAGCAGCTATAGTGGGATATCAAGCTGTCAACTGACCTCTCGAGGGCGGTCTCGCTCTCTCGCTCAGCATGTAGGAGAAGAGCTCCGCGAAGCTGTAGAGCGAGGAGTGCGTCATGGGCGAGAGCGGCGGCAGCATGGCGCGCTGCATGTCGAGCGCGTGGTGCCACAGCTGCCGGCAGCGCTTGAAGCGGCCAGCGTCCGCGTACACCGCGCCGCGGTACCGCACGTAGTACGACGTGTCGGGGTGAGCCGGCCCTGTAATCACATTACCGTTTTTTTTTTATGTAATCCTAATAATTTATATGTAGTGTTGTATCGTGTCGATATGAATGTGAATTTTTTGATTTATTTGAAAAATTACCCAGCTTTCGATTTTTTTGGTAATGCAGTGCGATTCCTATTACGAAATACCATGTTTTTACACCAAATATAGAAATTGAAAATTTTAAAAACAAACCCTCAAAAAAAAAATTACCCCCTTTTTCGGCATCAGTATGTGACCCAGAATAACCCCCTTTCGGGAATGTCGCCTATTTAGGTTGACACCGTGTATATACTCCCGACTGAAGGACTGCAGCAGACTCACCGAGAATTCGTTCTCTAATGACTAGCGCCTGCATGCGCATGGCGTCCGGGTCCGCGAGTAACTCCTCCAGCTCGGGCGCGCTGCCCGCCTCCACCGTGTTGTCGTACGCCTCCAGCGGTGGGATGCTCTTTGGCTTGGGGATCGGCTCGCCCTCGTCCGCGGGGAACCTGCATCGCACAACCACACATTGCAATAGACATACGACATTTTTAGTTCAGTAAAATTAAACATAAAATGGGCATGAACGATGCATCAAATCAGGTATCTTTGCTTTTTTTATATGTTGTACATAATGTAAATGCAATGTTAAATCCAAGTTTTCGACCTCGCCAGACGACCGGATCATTGTCAAAAATAAAAAAAATATACATTTCTTTTATCTTTTTTCAGTTTTTGCCGATTTTGACCTGGAAGGACTGAGTTTTCAACAAAGATTGTTATGTTCATTTTTAAAGTAGATTAAATTTACAATAATTTGAGGCCAGAACGGTTTCAATAGCACTAATAGTTTCGGAGATATAGCTTTTCAAAATTTGGAATTTTTCAAGTTATACGATTTATAGCAAAATTAAATAATTTTCAGTACCATTCTAGTTTTTGAAGGCCTAGTATATTGTTTGTAAACCCTCTCCCACCCTCTTAGTGGACTCTTCTGTCGTCTGAAGGGCCTCCGAAGTGACCCCCCGCCCTCAACTACTTGAGCAAAAAATTTGATTATTTGGATTATAATTGGCTGCAAAGCGATCGAGCGTAAAGTGATTATTCACTTTACGCTCGATCGTTAGGTACATTTTCGCACGCAGCGATTGGCGACGTAAAACAGTAGGCTATTAAACCCGTAGGTATGGAAATTTTCTATGGAGAGATTTATCTGTTACGAAGTAACTATTAAGTAATCTGTTGTTGTGGTACATTTTTAAAGGACTGAATAAATGCCCGTTTTTGCCAATTGATTGCTGTATTTGACAATTCTACATAACCTTGCTTTTCAACTGTCTCCATTTTGACAGTCTTGTCGCGGACACTTTGGAATACCATATTTCAGTATACAACGCCCGCGTGATGTCTAAAATAAATCAAATAACCCACCTGTCGTCCATGGCGCGTTTCCACAGCATGAGCGCGCCGACCATGTCGCGCCGCTTGTCCACGTACGTCGCGCCGAGCAGCTCGAGCGCGTCGATGCGCTGCTGCCGCGACACAACGCTCGCGTCCAGCTTGATCAGGTGCTCCGCTATGTGGTTGTGACCCGTCACCGAGGCGGCTAGCAGCGGCGTCATTCAAATAAATAAATATCGCACCTGTCGTCCATGGCGCGTTTCCACAGCATGAGCGCGCCGACCATGTCGCGCCGCTTGTCCACGTACGTGGCGCCGAGCAGCTCGAGCGCGTCGATGCGCTGCTGCCGCGACACAACGCTCGCGTCTAGCTTGATCAGGTGCTCCACTATGTGGTTGTGACCCGTCACCGAGGCGGCTAACAGCGGCGTCATTCCTGTCACAAAGCACATATTTTTTTAGTTTTACTTCTTTAGGCACCACATGAATATATGATATGAAAAAATATAAAAACCGTCTTCAAAAATGTATGAAATAAAAAAAATTTTACCGTAGAGTTGAAGGCGGTCGGTGATTTTTGCTTGCTTTAGCACCGCCTTCAACTCTAGGGTTTGATTTTTTTTATTTCATAAATTTTTTAACGTGGTTTTTATATTTTTTTTAATATTTTATTATTTCACAGTTTTCTTTTGTAATTTTTTGCTATTAATGTACTCGGCGGAATCGTCTCGTCTCGCTTTCCAATCCGATCTTGACCATATTGAAATGGGACCACACGGGAAGGACCAGCTTTCAAATAAAAAAAGAATTTTCAAAATCGGTTCACGTAGTCTTGAGGTAACAAAAATACGTACGGGATATGGAAACCTAAAAATAAAAAAATACAGTCGAATTGAGAACCTCCTCCTTTTTTTTTAAGTCGGTAAAAGAATCAATCTGATACCAGTCCCAGTTTAGGACAATCTTAGCAATAAAATTATTAGTATTGGATGAAACTTTGGAACTATTTGGAACTGTATGTGCTGCTTTTTCGGCTTCAGCTCCGACCCTCACGACTCGAACATCAGCATTAATAATCAGCATCGATCAACGCGGATGCTGATGCAATGCTGATGTTGAAAATGATGCTGATGTTCGCAACAACCCTGGTTCGAACACACGAAGAAAGTACTCACCGTAAGAGTCTACATCCATTGTCGCGCCGTGTTCGAGTAGCATTTTGAGTATGAGCAGGGAGCCGCTCTCGGCGCAGTCGTGCAGCGCTGTGTTGCCCTTCACGCTCTTCCTGTTGACAGCCGCATTGAGGGAGAGCAGGTACCTCGCTATTCTGATGTGGCCCTTGTAGCAGGCGATCATGAGGCACGTGTGCCCGTGGCGATTCGCTATTTCTATGTCTGCAACAGAAATAATGGACCGCTTAAAACCGCTTAATGGGCCGTACGACCGTGGTTCGGCTGGCTGTGGTTCGGATTCCACTTGAAACTATAGTTTCATCCCTTTATGTACATACTAGCTGAGCCCGCGGCTCCGCTCGCGTGAAATTCGTATTTCAAAGAAGACAGTAAGCAACTATGGGCGAGGCCGAAGGCCGAGCTGCGTTCAGGAAGTCGATAAACCATCTCTAAGAAAGTAAGTAATTAAGAGGATGAACCAAATCAGTTTTTAAGTAGTTCTTCTCAACGATATTTGTATCTAGGCTGTAAAAGAGGAATTACGTATTTCCGATAGAAACAAAATTCATATAGAAACAGAATCTCTTATCCGATTCGAGACGAGGGTTTGCAGCAGCAGTATTCAAATCAAATCAAATATCTTTATTGCACTCAGAAATTGTACAACAAGCAAATACTTAACTCTAAATATAGGGTTCTCTTTCAGTACGCCTTATTGTGTTTGAAGAATAAAAAAAAAATAGGCATTAAGTACAAGCTCCTTCGCTTGCCTATAATTAAGTTAATAAGATTTAAGAGTATGAGTAAAGAGAGAGGGCGGTATGGTGAAGGAGTAGGAGTAGCCCCCCCTATCTCTATAGGGGGGGCATCGTACCGGCGCGTCGTTGTCGACGAGATACTTCGTGATGTATCCCTCGATCGTGAAGGAGTATGAGTGGAGAGGGGGGCGGGGGTATCGTACCGGCGCCGTTGTCGACAAGGTACTTCGTGCAATGTATCTCTCGATCGTGAAGGAGTATGAGTAGTGAAGGGGGCGGGGGTATCGTACCGGCGCCGTTGTCGACAAGGTACTTCGTGCAATGTATCCCTCGATCGTGAAGGAGTATAAGTAGAGAGAGACGTGGGTATCATGCTGGCGGCGCCGTTGTCGACGAGATAGTTCGTGCAAGTATCCCTCGATCGTGAAGGAGTATGAGTAGAAAGTGAGAGAGAGGGGGGTATAGTACCGGCGCCGTTGTGGACGACGTACTTCGTGCAATTGATCGCTCGATCGTGAAGTAGTATGAGTAGAGAACTTCGTGAAATGTATCCCTCGATCGTGAAGGAGTATGAGTAGAGAGGGGGGGTATCGTACCGGCGCCGTTGTCGACGAGGTACTTGACGATGTCGTAGTGTCCGTCGAAGCATGCCGCGCGGAGCGGCGTGCTGTGCGTGCGCGTGGTGGAGTTGACGCGCGCCCCGGCGCGCACCAGCAGCCGCACGAGCGGCAGGTGCCCCGCCGCCGCCGCGCACCACAGCGGCGGCGCGCCCTCTATCGTCTCACCGTCAAACGTCACTGTAGAAGAACAACAACAATATTGAGTTCGACTGTACAACCGCCGCAAAGCCGCACTGCAAACGTGTGGAACGGGCTCCCAGGGAAATCTTTCCCCACTCCTACAATCCACGGATCTTCAAATCGCGGGTTAATAGACTTTCCCCAGCAACATTAGTCCACCTCCAAGCCGGGGTGGCACCTCCTCGGCGGTGAAATTGGCTGCGCCTGAGGCTTCGACCTCGGGCAGAGCCACCCAGCTCGGAAGCAATAAAAAAAACCATAACCGGCGACAAGTCCGAAGGACTGCAAAAGTCAGTCAGTCGGTCAGCGTGTAAGGGCCCACTGCTGGACATACGCCTCTACAATTTTACTCTAATCCACCAGGCCTTCGGCGGTACTGAACCACACTGCTTTCCGCTGTCGTACTTGATGTCCTCGTCCCCCCTAGCGGGTGGTCTTCCCACACTCCATTTTCCTGTCCACGACCGCCAGAGTAGGACACGGTTACTGCAACGGTCGCCGTCTCTTCGACTGACGTGCCCAGCCCACTGCCACTTGAGCTTTTGAAAAGAATTGGGGCAACAAATAGGAAACACGTTGGATCAATTTAAAAACCTAGTTAGGAACTAATCTCGCCGCATCCAGACCATCAGAGTAGGGCGATCAGGTAAGCAGAGTAATCGGTGTTGAGCTGCAAGAACTCGAGTAAATTAACAGTACAACACCGAACAACAGAATGACTATCAAGCAGCAAGTATGGTACAAAAACAGTAGATTAGGTCGGAGCATGTGCTTTGGCTCCTTTGACTTAGCCACCCAAATCGGATTGCATAAAAACAATCCTGGTAGGTTACTACTTAGTATACTGTGTGGAGTCGGTACTTAAAAATAATAGCCCCACTGCATTTTTCCTCGTGCATGCCGTAAAAGGCGACTAAGCGATTAGGAAAATATGCCGTGCAAAGATTTAAATCGTTGATGCCATGCATAAGGGCGACCGGATATCCACCTCTCACATTGGCACGGTCCTTCCAGCGAGTCTTGTAGCAGGTGGGTCTTCGTGCCTTACATGATGCTTGAGTTATCTTTTCCTAATACTGTGCTAAATGTGGCGGTCGTTGTTGTGCTGTAATTTACGAGAGTACTTGCAGCACAGCACCGACTACTCTGTTTCCCGCGATTGTCGGGATACAGCGTGTGATATGTATGTATGTATGTATGTTATTGTCACTTCTCAACAAGTGGGGTAGATAGAGATGTACATAGGTATATTAGGTACCTATTAGAGTAGGTAATTTATGTGCAGTTGAATATTTCATGAAATGCAGAAAACACTAACGGAATTAATAATAATGAAATGAAATGAAATATGTTTATTTATCTTATTTACACGATTATACAATTGAAAGAATAACTTAACTAGCTTAAAAAAAAACAATAAGATAAATGGGTGTCTGTCTCAGCTTATTGCTGCGACAGCGGGCGAGCCTTCTGCCGCAGCACTGATTTTCAGACAGACCCCTCTTTTATATTATTAAAAATAACATAACAAACACAATTGCGATAGGGATACAAATAAATACAGTACAATATACTCACATACATATAAAAACAGTTTACATAGAATAACGCAATCTGAAACAGTCATCATAAATTTATATTGATAAATATATATATATATGTAATAATACCATACAATAATAAGCAAACGCATGGATACTCGTTCTGTTGACACAGCGAGCGAGTTGGCAAGTCGCCAAAAAAAAAATATTTAAAAAACAACGCTAATTTGTCTACGTAGGTACTTAAGGAAGTTACACGGCTTTGTCTTCATTGATCATGCTCATTCATTACAAAGGACTGAAAAATAATTACAACTCAATTATAAATGTCGACTGTAAGGGATAAGTCGGCCTTTGCACATTATGAATTCATTTTAGGGTTCCGTGTCCGGTACGGGACCCTATTACTAAGTCTACGCCGTCTGTCCGTCTGTCCGAGGGCTATATCTCTTGAACCGTAATAGGTAGCCCTGACCGTCTCGATCCCCATACACATAAAAGGAACAAGAGAGGTGACCGACCCGATCCCATACACATAAAAGGAACAAGAGAGGTGACCGACCCGATCCCCATACACATAAAAGGAACAAGAGAGGTGACCGACCGGATCCCATACACATAAAAGTAACAAGAGAGGTGACCGACCCGATCCCCATACACATAAAAGGAACAAGAGAGGTGACCGACCCGATGCCATACACATAAAATGAACAAGAGAGATGACCGAACCGATCCCCATACACATAAAAGGAACAAGAGATGTGACCGACCCGATCCCCATACACATAAAAGGAACAAGATAGGTGACCGACCCGATCCCCATACACATAAAAGGAACAAGAGATGTGACCGACCCGATCCCTTACACACAAAAGGGACAAGAGATGTGACCGACCCGATCCCCATAAACATAAAAGGAACAAGTGTTCTATCGCTTATTCCATGGGGAGTGCTCGGAGGAGCTGTTTAACGCGATCCCGCCGTCCCCTTTCCACCTCCGCACCACGCGCACTGGGCAGGGATTGCATCCATATACGCTGGACTTACCGCGCATGCGTACCAATCGATTCTGCAGATCTTTCCTGTACAGAACCGGTAAACTCTGGAACGCTCTCCCTGCTCATATATTTCCCCCCAAGTACAGTCTCGGGTCCTTCAAGAGGGGCGTGAATGGGCACCTGTCAGGCCGGCATGGCATTCGCAACCCCCGAATACGACCGAATGTCCATGGGCGCCGTTAGACACCTTATGGGTGCCTCGGCGCCATATGTCGAGCTAACAATAAAAAAAAAAAAAAAAAAAAAAAAAAAACAAGAGATGTGACCGACCCGATCCCCATACACATGAAAGGAACAAGAGAGGTGACCGACCCGATCCCATACACACAAAAGGAACAAGAGACGTGACTGACCGGATCCCGGCAGCTCTATGTCCGCCTTGCACCTCTCGATGAGGTACTCCGCCACGTCGTAGTGCCCGTTGCGGCAGGCGATGACGAGCGGCGTGGCGCCGCTCACCTTGCCGCCCACCAGCATGTTCAGCTCGTCCGCCGAGCGCCAGCTGTGCAGGTACACCTGCAACAACAGACACACCACCGCACCATTAGTCATCACCGCGCTCGACTCGACTCGGAGAGGAATAATTTGACGATGGCACTTTTTTTTTCCATAAAAACATACAAAACTAAATAAAATTATTTAGTTTTGTATGGGAAAAAACGTTCACCGTAGAGCAAAATTTCATCTAACTTTTTTGCTCCAAATAGACTCAGGAGTACCTGGTTTGCTTTATGTTATGTATGACCTATAGTCATCAAACACGCTGTATAATAAAAGTCATCCAGCTAGATGAATTTGTAACGTTCTATTTCAATTCAACTAATAGGAATGGGCTTTAATTTAACAACGGACACAGTTGCAACTGTTGTCCGATCGGCGAATGCGCTTCCGTGGTCGGCGTCGCCGCAGTAGGTCACCGGCACACTCCAGCGTTTACATAACACCAGGGTTGCCAACTATTATCAGAGACAAGAAAGGACGCAAACAGTTAAAGTGAACTGTTAAACTCAATTATACAAAATTTTATTTAATAATGTTTTATAAACCACAATACTCACAAAAACAACTTAACATTTCGACGTTACCGAGGACGTTACTCAAACAATTTTATAAACTATCAAAATTAGAAATAAAAATAATGAACACATTTTTTTATTGTACAAACATGTATATTTGTAGTTCATAGGTATACACCAGCAATTGACGTTTGATTACGAGTTTTGATTATTCGTAGTTCGACAGAACATCTGTTCCTGTCATCGCGCCATTTTGCATGCCTAATTTATAAGAAAAGGACTTTTTGCGTCCTTTCCCATGAAGAGGAAGATGGAAGGACCCGTATCAGTAAAAAAGGATTGTCCTTCCCAAAGGACGGTTGGCAACCCTGCATAACACCGTCGTCGGCGACTGCGGACGCGGACCGCGGAGAGTGGAGCGCGGTCCAGCCAGATGCCGTGAAATGTTGAGAAATTAATTGGACGTAACGCGTCTGTGACGTCACACACGGCCGACAGCTCGCGCCCTGCGTGTGCGTGCGTGATGCGTGCGGGCGGGCGGCCGGAGTCCTCCGCAAGTATACCGCACCAGTGACTCATAGAAAGCGCTCAGCCAGCCAGCACCGCTTAACAGCCGCTGAAGGTCAAACAAATCTAGCCGATAGGCGCCGCCGCCGCGCCGCACACGTGAGCGCTGGATCGCTGACCAGTGTTGCCAACTCAAAATTTGAAATTCTCCTAGATTGACTTCGAAAATCTCCTAAAAATCTCCTAGAAAATTTTCGTCCTCCTAAAAATTCTCCTGTTATTCAAATTATAAAAAATTCACCACATTTTTAGTGTTCCTTATACGTACGGGACCATATTACTAAGCCTAGGCCGTCTGTCCGTCCGTCTGTTTGTCTTACCTGTAAAGATCTGTATCTTTTGCACCCTGAAAACCGGTCAAGTGCGAGTCGAACTCGCGCACCGAGGGTTCTCTGTCAGTCAGTCAAGTAAGTCAGCGTGTAAGCGTCTACTGCTGGACATACGCCTTCAATTTTCCTCCAGTCTCTCGGCCTTCAGCGGTACGGACCACTGCTTTCCACCGACATACTTCATGTCGGCGTCCCACCTAACGGGTGGTCTTCCACACTCCGTTTTCCTGTCCACGGCCGCCAATGTAGTACATGGTTACTCCAACGGTCGTCGTCCGTTCGGCTAACGTGCCCAGCCCACTGCCATTTTAGCTTATCCACCTGGTTTCGAATATCGATGACTTTGGTGCGTCGGCGGATTGCCTCATTCATTAGTCATTACGCGCCATTTCGCTTAGCTATACTCCCAGGCCAGCCCAGCATGGCTAGTTCCAACGCTCGCTGGGCAACTTTGGTAAACTACCATAGTCAGAGCTCACGTTTCACACCCGTACGTCATAAACGGTAGGACGCACTGGTTATAATATATACAGATTAGACCTCGGGGCGAATTTTAAATTTCCGAGGCAGCCCTACTCTGTTGAATTCCTCCCTCGACCTTAAATACCTCGAACTTAAGGAGACCATAGAGACTACCAAGCAGTATTTAACCGAAATATACGTACATACTATTCCTTCAATCTGTTCCATCACTTCTCCGCTCCAATAATGATTTGTCATACCGTCATAACCACGATTGCCATTCTAACCACCACGTAATTCGTCTGTTTTAATTTGTTTTTTTTTTTTTAGTTTTTAACCACACCAAGTTTGACACTTGTACGTATTACCGTTTTTACGTTAAAGCAAAACCATACAAACCATTTGTTTTTTTAAACGTTTCTTGTATGGGGAAGCCCTTAATTTGTATTTTTTTTCTTATTATTTGACAGGATGTCCGCCAATAATAAATAACACATGATCTGTGAAAATCACAACCAGCTACCTTTTACGGTACAAAAGATACAGCCGTAGGCTTAGTAATACTACTGATTATTACAAAGAATACATGTAAATAACATTGATTGATAACAAAATGTTCGTTCGGCTAGGCCCGCCCAGTAGTCGGCTGGTCGGTCGATCAATGCACGCACACACTCACAGAGTGTCACATTTTCCTATATGAAGAGCAAGAAGGGGAACCTTGCTCTTATCAAAAGACAAATCCTATCGTATATTGTGTGACTTGAGAAGATGGTTGGTCGATTCACATACCGTTTGTCACATATCGACATATTTGTTTGTTACCTTTGAGGAAATATTATATAGAGCCAGCGCTCCGAAGAAATATAGCTGCTAAATATGTTCGAGCGGCTGAGGTATGGGGTAAGGTAGCGGGGAGGCGGAGCGCAGAGCCGAGCGGATGAGGGGAGCGCGCACGGGGCGGGAAGCGTGTGGGAGACGGGCTGGCGGCCGGTATTGTGGGCTCGCGCGGGGCGGGAAGCTTGCGGGAGAGAGGCAAGGGGTAGGGAGAACGATTGCACTCGTGCGTCGTCGGTGTGCGTGTGCATATTGTCTTTTCATTCTAACAATTCATCTCCAGATTCGCCATCGCACCTTCGCATCGATGCAGATGTGTAAATGTATTAGTTTAAAGTAGGCGAGGCGCGATCGCAGCAGGCAGGCGACGACTGCGCGCTACGGCCTCTCGCGCTCGACTAAGAGACTTGATGATCGTGAACCGCAACTAGGTGGAACATGTGAGCTAGCCGAGTGATTGATCTAGTACGTAATATATCTTTGTTTGTTACTAGTAAATATATGTTTCTCACTCCTAAATCTTCTCCTGTAATGATTTTCTTTCTCCTAGATTTTCTCCTACTCTCCTGACAGGCAAAAACTTCTCCTAACACCGCTGAAATTCTCCTGAATCTAGGAGAAAATCTCCTAAGATGGCAACACTGTCGCTGACGGAGAGCGCCGCCGCGCCCCTCCGCCGCGCGCGGCGCGACCTCACGCGACTCTTCCATTGCAAAATAACATCAACATAATTTATCTGAATCGCCCGGGTCATCCCGGGTGCGGGATTTATCCAGCTGGCCGTTCGACGGTTTACGGAAAACTAGAATATTTGGAACGAGGTTCCTTATCGGTAGGCTTGCCATACGGCCGGATTTAGTCTGGACTGTCCGGATTTGACAACCATGTCCGGACTTTTGTCCGGACATGGTTTTGGTCCGGTTTTGGACCGGACAGTCCGGTTTTTGAGGCTTGTGTCCGGTCTCCAACATAATGAAAAACCGGACACCAAAACGTCCGGTTTTTTCTTCATGTAACGCAAATATTTACTTTTTCAGAACATTTAATACTAATCTTACTGTGTTCTTCGATTTTGCAGTAAGCTCGATCAATTCAACCCTTTTATTTATTACTCTATCTCCTATCCATTTTCAAAAGGAAAGGTCATGAAACATTTTGTACATAAAATACTCTTTAATTTTGAAACTGAAAAATCAAATGACCTTTGATGAAAAATGTCCGGTTTTTTTAACTAAACCATCTGGCAACCCTGTGCGCCAGTGCTACGCGACTCACGCACCCGCCCGCTTTATTGAAGAAAGCCCTAACATCTGAAAAGTACAAATGGTACTCAGAATCAGAAGGAGCCAAACGAAGACGTGAAAATGAAGCTGGAGATGGAGAAGGACCGAGTAATGAGTAGCCACATTAATAATAATAGGTAAGCTCATGAACTTATTGTAATTGTATGTCTTATAAATCTTAACCACTGAGCTACCGAGGCTGACAAAGATCCGATGTACTCTCGGTTTTGGGTCAGTTCTGAAGAAATGCGCCAGGTGAACGGACAGACGCCATAAGCTCTGCGCTTCTAGGAAACCTTATTAATAATTACCAGACCGCTTTGCTCAAAATCCAATGAAAACGAATCGACAACGCCGCGCCGTTCCTCTTCGCTGTGAATTTCGAAGTATCGAAAGGAATAGGACTATTCAAACTTCATTTTATACGCAGAAGATAGATGATGAAACAAAAATCATGAACAACAAAAAAAGTCGGCTAATTACCACAAAATTCCACGAAGGCGATCGTTAAAAGCGTACACAAATCCGTTTGTTCCGCGCGGTACAACCGCCCGCACTGAACTGCCACTGGGATATAGATGCTCCAAGACCGCTGGCAGTCGCGCAGCAAACACTAGACGCGTTCTACTACTACTAAAAGAGCAGGAGATGAGCGCAGCGCACTCCTGGAATCCCGCTCGCCGCGAGACAGACTGGCCGGCCGCGCCACCCACGCAAGACTTAATCGATCGAGAACAATGCGCGACACCGGATTACGATAGCGCACTGGGACACAACCGCAACGGGCGACCCCTCAGCGGCGATTGCACCAATCGACATTGTTTTCGGAGCTGGCATCAGCCGCTGAGTCGCGGCGCGGGGTTGCGCGAGCGTCGCGCCCGTGAGTCAGCTAGCTCAGCGCAAGCAAGATGACACCGCTGTCGCAATCGATTCTATTCAAATGAAGACGAGTCCAAATGATTCCTTTCAAGTTCCACGTCCATTTTTAGGTTTCCGTATCCCGTACGGAAGCCTATTACTAAGCCTCCGCTGTCTGTCTGTCCGTCCGTCCGTCTGTCCGAGGGCTGTATCTCTTGAACCGTAATAGGTAGCCCGTTGAAATGTTCACAGAATATGTGTTATTATGGCCGATATAACAACAAATAATAAAAATAAGAAAAAGTAAAAAATTAACGGGGGTTCCCATAGAAGAAGCCAAAAAGTGTATGCGCGCGCGCCATCTACCGAATAGATAGCATTTTAACTAATCATGACATTTAATAACTAATAAGAAGCATTTCATAACACGCCATCTAGATGGCATGAGTGGCGCTAGCCATGACATGGCGATACGGGAGCCTCGGTGCGCGAGTTCGACTCGCACTTGGCCGGTTTTTTTAAAGGGAATAGAGACAGGGACACGTTGAAAGGTGCGGCGTCACAGTCACAGCGGCTGACGCAAGCCGCGGCCCGGGCCGGCCATACTTGAACCTGGTAGCTGAGGTCGAGTCCGGGAACACCTAAGTAACGAAAACGATGACACACGTGTCCTAAAATCTTAGAGCAGCAATGCAACTCAGTGACTAGTTTTCTTATTGCAAAATGCTGTCAGTGTGACTATGTATTAGTGTAATTCTGTAATACTCTAAAACTCTACTTGTGCCAGTTATGAAGGTTTTAGATACAGATGTTGTATTGGGAATTTAAGAGGATGTTTCGTTGCACACTGCTTAATTAAATAAACAGCCACGAACGAGCAATGTGTTGCCTGGTGGAAACCAACGTAATTCGGTTTAAAGAATCTTTATTACCTCAAAGAACGTGTGAACATTCGCTTATAGAGATTACAAATTGTTACAAAGCGAATAAGTACTTAAAATTAAATTTAAAACTAAACATATGATAATGTACAACAAATTTATGCCCTAGACGTATGATTATGATATTAAATTATGATAATAAATTAAATTTAGGACAGTTACCTACTTGTGAAAAGAAGAAATTCAAACGAAATATTGATCCATCAAATAAACCATTATCAGAGTTGATGGCGAGCTCATGTGAGAGGGATTTAATAAATTGTGTTGGATTTCGTTGAGCGTTCTCTATCCCTTAGGGACTCTGAGCCCTAAGTAATAGGGAAGATGGGGAGAGGAACTATGGAGCTGATTCTTGGAGCTGATATTAACAAATCATTGATAAAAGCCCTAAAAATATAATTAAAAAAAAAAAACCCCTAAGGTTACGTATGAATCATATGACAAATGTGAGTAATTTCTCTCAGATAACCGTACGAATTTCTGTATGCGAGAAGGTAAACGCGCAAGGTTAAGGCAAATAAATAATTTATGGAAATGCATAAACATAATAAATGAAAGAACTGACAATGTATTTTAATTTGAATAATGCGATTACGTACGATTTGCATGGACGAATATATTTTTTCCAAATAATGATATTTAATAATGCAATGACCCGGTAAATAACAATAACACAAATTATACAGTTAATGCGCCAAAATAATTTCAGATCACTTCATTTCGTGACTGGCGAACAATTTGCAATCAAATAGGTAAATGTAACATTGTGTTACGTAAAATAAGATAAGAAATAAGATATTGTGATCATCCCTCTGAACAGAGCTACAAATATAATTTAACAATGTGAACTTGTAATCCCTCACATAACTTACACTATCTCTGAAAACCAGTATGGCCGGTCGCATTATGTTTAGCATTTAGTTGGAAGTATGCAGCTTCTCGATTTGATGCTTCATTCCTATAAGCTTCCTTGTTAGAACATTCCTATACAAGTTTCCTTGTTAAGAACATTCCTATAAGCTTCCTTATTAGAAGCGACAGGCATTTGACTGCCTTGAACTTTTCGAAAATATTTAATTACGGAAGTAATGAGATTAATAATTTCAAACCGATAAATACATCGTCTGCTAGGTTTTTTGTAAGAAGTATTTTTACCCGCCTACGGAGAAGCCAAGAAAGGTTCATACACTTGACGATCGTGTACACTGTACATACGACGGAATAAGAAGTGTAGATAGAAGGGCCATGCATGAAACGGTCGTACTATTGAACTTGTACTTGACAATTTTACTTACGACATTTTAGTCCGTACTACGAGACTAAAGTACTAAAAGTAGTTTCCTCAGATATGTTTTTTTTATGGCCACTGACACCGTTGGCTACATCACCTACAACGTCCGTGATGTCAGCCCATAACACCGGGTGAACTAGGTGCCATGTCAGTGCTTCCCCCTTTAATCGTGCCGGCTACACTGAACTGGTCGGAAAACACAAACTATTTACATAGCCGTTTCGACCGTCGTTTCATTCAGTGCGGTGGTACCAACCCGGGCGGGTTAAACCCTACCACCAAGTAAGATTAGGAGGGAAGGGACCTACAGTTTTACGAGGAATCCGAACCTCGGTCAGCCTCCAACGGTCAGCATGTATCTACTACGGCTGAACGTCTGCACTGAGCCGTGCGATCTCGTGCCTTGTATGAAGTAAGTCAAGCGGTACTTACTTGCGGCGCGCCGACCACGCCCCCTTTTACCCTCTAACCAACTCATATGCTCTGTGGTACATGCATAACAACTGATTAGTACTGCGTACAGATAGATCTGTCATACTGTCATATATCTCAACAGATCACAGTCAGATTTCTGCCCATCGTCAAGCAATAAGAATTTGGGTAGAGCTTACGTAGGAACTATTAAGTAATCTGTGGCAGAGCGAGCGCTCACCATGATGGGCCATAGCATAGGCGTTCCGAGTGGGGGTGTGTTGTCAGGGGTTAGGTTAGGTTATTTTAACCCAAACCACCAAAAATACTTTCTAGCGTAGTTTTTTTTTTTTTTATGGACCCTGACACGGTTTGCTACATCACCTACAACATCCGTGATGTCAGCCCATAACAAAGGGTGAACTAGGTGCCATGTCAGTGCTTCCCTTCATTTCATGTCGGCTACACTAAACTGGACGGAAAACACGAACTATTTACATAGCCGTTTCGACCGACGTTTCGTTCAGTGCGGTGGTACCAACTCGGCCGGGATAAACCCTACCACCTAGTAAGGTAAGAAGGGAAGGGACCTACAGTTTAACGCGGAATCCGAACCACGGTCAACCTCCAACGGTCGAGCGGTCACCCATCCAATCACTGACCGCGCTCAGCGTTGCTTAAAAACAGTTGACTAACCAACCGCGCCACTGAGCTACCGAGGCTGACGAATTTTCTTATCCCTTAGTCGACTTTTACGACATGCGACGGGGAGAGATGCAGTGGGGCTATTCTTTTTAAGTACCGACCCCACACGGTACAACCCCTACCCCTGAACCAAAGCCATGGCACGCCCATCCGTTTAAAAAAACCATTCAAGAATAATACAATCTCGCTAACGTGATATTAACTTGGCTGGGAAAGAATATAACGTGCGTATTCGTGTAGCGCTGTAGCAGCGCGGTGGTCGGGTAACGATTGACAAGCAATGGTGACAGAGCAGGTACAATAAACCGGTATTGGGTCAGTTGCGTGTGTAGTGTAGAGTAAATACTCTATATATAATAAATAACGCCTACATAATAATTTTCCTCGTTTAATTCGTGATCAATTAATTCAGGTACGCTACGCGGTAAACCACAGACATGTTAACGCCGCGTTATAATCGGATTATAATCGATCCCGTTTAAAATATTGCGATCGAAGTTCGCAGAAGACAGAGGATCACATACACCTTCTTACCTTACTAGTTGGTAGGGTTTAACCCGCCCGGGTTGGTACCTCCGCACTGAATGAAAGGTCGGTTGAAACGGCTATTTAAATAGTTCGTGTTTTCCGTCCAGTTCAGTGTACAGCCGGCACGACCGAAGGGAAGCACTGACATGGCACCTAGTAAGATAAGGGAATGGACCTACAGTTTAACGTGGAATCCGAACCACGGTCAGTATCCCAATGGTCGAGCGGTCACCCATCCAAGTACTGACCGCGCTCAGCGTTGCTTAATAGCAGTCGACTGACCACACCACTGAGCTACCGATGCTGACGAATTTCCTTATCCCTTAGTCGACTTAATACTCTTAGGTTTCAGCTGCTTAAAAAATATCACCAATCAGGAACATACGCACATTAGATTGTCACGCGAAATATATCATGGATATGAAATAACTAAGTTTTGTGACGCGCACGAGTCAGACAACGAACTCAAGGACTGTTTACGCTGGAGTCTGTTTGGTTGAGCAAGACAAGACAGAACCGTGTCAGCGACAAACATACCAAAGACTAAATTATTCAATATTTGTTCCGAGAACGAGACGAGGTCGACTTTGGGATAATATGAAAGGTTTGTAAGTGTACTAAGTAGGTAATTACAATACTTAAACAAAATCAAGTGCGAGTCGGAATCGCGTACCGAGTTTTCCGCACCACAAAGATAAAAACCTTAAAACACACGTTTCTTCTATGGGAACCCCTTAATTTTTAAGGAACCCTTGTGATTGTGTTATTGGCTGACATCACGGATGTTGTAGGTGATGTAGCCAACCGTGTCAGTTTCCATAAAACAACCCTCCGTGCGGGAGTAAAATCTGCACTTGATCTATTTTTAATTTTCTTACGTTTCTAAGTGAAATTTTCTTTTTCTGATTGCACAGTTAAACAGTACCTTACATTTTGGAAATTGATAAGAAATCTGACATAGGCCGAAAATAGAAATACAATGAAAATGAACGGAAATAGCAAGAATTAGTTGTATTTATACAAATTCCTAACATAAAACGAATATTTTTCAAAGACTTTGACAAGACTTAAGACCTATGTCGTAAGACGTAGGTATATCGAGACTCGAGACCGCGAAATTTTATTTTCAGATGTTCAATGCTCAAGGGTTTTCTAATACATACACATTACACACGCTGTATTGCTGCAATAGGGCCAGAATAATCGGCGTTGTGCTGCAAGAACTCTGGTAAATTACATAACAACACAGACCACCACTATCAAGCATCAAGTAAGGCACGAAGGCACTCTGCATGGCTCGGTGGAAGGACCGTGCCAAGGGTTTCTAATTAACATAAAAATAACGATTGAGAGAAGGCAAATCATCAAGTTTTTCTTACTGTAAATCAAAATTCTGCTGAATTTGATAAATTCAAATTGTTTATATGCATAAACTCATATTTTATTAATAACTTGACTGAACCCTATGTTCTTTGTTTTGTATTTTATTATATTTTTTAAGGTTATATCTTGACTTAATATTTTTAATTTTTTGCTTAGATATAGTATGTCATATTTAACATAATGAAAACTTTGTATGTACCTAAGTTATATTAAAAAAAAAAGCTCTATAAGGTTTCTTACCTGGTTCTTCCTTATAGATTACACAGCTGAACGGGGCACGACAAAAAAAAAATTATGACAACCATACTGAATATTGTATAAATTTTTCGGTTATGCGGTATAACTCGCTTTTATTAGTCGACGTTTCGTCCCTCGCTCCGGGGACACGTCGTCGGGGACACGAGGGACGAAACGTCGACTAATAAAAGTGAGTCGCTTTAATTATACCGCATAACCGAAAAATTTATACAATGTGTAATAGCGGTAAAAGCCTAAACGAACACATACTGAATATGCATTATGTCTCAATGAAATATTGTTATTGTTGTGTGTTCTTTATGACGAAATAAATATCTGAACCTTTACAAGCAATTAAATAGTAACCTTCTTGATGTGTCTCAGGATCTTCCTCTTGCGGCGCAGCAGCGTCTTGCCGCAGTACCGGAGGGTCTCCAGCCAGCGGCAGCGCGTGGGCACCAGGTCCCACACCCCGCCGCCGCCAGCGCCGCGCCTCGCACCCACCATCTCCTCCATATTCACATACACACGCACATCTTGCGACCACCTTCCAATCGTCGGCACTTCACTTCGGGTCCGCGTTCACAGGCGCGAGGCGTCCAGGATGGCCCTGCAGAGCAGGCGGTAGACGCGACCGTCTGGGTCGCGCAGGGAGAGCAGAGTGGTCACCGACAGCGAGAGCGTGCGCCACACGCTTCGTAACATTTCTTAGAACGGCGGCGCGGCGGCCGATAGTCGAGGGAAAACCTGCCTGCGTGAGAGGAGACGCCCCGTTAGTACTCTTCGGCTGGTGTACTCTTTTACACGACACCGTTACACTTCGGTTGATTGGGACGCTGTTTTATACAACCCCGATATATTTCGGAGGGAGTTTGCTCTTTTTTACAACACCGTTACACTTCGGTTGAGTGGGACGCTGTTTTATCCAACCCCGGTATCAAGAACATTTGCCCGATATATTTCGGAGGGAGTGCTCTTTTTTACAACACCGTTACACTTCGGTTGAGTGGGACGCTGTTTTATACAACCCCGATATATTTCGGAGGGAGTACTCTTTTTTACAAAACACCGTTACCTACACTTCGGTTGAGTGGGACGCTGTTTTATACAACCCCCATATATTTCGGAGGGAGTGCTGTTTTTTACAACATCGTTACACTACGGTTGGGTGGGATGCTCTTACATACGTGAATTTTTCCGAAGGTGACGCGCGGCGCAAGACCACTTACCCGACAAGGATCTCTAAGCAAATCGAATTACGAGAAACATTGATCACTTAACTCACGAAGAAAACAATAATAATAACGAACCACGTCGTTAGCAGTTAGTGGAAGCGTCTACGACAACAACTGACAACATTGATTGTTTCCACTCTCCAAATTAATCTAGTCGTAATGGCCTTACCGATTTGTTAACCGCGACCGATCGTCAACATCTTGTTGCGGTTTGGAGGAGGATTTTGGTCGGCAGCCTTACGTAAAACCTATTTGGTAATTTTCTACACAGAAACTTTATATCTCTGACTCAGCGCCTATACCGATTTGACCCTATTCTGTATACCGAACGCCACGGATATCCAAGGCTCTAGCTAGTGTAAGTCTGTCCCAGTACTTGTCGAATACTGAGTAATATGAAAAAAAAAAGATGCTACCACGGATCCGTGGTAGTATCGGCACCAACCGGTTCTGTAGGTCTTTTATTAACAGAACCGGGAAAATGTGGAGCGCACTCCCTGCCCATCTATTTCCTCCCAAGTACAGCCTGGGGTTTTTCAAAAGGGGCATGAAAATCAGCTCCTGTCAGGCCGGCATGGCATTCCGTGCATCACAGAATATATAACCCTAGCGAATATCGAGAATCTAGCGAAGTAATGTCGATGGTAAGTAATTGAGATCATGACAATAACAGCGTCTCGAAATAAAAAAGAGCGGCGACAACTCTCGTGGCTTGTGGCATGAGGAGCTCACGAGCTGTATTAGTTAGTATAGTCACGTTGTTGCACGCACCGTTTCAATTAATAAATGAGTGTAGATAAATGTAAGTGCAATAAGCTGCACGTAAAGAGCGCCCGGTATTAATTCTCATCTCCTTGATGAGCTGTGATATATCTTAGAAGGGATCATAAAACTTTTATATTACAATTTGTGAAATTTTGCAACTTGTGTTAACGTCGCCATCGTCTTCATCATCTTCTGAATCGTTGCTTATCGTGACATTTATTTATTTATTTCATTTGACACACATTTTTTTAAACATATGTTCTGCACTAGAAAGATCTGTCTCTTAGAGGCAGTTGTGGACAGTATTAGGTAGACATTTATTGTGCGCTGGTTTATGGGCGATTAGTTTAATTAAATCATAGTTATGTAATAGAGGTAATTATATTGCATGTACAATTTCAGATTCTTTCACTTTGACCTAGAAACTAACATTACTTAAAAGCGCATTTATAATAATCAAACATTGTATTTCTTTTGTCAGTCAGTCAGTCAGCGTGTTGTGAAGTTTTGCAATGTGTATTAACGTCGCCATCATCTTCATGATCTTCTGAATCGTTGTTTATCGTGACATAGGCGATTAGTTTAAGCCATAGTTATGTAATACCGGTAATTACATTGCACGTACAATTTCTGAATCTTTCACTTTGACCTAGAAACTACCATTACTTAAAAGCGCATTTATAATCAAACATTGTATTTATTTTGTCAGTCGGTCAGTGTGGATGCTTCCACTGCTGGACATACGCCTCTCCAATTTTCCTCCAGTCCTCCCGGTCTTCAGCGGTACGGAACCAGTGCTTTCCGCCGACGTACTTGATGTCGTCGTCCCTTCTGGCGGGTTGTCTGCCCACACTCCGTTTTCCTGCCCACGGCCGCCAAGGTGTCTTCAAGCGTCGTATTAACGGGCTAGACAGCCTAGCAACAGTCCGCAAATCTTTTGGCATGGCACCTAACTGAGCGTGGTTTCGCGAGGAGAGGTGATTTTGGCTGTGTCGACTGCACCATTGGTCCCTCGGCACAGACACGCATGCGGGTTTACATAAAAAAAAAATGTAGGACACGATTTAAACAATATATTTTACTACCTATATGTCTAACGACGCGACAAAACCGTTACGTCTTACCCTCGGCGTTTCCTTCCACATGTTCCTTGACAACTGTTGCGGAACTAATTTGCCTACCGTCCCAACATGGAAATCCGCAAGGCCTTTCACGATCATTATAGACCCCGCGTCTGCAGTGTATCAAATCGTCGACATCGAAAGACGGAAGTGTGGGATTACCGTCCGCTAGGTCGGACGACATCAAGTATACGTCGTCGGCGGAAATCAGTGGGTTTCATAGCGCTGAAGGCCGGGAAGACTACGGGAAAATTGCAGAAGCGTATGTCCAGCAGTGGACGCACACACGCCGACAGACCGAAAGACGGGCGTTGATTTGATATAAACTTACAAACTAAACTTACGCCGAACCACTGCGCCAAGCAAAGCATTTACAGATCGGATAGTGCATTGCGACGTTATGTCATTCTGGCTGTTCTGTCACTTCAACCGCGCCGAGGTTTCTAAACATTCGTCGCTTAGTTTCTACCTACACTCGGCCGGTCGGCCGGCGAACAGTTGCTTTCAGTGCAACGCGAGTCCCGGGTATCGACCTCGCGGCGCATTTCCGCCTAGAAATCTACGCTGCAGCAGCAGCGTCACGACCGGCCGATACACATGTCAGGGTTTTTTTTTAAATAAAAACCAGCATGGGTGACTGCGCCGAGCAAGCGACTAATGGTGCAGTCGGCCGACAGAGACAAATTCACTTCTCGCGAAACTACCCTCAGTGAGATGCCACGCCAGCAGATTTTCGGAAATGTTGTTGGGTTGTTATTCTCTTAAAAAGGATTCAGGAAACAAACTTGAGGAAAGACAAGTTCCACACCCTAGTGGTGCGAAAAAGAAACCTACCAGATTGCATCAGACAGATTTGTATCGCTGGCTGATTTTATGACGTCTTTATTCTTCTAGATTTAGATTAGACAGTGCAGGAGAGCGGCATATGTAGGGAATTTCTCTGCTTGATTGAATACAGAAATAGGTAATTCGTCAACGCAACGTCCGAAATTGGATGAGACTTCACACTGACTAGCCAAGCTCGGATGTCAGTGGACCGGCTACAACTGTCGCGACGTGACGATCGTTGAAGAGAAGGCGTTTTTTTGGCAGCCATGGACCGTGAGGTTCGGGGTTGGCAGGTCGCCCGTCAGGTGATAAGACGATCTGATCTGGAGCGAAGCTACCTGTCGCCAAAGGCGTCGCTTTCGTTGGGAACTACCGACCGACTACTGAGCTTAGGGACGCAACAAACGCATAATACTTAAGGTACATACGACTGCTCTCATTTCTCACACTTTAGGAACTTATAAATATATATTATAAAAATAATCAAATATTTGATTATTTGACAGCGTTCCTGAAGTGTGAGAAATGAGAGCAGTCGTCTGTACATACTAACAAAATATTGTGACTTGCGAAATTTGTTGCCAGTTATTCTTCGCATTGAAATAGAACTGACGGATTTGTCGACATTTCCAAGCGTAGTAGGTTACCTAACTATGTATGAATGAAATTATACAATAAACCAAAAAGCGTCTTTTCAATATTGAAACTTACTCCGCCAAAAATCGTAGGTGTGCAGAATGACGTAAAGAGTCGGGAAGCGACGGTCAACCGATCGAACGCAGCGCTCAACGTGCGCGCGTGTCGCTTGCGGTTGCGTTACGTTGTATGCGTTTCCAGCGCATAAAAGTACTTAGACGGAAGGTGCGCTGATGGTGCGTCTCTAGGCTTAATGGCCGGTGTCGGGAACAAACGAAAGAACAAAAGTTTTAAGGAAAATCACTGACGTCAGAGTTGAGGGGAGACGATTGAGGAGAATATTGCCAAAGGTCGCCACTCTCGTGACAACGTTCCCGTGTTCCACGTTAACGTTTTTCATGCAACCCGATATGGATTATAAGGGCCAGAGCATATGGTTCGATCAGCCAATATCTCCCTCAAGAAGACACGATACCGGAGACTTTCCGTTAGATTGCTGGGTATACTGGACTAGAGGCGAACACAGCCGAGGCTTCCGTTTGACCAGCTTTCGTCCAGTGCGATGACACCAACCGTGGACTACAGTTTGAGCCTATAGATAGAGACTTATAAGGTGTATACAGTTAATTTAGTCTTATTGCTTTCAGTGACGAGTTTATCGGCAACTCGTTGACGTTGACGTTTTAAGACGACTTAAACCGCTTACGTGTGGACTCGGCTTAAGCAGACCGCTATAACTGTTGTACTAACAACACCAGAGTAGACGAGAGAGCTGCAACGGTAAGTATAATATTGCGGTACCTACCTACATACAATGTTAGCAGCGAGGCTGAATTTTTTTTTTTTTTTTATGGACTACCGGCACGGGTGGCTTTGCCCAAAAGTTCAAAGAACGATTAACACACAGCCAATAACCCACTCCTCGCGAAACCACGCTCAGAGAGGCGCCATGCCAGCTACAAGGCGGACAAAGAGGTTGTTGTCAAATTTATCAACACCCCTTTTGAAGATTCCCAGGTTATAGGTGGTGGGGAACACACTCGCCGGAAGACCGTTCCATATTTTCGCCGTACGACATAGGAACGATTTCGAAAAGCGATGCGTTCTCAGAAGTTGTGTGTCAACAACATATGGATGTTTATTATGTTATGTTATGTTATGTTAATTTTTATGGGAAGCGCGGCATGTTGCATCGTTCCACTTTTTTTTTATGCAATCCGATATGGGTGGCTGTGTCGGAGGGGCCAAAGCACATGCTCGAACCAGCCAATATCACCTCCTAGAAGGTAGGTGCCATACCGGAGACTTCCCTGGATTGCTGGCTATACTGGACTAGAGGAGAACACAACCAAGGCCGCTATGCGGCCATCTTACATCCAGTACGGTGGTACCAACCCAGTCGGCTACAATTAGAGCCTACCACCTAGTCAGGGGCAAGGGAAGCACGTACGAGCAAATGACTAACGATGCCCATGGGCATTCTGTGAGGCACGGGCATTGCGAATGCCGTGCCGGCCTCAGTCATGACAAGTGCCCTTTTCACGCCCCCTTTAAAAACCCCATGTTGTACTCGAGAGGAAATATAGGTAGGGAGTGACCATTTTCCCGTGCTGCGGTTTGTGGACGCCCCGAGAAGTTCCTTCGGCCAAGTTTACGTAGCAACGAGTAGGCCGGAGGGATGTTCAGTGTCTTCCCGGTTATGGGGAGAATTACGCTGTCCTGATATACCCATTCACTGAACATAAGTTAGTTATTAAGTTTTTAATGTTGTATATTGTATATTTCATGTATTTAATTGTTTTAGACGTATTTTATCTTGTGAATTTTTTCAATGTGAATTTGCAAATGAAGAATGACGCACGCCACAAACAAGCATAGCGGTGAATAAATTATCCACGCAAATGTTAAAAAACATAAGAAGCAACTTGCCTTCCTACGAGATCTTAATTTTATTCGGAAGGTCTTTGTGAAATATCGCCTCTCTCGTTACAGACCACCAAAAATGTATACGTATGTATGTAAAAATAAAGTTATTGAAACTAGCATGGGTGGCTCTGCTGAATGACCAATGGTGCAGTCGATAGGGCCAAAATCACCTCGAGCCCACATTCAGCGTTCAAGTGTGTTTGTGCTGCATGCTGTTGCGGCTATGAAAAAAGACTGAGTCCAGAACATGACAACTTACGTAACCGGTAAATTTTAGAGAGGAAGGTTAAACGATAACATATAGCGTTGAACGTAGCCAAAATTAGTATGCAAAAATCGGTTCTAGTTCAGTACCGAGACCTCTATTCAAACCTGATCTCACTAAGCACCTATCGCATTATGTGCAGACCGTCTACGCAACGGAGACGACGCGACGCTAGGAATAAAATGTCAGGTTTCAAGCGGAGTCGCCCTATTAATTGAAGGAATAATTTATTAAATAGAGCTGGAGAACGGCACGTGCCGACGGTCACGTGGTGAACAACGTGACACGTGACTTCTCTAAATAATATTATGGCTTCTATCGCTCTAGGCGTCCCGTGCCCGTCCCGTGTAACCGAGTTCTCAAGTAGATAAATCAAGGATTCCTTGAATATTATACGATAAAGAGCTAACGATGATGTCGTAACGAATCGGCGGCAGCGGCGCCGAGGTGAACTCGTCAGAAAACATGACATCCGTTGCGAATTCGCAACGTACGCACGGGCGTACGTACGTCGGACGACCTCCGCCCGCGGACGGTGGCGCCGGAAAAGAAGGGCGATCGAAGAATCGAACGTTCGAAATTCGAACCTCTCGACGATGCGAGGCGAGATGCAACCGTGCGTCCCATCCACAGAGCGCGGCACAATAGCCCGAGTTCACAACACACCGGTGCACCTTTCTAAAGCGCGTCGCGCGACCTCTTGCGCGCGTGCGTCGACGGACGGGCGGGCGCGGGCGGCGCGCGAGTCGGACTGACGGCGCGGGGCCGAGGAAAGCGGTCGCCGGCCGCAGCACAATGCCCGCGAATTGCAACACCGCCTCGCCGATTTGGAGGTGAGCGGCGGCGGTGGTGGTGGTGGTGCCGCGGAGGAGGTGGCGGCGTGTGGCGGCAGCGAAGCAGCAGACGCGCGGCGGCGCTGCAGCGGGGTCGCGGCGCCGCCGCGGCACTGTCGCGGCTCAGTGAGCAGCAGCGCCGTCGAGCCAATCCGAGCAAGTTTCTCTACCTAGAACGATAAAAAAGGTATGGACGCCGGACTTTCAAATGCTTGTATGAGAACTAGCGTCGCCGAGTTGCGGGGAGCGGAGTGTACTTACCGATGATAAGATATTCCACTATTGTGCACACTAAACTTGGCTGTAGTGTTTTTACACGTAAACACAGAGCATGAGGGCATTTTAAACAGGTTTTTGCGAACGCAGCCGATGACAGACTGACGGGCCAGCGCGCGACCGTCTAATGAAACAAGTATGCTTTTACTTATATCGTGTTACGCTGGCGAGGATAGGGTTCGGGGTCCATACCTTTTTTATCGTTGTAGTTCTCTACATACCTATCGCACGACTCTTGCACAAGCTGGAATAGAACGTAGCCGGCTCGCCGTAGCACCACGCCGACAATGTTACAGCAGTGCACGATTCCAATGTTGCATCTAGCGAAAGCATTGACACTATAACGGTTAAAGAAGAGAAACGTCACACAATCTAAGTAATGAGAAATTTCTCAAAATAAAAATGGCGAGACTCTACACCGCGGTAGGTATCTAGTTAAAAATAGTTGCAGAAAACGCTTATGATGTAAATCTTGTAGGTGTAAATACATCAGAAGCAGGCCGTAACGAAGTGAGCGCCGAATTTAGAATAGATCTGTAAGAAGTAGGCGATGGAGATAGTGAAGTAAGAGAGGTTACGTGATCGGTTTGCCAAGCTCGCGTGTGCTGTGCCGGACCGGCAATACCGGCATACAGTTCGGCTGCATCTGATGCAACTTCACTCCGACATCAACATCATACATTAAATTAAGGTCGTGACGCCGAAACCTCGTTTGACTCGTCGTCGGCACCTACTACGTCGAAAAATAAAAATACACTCGCTCAGTGATTATGGGTATAAAAACACCACTCGGTCATCGACAAGGATGTATGCCGTCGTCGTCGCGTCCCGCCTAGTAAGCACAAACAAATCATTTACATATTTTGAGCATTCTGAATTCTGATTCAAAACTACGCATGGCATTTTCATCAGAGACCAGCCGTGCCCGCGGCTCCGCTCGCGGTAAAGTCGCTGAAAACTGCATGTCATCATCATCATCATCATCATCAGCCTGTATAGGTCCACTGCTGGACATAGGCCTCTCCCAAGGCACGCCACCACACGCTCAAATGCCAATTTAAAGTCGCTCAGCGAGCTATGGAAAGAGCATTGCTCGGCATTTCTTTGACCGATAAAATCCGTAACGACGTGATACGTCAAAGAACTAAGGTAGTCGACATTGCTAAGAAAATAAGCAAGCTGAGGTGGCAGTGGGCTGGGCACATCTGTCGTAGACCCGGCAACCGATGGGGTAGACGGGTGCTCGAACGGAGGTCACGTACAAGCAAACGAACGTTGGGACGCCCCCCGGCTAGGTGGACAGATGACCTAAATAAAAAGGTAGCCGGGAGTGGATGGATGAGAAGAGCGGAAGACCGCGTGAAAACTGCATGTAAATAGGTTAAATAATTTTCGAGTAAATCACACGTAAGTTAACCGAATTGGTAGATTTTTTTCCGACTGCGCTCACTTTCGACCCAACTGCGCAGCTCATATGAATAATGGCGTGATGCTATATAGCCTATGACCTGGCGGACATTTGTCGTACTGTAAAGGCAAACGAATTGGTTGAGCCGTTCTTGAGTTATTATAAGCGAACATTTATTTATTTATTTTAAGGAAAAAGACAGTTATAAATATCTTAAATTAAATAAACATATAGTAATAAATAACATAAACCAGTAAAGTTTCCACAATTAGAAAAAACTATAAACATGTTTTCAACACTAGTATATTATAAATTATAATAAAAAAAGAAGTGAAATATATGAAAAAAAAAAAATTATTAAATTTTAATTTTAAAAGCACCTTTAACTTTTTTTGCATAGAAATTAATTTGAATTTCTGTGCACGAAGTTAAACACTGTTTCTTAAAACTACTTAATTTAACATAAATACATACATACCTGTGCGTATGAGGGGAGGGATTAAAACGTATTATAAATTTATAACGTTTACTGAAAAGTACAAAGAACACGTAAAACTAAATCAATGTTGAACTAGCAGCACATCGCCTTAGTTTAGCACATTCCGGCTGGCGGCGCGGCGGCGGCACCCAGCTGCATGTTTTTTTTTACACCTAGCTATTATAGCGTGTTAGCTGCTGTGATGTCAACACACTCCGACTATTGAATTGTGTTATGCAAGCGGCGTTACATACAGTACAGCTTGCACTAAAAAATAAGTGAATCGTGACACACACACACATTTCAGCGCGTGATTTCTAGCAAAAAATTATAGAATTCTTGACCTGCACGCGCATGAACTGAACTTCTGGAAAGGATCGAACTCCTGAATCCAGACGAGTGCGAAAAATTTGGTGAAACACCAAATCTTTCGTATCCTCGAATAACACGATAAAAACAGGTTGAAACTGTAGATCCAGGGTTTTATCCAGTACGGCTATGGATATTTTTCATCCAGTTCAGAGTAGCTGGCACGACCAAAAGGGGAGCACTGCCGTGGCACCTATAGCTCACCGAGGCGTGATGGCAGACATCCTAGGTGATGCGGTCAACCATGTAACGTTCCATAAAATAAAATAAAAAACCGGCCAAGTGCGAGTCGGACTCGCGCACCGAGGTTTCCGCACCACAGAAAAAACATTGAAAAAAAATACATGTTTCTTGTATGGGAACCCCCCTTAATTTTTACTTTTTCTATTTTTTATTATTTGTTGTTATATCCGCCATAATAATAACACATATTCTGTGAAAATTTCAACGGGCTACCTATTACGGTTCAAGAGATACAGCCCTCGGACAGACAGACGGACGGACGGACGGACGGACAGACCGACAGACAGACAGACAGACAGACGGACGGACGGACGGACGGACGGACGGACGGACGGACGGACGGACGGACAGACAGACAGACAGACGGCGTAGGCTTAGTCCGTACGGGATACGAAAACCTAAAAAGGGCGGCACTTTTCGGCAGTTTTACAGTGGGCCTTAAAATCAGTGGGGAATAAATCACAGCAGAAGACCATTTCAGGTCCTCTCAGGTTGTGCGAACAGCGTAAATAACTTCACATCTGCAAAGATATTTTACGAGAAGTATCTACAATATCATGTTTTTTTTATAAAGATGACATTAACACGAGCGAAACTGCAGGCAAAGTCTTTCAATAAATAGATTTCATCACAACGTATTTTCGTCTTAGCAGTGCAGGGGCCGAGTGTTGCGCATACTCATTACTAAACAAGATATCGCTCGGAGCGGTCAAAGAGTGCCAGTGAGGGCTACCGCAGACGACCGACTGTCTACCGACTTAATTATTTAATTGAGTTGGATCGGATTGGAACGGTCACTGAGGTGCGCACACGAACGATTATTCTTTCTCTCACTCTGCAGGTAGCAGCGGCGCGGCGCAGTCAGGTCAGGAACAAAGGAGAAGAAAACGAGTTGGCCAGCTAAAACCGACGGCCGCTGTAGGCGAAGAAGTCGGCGGTCGGTCCCAACCCAACTACAGATAGGATCGGCTCCGTGTGCGCACGGAGCCGATCCTATTTTTAAGCTGGGACCGCGCCCCCCAACTTTTAGAAAAAACTGTACACCTACTAGCTGCTACTGGCCGACTCAAATCAATTCGCCGCCGACTTTTTCTTCTCATTTTGTTCCTGAGCGCGCACTACCTGCAGAGTGAGAGAGAGAATAATCGTGGATAATCGTCCGTGTGCGCACCTCAACGACTATGCCCGACTCAATTAATAATCAAGTCGTTGGAAAGTCGGTCGTCTGCGCGCTCCCTGACTCTAGCTGCTTTATCTATTCACATTTGCGCTCACCTAACTACTGCATAAGTACTGGTGTACCTACTGTCTTTCAATTTTGCACTTTCGAACGAGAGTCTGAAGACGTGGACACACGATGAGAGGTCGAAATCGAGAGCTGCCTCGTCCGTCGGGGCGTGATGATTCAGCCCACTTGGGAAATGTAAGGATTGCAACATTCGAAATTCATAAAAATACTAAGGCCCACTTGCACCAACACAAGTTCAATATATAAACCAGTTCAACTCGTTAAACTAGCACCCGTTGTATGTGTGAACCGCGTTTAAATCCATAACTCGCTACTTAACTTTAAACTCGTGTTGGTGCAAGACGCGCTAAGTATGGATACGGAGCAAGATACTTAAGTCAGATGGATTGTCCAGGAAATACTTATTCCTGAGTCAGGAATTCAGACACCTTGTGCGACAACCATCGATTTATCTCGATGAGTGCGATACGGAGAAATTTTTTAAGGGTTTAAAGGGAGACCTAAGGAATCCAACACCAAAAATACGGTAAGGCGTTGGGAACGCTTGAAGCGTTATGACAAGTAGTCATCAATAATAATTTAGGAACACTCCGTTTTCAATTGAAACCGTCAAAATCTCCCGTGACAGCCCGCATAGAAAGTAGCACCGCCGCAATGTTATTATGGCTGCCCTGTCATTTTAACCTCACATTACTGTAGTTACATGCTTACCTTACTAGGTGGTAGGGTTTATCCCGGCCGGGTTGGTACCACCGCACTGAACGAAACGTCGGTCGAAACGGCTATGTAAATAGTTCGTGTTTTCTGTCCAGTTTAGTGTAGCCGACATGAAATGAAGGGAAGCACTGACATGGCACCTAGTTCACCCTGTGTTATGGGCTGACATCACGGATGTTGTAGGTGATGTAGACAACCGTGTCAGGTTCCATAAAAAAAAAAAAAAAAGTTTGCCGGCATTGTCAGCAGAAGCGACTACCTATTTCACTTCTAATTTGTCGTTTTAATACATGACCTAAGAGCGTGCAATTAGAGCGCAAGGAGCAAAACAGCATTATTCAACAAACTGTTATCTCACGGGGTTGCGTAACCCGACTGATACCGCCGCCGGCGGCGTCGACGCAGCGGCACGGCTGCATACAATATGCAAGGGGAAATATGAGACCGAGTTGCGTAAGGGCTTTCCATTCGATTTCTCCGGTAGTAATAGTGTAATGTGGTACGGATTAATAACATTATATGTCGCTAAACGGTTATTCGATCAAACATGTATGTCCCCGCGCTGGAGGCAAAAATGTTCTAGAACTATTTTGTAGAGGAACCTATATTGTATAGGGCGTAGCTAGAAACATTATGGGTGGCTCGGCGCAACATGTCGCGCTTACTATAAAAAAAAACCCTCATTTGAAAAATAATAAATTGATGTAATAACTCCTCAAAATCTAAAGTACAGTATCAGGTCTTTCAAGAGGAGCACCCGTCATTCCGGAGCATGGCATAATTATGCAACATCGCAAACAGAATATCCATATGCACCGTCAGCACTTAATAATGATTGGAAAGGTGCCACATATTATCTACAAATATAAGAAAACTTGTGGTAAGAGACCTCAGTATGCCGGTTATTCTAGAAGTGCTATAGGGCATAAATTATTATCGTAGCAAAAATCACTAAGCATTCCCATAAAAAGGACAAATCATATGATTTCCAATCAATTGCATAAATAAAAGAAAATACAATTTATACCCGCAGAATAAAAACACAACACATCCAAAAATCTTATCGCGTGAAAGGCATACATGATGGCGACAATGCGAATACAACATCGCACCACCTTATCGTGGCTCACCACAGCTCATTCTGACAGTTGCATGTAGATAAATAACAAATTTCACACTTCATAACACGCAGAGCTATTATTTCTTGCGGGTGAAATAGTTTTGCAAGTGGCCTGCGTTAACATAACAAACCGGTCGACGTTGTGTAATTACTCTAAATGACTGTCCGATACATTTTTAGGTTCGAGGGTTTGCGCAGTTGACTACGTGGCGTACCTGTCTGTACGAACAATCCTCCCAAACGACCGTCATAAAGTGCGTGTTGAACGAACTTGAACGCACGCTATGAGCAAATTAGTTTGTCAAGTTTAATTATACAGAACATAAGCGCTGTTCGCGAATCTCACATAAAATATACATGTACATGAAGTCATAGAAGAAGCAGAAAGAAGAAAGGTAATAGCGAAGAAAAATACACTAAACGCTCCACAGTATTGGAGGAGACAGCAGAATTTATTAGTGAACATTGATGGAGGAATCTGTGCAGACAAAGATGTATTAAAACACAACGGCGAAAGGTCCCGAGAGGGCAACAATCGGAGAGATCGATTCGAAAGTATAGACCTTGAGCTGGAATTGCCAAACGATGCCGATCCACGCTCGCTACGCTGCGCTGTGCAACGCCAGCTAGAGACGACTGTTAGTGTAGTAGATATCAACAGACAGTAGAGATATCACATCACAATCTACGCATACTCTACTCCGAAGAGCGTGGGCGCGAACCGGTCGTCCGCGTCGGTGTTCTAAATACTCTCTCCTAGCTCCAAAGTAGAGAGTGCTGCGCCGAGCTCGAAAACAATTCCCATTGAAAGTATCGATGCGTAGCCGACTGTACAAACTCGTTTAAAGCGATCGTGACGAATCAACGAAATTAACTACGAAAATACGTCGAAAGAAATAAAAAAAGAACATTTGATCTGCCTACGAAAATGTACACGCGATGAAGAAAACGTGGGAACTGAATTATCAGAATGTAAATCCAAATGTATTGGACAACTGAATAATGGCAATAGGAAAGATTGCATGAATCTGTTCGTGATTTCAAAGAACAGCAAAATCAGTGTGGTCCTGAAAAGTTCAATGTCTGTCAATAACCCTGTATGTAGACTTATCAAATTAGATAGGTATGCAATGCGAATTTGGGAAGCTGCGGCATTATAAGCAGACACTCTGCAAATGAAACGGTCCGCTAAGAGCATTGGCACTTGGCGAGTGTTTGTTTTGAGTATGTATGTCAGTAGGTGAACGGGGATCGTCAGATCTAACTCACTTAGATAGAATGTATCAGATTCATTCATTATCGACTACGACCTACACTTTTAGTGTACAAAATCAGTGGGCGATCGATCATATCATAACTAATCGATTTCGATCTTTCTCTGATCTCGATTAGATTTTTAGAAAAAATAGAAATTATTCAGCGAAAGTTCTTTGCCGAGTCATTGGTAAATTAAATCGCACGCACATCAATTAATATTTCACTAAGTAAAACAAAATTATCCAATTAGTGTTAAAATTATCATATCAAATACAAAAAGCAATTCGAGTGTTTGTTACCTTTATTGCGAGATGGCATTGTGTCGCAAGGCGTAAGGTTACTGCGCCAAAAACACAATGAACACACCAAAAGAGAACTTCTCGACCGATCCGGGTCAATGTCTTTAGTTGTAACTCGGTGATTGGGCATTGTTTCTGTGAGTCCCACGCACACCCCCTCATTCGACCAATTGTGTCCATCGCTCCTACTATAAGGTCATCCTTCTAGATCTTTTCACCATCGCATCAGCATATTTTCCATTCGGTCGATGTTCGCTGTAAACTCATCGAGCTACAGATGTTGCTGTTATCTCGACTCTTTTCACGCTACTTCGAGAATGCCCTGAATCTTCCTCCACAAATAACTTGCACCACACCTGCGTCTGCGATCAAGCTTCCCGGATTTTATCTTAATTTAGCTTGGAATTCTCTTGAGGTGTCGCTGAAGTCGAGTTAGCAACAAAGATCTCCAGAAAGCTTACGATTGCAACCTGCTTCGACCGTACAGACTTAACACTCACTCGTTTTGGCTTTTCAAAGAACTTTCACTTAGTACTCTGAGTTTTCGACGCTATAATAGAGATTAGAGACTTACTAATGGAACTATTTGAGCGTCTCTACATGATTTATTAACACGTCTGGTGTAAAAAATAAGTAAAAGATAATAAATATTTCGAAATATTATGCTGGCCGGTCACAGTTGGATTGTATAAGTGATTATATCAGAGACGAGGATCCAGTTGGAAGGATCAAGTTCGAATGGTAGAGGGCTTGCTGGAATATGTAATACTTAAATAATAATTATGTCTGAAGCGCTGTAGAGGAAGGAAGGACCACTACGCTCAAGTCATAACGAAAGGATGTTAAGTAAAGCGACGTAATGAAAATGTCGATTCCTGTCATTAGTATGTAAGTAGTATAAATGAGGTTTCACTTCGGTCTCCCAGAAGTCCGCATTGCAGTTTTTATTCGGTCGACTGAGTAAACCGGGCGACTGCAAACGGATCTCGCCCATTTAGTACCACGGTTGTTACTGAATATTTATCGGTCTAAATGAGGAAACGCCTTACTATTATTAAAAATAGGCTATTGACGTAACAGATTTCTAGATGATTTGCATATCTAAAATTGTCCGAGCTTGTTTTTTTCCGAGCCAAAACGGTTCAACTGTCGTATCGTATCGTAACTTTAATGCAAGCTTTAATGGTTTGATGTCACAAATCACAATGTTAACCTTTGACATGGGCAATATGGGTATTGCGCTTGCGATTATATTTTATTTTATTATTAATTTTTTTTAATGGAAACTGACACAGTTGGCTTCATCACCTACAACGTCCGTGATGTCAGCCCATAACACCGGGTGAACTAGGTGCCATGTCAGTGCTTCCCCCTTTGATCGTGCCGGCTACACTGAACTGGTCGGAAAACACAAACTATTTACATAGCCGTTTCGACCGACGTTTCATTCAGTGCGGTGGTATCAACCCGGGCGGGTTAAACCCTACCACCAAGTAAGATTAGGAGGGAAGGGACCTACAGTTTTACGAGGACTCCGAACCTCGGTCAGCCTCCCAACGGTCAGCGGTCACCCATCCAAACACTGACCGCACCCAGCGTTGCTTAACATTCAATAGCGACAGTTGACTGTCTGCACCACTGAGCTATCGAGGCTGACTTATTATTATATTTATTATTTTATATTTTTAAACATGCGTACTCTATCCGTGAGCACTATTAAATTCATATTCGTAAAATATTTTTTCACATGCTCGTTCGTGACAGGTTATTGCGTATGTTTATCGTGAACGGTTGTGCACAATTTTTTTTATTTCATGTTATCTTGTTTTTAGTGGAGTGGCGGCTGTGACTAGAATCATTGTCAACTCGCCCCGGACACGAGACAATCTAAGCGACGATTTGAGTGTCCGTCACACATCCTCTTCGTACTGGATGTAAGGTGGCCGCATAGCAGCCTCGGTTGTGTTCTCCTCTAGTCCAGTATAGCCAGCAATCCAGGGAAGTCTCCGGTATGACGCCTACCTTCTTGGAGGTGATATTGGCTAGTCAGAGCACGTGCTTTGGCCCCTCTGACTCAGCCAGCCATACCGGATTACTTAAAAAAAAATTCAAGCTACATAACGCTGGTGATCTGGCAGAAAGTCCTATCTAAATTTTTGCCAAATTCAGATTTTGGTGGTAATATGTCCTATATAATTTTTTCCACAATGTCAGGACAAAATTCAGGCGACTTTATTCTAAAATAAACTAAATTAAAATAAAATTGTACGTGTTTTTTTTTATATTGTATGACCCTAAGTTCTGAACAAAACAGTTTCACGTCTCTTGAAAAATTTTCATTTTTGAGATAGGACTTTCTGCCAGATCACCAACGATAAGCGATTTTTTTACCCGCACGGCCAAGCTGATGCGGAGCTTTCAAATTTACATAGATGTATGAGCACATGCTTCGTTAATAGGACCCTTATATATAAGTTAAGAGATGATCGAACTTTCGCCTTCAGGTAGAGATCCTGATGAATACTGTGTTACACACTGTATAATATTATACGTTCGGCGATGTAGAAGGCCGATTTATTGTATTTTTTTATGGAAACTGACAGGGTTGGCTACATCACCTACAACATCTGTGATGTCAGCCCATAACACCGGGTGAACTTGGTGCCGCGTCAGTGTTTCCCTTCGGTAGTGCCGGCTACACTGAACTGGACGGAAAACACAAACTATTTACATAGCCGTTTCGACCGACCTTTCATTCAGTGCGGTGGTACCAACCCGGGCGGGTTAAACCCTACCACCTAGCAATATAAGAAGGGAGTCATATCCCTTGTATAATGCAATCTCTTCCAGAACACTTCGACAGTAGTTTGCTGGGAAAGTCGCATTGATGTCATTAGTACTAATGCCACAACACAACGTTGTCGCCAAGTTTCTCAAGATTCGGGCTGCACAAAACGCAGCCAAATTTGTCGAATTGATTTGCTGTGGTGTCCGTGTGTTGCGACATATGTACGAATAGATAATTATGTCGACGACTGTGAGGCCACTGAGGCACCCGGCTGTCTCAGCAACCAAGCGTGACAGAACTGACAGACAACCGTCGACGCTCGTGTCGAGCACAGACGATGGTGGTTGGGCAAAATGGAATTTTCCAGAAGTGTTGCGAAAGAATCGACCAACGCACGACACTTCATATTAGCAACTTGCAAACCTGTCAATTGCTCGTATTAATTTTGACCTCCGATTCGATTGTCCAATAATTGTCCGATGCGAAAGGACAATGTGCTGGTCGATTGTGACGAGGATCTTATATTATCGTTTCGTGTGTATATTTCGATTTCTTGTCTCCAAGTGATGGTGACACATCCACATTCTTTCGGAAGAAATTTCTACGCATCAGCAAGGATGAGTGGAAAAGAAGGAACCAAGTTATCGCGAAGGTTCTCCGTGCATTTGTTTCCTAAGAATAACATTTTCGACCTTTTCTTTCCACGCAAAGCAATCGCACAAATGGCACGGCGTGGATCGTTGCATATTTTATTGGCGGGAAAAGGCGTCCCCGCCATTAATATCACTGCTTTCGTAATAAGAATCGTCTGGCGTGACGGAACTGAAGACGACATTTGTGTAGGTAGCTGCTTGATGGAAGCATGTTGTAGGTACGTACACCGGTTGACTGGAGTCTATTTTCAAATCAAATCCATTTATTAGCACACATTATCAAACAATTAAAATCGTGATCTTGAGGCATCGTCATTCATTAATCATTATACATAACGTTCTTAAATAATAAACAAATTCTATTCCCATTAAATAGACTGATGGTCACAGTAATTTTCATAATTCACCTTAATTTATTTTTACTATGTAATAAATACTGAAATAATTTAAATCATATGTTTGTCCTTGTGGCCAGGTATTCAACTGTAATTTAAAAAAAAATGTCCTTTTTTGAGTGGGGTAATGTCTAATACTTACTACTATATTATAAAGCCATCCGTTTTTTAAACGACCTAACACCATCAGGGTGTCAGATCATTTAGCTAAAATAAATTGTATTATGCAGAATGATTTCGGATTTCAACCTTTTCCACGTCAATCGATAACAAAAGAGCGGAAATTCACGCTTAGTTAATCTGATTGTATTGATATCGCCGATATTCAGCTATTTTCGTCACATATTCGCGTATCCGATTTCCAATTCAGTATGCTAATTTGTTATTCCAAGACTAATTACGAATTAGGCATGAATCTAATCGTTTCCGCCATGCCTCAATTATGTTTTTTTTTGCGATCACACAATTTGCAGTCAACGATATTGAAAATTTCTAAATATGATCGGCTCATGGTCCGAAACTCTACAAATAAGGGTTCATGAAGCGAATTTTACTTCTTCGACTGAGGCAAGGGTTTTCAAATGTACCAGGATTATCCTCCTATTGAGCTGTGAGATAGTAAAGTTTCGAATAAAGAATAGGTACAGTACACCACCCGGTCCAAATGACAGGAAAAGGATGTGGCACAGCATGTGACTCCATATAGCTAACGAGCTGCATGGAGTCGCTGCTTTTAAACCACACCTTATACAAAAGAAATTCTTACTAAAAAATAAACTTATCTACAGCCCAAACTTGTTGCCCAAATAATGCAGCAATTAATTCCTAAATCTACACAATAAAAACCAAAAGCACATACAACCAATTCTATAACACATACCTATCCAGATACTTGTCCAGTTGCACAAATAAAACAACAAAAACCAAGCGCAAAAAGCACTCAGGACCAAGCAACCACAAACAAAACACAACAAAGCAAAGCACCAAACATACTAAGGACCAACCAACCCTCTATCTATACCAACTCCAAGGATAGTGTGACACTTCAATACAAACAGAACACATGAAGATAGTGTCCACTGATACGATTACGGATCCGGGCGAGCGACCGCAAGTGCTCATTTAGCGATTGCGACCATACGTGGAGTAGAGGGAGACATAACCAATAACTCTACACATGCAAGAAAGAGATAAACTACTCGTCAATCGCGGACGATAATGCGTCGAGTCGGACAAATTATTGTCATTCATTCGTAGTCGTAGCTAATCGACGCAACGCACATGTGATTGATCCGCCAGGTGGGACGACGACTTCAAGTACGTCAGCGGAAAGCAGTGGTTCTGTACCGCTGTAGGAAAATTGGAGAGGCGTATGTACAGCAGTGGACGCTGACACGCTGACTGAATGAATGCTGATGATGTCAGTGAAGTATCTCAATGAAGAAGATGAAACAGACATGGATATCGGCAACACTCAAACGTCAGCTCTAAGCAGAAAGGCAGAAACCCAAACATTGAACTAAACTATTTGGCATTCCCCAAATTATATAAGGAAGGAGCTGATATTCTCTTCAGGTTTTTATCAATTCAATTGGGTTGTTTAAAAATAAAAAGAGAAATGGCTGACACGCTATTTCACAACATTATACACGACAGTGGTAATAACTGATTGTATGTAACAGTAAAGTCTGTCTGAACTGAGGCTCCGTTCATTCTGCAACGCCATTCATTCATACATATCTAGATCTGGCTGGCTGCTGCTATGTATCGAAAGGTCACGAGGGCTTGCCGCGCTCATTCAGTTGGCATTGCAACTTCACCAAGTTCTTCCTGAGCGTGTTGTGTTTCCATTTATACTTCAACAGGAATCAAAGTACCCTCCCAAGTGTGTGTCCAACACATTAAATTACCGAATATCTATAGTTTAACATCTCCTCTAACAAGATGGTTAATAATCGTGGGAGTGTAAGGCCACTCATACATAACAATGAGGAAGGTTCGTGCTCAACACTGGATCGAATGGATGATTATGACGACGAACCTGTGGTGGGAAATAATAAAACGCATACCGAAAGACTGCCACGACTGCATGCTGATGAAAGACGATGATTCTAGCTAGGTGATATTAGTTTTATGTCCCGACATTAACTAACCACAGGAAGGAAGTTATTTACTGCTGAATATTGATAACTCTGCCCGATCAGATTTACAGTATGGTCTGGTTAAACTAATATCCGGATAGATATTTTTTATTTTATATACCTAGGAATCACTAGGCATGTATAAATATTATTACCTCGTCCTGTTCATAACATTGAAAGGAATAAATAGAATACTTTTCTCGAATTAACACTAGGATGTATAAAATATATTGCAATACAAGAAAATAACTATTAAAACTAGATAAAAGCAACTTCGACTTCGTGACTAACGAGTGACTGGTGTAACGGATAATGTTATCGTTTTCCCATATTTGGAAAAACTAGAATATGCAGTCAAGAATGGCCAACAGGTAAACACTGATGTTTCCTTCTGTGGCCGATACCCTTTATCTATTGTGAGCGCCTCAATGCCGAGTGAATCACAATAGGACAACAAACTTCTCACAGTTCAATATACAATGGCTGACCCTCGTTCAGAATCAGAACGTCGTCGTCGTTGCTCCGACGAACTATCAATTACTTAATCGGAATATTAAATCGTGTACTGATCCAAATTAGAATATAAACATGTACATATGTGTAGGCACTTTGTGAGTACATTATTAATTAAATCCAGGTGCGTGATTAATCCATTTGTAATGCAGTATCTACTGTAAAGGTCCCTACGGTCGCTATCCGATCCGACGGAGGCGTAAGACAAAAGTCCATTCACCCACTGTCACGGTCCACGAAATTTAAAACATGTAAAAAATATATTGCGACTGCACGAGGTCTGACGGTTCCAAACTCTAAATATCAGCGAAATCTAGAGCAGATCAGTAGACATTGCATATGTAAAACTGGCACAGAAATGACAGCAAAAAAAGAACTCGCGCTGACACGAAAGTAGCAGCTACAATTTAGCGGCAACTTCACTGTCACTCTAGATTATGATGAATTTGAAATGAAACTAAACTAAAAACAAATTTTATAGAAGCGTTATACAAAATCAAGAACAATGTATCCAAGAACGTCTATGCTTTTAAAAATGATTTAAGCAAAGCGAAACTATCGTCGTCGAACATAACCACAGAGGAATGAAGTAGTAAGTAGCCCCGGAAAACACGATGGCGCATATTCTATGTAATTCTCGCACCATCAGGCCTCATAATGTAGGTACATTGATTTGATATTAATATCATATCATATACAATCGGCATTCCCCCGTTCAACAAGTATGGAACTGTCGAGCAAGGTACCAGTAGCGGTGATGCAATAGAAGTATAACATTACTAAATGCTCCTCGATCAATTATACGATCGCAGCAACGGGCCACAATAATCCTTTATTAATATTCATTAAAACATTTGAGTTATTGCTCTGCAGTTCATTGTAATGTCTAACAGCAAGTCACCACTTTGTCACAGTAGTGCGATCATTGTGTATTCCTTTATAGGAAAAGTCAACTGACTTTGCCCGATCTGACTCTGACGCAACGAGCTGGCGTGCCGTGAGAATAGTCCTACGATTGCGTTAAAATTCGACGCCGACAAGACGCTCCGAGGTTTGTAGTTTGATTATGACGAAGTATGGCCATAATGACATGTAAATTATAGATATGAACGAAGATTGTTTCTTATATAAGAGGCCGGCGATAGTTTCGCAACGCTTAGCCCAACATTGGCTACGGTTCCAAAACAATAAACATTTAAACGCCTCTTGACATTTCAAAGTATTCAAACTAAAATCGGCCATGCAGGAATCGTTTTCCTACAGTCGTCGCTTACGGACACGCTTCACCGAATTCTCCCAAAGAAGTCGGCCAGTAATTATACTCTATAAGCTTACGTCTGGAAAAAAAATAAGTGGACCAAATTATAGCGCTCGGCTGATTGGTACTTGGTAGTCGTGACGGAAACAAGCGACCCTCTCAAATCGCGGCAGACGGCTTCGCGACGAACATAGATAACGAATGTCCTCACCGGTGAATGCCTCGACTAGGTCGGCCGCACGATTTCCCTCATCTAGTGGTCTAGAGCAGGCTGTCCTAGCTAGATCGTGCCCAGATATGGCACAGGGAAGTACCGCAGGCGGATGCGACGAGTTCGCGTGTTGAAAACCAGTCAAAGGTGTATATGGGTGTATGGGGAAAAATATGTGGATTTACCTTGAAAACAGTCTTTGCTGTGTCGTTAAATGAAACATGTTCTGATTTCGGCTTCCGAGAACACGAGAATCCTTTTCAATTCATTACGTACAAATCAATACAGCGGGGAAATTATTAACGACAAAGTATTCGCTGAGATTTCAAAGGATTCTCAATGCAATCATAAAACGTCTGTTAACATAAAACACTTTAGACTTGAGGTTAGACTACTCTTGGTTAATGTTTTGAATGTCATGGTTTCGAACGTAGAGTTCTGAATTGCATCAAAGCAATAAGAACAGAAATCCAAAATCGTGACTCCGAATAAGAGCAAACGTGTCCAGTTTCCTCTTAGTTGATCATTAATCATTGATCAAGCCGACAGGCGCATGTTTACGGACACTCGTGCATGCATACCCGAAGGATTTCAGGAAGCTAAATTCTTACTAATTGAAAATGATTATTTAGTTTGCACTTAACCAAGTTTGACGCTTGTATATGTATTTCCGTTTTTACCATAGAGCCCCCCTTCATTTTTTACTTTTTTTTTTAATTTTTTAAGATATCCGCCATAATAACAGATATTTTGTGAAAATTTCACCGGGCTACGGGCTACTATATATTACGGTTCAAAAGATACAGCCCTTTAAAGGTAGGACAGACGGATGGACAGACGGGCGTACAGACGGCGCGGCGTAGGCTTGTTAATAGGTTCCCGTAAAAACAGTACGAGAATTCAAGCTATAGTTTGGAATGAAACACCCGTGGGAAAAGGTGCTGTATTTTGGATGAGTTGTATGTAAGGGAAGTAACGAACAATTGGTATTTCAATTAAATATGATGTGTTTGGCTGGTTCACTGATACCAATTCAAGTTTGGAATGAAACACCCACCGGAAAAAGTGCAGTACATTTTGGATGGGTTGTAAGTGAAGTGACGAGAAATTGGTATTTCAATTCAATACGATGTGTTCGGCTGGTTCACTGATACCAATCTCAAAGGTAGGTTCGTTCGACTTGACTTGTCCGGAATATACAACATACGATTGCATATTCCGCATAAGCAGCTTCAGAAAGTTTTCGGAATCTACTTGGACTGAATAAGCCGACATCTTGCGTCAATACAACAGGGCAATCAACATTATGACGTAACACTTTTATCTACCATTGAGCAATTTCTAATGGTCTCTCATCGTCTTGCCCTCCGGTCCGGCTTGCTCGATGACACGATAACACCTAATTGACTTAACGTCAGATATTAAAAGGTGTTATTATCAGATGATAAATACCTGTAATTTATGGTGTCAATTGATTATATAATTTTTTTAGTTATAGAGGAAACACTTTTTGTCATAAAAAAATCATTGGTCGACCGGAATCAAACCTTGAGATCAGGAGTCCGAACCAAGACCGCGCCGACCAACCGTCGCTCGTTCTCCGCAGATGTGAGAGATCTAGATTTGACAACCGTATTATGATTGCTACCAAGACCTCTGAAGTATACCTCCCAGGTCACCCTATCAATCCACCGAGGGAGGCCATTGGGCTAAAGCGGGAGGATGAAAGATATGATAATGCGGTATATTTTTGTCAAATCATTGGTCGACCAGAATCAAACCTTGAAATCAGGAGTCCGAACCAAGACCGCGCCGACCACCCGTCGCTCGTTCTCCGCAGATGTGAGAGATATGGATTTGACAAGCGTATTATGATACTGCTAGCAAGTCCTCTGAAGTATACATCCCAGGTCACCCTCTCAATCCACCGAGGGAGGGCACTGGGCTAAAGCGGGAAGATATGATAATGCGGTATATTTTTGTCAAATCATTGGTCGACCAGAATCAAACCTTGAGATCAGGAGTCCGAACCAAGACCGCGCCGACCACCCGTCGCTCGTTCTCCGCAGATGTGAGAGATATGGATTTGACAAGCGTATTATGATACTGCTAGCAAGTCCTCTGAAGTATACATCCCAGGTCACCCTCTCAATCCACCGAGGGAGGGCACTGGGCTAAAGCGGGAAGATATGATAATGCGGTATATTTTTGTCAAATCATTGGTCGACCAGAATCAAACCTTGAGATCAGGAGTCCGAACCAAGACCGCGCCGACCACCCGTCGCTCGTTCTCCGCAGATGTGAGAGATATGGATTTCACAAGCGTATTATGATACTGCTACCAAGACCTCTGAAGTATACATCCCAGGTCACCCTCTCAATCCACCGAGGGAGGGCACTGGGCTAAAGCGGGAAGATATGATAATGCGGTATATTTTTGTCAAATCATTGGTCGACCAGAATCAAACCTTGAGATCAGGAGTCCGAACCAAGACCGCGCCGACCACCCGTCGCTCGTTCTCCGCAGATGTGAGAGATATGGATTTCACAAGCGTATTATGATACTGCTACCAAGACCTCTGAAGTATACATCCCAGGTCACCCTCTCAATCCACCGAGGGAGGGCACTGGGCTAAAGCGGGAAGATATGATAATGCGGTATATTTTTGTCAAATCATTGGTCGACCAGAATCAAACCTTGAGATCAGGAGTCCGAACCAAGACCGCGCCGACCACCCGTCGCTCGTTCTCCGCAGATGTGAGAGATATGGATTTCACAAGCGTATTATGATACTGCTACCAAGACCTCTGAAGTATACATCCCAGGTCACCCTCTCAATCCACCGAGGGAGGTCACTGGGCTAAAGCGGGAAGATATGATAATGCGGTATATTTTTATCGATTCGCCAATGTTGTTGACTTATCGCCTACTTCAATATTGTGAATCGCCTCAAGTCCCGAGAATGCTGTTCCGAGATCTCATGAATTTATAGTAGGGTGACTATAATCATCGCACGTCTCGCACGATGGTGAAACGAATATAATGCATATAAAAACCTTAGTCTAAGCTATTACTCGGTTAAGTATTTTGAAATTTATGAAAAAAAAACTGTTTTAAAAGAAACCATTGAACCGACTTCAACCCCTAAAAAGTATTAAATAATATTTTGATCTTGACTAGAAGGCGGTACAAAAGCACAAAAGGTTTCATCTATAAATTTTCAGGTATGCTTTTGTACCGCCTTCTACTCAAGATCAAAAGTATTGTTTAATACTTTTTAGGGGTTGAAGTCGGTTCAATGTTTTTTTTAAACAGTTCTTTTATTTCACTCTTTTTAGTAATATCACATGATATTAAAATCGGTTGACGGGTAGTTGCTAGTGGATGATTGAAAAATTCCTCAGTGTGAAAAATTAAGGGAATTTTTCACACTTAGGGGTGGTATTCTTACAAAAAAATTATGCAAGGACCACCCCTGAGATATACCCCACTCATGAAAAAAATCATCATTAACATCGGTTGAGAATTGGCGGAGAAATCAGGTAACATACACACCAAAAAAAAACATACAGACGAAATTGAGAACCTCCTCCTTTTTGTTGGAAGTCGGTTGATAAGTATAATGGCTGTGTCTATGCACTTCCATTAGACTTTGGCGCACACACAGCCACCCGTGACGGATGATTAAAAAAGCACCGTGTGGGGCCGGTAATTCAAAATAATAGCCCCACTGCATCTCTTCCCGTGCTTGTCGTAAAGGCGACTAAGGTATAAGGACAAGATGACGCGCACAAGGGCGACCGGCTAGCAACTGCCAATGTGTTGGCCGGTGTTGTGCTGCAATTTACAAGAGTACATGCAGCACAACAACGACTACTCTGCTCACCGCGATTGTCGGGATACAGCGTGTGGTATGTATGTACATAATATTATGTATGTTATTATTACTTGTAAAAAAATTTTTTAATAATAAAAAAATAAAAATGTGATCAGATTATCAGCACAAAGATCACCTTTGTTTGACTCATCCACACCATTAAACAAAGTTAAATGCAACATTTTCAAATTGATTCTCTAATCGAAACCAATGAAAGACGTCTATGCGGAATTCGCACTACACAATTTTGGCTGCTCGAAAACCAACTGCAGCACGATTCGACAGTTTAAGAAGATTTATGAATCCATCAAACGCTTTAGCATCCTCAAATTAAATCTCACACTCGATTTTATTCGACCTTCGTACAGAGTAGGTAGTTGTGTCTAGTTTTATTCGGTCGCTTTTGTACGTCATCAATGATGACGTACAAACGATGACTCATCATCGCTCTAGCTGACGGATGGGTGGCCGTCTTGCTAGACTAGACTTCTATTTGTTTCCACCTCGAGGTCACATTATGGGACCAGTTTTCTCCGTCGTCGTCGGCGACGCTCTATCAACAAAGCGATAAACACATACCACACGCTGTATTCCATCCAACAATCGGGATAAGCAGAGTAATCTGTGTTGTGCTGCAAGAACTCGTGTAAACTACAGTACAGCACCGACCACCACGTTTAGCAATTTATTAGGACAAGATAACTATCAAGCTGCAAGTAAGGCACGAAGTCCCGGCTGCTGCATCAAAAGGTGGAAGGACACCGTGCCAAGGTGAGAGGTGGCTAGCCTGTCGCCCTTTAGCACGGCACCTTGTCCTTATCCCTTAGTCGCGTTTTACGACATGCACGGGTAGAGATGCAGTGGGGCTATCTTTTTAAGCACCTGCACCACACGGTACTTTCCCCCCGCACATTCCGCGTCCCCGCATCTTTTACCAATCATCATCAATAAGTACTATACAGAGTGTTAAAACGGTGAGTACATTAATTTCGGCAGCGCAATCCTCATGTTTTTCCTAGACAAAAAAGCAACTAAAGTTTTTCTCTAAAGTGTCTAGTTTTCGAGATATGAATTTTTGAAATGTATGTTTTCGTCTAGTGTAATTTAACGCGTTGTTGTCGTTCCGCATCCTTCGCTTGCCGACCTCCAATCCTCCACTCACAAAGGCTAACCCCCGCCCCTCCCGCCGACACCTCCGTCCGAGGCGCTCACCTCTCACCCGCTCTTCCCCCCTCCGCGCCGCCCTGTTGTCATTACATCATTTTTACACTAAAATAATCAATTAGTTTGTATGAAAACTGTAACTTTTTATTTAAAGGGAATTCAGAAAAAAGTTACTTGACTTTTTTGTTACTCTTGATCCCAATAATCATTTCCTAAATTTAATGTACTCGCCGTTTTTACAACCTGTATACTATACTACTAATAATAAATCTGTAATGGATGGTCATGGAGTAAGTTACTTTGTTTTATGAGATACTAGCTGAGCCCGCGGCTCCGCTCGCGTGAAATTCGTATTTCAAAGAAGAAAGTAAGCAACTGAGGGCGATGCCGAAGGCCGAGCTGCGTTCAGAAAGACTATAAACCTTCTCGAAGAAAGTAAGTAACTAAGGGCGAGGCCGAAGGCCGAGCTGCGTTCAGGAAGACTATAAACCTTCTCGAAGAAAGTACGCAACTGAGGGCGAGGCCGAAGGCCGAGCTGCGTTCAGGAAGACTATAAACCTTCTCAAAGAAAGTACGTAACTATGGGCGAAACCGAAGGCCGAGCTGCGTTCAGTAAGACTATAAACCTTCTCGAAGAAAGTAAGTAACAAAGGGCGAGGCCGAAGGCCGAGCTGCGTTCAGGAAAACGATAAACTTTCTCGAAGAAAGTAAGTAACTGCGGGCGAGGCCGAAGGCCGAGCTGCGTTGAGGAAGACTATAAACCTTCTCGAAGAAAGTAAGTAACAATGGGCGAGGCCGAAGGCCGAGCTGCGTTTAGGAAGACTATAAACCTTCTCGAAGAAAGTAAGTAGCAAAGGGCGAGGCCGAAGGCCGAGCTGCGTTCAGGAAGACGATAAACTTTCTCAACGAAAGTAAGTAACTGAGGGCGAGGCCGAAGGCCGAGCTGCGTTCAGGAAGACTATAAACCTTCTCGAAGAAAGTAAGTAACAAAGGGCGAGGCCGAAGGCCGAGCTGCGTTCAGAAAGACGATAAACCTTCTCGAAGAAAGTAAGTAACTGAGGGCGAGGCCGAAGGCCGAGCTGTGTTCACGAAGACGATAAACTTTCTCGAAGAAATTAAGTAACTGAGGGCGAGGCCGAAGGTCGAGCTGCGTTCAGGAAGACTATAAACCTTCTCGGAGAAAGTAAGTAATAAAAGGCGAGGCCGAAGGCCGGGCTGCGTTCAGGAAGACGATAAACCTTCTCGAAGAAAGTAAGTAAGTGAGGGTGAGGCCGAGGGCCGAGCTGCGTTCAGGAAGACTATAAACCTTCTCGAAGAAAGTAAGCAACAGAGGGCGAGGCCGAAGGCCGAGCTGCGTTCAGGAAGACGATAACCTTTTCGAAGAAAGTAAGTAACAGAGGGCGAGGCCGAAGGCCGAGCTGCGTTCAGGAAAAATATAAACCTTCTCGAAGAAATTAAGTAATTGAGGGCGAGGCCGAAGGCCGAGCTGCGTTCAGGAAGACTATAAACCTTCTTGATGAAAGTACGTAACCGAGGGCGAGGCCGAAGGCCGAGCTGCGTTCAGGAAGACTATAAACCTTCTCGAAGAAAGTAAGTAACAAAGGGCGAGGCCGAAGGCCGAGCTGCGTTCAGGAAGACGATAAACCTTCTCGAAGAAAGTAAGTAACTGAGGGCGAGGCCGAAGGCCGAGCTGTGTTCACGAAGACGATAAACTTTCTCGAAGAAATTAAGTAACTGAGGGCGAGGCCGAAGGCCGAGCTGCGTTCAGGAAGACTATAAACCTTCTCGGAGAAAGTAAGTAATAAAAGGCGAGGCCGAAGGCCGGGCTGCGTTCAGGAAGACGATAAACCTTTTCGAAGAAAGTAAGTAACAGAGGGCGAGGCCGAAGGCCGATCTGCGTTCAGGAAAAATATAAACCTTCTCGAAGAAATTAAGTAATTGAGGGCGAGGCCGAAGGCCGAGCTGCGTTCAGGAAGACTATAAACCTTCTTGATGAAAGTACGTAACTGAGGGCGAGGCCGAAGGCCGAGCTGCGTTCAGGAAGACTATAAACCTTCTTGATGAAAGTAAGTAACTGAGGGCGAGGCCGACGGCCGAGCTGCGTTCAGGAAGACGATAAACCTTCCCGAAGAAATTAAGTAATTGAGAGCGAGGCCGAAGGCCGAGCTGCGTTCAGGAAGACTATAAACCTTCTTGATAAAAGTACGTAACTGAGGGCGAGGCCGAAGGCCGAGCTGCGTTCAGGAAGACGATGTCCTTTTCGAAGAAAGTAAGTAACAGAGGGCGAGGCCGAAGGCCGAGCTGCGTTCAGGAAGGCCAATAACCTTCTCGATGAAAGTTAGTAACTAAGGGCGATGCCGACGGCCGAGCTGCGTTCAGGAAAACTATAAACCTTCCCGAAGAAATTAAGTAATTGAGGGCGACGCCGAAGGCCGAGCTGCGTTCAGGAAGACTATAAACCATCTTGAAGAAAGTAACTATCGCCCATAGTTACTTACTGTCATCGAGAAGGTTTAGCGTCTTCCAGGATACAGGTCGGCCTTCGGCCACACCCTTAGTTACTTACTTTCTTCGAGAAGGATTATAATCTTCCTGAACGCAGCTCCACCGTAGGCCTCGCCCTCAGTTACTTACTTTCTTCTTTTGAAATACGAATTTCACGCGAGCGAATCTACGGGAAAAGCTATCGATATTAAAATAAGAAACTTAAGTTAAAATAATATTCGCCTCGCCCCGCTGCTGGCCCCTCTCCCTCTCCCTCTCCCTCTCCCTCTCCCTCTCCGCCTCCGCCTCCGCCTCCGCCCCCGCCCCCGCCCCCGCCCCCGCCCCCGCCCCCGGCCCCGCCCCGTCCCCGTCCCCGTCCCCGTCCCCGTCCCCGTCCCCGTCCCCGTCCCCGCCTCCGCCTCCGCCTCCGCCTCCGCCTCCGCCTCCGCCTCCGCCTCCGCCTCCGCCTCCGCCTCCGCCTCCGCCTCCGCCTCCGCCTCCGCCTCCGCCTCCGCCTCCGCCTCCGCCTCCGCCTCCGCCTCCGCCTCCGCCTCCGCCTCCGCCTCCCCCTCCCCCTCCCCCTCTCCCTCTCCCTCTCCCTCTCCCTCTCCCTCTCCCTCTCCCTCTCCCTCTCCCTCTCCCTCTCCCTCTCCCTCTCCCTCTCCCTCTCTCCCTCCCCTCCGCCTTCCCTCCCCCTTCCCATCATTTAATCCTAAAATCTAATTTTGAAATCATCCCCTATTTTAATTTAAGGGTTGATTTAACTAAAACGCCGAAACACCTAATTCTTTATTTCATACCAAAAGCCTAAATATGAATCGTTATATCCCTAACTTGAGAAATGATGGGTTCCCCATACAAACGTTCATCCCCTATTTCACCCCCTTAAGGGTTGTTTTTTGAGACAAAAGGTAGCCTATGTCCTTCCTCAGGATGCAATTCATCTCCGTACAAAATTTTATAAAATCCTAAAATCTAATTTTGAAATCATCCCCTATTGTAATTTAAGGGTTGATTTAGCAAAAATGCTGAAACACGTAATTCTTTATTTCATACCAAAAGCCTAAATATGAATTGTCATATCCCTAACTCGAGAAATGCTAGGTTCCCCATACAAACTTTCATCCCCTATTTCACCCCCTTAAGGGTTGTTTTTTGAGACAAAAGGTAGCCTATGTCCTTCCTCAGGATCCAATTCATCTCCGTGCAATATTTTATCGAAATCTGTTCAGCGGTTTAGGCGTGAAAAGGTAACAGACAGACAGACAGACAGACAACAGAGTTACTTTCGAATTTATAATATTAGTATGGATTGCGTTTGTAGGCTCTATGTATGATACTAAAACTATATTGACGATTTTTTTTTATCTTTTCTGTATGTATGTATATTCCAACATAAATCTTAAACCGATCATCCGAATTTTATTTCCGTTTATATAAAATAAATTGAATTACATCCGATTTAGTACAAGCACATTTAACTATACGGGCCACAGGATAGGCTAAATAAAATTTTGTTCGGGTCACACTAAGATGTGGCTCACATACAAACCGAATTGTTCCGCGCGCCGAAATAAAGGTACAGTAGCGGGCTTACTTAATTTCTTCTTTTTAAATACGAGTTTCACGCGAGCGAAGCCACGGGAAAAAGCTAGTACATTACATTACACAGCGGTCAGCGAGGCAGTATGTATGTGTGTGGTCGCTGAAATTGTGACAAAAGATCGATGGCCGCTCCACAGGTTCCTGCCTCCAAGGCTCACAGGTCTGTGTAGGTAGGTTGCTGGCTGGTACGCTACGCTGCTGCTGTGTACGGCGAACCTGACCTTTACAAATTTATCAATTTAGTCGCGCGCGGCACACGCTGCTGTCTGTACGCCTCGCATGGGGCAATTTTGACGAGCTATTTTGGAACGTAGCTATTTGTATAATGGGAAGCGAGTGGCATATACCTTTACTTGAACCTTATTAGTATTGTACCGTGTGGTGTGGGGCCGGTACTTTAAAAGAATAGCCCCACTGCATCTCTCCCCGTGTATGTCGTAAAAGGCGACTAAGGGATATGACTCCCTTCTTATATTACTAGGTGGTAGGGTTTAACCCGCCCGGGTAAGGTCGTTCGAAACGACTACCTATGTAAATAGTTTGTGTTTTCCGTCCAGTTCAGTGTAGCCGGCACGACCGAAGGGAAGCACTGACGTGGCACCAATTTCACCCGGTGTTATGGGCTGACATCACGGATGGTGTAGGCGATGTAGCCAACCGTGTCAGTTTCCATAAAAAAAAGTATTTGCATTGAAGTCTAGAAGATAATATGAAGAAATCGAAACGATTTTGGAAAAACTGATTATTTTTGGTTTCTTGCAAAATATAAAAATAAGCTGACATTTACAAAATAAGCGTGTAAGTGCGAATCGGACTTGCGCACCGAGGGTTCCGTACCACTATGTAATTGGTCGGTTTTTATTATTGGTGGTTCTGCCTATAATCACACCAAATTTGACGTTTGCATGTATTACCGATTTAGCGATAGAGAAAAAAAAACAAAACAAAAACACGTTTCTTGTATAGGGACCCCTTCATTTTGCTTTTATTTTTTCGTAAGACAAATTCAACGATACAACTCTTAAAAGGTAGACAGACGGACGAACGGACGGACGGGTCGAAAAAATAGTACGGAACCCTAAAAAAAATCACAGGTCCGGAGGATGGTTCATACAATTGAATCGAAACTCACCGTGGAACACAGAACAAACCAACCTGTAGATGCAATTCTCTAAAGCCTAGTTCACATTACTTAGTAGAGTTAGCGGTAGAGTTAGTAGGGCGAGTACTAAATAGCCCCCTCACTAGTATACTAGAATTTGGTAGAGTAGAGTGGATAGCACGGGGGTAGAGTAGAGTAGCTCTAGTACTTTTTTCCCCCCACCACCCGCCTACTGTACTCTACCGGCCACTCGCCCGCGTGTGGACACGTTTTGACTAAATAGTAGCTCGCCGTGCCCAGCCGACCGACAACACAGCTCGCCCTCGCGCACATGCGTGCGCGCCGGCAATTTGTTTCGGGAACCTACCTAACCTTATTAATATATTGTTTATTCAGCGAGTCCTCTCAAAATGTGAAAATATAAATATTTAACTTGATTCCAAGCAAAAAACAAAAATAAACAGGTTTATTGCAAAATTTTCATGCATCAAATAAATAAACAATAATTCAATTTTTTTTTTAAATTAAACTATATTCATAACCTCAGATCACAGTCAGTTCAATAACCCTTTGCGAGAGTGAGAAGTACAGAGAAAGAGAAACCGCTCGGCATTAGTTGCTAGGATGAACGGAGTGTAAAGTAATTTCCCCCAGCAAAACACCAGAAAGATTTATTAAATAGTTTTTAACTGCAGAACGACGGCGGGCGATGCTCATTGTGGTGTTTTATCTTACACTGCCTACTTTACTCTACCACCCTACTTGCGTATGGACGGCTACTCTACCGAAAACAGTAGAGTAGAGTTAGTAGGGAAAAATAGTAGTTAGCCCACTGTACCGCTACCTCTACTAATGTAAACTAGGTTTAAAGGTGAGACCGCACCTTGTGACAAAATAGTAGGTAGTCCACTGTACCGCTAACTCTACTAATGTGAACTAGGCTTAAAGGTGAGACCGCACCTTGTGAGTCACAAGCGGTACAGTGGACTACCTACTATTTTGTCACAAGTTGTGACAAAATAGTAGGTAGTCCACTGTACTGCTAACTCTACTAATGGAAATATAGGCTTAAAGGTGAGACCGCACCTTGTGACAAAATAGTAGGTAGTCCACTGTACCACTAACTCTACTAATGTGAACTAGGCTTAAAGGTGAGACCGCACCTTGTGACAAAATAGTTGGTAGTTCCCTGTACCGCTAACCTTGTGACAAAATAGTAGGTAATCCATTGCACCGCTAACTCTACTAATGTGAACTAGGCTTAAAGGTGAGACCGCACCTTGTGACACTGCACTCGGCGGCGGCGGCGGAAGCATTGCGCGACGCGGCAAGTAATTCGTATGGAACAACCTCACCTGTGACCTTACCTTAAGAGAGACAGCAGCTTTTTTTTCAGAACCTCAGACTTGTCCGAAATTTCCAAATCGGATTTATACACTACGAACCAAAAGTTGTAAGCGCTATGGGCAGCTGCCGTAAGTGCACTCGGCCGCCGGCCGGGGGGCATTCGTGGATATTATTTTTAACTTCGCGGAAGAGTTCGCCCGCCGACCTTCTCATCTCTTCGCTTTGCTAAACGAACACTGCCCGACTGCAAGTGAGTGCCCGATCATTATAAGATTTACATCTAAACGGTGGATAATAATCTATAATTATGTAGGAAGATAGTAGCCGGCGCGCAGCGGCGGCTACTATCTTGCTGCTGCCTCCGCTGCTGCCTCCGATACAGACTATACAATTATATCTTCTTCCTTCCGTTTGTTCGAGGTGCCTTAAGCTGGCTTCCCACGGTGCGTGATATTGCGGACGGATGCGGACCAGCCCGCACGACGCACCAGCCCGTACGACGCACCATGGGAAGAGTGTCGTCTGTGAAAGCGCAGACACGTCCGTAGCGGTGCGACGGATCCGCCGCGAGTCGGTACTTCAAAGGTGCGGTGCGAGCTCGTGCGTGCTCGTGCGGTGCAGTCCGCGGTCGTCCGTATAAACACAGACTAATCTCTATCACTTTGCATTTTGGAATGACAACATGTGCGGTGCGTAGCTGTCCGTGGTCGTCGGCCGTGCGTGATGGATGATCCGCAGAAGCACGCACCGTTGGAAGAGCCTTGGTGCGTAGCTCTCCGTGATCGTCGGCCGTGCGTGATGATCCGCAGAATCACGCACCGTGGGAAGCCAGCTTTACCAGAAGAGATCATTAATAAATCCGTACTGTCACTTGGAGGGCGACTTAGTGGAAAGTTTGGAACAGGTTGAATTTCTTTCTTACTAGCTTTTGCACGCGGCGTCACTTCGCGTGACTTTTTGATCACAGCTCAAACTCCCTAAAAGCCTTACAAGGTCTATTACGAATATTAAAAGAATATTGCCAAATCTGACCCAACGTTCTCAAGGGATGCGCTTACCAATGAAGTGCATTTAATTTTTATATTTCTTATTATTGTGTAAATTAAATTAAAAATCTCTTTGGATCCTGGCACCACTTTAGGCGACCTTTAGATAACTACTAATTTAAGGCATCCCTGGCCCTAAATATTAAGAAGGAGTTTAGTTAGGCTCTCTTGAGGGAACAAATGAAGTCAGTCAGCGTGTAAAGACTGCTGGACATACGCCTCTTAAATTTTCCTCAGTACTCCCTCCCGACCTTCAACGGTACGGTACCACCGGCTTTCCGCCGACGTACTTGATGTCTACGTACCAACTGGCGGGTGGTCTTCCCACACTCCGTTTTACTGCTCTCGGATGGTTTGGAACTGTCTTCAAAATTCCGTGCGATGCATCTTACTCCGACCCGAAAAAAACGGCGTGTAAATTTTGCTTGCACCCGTGAAATTGGCACCATGCTCGCCCATCTTGTATGGTACCTTAAGTGAAGCCTTAAGTATGAAAATCCATACGATCCGTTTTCAAAAATATACTTGCGGTCGCGATTGCTTCACAGGAAGAGCAAAATGCAACTAGGCAGCAGCGCACACGGTACCGTGTGCGTGTGGTCCCAGGATATCTTAGTAATAAAACCGCAATATGGTCAGGTGACCTAGACGGCGGCAGGTGGCTTCTTCCGTCATGTTAGTGCGTGTGCCGACACCGAACGACAACCGACCGGCAGCTGGCAGACACCGCCAAACATGGCGCGTTGAGTTCAACGCTTGCAGGGTCAGACGGCGAGGCGGACGCAGGTGGAGTAGGAAACTAGACCCATAAGGAGCCATCTTGGAACAGATAACACAACTTGAGTCTGACAGATGACACGTTGAGTTCAACGCTCGCATGGTCAGAAGCCTGGCCCAAGTACGGATAATTCAAATCCAAATGTGTATTTGTGTAAAAATAAGAAAATAAAGTCCCTTGCCCCTTACTAGGTGGTAGGCTCAAATTGTAGCCGACTGGGTTGGTACCACCGTACTGGATGTAAGATGGCCGCATAGCAGCCTCGGTTGTGTTCTCCTCTAGCCAGTATCTCCTCCAGTATAGCCAGCAATCCAGGGAAGTCTCCGGTATCGCACCTACCTTCTCGGAGGTGATATTGGCTGGTCGGAGCATGCGCTTTGGCCCTTCTGACTCAGCCACCCATACCGGATTACATAAAATAAAAAAAAAACCAGGTGTCCAATATTGACTACTTTGGTGCGTCGTCGGCAGATTGCCTCGTTAACCACCTATTAACACCAATTTGCTTAATGATAAGAATTATTATAGTGTAATTTTTATTTTATTCATTCATTTAATATTTTCTTCTTATTCTTCATCATACTTACCGTAGACCGGAATAGTTTACTCGAGGCTTAATTCATTCTCAGATTTGCAGGCCTCACAATTATCATCAATGGTACTACAATATACAATATACTCACTACGTACATACTTGGTTCCGTATAAACCAGTTCCGGCCATACAAGCGAGCATCGTTTCACACTTACCTGCAACAAAGAGAAAGAAGACGTTTTATCACTTCATAACATTTAAAATATGGTTACAAGATTTATCTTCCGAGACTAATATGCAGAAGGAATCAAGATTCCCGACAATGATGATGATGATGATGAATGAGGTGACACACACACACACACACACACACAAAGGATAATAAAGTGCATTATAAACAAATGCGCGACAAGCCCACACAAAGGGGACATGCTCGGGGACATGTGAAGAAAGCGTCGCAACAAAAGGTATTCGGCATCACACCGGAGATTTCACATAACGTGCAAGGCACGTTGGCAGGCCTCACGCACTCTATGTACTTGCGCGCGCTAACTACCTACCTCCCGACGGGCCGACGACGCGACGGCGGCGTCTAATTCAGTGGAAATTCGCCAGCCGCGCGAAGCATACCTACACGCTCGCCCACGCAACTGCGCGCAGCTACAAAGCAATCATCACTTTACACTCGATCGTTTAGGTACATTTTCGCTCGCAGCGATTGGCGACGTGAAACAGTAGGCTATTAAAGCCCAAGGTATGGAACTTTTTCTATGGAGTGATTTATCTGTTACGAAGTAACTATTAAGTATATCTAGCTACCAACGTCACAGATTACTATCTGTGACGTTGGTAGCTAGATATACTGAAGTATTTTTTTTATTTAATTCAATATGGGTGGGTTGCTGATCCAGAGGGGCTAGAGTACGATCCGACCAGCCACGATCACTCTACGAGATGGTGGCGTACCGGATACTTCCCTTTGGATTACTGGCTACATGGACTAGAAGAGAACACAGCCGAGGCTGCAATGCTGGTCGGATCTGTCGTCCAGTAACGGTGGTACTAATCCAGTCGGCTATCGGAATTTTAGCTTACCACAGCAAGGGGCATGGGACCTACAGTTTTACACCGGTTCCAACGCGAAGCAACAACCTGTAGGTAGGTATGCAATGAAATTTTTCAATCTGAAAAAAAAACAACAATCCATTGGTGCACCAAGGGCGGATGCGAACCCGAGATTGAGATCAGGAGACGGACGCCCTGACCGCGCCGATCACCGCCGCTTTATCTGAGAGAGAAGAGGTACTGGAAGACCGGTCAACCCTCGCAGGAGTTACAGCGTTGTCACCGTGAACCAACAGAAGCCATTATCGGAATTTTAGCTTACCACAGCAAGGGGCATGGGACCTACAGTTTTACACCGGTTCCAACGCGAAGCAACAACCTGTAGGTAGGTATGCAATGAAATTTTTCAATCTGAAAAAAAAAACAACAATCCATTGGTGCACCAAGGGCGGATGCGAACCCGAGATTGAGATTAGGAGACGGACGCCCTGACCGCGCCGATCACCGCCGCTTTATCTGAGAGAGAAGAGGTACTGGAAGACCGGTCAACCCTCGCAGGAGTTACAGCGTGAACCAACAGAAGCCATTATCGCGGAAAGGTCGGCACCTTGCTCAGACTTACAAGGTGGGAATGCGATCGTGTCTAAGGCACTACAAACATGCTAGTCTTCATGCTGTGCCCGATGGAGCATAAAACGGTGTCATATTACAGTCGTGACAATCCACTTTGAATCAGTCCACTTTCTGAGTTGGCCTCCAATGTATCAGCCACTTAAGTTAAGTATACCTATGACAATATCTGAAGGTCACCATTTTCAATAAAAGGCTGATTAATCGTTAGAAAAGGGTTGCCGCCTGTAGCCTTATAAAGTGGGCGGTCTTTAAGGCTGCGATATGCAAATTTTAGGAGAAAACGAGATTTTTGAAATTTTCAAAAATTTATTTCAGAGAAACCAGGCCACACAGAAAAAATATAAAAATTGATCACGAAAGCCAAGAATAAAGTGAACTTTATAAAAAAAAATTGTACGCTAAATGTGGCTTATTTACTTAACAAACCGCCTTCAAACCCCACCTTGTCGTAAACAATTGGTAACATGGTGTTTTTTAGCAGCTTTTTCCAGGGTCAACCTATACAAAAACGAAAATACAATTAGGATACACTACACCCTCGTACTCATCTTTTTCTTGGGCTTCTCCAGAATATTTTCTGTATAGATGTCTTGATTTTCTTAACAATTTCTTCTAAAAAAACCTAATTTATGGTCCTCTCAGTCCACTGTCGTGTTTTTTTTTTTGGCAAAAGTTACATGTTATAAGAAATAAATCACTAAGCATGTTATAATTCGTATATTTTTATTGAAAAGGAAAAAAATCTGATTGAAAAATATGAGTATTTGGTTTCGAAAATGATTCTAACAAATGGCACATAATATAAGCCAAAACGCTCACTGTTCGCATGTTTTGCATCGGCGGAATAGGGCCTTAACGCTTCCGTGAAAGTTAATTTCGAATCGCTGCTGCCTTGTCATCTCCTTGCCAGTTGCCCTTTATGTTCGCATTCTACAAGCACGGTGACAAGGTAAGGCCGCTATCATAATTGGTTTACCAAGGGACGGGGCATTCGGAGTGCGCGACGAGCTTAAACCTATGCCCCATGTGGTGCTATGGCGGGCGTGGAAAGTAAAATCGCCCTTTTGCTTTGCGAACTTGGCTGACACACTGGATGGAGTGTGGGAAGACCAGGTTCGACGACGACATCATGTACGTCGGAGGCAATCAGTGGTTCCGTACCGCTGAAGGCCGGGAAGATTGGAGATAAATTGGAGGGGCGTGTGTCCAGGAGTGCACGCTTACACGCTGACTGATAAAGAACTTGAGTTGTGCTGTATTATACTCTATCGGCGATAAGCGACCTTTATGCATAACCGACCTCGTCGATCATTTGTGCGGTTGTCCATTATCGGTGAAGCCTGATTTATTGACTTCCCCATGTTGTTGCCTTGCCTTGCTGCGATCATTAAGTATTCACACCCGAGAAGCATTACTGCTAAGGTATTTTCGTTTCTGGTTTTGAACAAGCAATAATTGTTATTATTAACAGTATGTGTTCATGTAAGTTCATGATTTACTATCTGACTGCAGATGTAAGCAGTGGTTAATTCCTTACTACTTTCAGAGACCGTCTTGGAGGCCTACATATACTGGTCATCGCACAGTTTCAGCTCGTCTGTGGTGTCTTGTACGTGTGAAGTATCCTTTGAGCACATTTTTTTTATGGAAATTTACACGGTTGGTTACATCTCCCACAACATTCGTGATGTCGGTCCATAACACCGGATGAATTAGGTGCCATGTCAGTGCTTCCCTTCGGTCGTACCGGCCACACTGAACTGGACGGAAAACAAACTATTTAGATAGCCGTTTCGACTAACGTTTCATTCAGTGCGGTGGTACCAACCCGGGCGGGTTGAGCCCTACCACCTACCTAGTAAGATAAGAAGGGAAGGAACCTACAGTTTTACGTGGAATCCGAACCACGGTCAGACTCCAACGGAATCTCACCTCAAAACATCGCAGATAATAATTTACGTCCTTGTTCGTCTGACCGGCAGATCTGAGAAATAAAGGCTCGGTGGATGATCAACTAATCAATCACCATTTCGCGGCATTATGCGTAGAATTTCCGCTCACGTACGGCAGAGGAAGTCGACATATTTGCGCGGTCTCGTGTGTAGACGTCGACATATGATCGCCTGAGTGGGGAAGGACTGTGTATCGCTTTGGGTTGATTGTTAGGAATTTTGATGACACTCTGAGTTTCCAAGAGGGCTCTCGATGGCCGTCAAGATCGCTATGTATGGAAACACAGGAAACATCTATAAGTATCTAGGACATTTGTCTCTGATTTGTGGTCTGATCTGAGTATCTCTGACCCTTCAATAATATTCAGGTAACATTATCGCGGTATTGTACCGAGAGTTCTTGTAGTAATTTTTTTGAATTTTTTTTTTTTTATTGAATGTGCAAACAGGGAGCACAACATTATAAACATCGTTTCATCATTCATCATCAGCCTGTATCGGTCCACTGCTGGACATAGGCCTCTCCCAAGGCACGCCACCACACGCGGTCTTCCGCTCTTCTCATCCATCCACTCCCGGCTACCTTTTTTAGGTAATTTTTTTACCTTTTTTAAACATCGTTTACATCGAGATAATTGCGATCTGCCGCACCCTAGCCGTACCACTCTCGTATCTCTTCTTCGTGAACATGAGGGAGCGTCCCAACTCGTTGATAGTACCTACATACTAGTTACAATAATATGTGGGCAGGGCGAGCGTTCCAAAGATTACCAGTTCTGTGGACGGAAAGGATCTGCAAAACCGATTTTCACGCATCAGCGATAGTCCAGCGTGTAAGTATGGTCGTACGTAAGTGCGCGAGCGTCGGACGTCATATTTGCGTTTTGCTTTTGAGAAATTTCAAACGCTCGGACCAGTTCTCAGTATCTAAATGGTAGTAAGTGCGCGAGCAGCGTTCGGAGTCATATTTGCGTTTTGCTTTCCAGCTCACGGGCCGGCGCAGTACCGAAATTCGTCCCATTAGGTACTAATAAAAAGATCCCGTATCCACGATTTCATCAACGCTGCACTGCAGGTGAGCTGCCATGCCGCGGCACACATACCCGTCAGGGGCGACACTGCGTTCCAACGAGTTAAGTTTAGCAAGGCGGAACTGCCTCGATGCTAAACACATAAGACGTTGCAAAAGTTGTTCATCTCGCAATGAAACCGCTCCAATTATCCGTACGCCTGCCGAACGGCATTGAGTAACGAACGGCGCAACGCAGTTAGGTAACCCTAAAGTGCACGCCCGAATACTAACTATCGATGAGAAAGCAATGGGACTGCGACATTTGAGCCGATGATCCAACACGGAGCGTTGCGATAGCTAGCCTGTTTCTACAGGATGTTTCAGGATAGGCTTGAGAAATTTCAGGAATAGAAAGTACTCATACATACATAGCGTCACGCCTGTTTCCCGTTGGGGTAGACAGAGACAACGGATCTCCACTCCACACACCTCTGCCGCCTCTTCCACTCCCATAATGTTCTTCATGCATGCTCGTCGGTTATTACGCACTTGCCCCTTTTTGAGCACATGCCCGATCTGGTCCAGGTAAGAGCGTCTAGGGCGACCCTTCCCGCCCGACTCTTCCACTCACATTTGCTTCATAAATTTCTTTCGTTAGTCTCCTATCATCCATTCTTCCAACATGACCGAACCACCGAAGCATCCCTTTCTCAATCCTTGTCACTATATCTTCTTTCTGCCCACAGCGCTCTCGCACTACACTACACCGGGAAACAGGCGTGACGCTATGTATTACATACATGTAAAGTACTCATTATTAGAAGAAGAAAATCCTTACGACTCAAATGGAAATTCCGTACCTTTTTTTTCATACAAAATCTGAAAATAGTCATAAAAACTCGATGGACAGTGAGATTTGGCAACAGTGCTGTCTAGGTCTAGGGAGTGCAATGACCTAACTAGTCTCCTTTTTCTTTTGTTGTCATTCAAATTTAAGTGTTTGGAATTTACCTACATGAAGTTACATTCTACTAGTTAAGTATGTCAGTTAGTCATTTTATGTTTATTTAATAAAGGTGGACGTTAACCGTACACCAAAGCTCGATTAAACGATTTTCACTTTCATTTTCAAAAAGTACTATAAAATGACCGAATTTGGGAAAAAGTTTCAGAGCTTTTCGTCTTCAAATATGGACCCCTTTCTAACCCTGAAGTTACGAAACCCTATCCTGAAACACCCTGTATAGACTGTAGAACCGCAGAGGTTTGTAGCGTGAGGTGGTGGAGTTTTGCAAGACATCAACCAATGAGCCTGTTGCTCGAAATTAATCAAAAGGTGGTCCTCCCAAAAAGCTTGGACCTGATAAAACCTACAGGCACGCTGAACGAAGCAGTCGCATCGTTGCATCATTGAGCCTGTTTTCTCGGTACTACTACGGCCGCTGCTCTGATGAACTCGCTTTTCTCATCCATCCTCATCCTGTTCACAATGAACTCGCTTTCCACACCCATCCTCATCCTGTTCACAAGCCCGCCATACTCTCGCGGAACACCCCTTTGTATTCGACAGAAGAGTTCTCCGAACGGCACGATACTCTAAATCTTGCGTCGCGCTGCAAAATAGTGGAAAGGGCAATGGAAATATCTTTCCCTACTCCTACAATTCACGGATCTTCAAATCGCGGGTTAATAGACTTTCCCCAGCGAATGACAAGCAAGCCGGTGCCGATTCGGTGGTGTCGGAAGAATGGATGCTAGGAGACTAACAAGATTTATGAAGCGGCTGTTAGTGGAAGGGTAGAAATGGGTCGCCTTAGTTAGTAGACCCACGTACCTACCTACCGAACCGTACCAGATCGAGAATGTGCTCAAAAAGTGTCAGTACCCTAATCACGAGATTTAACCTACTACGCTACGCCGTGTTCTCCGCATCATTTTGTATGGAGAAACGAAGTTCGCAAATCTATCAATAGAGGCGCTGCTCCGTTTCTCCATACAAAATGATGCGGAGAACACGGCGTAGCATGCGTAGCGTATTAGGTTAAATCTCGTGATTAGGGTACTGGTCAGGTGTATGTGTAGTACCCGTAACCGACGAGCGTGAATGCAATTTATTATTAGTGTGGAAGAGGCGTCAGTGGTCGTGGCACGTGCTGACTCTATGTCTCTGCCTTACCTAACCTACCCCATTGGAAAACCGACGTAACCGTTATACATGCACTTAGGAACGGTACAGTAAGCGGCAGTAAATAATGAACATCGAGCTTTAGAAAGAGACAATCCGGTTGTAGAGCGTCGTCCCTGTCGCACAGAGACGTGCGAGTTAGTATACATATAGTATAAAGTATAGTTGTATGCACGCAACATGTACACACACCAGTGGTTATTATTATAAGGAGCAAATTAAGGTGATCTACGTTCGAATTAAATTTGAATAGTTGTCGCAGGGAGATAAAAGCTGTTTTGTGGTTTTATTAGAGCTTGGGCAACAATTCACGTAGGTGTACGTTGTCGATAGCGAATACTTGAGTCTGTCTTATCGTTGTTTTGAAGCTCAACAATGTCGAGTTTACATGCGGTCCACAAAGAACACAGTGCCAATTGTCTTGACAGGCCGTTTATTTGTTTGGCTACTGACGCCATACTCCTGATAACCCGATAAGCGGACACTTGAGCGGATATTACAAGTGAACTATCTGGTCTGGTGAGCATGCGGTCCTCTCATATAGGTTTGCCATACGTTTCGAATCGGTTCGGACAGTTCGGCGCTTAAATGGTTGCCCGAAATTCCATGCGGACTATATTAGTGCGGATTTTCTAGAAAATAGTGAAATAAAAATTAATTATCGGCGAAAGCGAATAATGTAAATGTGAGTAGCATTTCAAATCAAATTAAAAAAGTTTATTAACACAGGCACAAATAAATTCGAATATTACACGACAAATAGGCAAAAACGTTGAACTGTACCCAGCGCGATCGAGTAATTAGACGAGTACAGATTTTTGTATTTATGTTTTATGGAAAGGGCGACATATTGTGGCATCGTTACATCAACGAATATACCCATGGACATTATGTGATGCACGGGATTGCGAATGGCATGCCGGTCTGACAAGAGCCTTATCACACCCGTTTTTAAAAACTCCAGGCAGTACTTGGGAAGACATAGATTATTGTCGCCTAAACTAGCCATATGTTACAAAACAAGAAATAAAGTGTACGTACCTAGATAGTCATAGTTAATAACTATTTTATTTAAATTTATTTTTGAGACGTCCGGGCTTAGAACTGGGAAAATATGGTAAACTTTTAACCTGACTAGCGTAAACTAATGTAACATGATCATCCGATTCCGAGTTTTTAAAAAACATAAAGTACGAAGGGTATTTGGCCGGTTTGTCAATGTCTATGAAAAATGGAAAAACGAAACTAAACAATAGTCATGATTATTTTTGGAATTTCTGTCTGTTTGTTTGTTTGGCCCAAAGAGTTTGTATTACGTCGAGCGCAGCGACGTAATACAAACTCTTTGGTTTGGCCATGCATGCATCACGTGAAAACTGTGACGAAATTTGAAAGGAGTTTACCGAAAAATATAGGGCTTAATTAACTAGAAGTAACAAGCTAATAACATCACGCCATTATTCATATGAGCTGAGCAGTGGCGTTGGAAATGAACGTGGTCGGAGAAATTATAACACAATATTACGATAAAAAAAGTATTTATTTTTTTCATTCAATATACTTTTAATCAATTTTTATTTTATTTTTTAGTCGAATATGGAATTGGTTTGTCAAAACTGGGCATTGTGAAACAAAAAGCCAAAAATTTATTTTTAAATAAAATAATTGGCAAAAAAATTTAACATAGCTTTGAGACTGTCATCCATCACTGATTGGTCACATTCTGTGGGTCAGGCAGGTGGTGGCGGAAAGCGAACGCGAGCGAACCCGCCGACAAATTAAACAAAGGTAAGCAAAAACGATTGACGCCAGCAGCGTTCCCTCCGCACGACAGTAAGTGAAGTAAAACATCACCGGCGTCCTCGCATCGCTGGCGGGTTGCCAGCGGAGAGCGAATAATATGCAGCGTTGCCGTCTAGCTTAGGGCTGCCATACGTCCCGAGACATAGGGACACGTCGTCGCCGTTGTGAGGGCTTCTGTCACAATGTTCAGACTCGCAAGTCCCAATTAGGGTGAGGCTTTATACTTTATCCGCCGACGCACCAAAGTAGTCGATATTGGACACCGGGTGGCTAAGCTCAAAGTGGCAGTGGGCTGGGCACGTTAGCCGAAGAGACGATGACCGTTGGAGTAACCGTGTCCTACACTGGCGGCCGTGGACAGGAAAACGGAGTGTGGGAAGACCACCCGCCAGGTGGGACGACGACGGCGTACTTACCTTCATCAGAAATCAGTGGTTCCGAATCGCTGAAGGCCGGGAGGACTGGAGGAAAATTGGAGAGGCGTAGGTCCAGCAGTGGACGCTTACACGCTGACTGACTGACTGACTGACTTTATACTGGGGGGTACGCGGGAGGGTATTAAAGGGAGAGGGGTGTTTGTATGAAAAATTAATTTTGTATGGAAAATATTAAAAGAGATGGAAAGGGAAAATTTATAAAAGATTAACCCTAACCTAATATTGAGGCGGACCATGCAGTTTTTACATACATGCCAAATGAAAATCAATGTTGTGTTTAAAAAAAATTACAAGCTTTAATTTTGTATGAAAAAATTAATTTTGTATGGAAAATCTATTTTCTGGTTTTGTCTGGTTTTGCCCATGCCATTGTCGCTTTGTCCCGATATTCCTCAAAAGAACTATGACCTCCCTAGTCTAGTGCTAGTTTTACTCGGCCGCTCTACGCTGAAGCGAGCGTCACTCTGTTTACTATCTCCGGCTGTGCGGAATCTCTCGCGGACAGTCCACATCCATACCACGCCTTATTGATATCTGCTGTTTGATAAATTATTCTCACTTCAGATATTATTAATCTTTAGGTAGCGCTAAAGATTTTGGAAGGAGAGAAGATGTGTCATAGTCATGATTTTACTAGGTGGTAGGGTTCAACCCGCCCGGGTTGGTACCACCGCACTGAATGAAACGTCGGTCGAAACGGCTATGTAAATAGTTTGTGTTTTCCGTCCAGTTCAGTGTAGCCGGCACGACCAAAGGGAAGCACTGACATGGCACCTAGTTCACCCGGTGTTATGGGCTGACATCACGGATGTTGTAGGTGATGTAGCCAACCGTGTCAGTTTCCGTAAAAAAAAAATGAACGCTCGCTCGTATAGGAACCGCTGTCGTCGCCCGCCACCAATTCAGTAGTCGCCAGTTCGCACGTACACATTCGCACCAGCGATTTTTGGCCACTCCAAAGCGTTGCATCCACGTGCATGCATCGATAGTTAAGGCCCTGTCAGTGAACCCGTATTTACCCGTACTCCTCTTTCAAGGCGCCGCGTTCGCTGGTTGGAGTAGGATGCAACACAATCAATCAATCAAAAATTATATTTTTATTTTTTTATTCCAAAACTACGAATCGAAACAAAAAAGTAAAAAGCTACAGATTTAGATTAATATGTTCAAACAACAATTTTTTTTTCCAAAGCCTTGATTTGGTCACGTTGCCTTAAATACGTTTTTATAACTAAATTCAGAGCCATGCCATGTTCATGATTTTTTTCTATCGAGCGAAGTTAATAAAATCGTGTTTTCAAAAAGCTATCGATCTGCGCTGATAGATGAAGTTTTACGTAAATTAAAAAACTGAATCTGTCAGGTATGTAATATTGGCGGTACACTTCTTGAAATTCGAGTCAGACGCAGTCTCACATCACCTTAATATGGGGAAATCTGCCCATATTACCGTGTAGCGGACAGTCGGACACGCCTTCTTTGCATATCTACACCGATCGATGTACATAATATGTAAGTTTATTATATACATATATAAGGTCTTTCAAAATTAGTTCAGAGTACCCTAAGGGGGGGTTCTGTATCGGAAATAGATCACTTTTGAAGAACAAAGTTTTTTTTTTTTTAATTTTAATTTAAAATGTAAAAAAAAAATTTTTAGTAATCGTTTCAGTTTCATGCCAGGAACAAAAAAGTCTTCCAACACATAGATCTCCTTCTTTCAGAAATTGTGAAAAACCACAATTTTAGTTTTATTAGTATGGAATAGAAAGAATTTGTTTTTTTTTTAACCAACTTACACGTGTTAGATCATAATGGTGATGAAGACTTTTTTGTTACTGTTATGAAACTGAATCGACTAGGCTATAAAAATCAACCACTTATTTTTTTATTTAAATACATAAAAAAATATTTTACAAAAAAAAAGCCCAAGGTCCAAAAAAATTTATATTCTTTATTATAAATTTACTCCCTATATGATACAGAACCCCCCCCCCCCCCCCCCCCCCGCCCCTTAGCGTACTCTGAACTAATTTTGAAAGACCTTATATATGCTTATTAAAGTATTTATGTAGTATTCGTATGTAGTTTATCATCATACATATTTCTTTACAGTCTAACACATTCTTGTTCGCCTGCATGTACTACTCCCACATCCCAAAGGTTAGTTAGAATAGAATGCCTCGCGCCATTAAGCTCGCCTGTTGTACCTAATTTTTATAAATTGGTGTTCAATAAAAATATATACATGTACATACATACTTACATACTCTCCTTTCAAAATCTTTGGGTTTCGCACATTCAAAGGTTTAATGAATTTAAAATTTTCCGCTGCAGTGTCATCCAAGGAATCACAACGAATGCTGTACAAAATCGCGACGAGTAAAATATGTTGACTCTAAATTATCCGATAATCTTCATCCGCTTGTCCCGCATTCCAAAGCTTAGTTTGTAAATTCCTCGCGGCATTTAACTCGCGTTTTGCGTTTTGTGTCTCATATTTTTAGATGGTAAGGGAACATACATACTACGTGACCGATTTTGGGCCAGTTTTTGGCCCCTCCCTCTCCCTGTTGTGACCATGCGTGTTATCTTGACGAAAACGTCCCCCCCCCCCCCCCCGCAGTTTACAAAAAAAACTTTTGGATGCACCAATCACTGGGCAGCCAAATCTTAGAGCATAACTATAGTACCTTTTTTTTATGGAAACTGACACGGTTGGCTACATCACCTACAACATCCGTGATGTCAGCCCATAACACCGGGTGAACTTGGTGCCACGTCAGTGCTTCCCTTCGGTCGTGCCGGCTACACTGAACTGGACGGAAAATGCAGACTATTTACATAGCCGTTTCGACCGACCTTTCATTCAGTGCGGTGGTATCAACCCGGGCGGGTTAAACCCTACCTATACCTATACTGGTAATTTAACGAAACTAATGTAATGCCACAATATAATATCAGCTTTCACCCGGGTCCCGGACCCATCGTACCTACAGAGAATAATGGTGCATGCACAGAATGTCTGGTGACCGTGATAGATATTGTTGTACTTTTCACTTGACCTTCTAGTACTTCGAAATACGGTGAAGAATTTTAATTTTCCTCATAACAAAATCAATACCTGTTCTAGAGGAAAAATATACGATAAATAACCATGATATCCAATTCACTCAGCAAATGAAATGTTTTTATCGAAGTTCTTATTTCATTCTGAGTCAAATGACAACAAAAAATTCTGTATCACGTCTATCGTCCTGGACCTGTTTGTTAATATGTAGTAGTACTGATGATAACTGATACCAATGATATGACTAACTTTTGACCGCGGCTTCGCTCGCGTGAAATTCGTATTTAAAAAGAAGAAAGTAAGTAAGCCCGCTACCGTATCTTTATTTCGGCGCGCGGAACAATTCGGTTTGTATGAGAGCCACATCTTAGCGTAACCGGAACTGAATTTTATTTAGCCTATCCTGTGTCCCGTATAGTTAAATGTGCTTGTACTATGTTTTATCAAATTCGGATGATGGCTTTAAGAGTTATGGAGGAACATTCATACATACAGAAAATATTCCTAAAAATCGTCAATTTAGTAAGTATCATACATAAAGTCTACAAACGCAGTACCTATCTCATAAAACAAAGTAACTTACTCCATAACCACCCCTTACAGATATATTAATAGTACCTACCTTACTGTTCTAGATTTTGTTGATTATTTCTTGAATTGACTTGAGTAACCCTGGACTGCCCATCCTTTCTACGCTTGCATTGTCCGAGTCCGACCCATACACACCCAAAGGTAAGTTTGTATACAATGTTGTATTGTAATTTCCTCCCAAGCACAGCCTGGGGTTTTTCTCAAGAGGCGTGAAAAGGCTCCTGTCTGGCCGGCATGACATTCGCAATCCCCGTGCATCACATAATGCCTATGGGAATCGTTAGATACTCGTCGGTATAACAATGCCACATATACATTTAAAATTATGTTTAATTACCTTTGAACACTGAAATGTCTAATTACTTTTGTTTAATAAATCTTGGCAGGTTGCCACTGAAAATCAGTGTCAGCTGCAAGTAATCCTAGCTGAGTAAATACTGAGCCGAAGTCTATTTACACATTCGCTTATTGATAAGTTATTATTATAGTGTAAAAAACTATTTAAAAAAATATAAAAACCGCCTTCAAAAATGTATGAAATAAAAAAATAAAAATCGAACCCTAGAGTTGAAGGCGGTCGGTTATTTTTGCTTGCTTTAGCACCACCGCCTTCAACTCTAGGGTTCGATTTTTATTTTTTTATTTCATACATTTTTGAAGGCGGTTTTTATATTTTTTTAAATAGTTTTTTATTTCACAGTTTTTTTAGTAATTTTTATTTGCTATTAATGTACTCGGCGGAATCGCTCGGCCTTCGGCCTCGCGATTCCGCCTCGCTTTCCAATCCGATCTTGACCAAAAAAAAATGGGACCACCTTGGAGCTAGACTGAACCGAACACAGAAAGAATCATCGAAATCGGTTCACAATTGGGGAAGATATTGCTGAAAATACATAAAAAAATAAAATACATACAGCCGAACATAGAACCTCCTCCTTTTTTGAAGTCGGTTAAAAAACCTATTATTGAGAACGTTTTCCGGAGCATTTTAAAATTTAGAACATGTAACGGTCGCAGGCACTTTGTTCAATTCGAACTACTTCGCTTCCATTTTTTAATGTTTAGACTCTTGCAAACAAAACTATCCCTAATTTTGGCCACATACTGAACGATTTGTATGACATGTGGTATACCGTTGGAAAGGGCGTAAACTAGCAAACTTTTTAAAAGAAAACGAAGCTCTCAATTGCTGTCAGTATTTTATTTTATTAATTAAGAAATTAAGATCAAGGTCATATTTTTACTCGTCCTCGGGACTTTGGGAGGTCATAAGTCCTTTTCATGGTATTAACTTCATCAAATGATATTTTTCATAGAACAAGGATACATCGTAAAATCAAATAAATTTTATTTCGTACAGAGATAAACAAAAAAGTTACAAGAGGTGAAAGCTGAGATTTTGGTAATTTTCAAAAATAAAAATAAAAAATCGTATCTCGATACCACGTGACACCTGACAAAAGGTGTCTTAGGTCAAAACCTTGCAAATGACCTCACATACCTACAAAAAAAATTTGTCGGTTGATGTGCCGAACACCCTAGTTACGTATATTAAAAAAATATCTGACGACGACAATAGGTCGAAATAAAATAATGAAAAATATGTGTTTTTCAAATTTGTGTAACGTACATAATATATATATATTTAAAATAACTATTTGTATGTGCAAATGTAAATATTTTATTCTTTATTCTTACTCTCTGACTTACTATTTATTATTATTACATGTCGCGCTTTCCATAAAAAAAAACATTAAATTCGCCTTTCGTACATAGTTTTAACGGTGTTCAATAAAAATATTTTTATGATTTAATTTCATTGGGCTACCTGAACAGTGAGTTGGAACGAAAAAAGAAAAAAATGGAAACAAAACAGCCCACCGGCCAGTTTAGATGACAGAGCTTTACGCACGAGATGTTTTAAAGAGTTCGTTATTTCAGCCGTGCTCACTTATGTATTAAGTAAAATATAATTTCAAAATTATATAAAATTGATTGAAAACACTATGTACCTACCTATTTACCTACATGCATACGAGTATAACTATACTATAACGTTGTCAAGAAAAACTTTATTGATACACTGGTAATTAATAAAAACCAATAAAAAAATAAAAAAATTACAACAGATTAAAATCAAAGTAAAACACAATTAAAATAAATAACTCCTCCATTGGGAAGGTTAAAGCGGTCCCATGAACCGAAGCAGCGTTCCCCCGCTGAATGGCCAAGGTTATCTTTTGAGTTGGGAACGTTCTGGCACGGCGGTCTCCGGACGACTCCATAAGCAGTTTTCCTAACTGCTTCACCAGTTCTTTCACCTAAACTGTAGGTCCCTTCACTTCTTAATAGGCGGTAGGCTCAAATTGTAGCCGACTGGGTTGATACCACCATACTGGATGTAAGAGGGCCGCATAGCAGCCTCGGTTGTGTTCTCCTCTAGTCCAGTATAGCCAGCAATTCAGGGAAGTCTCCGGTATGGCACCCTCCAACTCAGCCACCCATACCGGATTACATAAAAATTACTATACAAATTTTTATATTTGAAAAAATATATAGGTGTACTACATGCCTTTCCTTTAAAATATACTTTAATTAAAAATTTATCTTCACATTTACCTACCAGGAAGTACCTAAATCAAACACAATCCTCTCCTTTCTTCTCGCTCGGCCTCTCGAAGTGCTAGCAGCAAAGAGAACATCGAGTCCTCCTGACTCACCACAACAAACACCAACAAAGACGAGAGGACGACGCAAGGAACAAAAAGATTGTCGCCTTTGTAAACGGCCGGCGGTGAGCCAACAGAAGCAAGGAAGATGCGGGCGGGATGAGTAACCGGCAGGAATCTGCGACGTTTAATTTCAGCCAAGTGGCTTTGCTTGCATACATACATACACAGCGCAGCGCACGCTGCATTCTGACAATAGAGGTAAGCAGAGTAATCGGTGTTGTGCTGCAAGAAATTCGGTAAATTACAGCACAACACCGGCCACCACGGTTCGCAAAGTATTCGGACAAGATAAACTATCAGGCAGCAAGATAGGCATAAAGATCTGCTGCGTGACTCAGTGGAAGGGCTGTGTCGTTATTAGAGGTAAGCCTGTCGCCCTTTACCATGGCATCTCGTACTTATCCTCGTACTTATCTCTCAGTCGCCTTTTACGACATGCACGGGGAGAGATGCAGTGGCGCTATTCTTTTTAAGTTTCGGCCCCACAAGTGGTTTCATAGCGACGGTCGTCCTGATCACAGTTTAGAGAATTGGTGATCAAAACGTTGTCGCTAAAATTCTTATCAACCAACTTACAGCAATAATAGTATCGATTAAGTAATATGTGGTATCGCACCACACAGTGTTACGCGAGATTCTTAAGTATTCAACTTTATCCTTTAATTAAATTCAACTTTATCCTTTAATTAAATAATCTAGTAAGCGTAAGTATGGGGTTAATTATTTTTAACTAACTATAATACTTGTATTATAAGGTACTCGGCTAAGGGGACTGCACTAGTGAGGCCGAGGTCAAAGAGTATATAATTTCGGACAACCAATAATCTTGGAAAATATACAGGGTGTTTGATGACTATAGGTCATATCATAAAGCAAACCAGGTACTCCTGAGCCTATTTGGAGCAAAAAAGTTAAATGACATTTTGTTCTACGGTGAACTTTTTTTTTCCATAGAAAACTAAATAATTTTGTATGGAAAAAAATAAAAAAAAGTTCACCGTAGAACAAAATGTCATGTAACTTTTTTGCTCCAAAAAGCGCCAGGAGTAAGTACCTGGTTTGCTTTATGAATGACCTATAGTCATCAAACACCCTGTATAATGCAGAAAAACCTCAAAATACGAAATTTCAAAATCCCCTACTGGCGTTTTCCCGCTAGTCAAGTGAGTAAAACAACGCAAACTTATTAAATTATTATATCTAATCTAATGTGCGTGAATTTTTTATTATTATTAATATATTTTTATTTTAAATGATTAAAAATAGAATTACAATATTTTGTTTATTTATTTGGAAAATCCTTTTTCATATACATTTCTGAACCATTGATGTTCTCACGTTTATGTTGAAGTCATTTACAGAAATTAATGTACAAAAATTGATGTGCGACAGTGCCGTGAAACAAAGAAGTTAATACAACATACAGTTATTATAAAATGAAATAAAAAAAGAAGAAGAATAAATAAACAATGTATATAGAGAAATAATGAAATGTTTAACCTATTCGAAATAATGACTAAAAATTTAATCTTCACAAAAAATTATTCACACGTTCATGGTGTTCAAATAATAACGATGTCTGGAAATACACTTTGATTACCTAACTTGTCCTAAAACGATAACCTGGTTAGCGTATTTTTAATCGCAGTCAGGCTTTCGAAATATCTGATTAATTGACGCCTATATCCAAAGTTTAAGAACAGGCACTTGTGTGTAAACACACCAAAACGGAGCTGATAAAATGCAGGGTCAATGCACGGGTGACACAAATCTATTTTATCCGCGAACTCTGGAAGCTACTTATATATATTTTTTTTCTTTCGAATTATAAAACGGTACCACCGCACTGAATGAAACGTCGGTCGAATCGAAACGGCTATGTAAAGTTTGTGTTTTCCGTCTAGTTTAGTGTAGCCGGCACGACCAAAGGGGGAAGCACTGACATGGCACCTAGCTCACCCCGTGTTATGGGCTGACATCACGGATGTTGTAGGTGATGTAGCCAACCGTGTCAGTTTCCATAAAAAAAAAGTGTCTTTGTATTTTTCCTGTAAATTCGTTCTAAAAAGTTAACCTTAACAATGAATACGTTCATTGAGCAAACTACACACAAGTACTGGACAACTAACAGTAAAGTAAAGTGCAGTACGCATATGTAACTACAACAAAAATAAAATATAAATCAACAATTCTAACATACAGGTTGTATCAGAATAGGTTTTCGAAACTTCAGGGTTCGAAAGGGGCCCATATTTGAAGACATAAAGCTCTGAAACTTTTCCCAGATTCAATCATTTTACAGTACTTTTTGGCCAAAATCTATTCTTCAAGATTTGGTGGATGGTTAACGTCCGCCTTTATTAAATAAAAAATAAATTCTAACTCATGAATAAAAATGGGTAGGTTGCATACATAACTAGTGCAATTGAACTGCGTGTAAGTAAATTCCAAAAAGAAAAAGAGGACTGAATTAGTTCACTGCATTCTCCAGTCTCACTGTCCATCGAGTTTTTATTACAATTTCCAACTTTTGTATGACTAAAAAAACAATGGAATTTCGATTTGAGTGATAAGAATTTTTTTCTTCTAATAATGAGTACTTTCTATTCCTGAAGTTTCTCAAACCTATCCTGATACACCCTGTATATTTCTTCCCAGGTACAGTCTCCAGTCCTTCAAGAGGGGCGTGAATGGGCACCTGTCAGGCCAGCATGGCATTCGCAACCCCCTCTCTGCATATGACCGAATGTCCATGGACGTCGTTAAACACCTTTGGGGTGGCGCGGGCGCCATATGTCGAACTTTTGACACTTGTAACATGCTGAATATGTATGAATACCTCATTAAACCCAAAAAATATTTTGAAAAAAATTATTGTTATTTTGCTTAGGAACAATTTTCACCTCTCGCAATCTATTTTCTGTGAATTTTACAGTTTTCCTACACAGGTAACTTGGTATTCCTAGTACTAATAGGTAATAACAATGGAATGCAGCCAAATTCGACATATAGGTGAGATACCTTGAAGGAAAAATATTAACAATGTTTAATTTGACTAATCATACGTGGACTTCGAAAAAACTTGTAAATAGAGTCATTATCTAAAGAGATAATGAATACTGTTTTTCGTGGTATGGTGTCATGGATGACGCAACACTGACACGACTATTTCAGAACTTTTGTAGAGGAGAAATATGTCTCCGGAGATCGTCGCTTCAGTGGATACGCCAGCCAGAGATTGTAGTTGGCTATCCAGCGCGGGAACGTAACTGGGGGCAATGTGTACGGTCTGCGGCCTCTCGGAGGACAGAATGGAGGAGGTATTTCTTTTGTAGTGTTTAGGGCTTAGGGTTTTTATTTTGTTAATTATACACAAATAAATTCATTTTATGGATTATTAAGTTAGGTTATTTTTATATTAAACCTGCATTTTACAGTTATTTTATAAATATTAATAAAAGTATTAGAATGCGTTGAACATATTGCATAGATTTTTTATTTTATAATGTATATAGAAACTGACACGTTTGGTTACATCACCTACATCCGTGATGTCAGCCCATAACACCGGATGAACTAGGTGCCATGTCAGTGCTTCCCTCCATTTCATGTCGGCTACACTGAACTGGACGGAAAGCACGAACTATTTACATAGCCGTTTCGACCGACGTTTCATTCAGTGCGGTGGTAGCGACCCGGGCGGGATGAACCCTACCACCTAGTAAGGTAAGAAGGGAAGGGACCTACAGTTTTAAGGTGAATCTGAACCACGGTCAGCCTCCAACGGCCGAGCGATCACCCATCCAAGTACTGACCGCGCTCAGGCTTGCTTAACAACAGTCGACCGACCGCACCACTGAGCTACCGAGGCTGACGGGTGCCATAATTTCATTAATATTACCTAATGGTCGGAAAAATTTTCTGAAAATTTCAGTTGGGTACAGTACCGAATGGGGCCGGTACTTAAAAAGAATAGCCCCACCGCACCTCTCACCGTGCATGTCGTAAAAGGTGACTAACGAATAAGGACAAGGTGACTTGCTAAAGGGCGACAGGCTAGCCACCGCTCAACTTGGCACGGTTCTTCCACCGAGTCACGCAGCATGTGCGTCTTCTTGCCTTACTTGCCGATTGATAGTTATCTTGTGCTAATACATTGCTAAGCATGGTGGTCGGTGTTGTGGTGTCATTTACAAGAGTACTTGAAGTACATCACCGATTACGCTGCTTACCCCGATTCTCGGGATACAGCAGGGATTATGTATTTCAGTTGATGATGGAGCATTTGAGAAACGTTAATACTTAATTGAATTTTTATTTTTTTTTATATTTTGACTATCTGCGATCAGTCTCTAGCTAGACTATAACCAGGTGTGTGAAATGGTTAAGGCTTGGTGAGTGCACCCTCCATCGAAGATGCCTCGATTATATAGCTGGGTTGTTGAGCTTCTTGTCACAACTCCAGGATGTCTTGTCTCTTGAGCCTTTTCTCATACGGGAGTGTAGTAAGCTGTCCTGCCAGCTGGTTGGGGTGTTTTATGAGCCTTTGTTTATAGGCTTTGGTGACAGAAGCTATTTCTTCGTAGACTGTCGACATTTCGAGAAGCTGGTGCATTTCCGTGGTGGTTATGAACCACGGTGCGTTGGCTAGGCTTTTTAAGAATCCCTTTTTGAAGCCGCTGGATAATGCCCACATTGGAAGTGCTGGCACTGCCCCACAGCTGAAGTCCATAGGTCCAGATAGGTTTTATTACAATTTTATACACTAGCATTTTTTTTATTACAATTTTATACACTAGCGTTTTCCAGCGAAAGTTTGGAATTTCTGCCAATCAGCCAATAGAGATTTCTATAGCGTATGTTTGCTTAATTGAAAATAAATGTCAACATAAGTACTTACTTAGTGCTAATTATGCATGCCTAAATGTATAGAGTACTCATTAACTGTGCAGTGGAAAAGTGAGTTCAAAGAATTATGAAAGTGCTTAGAAGGCAGATGAGCCGTGTGCATCACCGAACACATCCGGGCCTTGCGCAAGTAGGAGAAGGTTTCAATCGGACAAGAAATCAACAATTATTAGTTATTGTAAAAACTAAACGGGACAAATTCAAGCGTAGTGTACTACCATACGAATGATGAATAAAGAATAAAGAATATTACTACCTAGCTTTTTTCTAAAATATACTCGATTTAATAGCAAATCCCATTTAAGGAGGAAGCAAGACTCAAACTGTGCTACCCGAGCACTGATGATTGAAACACGAACCATATGCCGATGTAAATAGGTGCGAGATTCATTCTACTCGTGAGGTGGCTGATACGTCGCGCCGACGATGAACCTTTGCGCGAAAATCACACTATACTAGGTATATTAAATTAAATGTGTTGGAAAGATGAAAAAAAAAAGGTACCTACAGCTGCAATTCTCTTCTACAATTTTTTGGCTACAATTACAATTTGTTTTTATTTATGGAGCATTCATAAGTTAGTTTTACTACACTCGAACATGTCGCATTTAGTTTTTTTTTTATCTGGTTGGATTACACCCACGAAGAAGAGCCGGCAAGCAGGTTTTTTTTTACAATTATTTAATTATGTCAATGTTTTTGTGACTAACCACATTTAATATAAACAGCTTAAAGTTATCGAAAATATAGTTTGAGAGCAAGACTATCAATATTTCAGAGAGTTCTGACTACAAAAGAGTTAGTAAAGGAAGTGTTTATTGTGTAAAGAGTCTTTGTCAAAACTCTGATCCGAAATTTCTATCATCTCTATTTTTCTGTTTTAAATAAAGCAGATTACAAATTATTTTCCCAACTAAACACAACCCTGGGGTTGATTTTGAGAATAATTATGTTGGTACCTACTTGAGAACCAGGATGCTTATATTTATTTTCCTGCAAAATGGGGCAGCATGTTTACAAATTGTGTGTATACCTAGGTATATTGTAAGATCTCACAATACATTTACAATAAATAATGGTAAAAATAAATCTTTTGGCCCTGGTTACCAAGTGAAATCATGCCTCGTCAGCTGAGTGACAAAAAAAACCATATCGAAATCGGATACGTCGTAGTTGAGATAAGTGGTCACGGACAATCAAACAAGATAGCATGGCTAATGAGAACATCCTATCCTAGCTGCTTGTGTACCCGGGGGCTAACAGATTGCTGTAAATATTTCTTCCAAATGCGCTCTCAAAGCTAAGCGAAGTAGCGCAACAATACGAATACATAAATACAAATCGGTGTATTTTCAGTCATGAGATAATTCATATATCCTGTATCTTCCGGCGCGCCCGGAGCATTGATGGATGACACTTTAGAGACACTCACTTTGAGACGAGTCAGGTTGCCGTCGCGTGCGGCATTGTACACCGCCGTTTTGAAGTCCATAGCTGCTGGGTTCGTTCTCCCTTTTCTATTCCTCCACTCTTCTTCAGTCCACCACACTCGGCACCCCGCACCACACTTTCATACAAAATCTCGGTTTCCACTGCCCGCAGCACCGAGACGTGAAATGCATGCAGTACGCGAAACTCATCCAATTACACTTCCAGAAATCTGCCTCGTTCTTTCTCTCGTCCGAATCGAGAGCGAGCGACGGTTAGATCAGTGCACTAGAGGAGCGCGACGTTCACGCGAAGCGAACGGTGCAGAGCGAGCAGCTGCGGCGCGCGACTGCCATTTTACCTATATTTTGCTATAACTGTTATTTTGTTTTTTAAACAAGCGCGTGGATTCTAGTCCGCGCATACCAACAATTGCTGTGTTCTAGCGACCTGAACATAGTTTTGTCTGTTGCATTGCAACTTGCAAGCAGCGTCCGACAGCTGTCAAAGCGTTCCAGAGTCGCGTTTTACCGTTTATTTAGATTTGGGTATTTGGGCTGGGCAGCACTCAAAATCTTTGCTCAAAACGCTAGCTGTGTGTGACGCTAGCCCCCGCACTCCTCGGTGCTCTTGCTTGAGTGTGTAGATTCCGTCTCACGTATAGTGCCCGGGACGGATCTCGGCGTGTCGTCGCCGCAGCGGGCGACCCGCCACGCGAATAAACTATACAAGTACGGTGCGGGTGCGAGGGAGAACACCGACGAACCGCTGCGGCGGCGACACGCCAAGATCCGCCCCGCGCATTATAATAAGAAGTCCCGCGGCAATAAGTGGAAGTGTAGAGTCCGTCTCACTTCCACTGATTGCCGCGGGACTTCTTTCTTGAGACGAAGGTATGATACCAACATAACGGCGAAGGGAACTTTTAAATGAAATGCTCTTTACAGTCGCCGCGCCGTAGCGTCAAACGATCTATTTACGTTACTAAATAGTCTTTTTTTTGTAGGGGTAAGTGACAGTGTTAGTTCAAGGTGCTAAAAGAGTATTAAAAATAACCAGGGTTAATATTATAGACGATGCGTCGCTACGCGACGACGTCGACACGACGCGTTGTCTATCGTCTCGCGTTTCACCCGTACACGCGTACGTTAGTATATTACCTCCTTAGTCTGTGGTGTTGTTACCAGAAATCGAAGTCTATCTGTTATTTTATTAGTGAGCAAGTCTTCCTAAAATTCAATACATAAAGTAAAAAATAAGTAAGTACCTACCTACCTTATAGGCATTATACATAATTTTCTTTTGCAGCGTTATTTTCCCCTAGTGTAAGGAAATATTCAAAATTGAAAACCCTAATGTTGTAGCAGCCAGCGCCCTCGCACAAACGTCATCCATGTTCATTTCAAGCCTTGTCGCTCTATACGCAAACCGGCACATGAAAGAACTAAGGAATCGGATTTTGGCCTGCCTGCGCGATCAGCTGTTTCGCGCGCTTGTTGTCGACCATTGTCCGTCCACCCACATGTGTACGAAACGAAACGTAACAAAAACGACATGCACCGCCTCAACATTAGGTTAGGGTTAATATAGAGAAGATGCGTCGCGTAGCGACTAGCGACACATCTTCTATAAATTAACCCTGGTTATTTTTTTAAACCACCTAATCTCACACATACTTTACACACACACCCTTACATATACATAACAAACCACATAATCCCCCTCCCCCTTCCCCATTTCCCCTACGCCGCACCTTCTCTATGTTAACCTTTAACCTAATGTTGAGGCGGTGCATGTCGTTTTTGTTAGGTTTCGTTTCGAGCCGAGTGTTCACGACGACATCAAGTACGTCGGCGGAAAGCAGTGGTTCCGTACCGCTGAAGGCCGGGAGGACTGGAGGAAAATTGGAGAGGCTATGTCCAGCAGTGGGTGCTTACACGCTGACTGACTGACTGTTCACGAAAGGAGCCAAATGAGAAGAGTGGATCGGGGCCAATTCTCTGTCTCTCACTGACAGTTGTCCTCCTAAGAAAGCCGAAAGCGAACCAAGGGAATCCGATATTTGTTTGGTCGTTTATGTGATTTCGTGGCTCAGTGGTAAGAGTGTAGGATTTGTATTTTTTGATCATGGGTTCGAATCCCTCAATTTTTTTTTGGTTTTTTTTCTTTTTTATGCAATGTTACGGTGTTTAAATTTTTTTAGGGTGTTTAGTTTTTTTTATAACCACCTAAGAATTATTTTCGGAAATACAAACGTAACAAAAACGACATGCGCCGCCTCAACATTAGGTTATTTTATCTGGTATTTTTTTTTTAAACCACCAAATCATCCCTCATACCACTTGCGCACGAAATCAAAGTTCCCGAAAATAAAGCTTTCTTAGGATTGCCAATTGTCAGTGAGAGACGGAGAATTGGCCCCGAGCCATTCGTCAAAGGAGCCAGGAAGTTGCCAGGAAGTCTTTCAGGTGTCAAACCCATCTTCGAGCATCGAAGCAATAGCATTGCATTATGAAGCTGAGCGGTCCGGCCGTATTAGTGCAGACCTATCTCTGTTTTTCAGTATTTAATGGACAAGGAAAAATCTTCAGAAGTGCGCGCGGGCTATCTTTTTTGGTGCTGCCATAATGAATGGATTTATGTTTGGTGCTCCGTGCTTGCTTCCTAACAAACGCCCCCATATACGTAGTAATCTATGTCCATCTCTTTCACGTATGTTCAAATGAAACGAAATGCCGCTATAATTTTTCCAAGGACATTGAATCCGTTTTTCTTTGTTCGTTCTATCTTGTGTAATGGTAATGCTGCTGGCAACTCCAATGCAAATTGGCGTTTCGTGAAAGAAAGCGAACGTTTTGCAGCGTGGATTCTTCTCCTCTTCCTCCTAATTTCCTCAGGGATCTGTCTGCTAACAACACCATCGGTGCAGAGCTGCGGCTTGCGAACACCCCTGTGCAGTGGCGAGCGTGTGTTGCGTGGCGTGGTGCGCGCGGTGTCGGTAGGACCGTGCTGCGAGTCATGTCGGACGCCAGGAGTTGAAGCCGGCTTGTGTTGTGATGTGAGGTTCTGGCGGCCCATGAGCTGACGGGTACGGTAGTGGCGGTGCGACGGTGCGGGCGACATGTACCCGGCGCCGGCGCGCCACCCGGCGCAGGCGGTAAGGGTTTGTGTTCTTTTCTATTACCTACTACAGAATCTAAGCTTCAGACCCAAGGAACAAAACGGAGGACACTCATTGTGCAACACTGGAGTAGTGGAATGAGGGATGATGATGAGCAAACATAAGTTTACATTTTGAAAGTTGTTATATGCACATATGTCTGTTTTTAGCATTTATTCATGGACAATATAGCACTATAAACCAGTTTTCATTGATACATTTCATGCACGTGATGGAACCCATTGGTTGTCGAGTCGTAAGCGTGTGTCCATCAATGTAAACTGAAATGGTTAAGAAAATCTAACCCAGATGTAAACAGCAAAATTAACAATGATGCAACATTATTTTCATAAGAATTGGACGCAAGAAGCCATTGAGAAATTGTTTGGGAAAATAATTAGTGTATTATATTATCTTGCATAGGGGTACTATTATGAAACCATAACAATTTGAACATTTAAAAATTTTGGAGCATAGGTACACCTGTTGCTTCACAGTTCGGAACCGGTGTAAACCTGTAGGTCCTTTCCCATGCCCGTTACTGGGTGGTAGGCTCAAATCTTTCTAAAGGCGTGGAGTGTCGTGACGTCACGCACTCCGCGCCGCGACTAGTCGACGATCGGCGCATTCATTTAATTGCTACTAGCAAATTTTTTGTTGTACAACAATAATAATTACACCAATGTTTTGGATTTTTCATGGACTTCAATACTACATTCAAAACTAAAAACCGCGTTGATCCTCATTCAGTGGAAATTCGTTAGCAGCGCGAAGCATACTACACGCTCGCCCACGCTACTGCACGCAGCTGCAAAGCAATAATCACTTTACACTCGATCGATTAGGTACATTTTCGCACGTAGCGATGGGCGACGTGAAACAGTATGCTATTAAAGCCGAAGGTATGGAACTTTTTCTATGGAGTGATTCGTCTGTTACAAAGTACCACGCCCCGGCACGTAACTTGGCCTCTGTGCGAGAGGGACAGCGTTATACACATGCGATCGTTGGTATAACGCGGTCCCGCTCGCACAGAGGCCAAGTTACGTGCCGGTGCGTATAACTATTGAGTAATCTGTGCTTTAGGTCTAGGCTTTAAGTCCACCTTTTGTCACTTTTTGTGCAATAAAGTAGGTATATTTTAATTTCATTTCATGTATATTCTGCCTTTGTACGGCAGGGACCGCAGCCGGCGGGCGGGCCACTCAAGTTCACCGTGGCCGACACACTGGAGCGTATCAAGGAGGAGTTCAACTTCCTTCAGGCACAGTACCACACGTCAGTAACGCTTTTAAACCGTTGTATTTAAACCTTCTACATACATACATATCACATACGCTGAATCACTCCCCCCGGTGGACAATCGTGGACATTTCTCGACCCCCTCCCCCTCCCCTTTTCTGTCCACGTGGTATGTAAACGGTCCCTTATATGAAGCGAAGCATGTGGTGACATCTCACATTTTCTTAAACAGTCGAATGAGCTAAACGGTTCAAAGAAGCTTCAGGTACTTCCACCGAGTCATGCAGCAGGTGGGTCTTCGTGCTTTACTTGCTGCTTGATCGAATGAATCTTGTTCGAATACTTGCGAAACGTGGTGGTCGGTGTTGTGCTTTAATTTACCAGAGTTCTTGCAGCACAACACTGATTACGCTGCTTACCCTGATTGTCGGGATACAGCGTGTGTGATATGATGATGATGATATGATATTAAAAATAACAACCATATGAAAATTGTATTTAAACATTTTACACATTTGCTAAGTGGTACCGATAAAAATGTAATTGGGAGCCACTGACCTAGGTATTACATCCGTGATGTCAGCCCATAACACCTTGGGGAACTAGGTGCCCCGTGTCAGTGTTTCTCTTCGGTCGTGCCGGCTACACTGAACTGGACCGAAAACTCGAACTATTTTCATCGCCGTTTCGACCGACCTTTCATGTGGTACCAATTGTTGTGCTTGTCAATTGATTCTGCTCCCACGGTCATTTGATGTTGTAATTTTTTTTCTTTTCAGACTTAAACTAGAATGTGAAAAATTAGCGAGCGAGAAGACTGAAATGCAGAGGCATTATGTTATGGTAATTGTAGTTTCATATATACAGTAGAGCCTCGATAATGCGTACTCAGGCTAATCCGAATGCGTCTATAATCCGAACAACGAAGTGACCCCCTCTCGCTGACGAATCTAGGAATGACAAATCTTTTATTTATTGACGATTCTCCTAATCCAAATGTCAAGAAAATACCCCACTCGCAAGCCATATCAGCAGCAGCGGTACTGTGTGGGGTCGGTACTTAATAAGAATAGTCCCACTGCATCTCTCCCCGTGCATGTCGTAAAAGGCGACTAAGGGATAAGCGGCCTGCAGACACCCCGGTCGACTTGTGGCTTCCATGGAAGACATAGGCTGGCTGGGGTAGCTGGAGGCTGCGGGGTTTTGCACGAAGGTCCCCAACCAAGCGGGATTAGTTTGCAGGCCTAGAGCCAACCCCAAACCAAAACAACAACAACAACAGTAGAGCCTAGATAATGCGTACTCAGGCTAATCCGAACGCCTCTGTAATCCGAACAGCGAAGTGACCCCCTCTCGCTGACGAATCTAGGAATGACGAATCTTTTATTTATTGATGATTCTCCTAATCCAAATGTCAAGAAAATACCCCACTCGCAAGCCATATCAGCAGCAGCGGTACTGTGTGGGGTCGGTACTTAATAAGAATAGTCCCACTGCATCTCTCCCCGTGCATGTCGTAAAAGGCGACTAAGGGATAAGCGGCCTGCAGACACCCCGGTCGACTTGTGGCTTCCATGGAAGACATAGGCTGGCTGGGGTAGCTGGAGGCTGCGGGGTTTTGCACGAAGGTCCCCAACCAAGCGGGATTAGTTTGCAGGCCTAGAGCCAACCCCAAACCAAAACAACAACAACAACAGTAGAGCCTAGATAATGCGTACTCAGGCTAATCCGAACGCCTCTGTAATCCGAACAGCGAGGTGACCCCCTCTCGCTGACGAATCTAGGAATGACGAATCTTTTATTTATTGACGATTCTCCTAATCCAAATGTCAAGAAAATACCCCACTCACAAGCCATATCAGCACTTAACCACTTGCTTGAACTGGACTGACGAAAATGACCTCTCTTTATCCGAAAAGATGGTGCTACGTAATTTGAGGGACAAGGCTTTTTATTTGTCAATAAATAGAACCCGCCAGACTAAAATAGATCAGTTTAAAACTGAGTAACTGTTTTTTGTGTATTTTTTTATTCAGAAGGTCACTCAATATATTTTTTTAAAGTATACAGCTGTTTTATTAATTTTGTCTATCTAATATACTATAATCCGAACGCTTCGTGAGTCCGAACAGGGGTAGTTTTTTGGTAGTTCGGATTATCAAGGCTCTACTGTATTAATTATTTCTACTTGAATATTTGGTATGAACAGAAAATTTATTGTAACTCACTGTTTTTGTATTACAGTACTATGAGATGTCCTATGGACTCAATGTGGAGATGCATAAACAGGTAACACTACTACTAAATCTTACAGTTCCCCGGAGCAAAATAGTGCGTGTCGAGCTTTAGAAAGAGACCATCCGGTTGTAGAGTGTCGTCTCTGTCGCACGAACTCGCACCTCTCTGTGCGTGTGTGTATTGGCCCTAATAGCCAATGAAATTATCCACGAAACTATGTAAAATAAGTGAGGAATCACTTATTTTGGATGCACAGACATATTTTTTTAACTCCAGGAAAAACAAAACACGTCTGACATTTTTTTCCAAAATTTTCTAACCTAAAATTGTCGAATTACTCAAATAATATATTGACGTGCAGATGAGGAATTGCATTCTAAATAACGGTAGACTAGAAATCTGTTCAGCATTCTGCCAAAAATTATGTAGAAATAAATTGACAGCTGTCAAAATAATGTTTTTCTTTTGTCCTGGCAATATTTTTAAAGTGTGTTCTATAGGAAAGGCAAAGGTTTTGTCCGTACAGCCCGCCCTTCTCCACTCATTTTAATAAGAAACATTCATGGAAATATTACTAGACAAAAATGTGCGACCATATAGTCCGCGGCACGCACGGATGTTGTGCGCGGTAACCGTAGTATGACGCGTAAAACCCATGCGGATGTTGTGGGATGCAAAAGGGTTAAAGATTGTACGTGGATGTATCAAATTAAGCTCCTGCTGTTGCTCCTTAAAATAACATGTTTCCTTCCAGACTGAGATAGCAAAAAGGCTAAGCGCAATAATAGGCCAAGTGATGCCGTTCCTAGCCCAAGAGCATCAACAGCAGGTCGCTTCCGCCGTGGAAAGGGCCAAGCAGGTCACCATGACGGAACTCAACACCATCATAGGAGTAAGTTGCTCACAATAACGTTCATCAATCTTTGAAAGCAACCAGGTTCATTGTGTAGTCCAAAACCAGATTTGATTTTGCGTTGTCATTTGTCACATTATTTGTATTTAGCGCAGTATATTATTTATTAATAGTGCTAGTAATTAGAAACTTTTCAATTTGAATTACAATAAATATTAAGTAAAAACTAAATATATAGATACACCGGTGACGTCTGACTGACTGTCCAGCTAGTTGATTTTAACCGAGACTATATTGATGAATTTTTCGCAGCAACAGCAACAACAGGGCCTACAACATCTCCTTGTAAGTCTATACGGTCTAATATATGCATTCAGAGCTTCTCATGTTTCGTTCACATTAACACCATTTTGTTTTAGTCGTGCCACTTTGTGTGTTACTTACATTGGCGCTACATACTTATTGTGTTACTTAACTTAATTTTGAGTTGCCTACACTGCTATAACAGTAGCTTTGAAATTGTGTGGTCTCTGTCCGTGTGATATCACTTGTCAGTTTTGTGGCTATGCCAGTTTGATGTCTGTCAGTGTGATGTAACTGTACAGACCGACCAAGTTATCTGTGAACTGAGTGGTGCGCTGCCATCGTTTCATTGTTGCCAGTGTTGTGGATGTCCCCGTTTTATTTGATGTTTCATTATCGAACAGTTCAGTTCGTATGTTGCTTTGTGCAAACAATATTGATACTGATTTATTGATATTCATAATAGAGGAACGGTTCGAGAGTGTAATATCAAATAAAACGGCGGCATTCACGATTGCACCGGAACTTTACTACTACTGCGGTGTTGTCACGGCGCGCGGCGCGGCGCCAGGGCGATGACGGTGCCGCGCCGCCGCGCCGTGGTGATGTGGCCGGGCCCTAATTCAAGATATTTTACATAATATGTGGTTGACTATTTAGAATAGCTATTTTGCTACAATTATCAGCCAGAAGACGTCTACTGCTGAACCTCCTCCATAGATTTTATTACTTGTTATCAAAACTATGCATACGAGTATATTATGCTAAAAATAACTAAAAACCAAATATTGGTATAAACAAATATCTTATTCGTAAATAGTGAAATAAATAGAGGATACAATTTCAATGTGAAAAATGTGTATGTACTCAAAAATAATTGTGTTTATTCAAATCCTGGTTTACAATAAGTATGATCACTTGATTTCGCTGTGATTTCAGTTGTACACGTATTATATAGTCGTGATCAATAGGCGACACCCCAGGCATATTGTTTTAGATGGTTTTTTTTTTTCTTTTTTTCTTGTGAATATCTGGCTCTCCAAGCAGTTATTTCGTGTTTTTCCTTGTTTTTCTAGTACATCCAGAAACCATTCGTAGGTCGGTATTTCTTTTCTCACCGAGTACAATTTATGAACTTTTCTTCAGATGACCCCACGGTCAAATGAATCAACATGAATAAAACCATTTTTATTTGTCTGCCATATTATACCAGCTGTTGTAACTTTTGTACGTGTTTCTTCTGCAGCGTTCTTTTCCTTAAAAATTTTGGAAATGAGCCCTTTGCTTACACCTGAAAATTCAATGAATCACAAAACATCAATCTGTTATGTGGGAAAAATTTGGTTTACAACTGACAACACTAAACTGTAGCAGTTTATATTCTTTTGTAAATCTGATGAAATGGAATTATCGGCGCTTGTTGTCGAGGATCCTCTTCAAAAACTATTTTACTTTTAGGATTATATTCCGAGCATCACTGTGAATAGCTTTCGGCATGATAAAATGCTATAGAGAGACAGAAAACTCGAACTGAACACGCTTTGACACATATGACAGCCGAATGACACTTCTGTTAGTTCCTGATCTGCCACTTCACAGATAACTTGGTAGGTCTGTAAGTGTGATTATCTGTCAGTGTGTTGTTTCTGTCAGTGCAGTTTCTCTATCAGTGTGATTATCTGTCAGTGTAATTTCTCTGTCAGCGCAATGGTCTGCCAGTGTAACATCTCAGCTAATATAACATCTCTGTCATTGTCACATAAGGCGTTCCTTTCAGTTTAACAATTGTCAGTTTGATGTCTCTGTCGTGTGAGTTCTCTATCAGTGTAACTTCTCTGTCGTGTGAGTTCTCTATCAATGTAACTTCTCTGTCAGTGTGACTACTCTTTGGTCAGCATGACATATCTACGTCAGTTTAGCTTACAGTTTAGTTACGCTGAAGAGTGACACACGGTTCTAGTGAAGCAGTAGGAATTTATGCCGACATCTAAATAACTGTGTGTGTGCACTTGTGACTAGCATTCATCTATGTATATAAACATATTATTATATATTATGTGTGAATATGATTAACTAAATGTGAATATGGTTTAAATATTTTCTTTTTAGATATACACAATTTCACTACAGGCTAAATTTATTTAAATATGAACAGTTTCATGTTGTAGTCCCACTAATAATATTTTAAAACACTATTAATGTTTTTTGTATCAAAAATTTACATTATCGCTCCATGTTAGTAGTGTGGTGAGCATATTCATTTCATTTTCGGTGTGCTCAACTATAATTTAATTGCTAACATTTACTGATAAGAACTTACAAATTTGATTAATTTTCAACAATTATTCAAACACATAATAACATAAGTAGTACCATTATGTTGTGTGGAAGAGAGGCAGTGCCACAATAAATTAATGAAGACCCCCTTCATGAATGTTTAATGATATTATTAATTTAAATTTTCCGCAATTTAGTTTTTGCGTGTAATGGGCCAATCAGAACATGCATAATTAAATTATCTAGCCAATGAGATCAAAATTTCAAATCCGTTAAAAATTACTTACACAGTGTCCATGCTTAATCTGTTAGGCTCCCACAGGTTATAATAATGCTTACCCCCGCTGACTCAGGGCCAGTTTCGCCGCGCAAAATAAAATTACTGGACCAAAATATAATATTTGCATTACATGAATAAAAAAAAAACCGGACGTTTTTTTGTCTGTTCTTTAACTATTTTGAAGACCGAACGTGTACCCTGAAAACCGGACTTACTGGTCCAAAACCGGCCATCTGGCGACCCTCGCACTGTAAGAGAGCAAGAGTGGCCGCACGTTGGTCTATTGCTTGATTGAAATCTTCTCCTACTGGAAATGGGCCCGGATTGTTTTTTTTTTATGTAATCCGGTATGGGTGGCTGAGTCGGAGGGGCCAAAGCATGTGCTCCGACCACCCAGTATCACCTCCGAGGAGGTAGGTGCCATACCGGAGACTACCCTGGATTGCTGGCTATACTGGACTAGAGGAGAACACAGACGCCCATCTTACATCCAGTAAGGTGGTGCCAAACCATTTGGCTACAATTTGAGCCTACCACCTACTAAGGGGTAAGGGAAGGGACCTACAGTTTTAAACCAGTTCCGAACGGATGCGTCTCGTGCGCCGAGTTCGCCGCGAGATTGTTTTATATTTTTTTTTATCTTAATATTTTTCTAAGGCTTTAGCCGTTCCTGGCTATGCCAGCCCCATAGTAACTATATTGATATTTTAATGTAATTCAGCACGATTCAATGCCTGTGACTTTACAAAAAAACTTAGTATGAATTCAAACTCCTCCCCCTGAGCTCGTGAGCTTGTCGCGAGGTGAACGCGGAGTATGTGAGTGTGAGCGGCTGGTTGCAGCAGCAGATCCACGCGTCGGCGTCGCTGCCGCACGGCGTGGGGGGCGCGGGCCTGCTGGGCGCCGGCGGGCTGCTGTTCGCGGGCGCGCCGGGCGCAGCACCGCCGCCGCCGCCCCATCTGCCGCCCCCCTCACACAAGGTATTTTTTTTTTTTTTTATATTTGTTACTCCAATCTGTCTGTGAGCCGACATTCATCAGTAGTTGTGCATTTGAAATAGGTCTTGTATGGTAAGTGACTTTCCTAGAAGCCATCAACTCGGTTGCCAGCTTGTTTGGGTGCCTTTCGACTCTTTTTTTGTATGCCTCAGTTCTGGCTTTCGCTTCCTTCTTTACTGTTGGAATCCCACAAGGTATGTGAGCGCGGGCGAACGGCTGATAGGTGAATTTTTTTTGTTTTTTTTTTTAAATGTGTTCACCCTTGCTAACACTACAAACCTGAGAGGGCACTCGAAGAAGCTGTATCACAATGGTTGTAAGCAGAACCCACGACGACACTTTCTCACCAACAGAGTAGTAGAATCTTAGAGTCTACCCAGTGATGTTGTAAATGGGTGAATCAACTTTTTCTTGTTTTTGGTATCTGTCTGAAAACAGGATATTGTCTTGACAAATCCACCTTATTTTAATAGTTACAGCAACTCTCAGATAAGTAATTGATTAATAAGAAAGAAGCTGCACAAAGAATTTTGAGTAATTTAAAAAAATATATTGGTTACCCTGAAGACAACCCCTTTTTTCCATACAAAACTGGGGACAAAATTGTCCCCAGGGTCACCCCTAAAAATTTGGTTGATGTTTTATTGTACAAGGATCGTTCATTTATCAAATGAAACTAAGTCGAACAATCTTTAACAGCAATACTCGCAAACATTTCATAACAAACAGAGTGGTGGACGCCTGGAACCAACTTCCAGAGGAAGTAATAAGCGCACTTAGTACCAACCAATTAAAAAACCGTGGAAACCCTTGGCGTGTGGTCGCCCGACGCAAAATGCTTTTCTGATCAGCTCGGAAAGTTGTTAATAGAAAAGTCAGGCGACCGCCGCGCCAAATCTTTTTTTCTCCAGCGAATAGGGCTGGAGATTCAAAGGGGCAACGCGGCTAGTGTTTTGGGTGCGGTGCGGGAGTCGGCGGAGATGGATGAAATTTTTTTTATTTAATAGGTGTTAATTTTAGTTTTAGTTTTTTTTTCCATTGTTATTTTCTAATAAGTGAATTTGTATATTGTAAAATCCACTTTATAATACATATATTATGTCATAAATATAAAATGTATCTAACGAAATAAAACAGATTTTTTAAACACATACATTCAAAAATAGACTAGATAAATATCTATCAAATAAAACATAATCTCAAAAAGAGTGCTCAAGAACGAAAAAAAAAATTAAATAAAAAAATCTAAGACAATGGCGAAAAACAACAAATTTTAACTGGATTTAGACGTATCAGCCTAGGCTGCCTGTCTAAAATAAATAAATAAATAAATAAATTAAAAAATTATATTCCGACCAAGCTACATTAAAGAAAACTATTGTTGTATTGACAACAGATGGAGCTGCCGCCTCCCGGCGATATAAAGCCGGCGGCGCTGCCGGGCGGACCCCCGCCGCCGCCGCTCCTGTCCGGCCAGCCGCCGCCCGGCGCCGAGGACCGCCTCTCCGCCACCAGGGTACATCAGGTTAGTCATGCATCACAAGAGATCGCAACAGATGGAGCTGCCGCCCCCCCGGTGATATAAAGCCGGCGGCGCTGCCATCTTACATCCACCACGGTGGTATCAACCCAGTCGGCTACAATTTGAGCCTACCACCTAGTAAGGGGCAAGGGAAGGGACCTACAGTTTTACACCGGTTCCGAACGGTGAAGCAGCAGGTGTAGGTATGCACGTAAATTTTTTCGTCAGAAAAAACTCATTGGTACACGCCGACCGGATTCGAACCGCGGAGGTCCGCGCGCGGACCTCTCGCATGAGAAGCCGAATGCCCAAACCACTCAGCCACCCGCCGCTTGCCTGTAGATAAATAGAGATACATTATTGGTCCAAAATCTTTTACTTATCCATTACAGGAATTTCTTCCGTACGAGCATTTGGATCTTTGAGATTTTTTTTTTTTTTTTTTGGAAACTTGACACGGTTGGCTACATCACCTACAACATCCGTGATGTCAGCCCATAACACCGGGTGAACTAGGTGCCATGTCAGTGCTTCCCTTCATTTCGCGCCGGCTACACTGAACTGGACGGAAAACACGAACTATTTACATAGCCGTTTCGACCGACGTTTCGCTCAGTGCGGTGGTACCAACCCGGCCGGGATAAACCCTACCACCTAGTAAGGTAAGAAGGGAAGGGACCTACAGTTTAACGTGGTATCCGAACCACGGTCAGCCTCCAACAGTCGGGCGGTCATGCATCCAATAACTGACCGAACCATTAAGCTGCCGAAGCTGACGATCCCTTAGTCGACTTTTACGACATGCGACGGGGAGAGATGCAGTGGGGCTATTCTTTTTAAGTACCGACCCCACACGGTAGATTCGCATGTTGTGAAATATAACTAGATATGTAGTAGAGTAGAGATAGACTTCAGTGTGGGAATGTGATGCAGGTGAATAAAATAAAATGTATTTGCCGGCAGCGGCGGTCGGTGTCGCCGGGCGATAGAGAAAAGTACCGGCAACGCTCGCCGCCCGACCCGGACCCCCTCGACAACAAGCGGAGGAAAGAGGAGAAGATGCTGGGTCACGTGAGTTTGAACAATCCGCCCACAATATCCCCCTCGTCAAATACTGTTGTTTTTTTTATTCTCCTTATGGCGATATTACACAGTTCAACCAAATTGATTCAATGCGGTTGAAAGGAGCAGAAGGAAGGTGTGGAACTAAGCTTGCGATGGCTTCACCGAACATATCCGGGCCCATCGGCAGTAGAGGAGTGTGTTAATCGAGGTCGGGACTAGCGAGTGGCCACTCTAAATTTCCCGCGCATGCTTCACGTTTCGGCTCGCATCAAGCCCTCGTCAGCTAGTCTGCGTTGACTAGGACGCGGGGAACCACCTAAAGCGGAGAAAGCTATTGCTGATTACACATATCTTTGAATAAGTGAACTATTCAATACACATTGCTCAGGAAGATGTCTTCGAAGCAATATCTACACGTCTCTCTCTCACCGCAGCGATCAAGATTGAACAGCGATTGAACGGTTCAACGCGTGTGTTTACACATTCAACTCTCATTCAATCGCATTGAACGATGAATGGCAAAAGTGAAATTATTGAGCAAGTTCAATCCTTTCAATGCGGTTGAACGTGGTTGCCCGTGATTGAACATTGACATTGAATGGTTCACTTTAAGCAACCAAATTGAAAGGCAGAAGTGAACCGTGTAATATCACCTTATGATACAGCAACCTGTCAGTATTTTTATTAGAAAAATGCAAAGCGAAAATCTTTGGAAAAAATACATCCCGGCCAGGATTCGAACCTGGGTCTTTGGCTTGAGCCGCCAACGCGATAACCAACTACTCCACCGGACCGTTACGTATTATCTCCAAATTTTCGCTCTCTTGCACCTTCATGATGACGTAGTTGGCGTAGTTGGTTATCGCGTTGGCGGCTCAAGCCAAAGACCCAGGTTCGAATCCTGGCCGGGATGTATTTTTTCCAAAGATTTTCGCTTTGCATTTTTCTAATAAAAATATATATAAAGCGAGTACGTGCTTAGTACTAACATATAAACATAAAAATATTATTAAAAACCTGTCAGTAATAAGACATTCAAAAGTAGGGGTTTTTTATTTGTGTTATAGAAACCGCGATACCTTTTAACTTTACCAGTATTGTTACAAACTTACCGATATTGGTGTTTCATCAGTGTTCTGCTTTGGTACTTTCCAAGTAATATGCGAATTGTATTTTTTTATATAAGCGCGACATGTGCCGCCACCAATAAGGTGTCTAACGACGCCGATGGACATTCGGTCGTATGCGGGGATTGCGAATGCCACGCCGGCCTCACAGGCACCTATTCACACCTCTATGTATTGTGTATTAACTGTCTATTTTTCTAACAGGACAGTGATGCAGAAAAGAGTGATCAAGATCTCGTCGTTGACGTAGCAAATGAGGTAAAAATTATAATTAATTAAAACGCTTTCAATTCTTCATTTTCTTAGACTAGTCATACTCGGCCATACGTTCAGCAGAATTGATCAGAAGTTAGCTGCACAGCATGTGATAGTCGGGCACCACTCGCATTACACTTTTTTTTATGTTGGCAACCAAGCGAACGAGCTTCACTTATTACTGCCAGTATGCAGTGACAGTGACGGTATACATAAATGATTACAATTTGACTTAACTCATTGAATGTCGAATAATTCCAAAACATCAATCTGACAGCCTCGGTAGCTCAGTGGTGCGGTCGGTCATGCCAGCCTCGGTAGTTCAGTGGTGCGGTCGGTCGACTGTTTTTAAGCAACCCTGGGCACGGTCAGTACTTGCATGGGTGACCGCTCGACCGTTGGAGGCTGACCGTGGTTCGAATTCCATGTTAAACTGTAGGTCCCTTCCCTTCTTATCTCGCCCGGGTTGGTACCACCGCACTGAATGAAACGTCGGCCGAAACTGCTATGTAAATAGTTCGTGTTTTCCATCCAGTTCAGTGTAGCCAACATGAAATGAAGGGAAGCAGTGCCAGTTTCCATAAAGAAAACAAATAAAGTTCGGGAGCCACCATGAAAGTGTGCTTGAAGGTTGTAATTTAGTTTTTTTACTTTCCATAAAGTGACTTGTACAAATGAATGCTTTCTTCAAGGTGCCAAGCAGTAAACTGATGCACGAAATGGGTGACAAACTCACTCTGTTTCTCTTTAAACTGTACAGAAGTTCTACGTGATATTGCGTAGTGGGCCTCCCGCGTTGATGTCAGCTACGCAATATTGCATAGTCGCCATTCAGTGGGTTAAAACACGTTGCAATTCCGTCCAACAAACGTTTGAAGGAGCCTACTTGTGAATGAGAACAGTTTGTGGTGCGCGCGGGGCGGACCCGAGGGTACGGAGTAGATCTGCGCTTCGTGCGCACGAAGCGAAGGAACGCGGGCGTGCTCGGCCGGCCGAGACGCAGCACGAAGCGCAGCTCTGGTACGGAGCGGGCTGAGAACGTAATTGCTTGTTAATTCCGAGCCACGGGTGGATAGATTTTAAGTTCCAAAAAAATATTTTTCTTTATTTTTAAGAGATAATGACTTTTCGCACGCTAATGATTCTTCCCGTGCTAGATAAGGTGATACACCTTCAAATTCAAATCGAAATTTGTCATAAATTCTTCGATTGCGATACCTTTCTCGAGCGCTGGCGGGTGCCCACAAGCCGAGGTCCAATCATGCGCAGCGCCGTCGCGGATCATTTGCTCTAGTGGGCCTCCGGCGCGTCGCTGCCGGCCACGCAATATTGCGTTGTCTGCTTACAATGGATTAGCACACGTTGCAATTTCGATGAGAGATCAGTGCAGAAAGGTATATGGTACAGAACAATGCAGTGTGAACCCATTAAAAATTCCCTGGTTTGCCATGAGCGACAGACCGAGAACAGAAATTGTAATGGGCCTGAGACTACGATCCGGACACATTCCAACAAATAAGACAATGCACCTCATGAAGATAGCACAATCACCCAACTGCAGCACATGTGGGATAGAAGAGGACCTACTCCATATACTGTTGGAATGTGCCCAGATCCGTGAACTGAGGCAGAAGCTATTGAGAGACTTAAGAACTGACAGAATCAACCTGTTTTTAAAGTACATGAAGCCTTGGGGCGAGCTCAGGGGCAGGAGTTTAAATTCAAAATTTTTTTTTTGTAAAGTCACAGGCACTGAATCGTCCTGAAGTTTATTAAAATATCAATATAGTTACTATGGGCTGGCATAGCCAGGAATGGCTAAAGCCTTAAAAAAAAATTAAGATAAAAAAACACTTTGCAATTCTGTTGGACAAACGTTTGAAGCTGAGCGTACTTTGTGAATGAGAAGAGGTTGTTGTGCGAAGGAGGAGCGCGGTTCGCCGGGCGCGCGGGGCGGGCCGGAGGGGACGGAGCGGGCGGAGAACGGCGGCGCGCGGCCCCCCTCGCGCTCCGGCTCCTCGTCCAGCCGCTCCACGCCCAAGAGCTCCAAGGACGTACGTACACACTATCGTCACAGATTACTTAATAGTTCACCGTCACCGTTCGGAACCGGTGTAAAACTGTAGGTCCCTTCCCTTGCCCCTTACTAGGTGGTAGGCTCAAATTGTAGCCGACTGGGTTGGTATCACCGTACTGGATGTAAGATGGCCGCATAGCAGCCTCGGCTGTGTTCTCCTCTAGTTCAGTACAGCCAGCAAACCAGGGAAGTCTCTGGTATGGCACCTACCTTCTCAGAGGTGATATTGGCTGGTCGGAGCATTCGCTTTGGGCCCTCTGACTCAGCCACCCTTACCGGATTACATAAAAAAAAAAAATAAGTTACTTCGTAACAGATAAATCTCGCCATAGAAAAAGTTCCATACCTACGGCTTTAATAGCCTATTGCTTCACGTCGCCAATCGCTGCGTGCGAAAATGTACCTAAACGATCCAGTGTAAAGTGCATTATTGCTTTGCAGCTGCGCGTAGTTGCGTGGGCGCGCGGTAAGGTATGCTTCGCGCGGCTGACTGAATTTCCACTGAATTAGATCGCCGGCGGTCCACCGGGCGGTAGTTAGTCAGCACGCGCAAGTACATAGAGTGCGTGAGGCCTGCTATCGTGACCGGATCGATTGGCACCACAACATTGGCATCTCAGCATAGGCAGACCTACACGGTTTACTAGGCACCTAGCATTTTGTAGCAAAACATCATACCAAAATGTGACTCGACGATCGTTGTGCCCATAGTCGTTTCGGCGCATGGGCTGATAGCCAAGAGCCTCGATGACCACCTTGAGAGGCTCTTGCTGAGTGGTTGGGTCAAGGGCCAGATCCAGAAGGCAGCCCTGCTCGACACTGCACGCATCGTCCGGAGGTTTCTCTCTTTGAGACCCGACCATCGGTAGCCTGGGTTCGCCCCGCCGCCGGTGGTGGAAGCTCCGTTTATATTTTTAACCCCCGACGAAAAAAACGGAGGGGTGTTATAAGTTTGACGTGTGTGTGTGTGTGTGTGTGTGTGTGTGTGTGTGTCTGTCTGTGGCATCGTAGCTCCCAAACGGATGGACCGATTTGGATGCGGTTTTTTTTATTAGGAAGCTTGTTTAATCGGGATGGTTCTTAGCTATGTTTTTAATCAAGTAATAAAGTAATTAAGTAATAAAAAAAATAATTATCTTAAAAAGTGGACCGATTTGCATGCGGTTTTTTTTAAAAAGCTTCAAATAAAAGTTAAATTACAAATTTAAAAAACCCCCGACTCTTAAAAAGTCAAAAATAATTTCCGTTTACTTACTTAAAGGAGTCGGGGGACCGCTAAGTAAATTAAATATAAAGACTCAAAAGTTGCGCGGGAATTCACTTAGCGGTCTACCGACTCCTTTAAGTAAGTAAACGGAAATTATTTTTGACTTTTTAAGAGTCGGGGGTTTTTTTATATTAATTTTAGGTATATATTTGTATTTTTAACATTGTATATGTGAAATTAATGTAAATATTATAAATGTGTAAATAAAGGAATAAAATAATAATAATAAACTTTATTTCAGGTAATACAGTTTGCCTATAGTTAATTTTATAGGGGATATACACTCTGGACAATAATGTTGATTGTAGGAGAAGCCGGGCACGCCCGGGGGCAAGGGAGCACGGTCGTCGACGCCGACGGGCGCGGCGCGCGCGCCCTACGGCGCCTTCCCCGGCTACGCGGGCTACAGACCCCCGCCGCTGCCATACGACCCCCCGTTACACCCGCGCACCAACGGCATCGCACCTTCTAAACCGTACGTATCGCAATTTTAATATACATACATAGATACTGCATGCATGGGGTAGTGCATAACTTTAAGGTCTTTGGATACGGTGACACTTGGTCCGGGTCGTTTCACACCCTATAATATTTGTTTTTTTTTTTATGGATACTGACACGGTTGGCTACATCACCTACAACATCCGTGATGTCAGCCCATAACACCGGGTGAACTTGGTGCCACGTCAGTGCTTCCCTTCGGTCGTGCCGGCTACACTAAACTGGACGGAAAACACAAACTATTTACATAGCCTTATCGACCGACCTTTCTTCAGTGCGGTGGTACCAACCCGGGCGGGTTTAACCCTACCACCTAGTAATATAAGAAGGGAGTCATATCCCTTAGTCGCCTTTTACGACATACACGGGGAGAGATGCAGTGGGGCTATTCTTTTAAAGTACCGACCCCACACGGTACGATATGGTTGAGGGAGGCGATGGCTGACACAGGTGTGGTGCTCGTGAACGGGCGCTGTTTGCGGAGACTGGCCTGCTTCATGTGGCATATATGGGTGGGGTATATAACTTCATACAATTTCATAGTAAAAATGTTTTCACTTTGTCATGAATTGCTGCATCTGTCACAAATCAACACATGCGTGTCTAGGCAGTGGCAAACATTTTTGTAAAGTAGACTAAGTGTACATTGAAAAAATTTCCAGTGAAGTTTCTTGTCAGTTCTTCTTCGCTGTGATAATCGAACTGGCGGAATGTTACAATGTAAATATGACAAATCTGGGCGCAGTGTACTGCCAATAGATGCTAAATAAACAATAAACAATACATACATAGTGTCACGCCTGTTTCCCGGTGGGGTAGGCAGAGACAACGGATCTCCACGTGCCACGATCCTGACACACCTCTGCCGCCTCTAACACTTCCATAATGCTCTTCATGCAAGCTCGTCGATTACGGGTACTACGCACTTGACCCTTTTAATTTAACATTTGTAACCTTTGCTACGTAGTAGGCTCAAATTTTATTTAAGCGGCGGGTGGCCGAGTGATTTGGGCATCGGCTTCTGATGCTAGAGGTCCGAGGTCTGAGACTACGATCCGGACACATTCCAACAAATAAGACAATGTACCTCATGAAGATAGCACAATCACCCAACTGCAGCACATGTGGGATAGAAGAGGACCTACTCCATATACTGTTGGAATGTGCCCGGAACCGAGAACTGAGGCAGAAGCTATTGAGAGACTTAAGAACTGACAGACTCAACCTGATTTTTAAAGTACATGAAGCCTTGGGGCGAGCTCAGGGGGAGGAGTTTGAATTCATACTAAGTTTTTTTGTAAAGTCACAGACATTGAATCGTGCTGAATTACATTAAAATATCAATATAGTTACTATGGGGCTGGCAAAGCCAGGAATGGGTTAAGCCTTAAAAAAAATTAAGATTAAAAAAAAATTATGTGTCAACATGGATCACAAAACCTAAACACTGCTCATCATTTCATCGCGCAATGAAATGTTTCAGTGCGTACTCATATCACACGTGCGGCGGGCCGCTGCAGCCGGTTCCGTTCCCGGCGGACGCACTGATCGGGCCGGGCATCCCGCGCGGCGCGCGGCAGGTGGCGACGCTGCCGCACGGCGAGGTGGTGTGCGCGGTGGCGCTCTCGCTCGCCTCGGGCGCGAGGCACGCGTACACCGGCGGAAAGGGATGCGTCAAGCTCTGGGACATCACGTCGCCCGGCGCGCCCGCCACACTCGAGCCCCTATCCCAGCTGGACTGCTTGGTACGTTAGGCTTGACTAGCGCTCTCGCCTCGGGGGCGAGGCACGCGTACACCGGCGGCAAGGGATGCGTCAAGTTCTGGGACATCACGTCGCCCGGCGCGCCCGCCACGCTCGAGCCCCTATCCCAGCTGGACTGCTTGGTATGTTAAGCTGCGTATCCACTAGAGCCAGACTCGGGGCGAGGCAGCCGCTCGACCCGAGGCCGGACAAGTGGAGACGCTGCCTCAACCTGAGGCACGCCGCGCCATGAGGCAAATTCATCGCCTTGGGCCGAGCCATTTTTTGTCGGTTTTTTGCCGCGTTCAAAGGAGCCTCAGTCCGAGCCGTGCACTTGGTCCACGCCTCACCTTGATCCGCAACGAACCTCGAGACTATGCCTCAGAGTGAGCAGCCACAGTTTGCTTCAAGTCGAGGCTGCTCGGCCTGAGGCTTCTCTAATGAATACGCAGCTTTAGGCTTGACTAGCGAGGAGGTGGCGGCGAGACTGAAGTTTCTTCCGTCTATGAACACTTCTGTGGAGAGTGCTCCACTTCATGAAAGAGCTCGGGTGGCTGGAGTAGCACTACCCGAGCACCAACGTACAACGGACCGTCTTGAGGTCTCAGTGCGAAGAATGGCCCACCCGCCTTCCCAAGAGGCTGGGCAGCAAACAAACAAACATACCGCTCCTGTAACATCCTCATAAAACCCAAGGACACTCGAAGATGACCTGCAAGAACATCGGCCGCCCGCAGGACTCCTGGATGGAGCTGGGCTGGATGGAGTAGAGTAGAAGAGTATCCTAAATGCGTAAACTGCCCATCAAGAACAACAAAACCTATCCCGTTATAGGTATACTCAACATAGTTCCTTCTAGCTAGATCATGCCTAAAAGTGATTTGAGTTCTTCTCGACTCTTGCAACTTAAAATCTGACAATACAGAATTGATCCATTCCTTCATTCCATACATTTATTTATTTATTTTAGACAGGCAGCCTTGGCTGATACGTCTAAATCCAGTTAGAATTTTTTGTTTTTGTCATTATCTTGGTTTTTTGTTTTATTACATTCTCAAACCGCATGCACTGTGGCGCCATCTCCGAGTGAATCACGATAACCTTACGGCATTGTTCTCCTCGCAGCAAAGAGACAACTACATCCGGTCGGTGAAGCTGCTGCCGGACGGGCGGACCCTGATCGTGGGCGGCGAGGCGTCGAACCTCTCCATCTGGGACCTGGCGTCGCCGACGCCGCGCATACGAGCCGAGCTTACCAGCTCCGCGCCCGCCTGCTACGCGCTCGCCATTAGTCCCGACTCTAAGGTGTGCGCCATCTTTTTTTTTTTTTAAACTGTACAGAAGTTCTACATAATACTGCATTGTGGGTCTTCCGCGTTGATGCCAGCTACGCAATATTGCGCAGTCGGCATTCGGTGGGTTAAAACACGTTGCAATTCCGTTCAACAAACGTTTTGAAGTTGTGAATGTGAAGAGGTTGTTTTTTTTTTATGGAAACTGACACGGTTGGCTACATCACCTAAAACATCTGTGATGTCAGCCCATAATCATGGGCCATGTCAGTGCTTCCCTTCGGTCGTGCCGACTACACTGAACTGGACGGAAAACACAAACTATTTACATAGCCGTTTCAACCGACGTTTCGTTCAGTGCGGTGGTACCAACCCGGGCGGATTGAACCCTACCACCTAGTAAGGTGGTACCGATCTTTGCGTAAAACTTTGGTCTAACGCGTTTACAGTGCCTGGTTAAGTGCATAGCATGCAATAGTAGAGTAGTCATCGCTTTGTGAGTGCATGTTCCATGCACTGGTTCAGCCTTTTATCTAGTTAGTATGTGTTCGATATTCTGGTTCAAACTTTTATTTGGTGGGTTAGTACATGTTCCATGTTCTGATTCAATCTTTTTGTCTGGTCGGCAGGTGTGCTTCAGCTGTTGCTCCGACGGCAATATCGCCGTGTGGGACCTACACAACCAGACGCTCGTCAGACAGTTTCAGGGTGAGCATATTATTATATATTCGTTTATTTACACATTTTTTCTTTTTTTATATTAATTTTACAAATAAAACCTAAATCTAAAATTAATACAAAATAACAAAATGGAATTTCCACCACCGGCGGCGGGGCGAACCCAGGCTACCGATGGTCGGACCCGAGAGAGAGAAACCTCCGGACAATTCGAGCGGTGTCGAGCAAGACCGCCTTCTGCATCTGACCCTTGATCCAAGCAAGTGGCTCTAGCGAGAGCCTCTTGAGATGATGGTCAAGGCTCTTCGCTATCAGCCCATGCGCAGACACGACTATGAAGCATAATATTATTATACATGACGAGCATATTATTATTATTATGTTGCCTTTATATCACGTTTTTACATTTAATTCATATTAATTTTACTTATGATATGATATTCTACTAAAAGTTATAAAAATATACAAAATTAATACAAAATAAAATAAAAACGGTAATACCGCCGGCGGCGGGAGACAAATCTAATTATATTATAATTATTATTTTATCACTTTTATTCACACATTTATTTATCTGAAAATAAACTATATTGAATATATAAAACATTAAAAAAATATACGAAGTCAACCTAAAAATAAATGAATAAAAAAATATTTGTATTGTCCGCTCCGTCTTCACATGCCAAAGGTTAGTTTGTAAAGAATGCTGCATTGCATTAAATACGCCTTTTGTGTTCCATGTTTTATGATGTACAATAAAGTATATTTGAATTTGAATATTTTTAATTATAATAACATTCATCAAATTATATTGATGAAAAAAGAGTGCACAAGAATGAAAAGTAAATAAATAAAAAATACATTCAAGATAATGATAAAAACAACAACTTTTAACCGGATTTAGACGTAACAGTCAAGGTTGCCTGTCTCAAGTAAATAAATAAATACAACAACTTGTAATCGGATTTAGACGTAACAGTCAAGGTTGCCTGTCTCAAGTAAATAAATAAATACAACAACTTGTAATCGGATTTAGACGTAACAGTCAAGGTTGCCTGTCTCAAGTAAATAAATAAATACAACAACTTGTAATCGGATTTAGACGTATAAGTCAAGGTTGCCGGTCTCAAGTAAACAAATAAATAAAGGGTGATGATGATGAGAAATACCAAATGGTGTTTCAGGACACACAGACGGCGCGTCGTGCATCGACATCAGTCCGGACGGCGCGCGGCTGTGGACGGGCGGGCTGGACAACACGGTGCGCTCGTGGGACCTGCGCGAGGGCCGCCAGCTCCACCAGCACGACTTCGCCAGCCAGATATTCTCGCTCGGATACTGCCCTACCGGTACGCTGTTCAGTCAGTCAGCATGTATGCGTCCACTGCTGGACGTACGCCTCTGCAATTTTCCTTGAGTCATCCTGGCCTTTAGTGGTATGAAACCACTGCCTCCCGCCTACGTACTTGATGGTGTCGTCTCACCCGGCGGAAAGACTTCCCACATTCTCTCACATGTTTTCAAAGTTTTGGATTGCCTCTGACTTGCGGTATGTATGCAGAACCGGTTAGTACGCATCCTCAGTAAGTCCAACGTGTAGGGATGCAATACCTGCCCGGTGCGCGTGGTGCGGAGCTGGAGAGGAGACGGCGGGATCGCATTAAACAGCTCCTCCGAGTACTCCTCATGCAATAAGCGATAGAACTCACTTAGGGAGCCGACATCCCTACGGAGTATTTTTTTTTTATGGAAACTGACACGATTGGCTACATCACCTACAACATCCGTGATGTCAGCCCATAACACCGGGTGAACTTGGCGCCACGGCAGTGCTTCCCTTCGGTCGTGCCGGCTACACTGAACTGGACGGAAAACACAAACTATTTGACCGAAGGGAAGCACTGACGTGGCACCAAGTTCACCCGGTGTTATGGGCAGACATCACGGATGTTGTAGGTGATGTGTAGCCATCAGTGTCAGTTTCCATAAAAATAAAAATAAATTTACATAGCCGTTTCGACTGACCTTTCGTTCAGTGCGGTGGTACCGATCCGGGCGGGTTAAACCCTACCACCTAGTAATATAAGAACGGAGTCATATCCCTTAGTTGCCTTTTACGACATACACGGGGAGAGATGCATTGGGGCTATTCTTTTAAAGTACCGGCCCCACACGGACAATGTGGATAACGGAGTGATGTGTCTGCCGCAGGCTCGTGGCTAGCGGTGGGCATGGAGAACTCGCACGTGGAGGTGCTGCACGCTGGCAAGCCGGACCGCTACCAGCTGCTGCTGCACGAGTCGTGCGTGCTCTCGCTCCGCTTCGCCTCCTGCGGCAAGTGGTTCGTCTCCACCGGCAAGGACAACCTGCTCAACGCATGGCGCACGCCCTACGGCGCGAGCATATTCCAGGTCAACTGGTGGCTTTTTTTTAAATTTATTCGGTCAATATGATCTAAATTAACAGAAATGTCAGGAGTACCTAACTGCGAAACATTCCTCAGGCAACGGATAGCCCTTGCTATCCAGCGTGGAAATGCAGCGAGTGTTTTAGGTACCCTTCGCGGTCATTTCGGAGACAGTTTAAGCGAGATTTTTTATATATTATAGTGTTTAGTTAATTGTCTATTTAGTACCTGATGATGATGATGATGATGATGATAGTGGACTCGTTTTCCGCGCCTAAGCCCGCTTCCATGCAGGCCTTTTGCGCGTCCTACGGCCTTAATCGAACCAGCCGAGTTCTTCCAGGAGGCGGCACACTCTCCTTGGGTCTTGGCACGCCTCTTGAAGTGTAGTAGGGCCTCCCAGCTCCTTCGCCCTTATGTCTGCCAACTCCTCGCACTCCAACAGCACGTGGGCGGGTGTCTCGTCCGCCTGCAGGCATGCTCTGCACAGTGGACTGTCCGTTACTCCAATTACATAAAGGTGTCTGTTAAGTGTGCAGTGACCAGTAAGCATACCTATCACTATGCGTAATTTTGATCTATGGACACGGAGCAGTGTCTTGGCGAGCCGGAGGTCCGGCTTAGCCATTGCATCCCTCGCCTGTCTGCAGTCGCTGCCCGCTGCCCATCTGTCTGTGTGTAGTTGATACGTACGTTTGTGTAACCAACTTTTTAGTTGGTTGTGTGGTAGTGGTACTAGAGGTTCGGGTCCTTCAGTTTTGCTGCTGGATCCCCTCTTCGCGAGTTCATCAGCAGCATCGTTCCCCCGGGATCCGCTGTGTCCCTTTATCCACTGTAGCGTTACCTTGTTTCTTGTAGCAATGGCCTCCAGCGCGAGGTGACATTGACGGATTAGTCCTGAGCTCATTATACTGCCGTTCAGCGCCGCTAGTAGTTTAAGCGAGATTTTTTATATATTATAGTGTTTAGTTAATTGTCTATTTAGTACCTATTTTTGCTGTTGAATAAATAAATTCATCTAAATTTGTAATGTAATCTGAATTTTTTTTGTATCATGCCAACGCTTTGTTTTTGGTCGTGCCCGCTATACTGAACTGAACGGAAAACACAAACTAATTTAATATCTGTCTGGACCCACTGAGTTCGGTTTCAAGTGCGGTGGTATAGTCCAGACGGGTTGACCGCTTCGCTAGCCTACCCTTCATGTAGGAAGGGTCAGGGAAGGGCTCTACAGTTCATGATTATTACTATCATTTAGTTCCACAAGGAAAATTCCCTGTTGTTTAAACCGTCACTGTTGTGTCGTCTGAAATTTCGCATGTGTATAGATAGCTCGTGTTCCAACATTGCGAATATTCCCAGTACTTCCTGACTTCATGCGAAAACAGAAATCCACTTATCGAATTCGGAATAAGATAGAACGGGACTAGTCCATTGCCGCTAGAATATTATTATAATTTTTTTAAACTTTATTTTGTTTAAGGCTATAGCCATTCCTGGCTATGCCAGCCCCATAGTACCTACGAGTATATTGATATTTTAATGTACTTCAGCACGATTCAATGCCTGTGACTTTACAAAAAAATTAGTATGAATTCGAACTCCTCCCCCTGGGAGGCTTCATGTACTTTAAAAAACAGGTTGAGTCTGTCAGTTCTCAAGTCTCTTGATAGCTTCTGCCTTAGTTCACGGTTCCGGGCACATTCCAACAGTATATGGAGTAGGTCCTCTTCTATCCCACATGTGCTGCAGTTGCGTGATTGTGCTATCTTCATGAGGTGCATTGTCTTATTTTGTTGGAATGTTGAATATTATTTGAAAATGTTATCCCACGCGTGTTGCAGTCGAAGGAGTCATCGTCCGTACTGAGCTGCGACATCTCGGCTGATGACAAGTTCATTGTGACCGGCTCCGGAGACAAGAAGGCGACAGTCTACGAAGTCATATACTAAGCCAGTATTGCTGTCACCACGCGTCGTCGGGTCGGCCTGTCTCGTATACGCTCCCCGCGACACTCGTTCCCGCGCCGGAGGGAACCGGCTGCATCAATCTATATTGCCGTCTCAGAGGAAGGAAAGAGACAGGGCGAACATTTACAGAATTCTCGGAATGGAATCTCATGTAAATTGTACCAATGATGCCAAATTTGGTTGCCCCTCGTACGATATTCACTCTGTTGCGTAAAAGTCGTATTTTAGGTCAAGAGGAGGAAGCGTGCCTAGAGCGTGTATGATTCCTCTTGTCGCACGTGGCTTTTAAAAGCTGCTAGTCTTAAAACAGCTGGTAAAAACGCTGCACGTAACATGATACTCGCTGCCAGATACCACAACTCGCCGCGAGAAAAAAAAAGCCGCTAGTATAATTGAGCTTGTTCAATTCTGCTAGCGCTAGCAAGCTACTCACTGCTACAAAAAGCGCTCGGGCGCTTCATGTGACGGGGCAAAGCTGCTAGTAGCCACTTCCTGAGGCGGCCAGCTCCGTGAGAGAACATTTTTGTGCCAAAACATCAATGCACAGAATTTTCAGTACTACGGGCGAATACTAGCTGCATGTGACAACTAGGCTGCGACTTGTAGCAGCCAGTTTTCTAGCCACTGATTCTCACAACTTGAAAATTGAGTCTTGAATATTGCTTTTAAAATCTGCGTATCCTTAAAGCTGCGTGTGACAAGCTACTTGCTGCTAATGACAGCTACTAGCTGCGATAAAAAGAGCCACTAGTGGGACAGAACACATTCAGATCTGCCAGCGTTAGCGCTCTACTGCCGCTAGCACGCCCTGTGATTAAAAACGCGCTTCGTGTGACAAGGCAACTCTGCTAATAGTGGCTATCGCCGCGCAGTTTTTTTAACCGACCTCAAAAAAAGGAGGAGGTTCTCAATTCGACTGTTTTTTTTAATGTTTGTTACCTCAGAACTTTCGACTGGGTGAACCGATTTTGATGATTCTTTTTTTATTTGAAAGCTGGTGCTTCCCGTGTGGTCCCATTTCAATTTGGTGAAGATCGAATTGGAAAGCGAGGCCGAGTACATTAATAGCAAAAAATTACTAAAAGAAACTGTGAAATAAAAAACAATTTAAAAAAATATAAAACCGCCTTCAAAAATGTATGAAATAAAAGAAATCGAACCCTAGAGTTGAAGGCGGTGCTAAAGCAAGCAAAAATGATGCATGAAAGAAAACATGAGTGGATGATATCCTTTGTGATTTGTGTAGCCTTCTTCAGCACCGCCTTCAACTCTAGGGTTCGATTTCTTTTTATTTCATACATTTTTGTTTCGCTCCGAGAAGCACGCACGGCTCCGTGCTCTTCCCGCACTGCGCCCGCGCTTCAACCGCGCACCGCGTCGTTTGCGAACTTTGGCCGAAATGATGGAGACGGAAACGTTGAAGTAATAATAGAAATTATTTTTTCAAGTATTTTTTTTAATTTCACATGCATGATGCACGAGTAGAATAACTATTTACTAGTGAGAATGAGCAGTGAGTTTTCTCGCTGCTTCAAAACAACAAAAAACATCTACATGTGACCGAGGCTTTAAATGCGCAAAGCTTTTTGAGTGAACATCGTACACATTGTACGAGCGGCAATAAAGTTTGGAGCAAAAAGAGTATCATATGTGCCGCCGAAAATATGCAAAGACATATTTTGATAGACATGTTTTTATTTTCTTGAAATCTTTGTTGTACTTTCTGTTTCGTTTCTACCTATTGACATGGTAAAATAAAAATGGTTATTTTTACTCCTGTCAAACCTTCATTTCTCACCCGCTCCCACATTCACACTCGCTGTTTTTCAATAAATTTCCTTATACCTGAGAAAACAGACCAAAAATATAAATTGTCACATATTTCTGTATGACAATTCATAATTTTAATCATTGAGCATTCAAAAGCTACATGTGACAACCTACTCGCTACAACCTATTCAGGAATTATTGTTTTTCGTTCAAATTTCTATAACCCAGAACACGATTTCTGAAGGTTTTTAGGTGGAGAAGGGAAGATTAGCTGGCCTAATTAGCTGCATAACAAACGACACAACTGCTTTTGGTATTTTTTTTATCTTATATTAAACAGTTTTAAGGGATAAGTAGTATCGTGAAAGGCGACCCGAACGAGCAGACGGTTCAGTGAAGGTCTCTGGAATCACATTACATTGCACGCGCAAGCACGCATGCACTCATGCATGCATGCAATCATGCACGCATGCGCGCCCAATTGCGGTTCAGCTAGACTGCAAAATGGATGCAAGTGAAAGGATTTTGATAGATCTATCTGTACTGTTGAACATGAGGCACTTATTTGTTCATTGTATATTTTTGTAACGAAATTAAAAGATCATTTTAACCGTTAGCAATCTCTAGGCAAATTTTATGTTCTAGTGACAATATGAAAAAAAACTATTGTAAAATATTTTTATTGATTTCCGATTAAATTTAATCACCAGATAATGTGTATTTTTATTTAAATTTCTATCATATGGAGTTAATAGAGAACATTATTTCAGTCAAGACAATTCAAAGTGATGCGTCCAGTAAACCCTGTCTTTATGCTTTTGAGACTTCTTATCACAACTACACATTCAGATATACCACATACCTACAATATACCATTAACAAACAATGATGTTTTAAAGGTATAGATTCAGCTTTCTATACAATATTGTAGGAGAATTTGGTATTCAATAGAAATCATTGCCATCTAGTGGTAAACTAATGCTGCTGTATGCTGGGCAAGGACCGCGCTGTTGAAGTGAAGTATAACTAGAGTATTACCAACGACCGGTCGTCGGCCCGTTTTGTAGAAAACTACGATCGACGCGCCTGCGAGCGTCCGAATGACAGACGGATCCGTCAATACGAGATCCCCGTTTGGCTTATGTCAGTAGGAACCGATCAAGCGTATTTGATGTGAAGTGAATTAATACATAGTCAATGTTAACAACCTAATTTTTGACGTGATGACGTCACGTCTTATAAATTGATGAACACCGGCTGCACACACGAAGAAGTGTCACGTTCCATCTAAACCTGTGTGCAAGCGAGAGCGCGATAGAGACCTGTGTGTGCAAGCGAGAGCGCGATAGAGAGGCATATACAATAGTAGGAAATACAAAATATATTTCTCCATCTTTTGCGAGCCTCGAACCCGCGGTCCCTGCCACCATCACCGATCAGACGTCTTAACCACGCGGGCTAATCGACCATGTACCTATCGCAGCAAATTTGCTCAACAGTGTGTGAAGATTTCATGGAGCGACATCTAGCGTCAATAGTAAATGAAATACTTCAGCGGTATTTACTTGATTTCGCAGTTAGGTAGTTGTTGCAACGTTGTACATGTAGATGGCGTTATGTAGGTTTGAGTCCCAACACGATGTTTATATTGATAATTAATATTATTGGCTTTTTAGGGTTTTTAAATATGAAATAAACAAAAATTAATAGTCGTTATTTTCTAATATTTTTTATTAGTTATTATCACATCTTTATCATTTACTTAAATTAATTTTACATGGTAAATATCCGCCGGAACTGATTTTGTATCTGACTTCGCACTTTATATACTTTATGACGTCATCACGTAAAACTATCGTCCGTAAACCGACTTTACAGACAACCAATTTTTTTATGGAAACTGGTTGGCTACATCAACTACAACATCCGATATGTCAGCCCATAACACCTTGGCGAACTAGGTGCCATGTTAGTCCTTCCCGTGCCGGCTACAGACGTAAAACAAACTACATAGTAGTTTCGACCGACCTTTCATTCGGTGTGGTGTAGAGATGGGTAATGGGTTATAACCCATTCTTCCCATTTGGGTTAAAACCCGATCAATTGGGTTATAACCCAGTTAAAACCCATTATCACCTATTTTGGTGGGTGAAAAAGAAAGGAAACGAAGAAGGGGAAAAAAGGATGCTTGGATTCAGTTTCATGACAGTAACAAAAAAATCTTCATTACCATTATGATGTAACACGTGTAAGTTGGTAAAAAAAATCAAATTCTTTCTATTCCATACTAATACAACTAAAAATAGTGGTTTTTCACAATTTCTGAAAGAAAGAGATCTATGTGTTGGAAGACTTTTTTGTTCCTGGCATGAAACTGAAACGATTAAGAATTTTTTATTTTTTTTTACATTTAACATTAAAAAAAAAATTTTTGTAAAAAAAAAATCTTTGTTCTTCAAAAGTGATCTATTTCCGATACTGAACCCCTCCCCCCCCCCCCCCTTTAGCGTACTATGAACAAATTTTGAAGGACCGTCAGATTATAACTGCATGTAAAATCTATCAAATCTGCCTTAGTTTCATTTAACCCACTAAAACGGGTTATAACCGGGTGAAAACTGGGTTATATACAACCCAACAGATTATAACTGCACGTAAAATCTATCAAATCTGCCTTAGTTTCATTCAACCCACTAAAACGTAATAACCGGGTGATAATTGGGTGGAAACTGGGTTTTAACCCAGCAGTGGGTTAAAACCCGGGTCGTTACCCATCTCTGGTGGTGGTAGCAACCTCTCGACCTCAAGTAAAAATTTCCAATTTTGGCTCAGTTTAAAAGGTGCTATTTCAAAGGAAGGAATGAGTCCTTCCTGAAATGTTTGCGGGAAATAAAAAAAAAGTGTGTACCCGTAAATCGACATACCCGAAATTATTGTCACACTTGTGCCCAAGTTATTACATACCTACACACCTACATGACCGACATACAAAGACAGCCGACATACTTTACAGTTAGCTACCTACCCTGCCAAAACCGTAACTAACGCGCTATCTTGAAAAGGGTGGGTTTTAATGTCTTTGCTTAAGAAGGAATTCTTCTTCTTCTTCTTTTTATTTCTGGCGATTAGCCGACGTTCGACTTATTGCGCCAATATCAAGTCTTGAAAGATCCACGGTAATAAATAAGTACTACTTCTCACATAGAGAAAACAAATAATTTTGATATAATGAATAATTTGCACTCAGATGAAGGAGAAAATTAAAAGGGAAAATGTATATACTTTTATATTCACTAAGGAATTTCTTGAATGTTTTTTATTTATAGGTATAAACGAGCGGTTGGTAAAAAAAAAAATCTAAAGTATTGTTACATATTGGAAGTGTCGTTGCGCTGTCCGATCGGGAATGTCTATTCGCAGGTAAACCTGCATGCAGGTATCCAAACTGCACTATGGGGTTTTCAACGAAACGTAACAAAAACGACATGCGCCGCCTCAACATTAGGTTAGGTTATCGCATCTTCTGTAATGGTTATTTTTTTTAAACAACTCGCATAGTGCATTTCGTACCTACGAATGGGCAGGGCTAATCGCAGGTACGCCAAACATAGATTATTAACTAAAAACTCATAGGTTTGCCAAATAGAGAGAAATAAGAACTGGGAGTGTCCTATTTGATTTCCTGCGAATAGATCTACCAGGCGGGTCAGTGCTATTCGCAGGTATGAGGAATTCGTAGTCGTAGGTACGAACTGCACTATGCGAGTTGGTTAAAAAAAAAATAACCAGGGTTAAGTTGAGGCGGCGCATGTCGTTTTTGTTACGTTTCGTTGAAAACTCCCATAGTGCAGTTTGGATACCTGCATGCAGGTTTACCTGCGAATAGACATGCCCGATCGGACAGTGCTATTCGCAGGTATTAGGTATTCGTAGGTACGAACTATGCGAGTTGGTTTAAAAAAAAAACCAGGGTTAAATTACAGAAGATGCGTCGCTACGCGACGCATCTTCTATAATTTAACCCTAACCTAATGTTGAGGCGGCGCATGTCGTTTTTGTTACGTTTCGTTGAAAACTCCCATAGTGCAGTTTGCATACCTGCATGTTTACCTGCGAATAAACACTTCCCCTTCGAATACCTCATATCTGCGAATACGCAAGAAATCAAATAGGACACTCCCAGTTCTTATAATTAATCTCTGTTTGGCAAACCTACGAGTTTAATCTATGTTTGGCGTAGGTATCAAAATTGTAGATTTAGATTTAGCCAGACGTCAAATTTTATATATTGTTTATTTTCCTTTTTTGCTTTGTTTTTATTTAAATTTTTCATAGTTTAGAGATTGTTTATGGTTTTATACTGAAAATATATAGGTAGTCAACATTGTTTTTCGTTAGCACGTTAGTTAGCATGTTGTGTACTTTATTTTGGAGAGTTGACTGCTCCTGTAAACTGTTGTAGATAAGCCGTGTGTTGTGTCAACTTCTCTGTGAAAGTACCTAAAACAAATAAATAAATAAATAAAAGTACCTGCGAATAGCCCTGCCCTTGCATATTGGGTGGCTTTCTTCAATTTTAAAAAAGATCGACATTTTAAATTAAAGATCGATGTTCGAGATCGATATATATTTTAATGTTTTTCTGCTTATTGTATGTAAAATTGTATTCAGTTTATGCTTCGAAAGAAAATGGTTTATGTTATATATAAACGTAAAGGAAAGTAAGAAATACAACTTTGCAATGCAGTATTAAAGTTATACACACACTTACGTTCTACCCGGCTTTTGAAATATAAAGGAAGAAATGAAATAAATATTACGTATTAACATTGAAAATTAATCGCTGGACAGTCAGATAGCAGATAGACATAGGTATTTGGATAGTTGGGTGTTGGGTGTTTTACTTATAAAATGGTAACAACTAACAAGTAGTGTGTCGCTCTAAATCGTGCGACACACTACTTGTTACCCATTTTATAAGCAAAAGACGTCGACAACCACGTCAATATACGATGTATATCGGTGTTCCGATATATTGTAAAAATTATTATGAATTCCTATCGGTGTTTAAACATGGATGTCGATTTTGATACCATCTCTTTTGTCAGATCAGTCAGTCAAGTCAGTTTGACATTGACATTGATAGTTGTCTTGTCACTTGCTATGCTAGTTGCCGTGTTGATGTAGAAAAACTTTACAAAATAAAGAACATTTTACAATAAAAACGGAGTTTCACGTGTTTTTCTTAGTTTTTCGCAGCGACGCACACAGCGAGGATCGTAGAACAGAAGTAGGGCTGAACGTTTGCTTTCTTTAGGTTAGGTTAGGCGCTCCGGGTAGAGATGGGTGATACGGATGCGGGGGCGGCGCTGCTCTCTCTGTCGCCGGACGACGTTTTCACGTCGCGCGGGGTCACCGAGGTCGTGGAGCTACATAAGAAAATTCAATATGAGATCGAGAGGAAGCGCGAGGATCTGCGCGCGATGGTTGGGTGCGTACCTGAGAGTTTTTGTTTGTATTTTTTTTTTATGTAATCCGGTATGGGTTGCTGAGTCGGAGGGATCAAAGCGCATGCTCCGACCAGCCAATATCACCTCCGAGAAGGTAGGTGCCATACCGGAGACCCACCTGGATTGCTGGCTATACTGGACTAGAGGAGAACACAATCAAGGCTGCTATGCGGCCATCTTACATGCAGTACGGTGGTTCCAACCCAGTCTGCTACAATTTGAGCCTACCACCTAATAAGCGCCAAGGGAAAGGACTTATGACTTGACCATCCGTTCAAGCTGTGACTAAAGAGAAGCACTCACATGACACCTGTTCTGGCATGAACACAATATAATGGGTTAACATTACTGGCGTATCAGGTGATGTGGCTAACCATATCAGAATCTTGAGCGGCGGGCCGACGGCGCGGTCTTGGCTTGGGCTCTTGAACTCAGGTTTAGAGTGGATGCCTACACGCTGACTGATTGTCTTCCGACTTTCAGAACTCTTTTGTCGGTTTGGTTTGTTCATTTATGTTTCTCTTCATTTAGTTACAACAGTGCTACACGTACTTACTTACATATTTCTGTTTTATTTTATTTTATATTTAGTGTCAGATATTTTGTTAAGTTTTAAATTTTTTTTATTTAATCTGTTGTGAAAAAAACATAGTTGAACTGATTAAATTTATGCTCCGCTCAGTGTTCCTGTTGTGTTCGCTCATCTAAATGAAAGAATTCTTCCTCGCTTAAGTATACCTAGTTGTATATTGTAGATCAGGGGTTCTCAAACTTTTTTTTTCAGGTACCACTAAAACCAATATGTTTGGCGGCGTACCACCTTTACCTAAAATAAGCTAATAATAATACTAAAGCTAATAAGCTAATACTTATTTTCTATACTTATCTACATTCATTCTCTTTGGATGTTAGCATCACACCAAAGTTCAATTAATGATTCTCTTTCCTCGAATGTGAGTGATGTCGGAATGTAATCTAAAAATTGATTTCTTATTGAATTTGGTTCTGAATAAATCTTGTTTAAAATATTCTTCGGAACTTTCTATGAGCATTTGACAGTGGGTTCTCATAAAGCTAAGAACATCAGAATTCAAATTATGTTTATGTTCATCATCAAAACTTTCTAAATTAGGATTATGGCAGTATTTTAGTGCCGCTTTATAAAATTTGTAAAAGGCGAAAGATTTATTCGTATTGAAGGGAAACCAGAGTCACAATCCCAAAACCTGGTAGAGATCCATCCCTGGTATCATCTCTACGGCCTATTTCCTTGATATCATGTATGTGCAAAACTTTTAATTTAATTATTGTAAGGAGGCTAGAGTGGTTTGTTGAAAAGAACAAAATTCTAACAAATAACTCAACAGGATTCAGACGTGGGATGTCTTGCTTGGAAAACGTTTCCAGATTTGTCACTAATATACAAATTGCCCAAACGACTAATAAACCTACTCTGGCTTGCTTTATTGATGTTGAAAATGCCTACAATAATATAAATATCCCAGCATTAATTTACTCTCTACGTAAAATCAATATTGGCGAACTCACTATACAATATATTGAAAATTACTTAAAAGAAAGATATTTACAAATTCAGATAGAGGGTGAACAATATATTCAAAGAATGTGTAATAAAGGCCTAGCACAGGGGGACCCACTCTCGCCGTTATTATTCAATATAATAACCTCGAGAGTGGCTAGAAAAATTTATGATATTTCAATCCTACAATTTGCAGATGATTTTATTATGTATATAACTTGTAAAGACATTCAATACGCCTCCACATGCATGGAAAAGGCACTGAGGGATGTTACTAACTTACTGGGTGAAATTGGTCTGGATATAGCTCCAGAAAAGTCCAAAATATGTATATATGCACGAGGTAGAAATAGAGCCAATATAAATGTCAAGGTGAACAGTATTCCCATTGTTAGAGCTCAAACTGTAAAATTTCTGGGTGTCTGGCTAGATCAATCACTCAAATGGCGTGAACACATAAATGAAAGCTGCAATAAAATAATGAAATACATGAATGTTCTTAAAGTTCTGGCAGGGTCGTCGTGGGGTGTTCATCCTATCCAATTAAGACGATTATACATAACATTAATAAGAAGCAGAATGGATTATGGCAGTTTTTTGTATGGTCACTGTGCGCAAAGTCACTTGAATAAGATGAACACTCTACAAAATAGAGCGATGAGAATTTGTGGAGGATACATCAAAAGTACACCAATACATGTGATGCAGAGTGACTTATGTATACAACCATTGCATGTGCGAAGACAATACCTAGGCAGTAAATACTATTTGAAGATGAAGTCACGCACAGAAAACCCACTGATAAAGCTGTTACAAGAGCTTTTAGATAAATGTACCTATGCCTACTGGCGACGGAGGAATACTCCTATTCTACTCAAGTGTCATAGCTGCATGAGTGATTGGGAAATTGAAAATTGTTCTATTCAAAAGATGTTTACATTAGAGGTTTGGCCCTCTAAAATCCAACTAGACGTTCATGTTCATGTACCAGGTATAGATAAACCGAAAAAAGATGAGTCAAAAATAGAAATAAAACAAAAAGCCGACTTTATGATTAGGGAAATGTACAGTGAACACTACAAAATCTATACAGATGGCTCAAAAAATGATAATGGGACAGGGGCAGCCTTTTGGGACCCGCAAACCAACGATGGGATGGAGATCAACATACCCGCAAAAGTTCCTATCATGACTGCTGAACTAATTGCGATTTCAGAGGCCCTTTCGTACAGCACATCGACCGGTTCTAATAAGACAGTCATACTCACAGATTCAAAAAGTGCACTTCAACACCTCGTGTCCTGTACGAAGGGCAACCTTGGAAGATCGGTTTCATACGAAATATTAAAAGATATATATAAAATGAGCACCAAAGGTAAGAGCATAACTCTACAATGGATTCCATCGCACGTTGGTATTGCGGGCAACGAGGAGGCTGACTGCCTGGCTAGTAAGGCTTGTACATCTGATGCAATAATTAGTCAATGTAAAACTTTCTGCACTGACCACCTACCCGAAATAAAAAAGAACTGTTATAATATGTGGAAGCAATATTTCGATGAGAGATCAGTGCAGAAAGGTATATGGTACAGAACAATGCAGTGTGAACCGTTAAAAATTCCCTGGTTTGCCAAGAGCGACAGACCGAGAACAGAAATTGTAATGGGCCTGAGACTACGATCTGGACACATTCCAACAAATAAGACAATGTACCTTATGAAGATAGCACAATCACCCAACTGTAGCATATGTGGGATAGAAGAGGACCTACTCCATATACTGTTGGAATGTGCCCGGAACCAAGAACTGAGGCAGAAGCTATTGAGAAACTTAAGAACTGACAGACTCAACCTGTTTTTTAAAGTACATGAAGCCTTGGGGCGAGCTCAGGGGGAGGAGTTTGAATTCATACTAAGTTTTTTTGTAAAGTCACAGGCGTTGAATCGTGCTGAAGTACAATAAAAAATCAATATAGTTACTATGGGGCTGGCATAGCCAGGAATGGCTAAAGCCCTAAACAAAATAAAGATTAAAAAAAAAAAAAAAAAAAAAAAAAAAAAATTTGTAAAGCATAATGTTTAATTTTTTCGCGTACCACCACGAAGCAGTCTGCGTACCACTGGTACTGCGTACCATAGATTGAGAACCGCTGTTGTAGATCATAAATTTTACAATTTTCTGTTCAAGACAGCTCATTTATTAAAACTTGTTTAAACTTATTGAACGTGCGAAGTGTGCGCGTCACGCTAGGCTCATTTGAATTTGGAACAATATGACTAACACATACAAAACAATATATTTATAGGGAGCGGTATCGGGAGCTGATCCACGCGGCGGACACGATCCAGGAGATGAAGGGCACAACGGCGCGCGCGCTGCAGCACATGGGCGCCACGGTGGCGCTGTGCCGCAACCTGCACGACACCCACCTGCTCGGATTCCGTATTCAGGAGAAGAGCAGCTACGCTGACAGGTCGGTACCGCTTCAGACTAATAAAATTCGTTTTCCCGATTGTTTTGAAAAGAAACTGAAAGAATAATAATAATACACTTTATGCCTCTTAATGGTGTGGCAAGGGCGGGCTTATTGCCTTAGGTAGTTTTCTTCGGTCAAACCGGTGGATGTAAATTTTTTCAAATCAGAAAAAACTCATTGGTACACACGTCGGTTGGATTAGAACCACGGATCTCTCGCAAGAGAAGCTGCGCCCAGGTGTACTTAGTGTTGACGATCACATGCCGATCCATTGCACCGATGATGGCTTTTAATTTAATTGGTTTTTAAAACTGTTCACAGATATAGTGCTTGGGGTAGTTTATTCTATGAGAATTGTATTCACTGCAGTGACTTAAACATTATTGATGTATTGTTGACAGTAATGTGTCGGGCGCGGCGGCGCACGGTGTGGCCGTGCAGATAAAGCTGCTGCTGGACATCCCGGAGAAGATCTGGACGTGCCTGGAGAGCGAGGACTACCTGCGCGCGACGCAGCTGTTCATACTCGCGCGGCACATCAACACCGGTCGGTCAATGTATCTGCCTAGATGTCTCTGTTGAATGTCTTTGGTTTGCTGTTGGCTATGGGCCTGCAAACTAGTCCCGCTTGATTGGGGACCTTCGTGCAAAACCCCGCGATCTCCAGCTAACCCAGCCAGCCTTTGTCCTCCATGAAAGCCACAAGTCGACCGGGGCGTCTGCAGACCTCCGCAACGGAAGATGGAGAACGGAGTATATCCCTTCGTTGGTTGTCAAGCACACTGCACTCCAACAAAACATGCTCGGCCGTTTCATCCGTCGCCAAACATCCTCTGCACAGTGGACTATCCGTAACACCCATCGTGTGTAGATGTTTATTTAGTGAGCAGTGGCCGCTCATCAGACCAACGGCTATTCTTAGCTTAGCCCGGGCCAGGTTGATAAGCTTCCGAGCCAGCCTTCGGTCTGGTTTAGGAAAAGCAGCTCTCGACTGTCTGCACTCTGAGAGGCCCTTCCATCTGTCCCTGTGTTTCTGTGATGTCGACGCGTGCAACCAAGTTCTCTGTGTGCTGGCTGACGGCATTATCACGGGTTCCGCTCCTATGGGTATGTTGCTTTGGTTTGGGGTTAGCTCTGGGCCTGCGAAATAGTCCCGCTTGATTGTGGACCTTCATGCAAAACCTATTACTGGCTGTAATGTAGGAAGAACGTCGGTCGAAACGGCTATGTACATAGTTCGTGTTTTCCGTCCAGTTCAGTGTGGCCGACATGAAATGAAGGGAAGCACTGACATGGTAAGTACCTAGTTCATTTGACATCATGGATGTTGTAGGTGATGTAGCCAACCGTGTCAGTTTCCATAAAAAAAAAGATTAATGTTTGTTCCCACAAGGTCTGCAGCTGCAAGCTGGCAGCAAGAGTCTGCAGCAGGTGATAGCTCCGCTGCAGCCGCTGGTGGAGAGACAGTGGAGCTCCGTCTCCAACTTCCACAACATCCTGGAGAGGGCGAGTCGGGACAAGCTGCAGGATCTCCACCTTCGCGAGGAGGTTGTTCTCTTTACTATCAAGAAGGGACTATAACTACAGTTTGACGTGGACTACGAACCACGGTCTGCATTAACAATCGATTGGTCACCCATCCAACACCCTTCTGGCTGCACCCGGGTGTGCTCAATGTTCACGATTTCACGTCGATCCATTGCACCACCGAGCTATCGAGACTGATCTGCACCAGTGTCGGTGTGCACATGCTCGTGTCTAATTTAGCACCCCTTTGACTCTGCCTTGTCTGCCTCTGTCTGTTGGCTGCCTGCAGGTGGCCTGTTCTTGCCTGCTCAGCCTGTACCTGCTAGATCCACGTGCGAGCCTCCTGGAGCTGTTGAAGATGTTCATCGGGCTGCACAGCGACCGCAGCCTGGAGCAGCAGCTGCAGCTGGAGGTGTCGCGGGAGGGCAGCGTGCGGGATCAGATCGCACGCCGCATCGTGGACAGCGCCCGGCTCGTGGTGAAGAGCATTGAGCTGGTGCAGACGTGCTTCGTGGGTGAGTCTGCACAGCGACCGCAGCCTGGAGCAGCAGCTGCAGCTGGATGTATCGCGGGAGGGCAGCTTGCGGGATCAGATCGCACGCCGCATCGTGGACAGCGCCCGGCTCGTGGTGAAGAGCATCGAGCTGGTGCAGACGTGCTTCGTGGGTGAGTCTGCACAGCGCCCGCAGCCTGGAGCAGCAGCTGCAGTTGGAGGTGTCGCGGCGGGCAGCGTGCGGGATCAGATCGCACGCCGCATCGTGGACAGCGACCGGCTCGTGGTGAAGAGCATTATTATAACCTGTCGTAGACTAAAGGTTATAATAATATAAGTTAACACTTTCACGGACACTCCGTCGAAAGGCGGTACTTTTTCGAATACGGTAGGGTGCCACGTCTGTGGCCGGTGAACTTAAGCAGGCTCAAACAGACGAACTGTCCAGGGACAAGCTAATTTGTATAGATTACTATGGAGTCACGTGATCTTGTGTCGTATTGCACTCACTCACATTTAATTAGTGTCATAGGAAACACATCTAGAATTATTTCCCAGCACCCCTCACACACTATACATACTTCATAGTACGACGCTACGGCTGTGGCCGTGAGCTACCCATACAGCCAGTGGACGGTAACGGCTGTGGACGAACCGTCATATCACAGGTACTTAAACCTGTTCGATATAACAGTTCGCCGACAGGGGGCGTATGAGTTTGTATGGAAATTTTAGCGTCATATCATGAAACCTAATATCATCACAGTGTCCGTGAAAGTAACACTTTCACGGACACTGTGATGATGAAACGCTTTGATCGTGGAATTAAAGACAGACAGATTACATTAATTTTTTGCGATCCACAGGGCATTATTGTGAACCCCTGATGGAGGAATGAAAAATTCTGACTAAATTTTTCCAAGAATCTATAGCTCTCAAAGGCTAGAGATGTTTTGAAGAATAATTTTTCAATAGGTACTATGGGGCTGGCATAGTCGCAAGGCGGCTAAAGCCCTATTCAAATAAATATAAAAAAACAAAAATAAAAAAAAATGGATTAATGTTTTCCAAATGTGCAGACAATGACGGCGGCATGATAGTCTCTCGGCTGCGGGAGTTGTACCGGAAGGATTCCCCTCCGCTGATAGAGCTGGTGCATTTTCAAGACGAGGCCGCATTGAAGCTCCTACCGCCCGTTATTTCCTCCTACAGGTGAGTAATTTGATTAGGGTGTACTCGATTGAAGACGTGAAGTGGAAAAGACCTGCAGTACCCGGCAGTAAGTAATGAACAACGAGCTTTAGAAAGAGACAATCCGGTTGTGGAGCATCGTCGTCGCTGTCGCACGTCCTGTGCGACCGGGACGAAGCTAACTTATATGGACAAATTGTACAAACATATATATAACCAATATACATCAGTGATTGTTTACAAAACAATAAAATGCATTTATTGTTTTGTAAACAACAATAAAATGCATTTATTGTTTTGTAAACAACAATAAAATGCAGTTATTGTTTTGTAAACAACAATAAAATGCATTTATTATTTTGTAAACATCAATAAAATGCAGTTATTGTTTTGTAAACAACAATAAAACGCATTATTGTTTTGTGAACAACAATAAAATGCATTTATTGTTTTGTAGACAACCACCTATAACCAAACCACAGAGCGACCTAAACATCAAGGATAGGGTTTTGTTACCATGTTGGATATTTCAGGGGGTCAATCTATATCGAAAACTAAGTGAATTCCAAAAAAAGAACAGAGGCGTAATAAAAAAAAAATTGTTTTCTTTACATTTTCGTAAATATTTACCTAACCTCAAAATGTATGGAGAACTAAATTTTTTTTCTAATTTTGCCACCTTTATTTTTGCTTTTTGCACGCCTTGGCACGCTATAGTTCTCTTGTTTCTGTGTGAATTATTGTAAATTTCTATTGCTTTTCTGTATGTTATCTTCTGTTTTCTGTATCTTTGTTAGTGTTTTTGTGTGCAATAAATTATTTCTATTCTATTCTATTTTTAATTTGTGGAATTCTCCATAGCTTTCGATACAGATTAGCACCCAGAAATATCGGGCATGGCAACAAGATCACCCGTTATTCGATAATGAAAAATTTTAACTCATTACATTTTTGCGTTACATTAAGCAAATCTCCAATGCACATTGATTCATTAAAAATGAAGAGGTGCATAGCTTACTCAATGTGCATACAATAAAGGAAGAGATCAAATCGATGGCGACGAAGTACAGATCCCGATTGGTACACCACCCGAACCAGCTTGATGTCCATCTGACCATGCCGGACTATATCAGACGTCTAAAAAGGCGCGACATCATGGAACTAGGGAATTAGAGATATCCCTAGCATCGTTCAGGAGGAGAGATGCTCACAGTATCATCAGATCCAAGCGACAAATCCAACACTCCACCCATCAGCTCATAGTGGATGACTGATTGCAGATTAAACCTGGAAAAAAAAATTGTGTGGTTGTTCTCATTCCCGTATGGTGGGAATTGCAGACTGACGGCGAGCAAGCAGATGGAGCCGCCGAGCAAGGAGGAAGTATCCGGCTGTGTGTCTACCTGGATACAGTCTGTGCAGGCGTTCATACAGGACAAGGTTCAGATCCTGCTCCAGAACGTCACCAACGCCAGGACGCTGCATCACATTCGGGAGGAAGCGTTGAAGATTGGTGAGTCGGTTTTCGATCTCTTCTTTAATACTCAGATTCTCAGGTTTCTGTCTGTCTGTCTGTTGAACTGTCTGTCTGTCTGTCTGTCGGTCTGTCTGTCTGTTCTGTCTGTCGGTCTGTCTGTCTGTGTGTCTGTGTGTTTTATTTATTATTTTATTTATACAAACTTGTGTGACCCGGTACTTGAAAAGAATGAGCCAACTGCATCTCTCCCCGTGCATGTCGTAAAAACCGAATAAGCGTTAAGGACAAAACGCCGTGCTAAAGGGCGACAGGGTAGCCATCTTTCATCAGGGCACGGTCCTTCCACAGTCATGGTATTGGCGCCTTACTCACTTACTAGAGAGGCCAGAACACTCGCTCCGACCAGCCAATATCACCTCCGAGAAGGTGCTGTATTGGGGAATTCCCTTTTGGACTGCTGGCTATACTGGACAAGAGATATTTCGCTCAGTACGGTGGTATCAAACCAGTGGGTACAATTTGAGTCTACCACCTAGTAATTTCCAAGGGAAGCGATCTACAGTTTTACACCGGTTCCGAAGGGTAAACTGATGGGTGGTTGACTGAACTGTTCCCATTAGAAATTTCAGTATTGATATTTTGGTGCACGCCGGCCGGATTCGAACCTCGGACCTTGAGTTCAAGAGCCCGACGCATACCCCGCGCCGACCGCCCGCCGCGTTTGTGTGTGAAATAAATGAGATTGATGATGAGAACAACAAATTATGTAAGAAAACCGTCAGCGCCTCCTCGGTTAATTCTTTAAAAAACCAATTAGACAAAAAAAAAAAAAACAAACAAACAATAATACTTAAAAACAATACAAGCGCACTCATAAATTAAAAAAACAGAATACACGCACCAGCTGTCAGTGTTTAAAAAAAAAAAATAAAAAAAATAAATGAAAGTGAAACGATTATTTCAGAGACGCCGCCGAACTGGCGCGAGATCTGCGCGTCGCTGTCGATGCCGCAGATCGACGTGTGGTCGCAGTACTACCAGCCGCTGCTGACCGCGCGAGTCAAGCAGATCATCGACGCCAAGTGGAACGCGGTCGGAGACACGTTTAGGACGCAGGTTCGGCCCGCGATCATTCGCTCAGATAGATATAAAAGTTAAATTACAACATAAAACATTTTACAGAAACAAGCACAATATAATATGTACATGAGGTACAATACAAGGATGGACTAAACTTATGATGATTATGATTTGAAGACGAGAGTTAGGGCCCCTGAGCCCTGTTGTCACTGCCACGTAAGAAGATGTATTGTGAACTCTCGAAACTTTATAGCTCGCCCCCAAGTCCAATTTCCGCTATGAACCGTGTTATATCCTTGGGGTTGATTGGGGCTGTGTTTGGCATGGATGGGAGTGCTCGGAGGAGCTGTTTAACGCGATCCCGTCGTCCGCTTTTCATCTCCGCACCATGCAAGAATTGCATCCCTACACGCTGATTTACCGCGGATACGTACCATTCGGTTAACTGCAGATCTTTCCTCTACAGAACCGGTAAACTCTGGAACGCTTTCGCTGCTCACCCTCCAAGTACAGCCTCGGGTCCTTCAAGAAGGGCGTGAATAGGCGCATGACAGGTGCCTATTCACGCCCTTCTTGAAGGACTCGAGGCTGTACTTCATGGCATTCGCAGCCCTCGCATACGACCGAATGTTCATGGGTGTCGTTAGGCACATCCTGTGTGGCTCAGCACGAAATGTTTTTTTTTATGCAAACTGAAACGGTTGGCTTCATCACCTACAACATCTGTGATGTCAGCCAATAACACCGGGTGAACTAGGTTTCATGTTGCGCTCGAATAAAAAAAGAATACTTTTTCCACATTTATAATGTTTGTTTATAAATAAAATACAAAACGCACAGATGCTGTCGGACCTGACGCGAGTGTCGGAGGAGTGCTCGGAGGAGAAGGAGGCGGATCTGAACTGGTTCGTGTGGCGCGACCTCATCGGCGACACCGTCATCGAGTCGAGGGACCGCGTCGTCCACGTCATGAACGCTCTTATGAAAGGTCAGTGTTTGACTTGGAATACGAATTCGCTGTCAGTTTATATGAAGGCACTACTTTCTGGGTACGTACGGAGCGGAAACGTGGACCCTGACGATGGGCCTGGTCCACAAATTTAAAGTCGCTCAGCGAGCTATGGAAAGAGCAATGCTCGGCATTTTTTTTACCGATAAAATCCGTAACGACGAACTAAGGTAGTCGACATTGCTAAGAAAATAAGCAAGCTGAAGTGGCAGTGGGCTGGGCATATCTGTCGCAGACCCGACAACCGATTGGGTAGACGGGTGCTCGAATGGAGGCCACGTACAGGCAAACGTAGCGTGGGACGCCCCCCGGCTAGGTGGACAGATGACCTAAAAAAGGTAGCCGGGAGTGGATGGATGAGAAGAGCGGAAGACCGTGTGTGGTGGCGTGCCTTGGGAGAGGCCTATGTCCAGCAGCGTTTAGGTACATTTTCGCACGCAGCGATTGGCGACGCAAAACAGTAGGCTATTGAAGCCGAAGGTATGGAACTTTTTCTATGGAGTGATTTATCTGTTACGAAGTAACTATTAAGTAATCTGTGGCGCAGGGATGTGGCTGCAAGACCGCGGCTTCACGCCGACGCTGGAGCGGATGTGCCTCAGCATAGACTCGGAGCTGCTGAAGCTGCTGACGGATCTCGCCCACTATCTGTACGAGGAGCGGCCGCGCGACTCCAGCGGCTACCTCGCCGCGCTGGACCGCGCCGACGACGACGCGAGGTTCGCCGACAGGAAGGACGTGGAGGTGTACTTGAGGGATGTGTCGGGGAGGAATATTGCGAGGTATTTTTGGACATTTTTATATTTTTTTTTATGGAATCTGACACGGTTGGCTACATCACCTACCTACAACATCCGTGATGTCAGCCCATAACACCGGGTGAACTTGGTGCCGCATCAGTGCTTCCCTTCGGTCGTGCCGGCTACACTGAACTGGACGGAAAACACAAACTATTTACATAGCCGTTTCGACCGTCCTTTCATTCAGTGCGGTGGTACCAACCCGGGCGGGATGAACCCTACCACCGAGTAAGGTAGGAAGGGAAGGGACCTACAGTTTTACGTGGAATCCGAACCACGGTCAGCCTCCAACGATCAAGCGGTCACCCATCTAAGTACTGACCGCACCCAGCGTTGCTTAACATTCAATAGCAATAGTCGACTGTTTGCACCACTGAGCTATCGAGGTTCAAATACTTTGCTAAACATTGTGGTCGGTGTTGTGCTTGCCAGAGTTCTTGCTGCGCAACGGCGATTACTCTGTTTTTGTCGGGATACATCGCGTGGTTTACTCGATTTTTTGTTTATGGTCTGTGCAAGAAAAAATTATTGTTGTCTACCATAACGTAACCGAGAAGAAATTGCATTCTGCGCTCTTAAAGATGCGGGTGCAGAAGAGGCAAGTGGCGCGTGGCCGAGTGGTCTAGGCGTCGGCTTCTATTGCGAGAGGTTCGGCGTTCGAATCCGGTCGGCGTGTACCAATGAGTTTTTTTCTGATGGAAAAATGTACGTGCATACCTACACCTGGTGCTTCACCGTTCGGAACCGGTGTAAAACCGCAGGTCCCCTCCCTTGCCCCGCACTAGGTGGTAAGCTCTAATTGTAGCCGACTGGGTTGGTACCATCATACTGGATGTAAGATGGCCGCATAGCAAACTCGGCTGTGTTCTTCTCTAGTCCAGTATAGCCGGCAATCCAAAAGGGAAGCCTCCGTTATGGATCTACCTTCTCGGAGATGATATTGGCTAGTCGGACAACCCATACCGGATTACATAAAAAAAAACCTGCCAAGTGCGAGTCGAACTCACGCACCGAGGGTTCCGTATCGCCATGTCTCGTTAGTTAAAATGCTTCATATTCTTTTCGGTAGATGGCGCGCACTTTTTAGCTTCTTGTATGGGGATCCCCCGTGAATTTTTTACTTTTCCTTATTTTTATTATTTGTTGCTATATCGGTCATAAACACATATTCTGTGAAAATTTCAACGGGCTACCTATTACGGTCAAGAGATACAGCCCTCGGACAGACAGACAGACGGCGAATGCTTAGTAATAGGGTCCCGTACGACAGATTCGGTACCCTAAAAACATTAAAAAATTTAATAGGCCCTGAAACATGACTTCGTTCTTTCTTCCAGCATGCTCCAATACATCAAAGACGAATGCTTCGAGAACGTCAACCTACAAAAGACCGAGTTGCAACGCAAGACCACCGCAGTCTACACCGCTCGCTTCATCCAGGCGCTCATACATCTGATGCCCAACCTTCGCACGTGCTACGTTCCGGCGAGCAACATTCTCGACTCGTACGAGGGCAAACAGGACGAGGGTGCGAAGTGCTGGGACGAAATGTGCGGATGGCTGAGGGAAAGTTGCCACTATTGCTGGGGCAAGTGGGTCGATATTGCCGTGCAGAAAGTGGAGATTGCGACGGTGGGGCTACCGAAGGAGTTTACCATTGAAGCTAATCTGGATTATTTACTTGTGGTGAGATTTTTTTTTCTTTTTTATGTAATCCGGTATGGGTGGCTAAGTCAGAGGGGCCAAAGCACATGATGTGAATAATTTGCTAATTGCTTATTTTGCTTGCTAATTTTTGTTTGGAGATATTTAGTTTTCGCTAATGACATTTGACAGAAGGAAAAAAGTCACGCCGGCGTGTCATTCGCATCACTTGCAAATCGAATGTCCACGGGTACCGTTTAGCAGTTTTTTGAATGGACATGACGGTGCCACAAGTCCCCCTTTGTGTACAACAGTATTCGTGATTGATTTACAATGTTCAGTTTAATTTGTTTTTATATCTACTGAAATAAGGTATGACAGAGTGTGGTTGACAGTTGACACCAATGTAAAGTGAGGTTAACCCGAAGACGCAATCACTGGTATTTGGGTCAGGCAGTCAATTGTACGTGACGTGAATAATGAGGACAAGTGTGTCACCGCGCATAGAGGCGTACACTATTCAGCTTCGACCTGATAGTTCCGGCCGTATTTTCCGGTAGTGTGTCTTTTAGCTGAAGTTTGGCTTTGATGGTTCGAGTCTAACCTAACTTTTATAATTATAAATAAACAATTTCTAAAGTGTTAATTATTGATGTACATAAATTAATCTCAACATCGATAATGTTAAATCATACTAATCGCAAGAATAAAACTGGAAAACGAAAAGGTAACCTTGTAAAGTAGTTTGCGAAATGTTTTGAGCATGTGCCATTTTAGTTTTATATAAGTACGAATGTGCAAGTACAAACTTTACTAGTAGGGACGGGACGGGACCGGTCAACTCGGACGTCCAAAATCGTCCGTGCGTTGTGATTGGCTCTTTCAGAATTCCTAACCCCCTCTCCGCAACAACCCCCGCCGGCTGTGATTGGTTCGCATTCCTGTGCACCCTACCCGCGCCTCGCTGCCTCTCACCTCAACCTCACCGCTCCTGTTTTATTTTTGCGATTAGAGAGAACTTTCTAGAGAAAAACCTTTGAGAGAACTCTTAGGCTGACATTCATAGTCGTTCCAAAGTTCGAAGCTTAGCACTGTCTAAGCTAAGCACGAGTCCGATTAAAGTTCACTAACATTTTGTACAGGACTCTCATAGCCAAATAATAGTCCAAGTTAAACGTCACTTTTTTTCTTTTTCTGGTGGGATTCACACCATTGCTCATACTGAAATATAGGCTGTTTTTTTTTCGTAGAGATCCCCCATTTCATCAAAGTTGACTGTCACACGCTGTCAGTCTTAGGAAACGAAACAAAGCCAACGTTGCCACGTTGTTGGTGTATTCTATTCTGCGCTGCTCCCTCATTTGTACTAAAATGAAAGAGACAGAAAACTCGTAAGGTCGCTTTCGAGGCTAAAGTCATCGTAAGACTAGACTTGGACTTGGCTTAGTTTTCAAACTCAAAGACAGATGCTTAGCGCGCGGTGTATGCTGGTTATGAGAGTGGTAAACGTCAAAGTTTGAACTCAGAGACGAACTAAGCACGCTCGTTGCGACTATGAATGCCACTCTTACTCTGTGTAGGATTTTCTGTAATATCTGTCACATTTCAGCAATGGGATGTCATCAAAATCGAGGAGAAAGACGACGAAGGCATGTGTATTGAGTCGACGATCAAGATACCGAGCGGGCCGTCCTTGAAGCTGCAGGAGTATCTGTATTCCGTCTCACGTATTCTGGACGAGGTATTCATGTGTTATTGACATACATATCATGCAAACATGATCATTGTTTATTGTATATTATCATCCATAGCTAGGTATAGTCTGTTTTTTTGGAAGCAGGAAAGTGGCGTTTGTAGTGTTGCCAGTTTCTGGCGAATTTTAAATAGGCATGTAGTTGCTATCGATACTTTTATCGATTGATTAACTAATGAAATGCTGTAAACTCTAATATTTACCGAATTGTGGATTTAATTGACAACATATTAAGCTAAATCTAGCTAGAGAAATGTTAAGTTTAAGGCAGCGCCACAGGTAGCGCATAATATGTGTGAAGGTGTGTCGTGTCGTGTAAAAGTCGATACTATTTTCATCGACTACAATCACTTGTGGCGCAAAGCGTGCAACACTCTAATGTCAGTCAAATGTCAATTTACTCCGTCTTCCAAAAAAACAGACTATAACCCACTCTTGGATAAGTTGGAAATTCCGACAGTTCTATTCCAATGCGAAGAAGAACTGACAAACTTTGCAAGTCACAATGTTTTGTTAGTACCTTATAAGTATTATAGTTACTTTCAAATAATTAACCCATACTACCGCTCACGAGAACATTATTATATACAGCATAAACAACATGAATACTTAACCGATCAGACGTCGGACGCCGTGCGACTTCTGACTCCTTCAAAGGGTTTTTGTTTTTATGGAAACTGACACGGATGGCTACATCACCTACAACATCTGTGATGTCAGCCCATAACACCGGGTGGACTTGGTGCCACGTCAGTGCTTCCCTTCGGTCGTGCCGGCTACACTGAACTGGACGGAAAACTATTTACATAGCCATTTTGACCGACCTTTCATTCAGTGCGGTGATACCAACCCGGGCGGGTTAAACCCTACCACCTAGTAATATAAGAAGGGAGTCATATCCCTTAGTCGCCTTCTACGACATACACGGGGAGAGATGCAGTGGGGTTATTCTTTTAAAGTACCGGCTCCACGGTCGGAGATATTCCGGCTGTTATATACTATACCTGTTATATAAGTTATATACTATACCTTACAGTGCACTGACCTTTGTTTTGATTCCAAATTGTGAGTTGAACATTGCACTTCACATATTAATGAGGTTAAGTAATTTTTTTCGATTTCAGACATAATACATTCACTTCATAAATGTACTATGCTTTCGAATTTATACACAAACACAACAAACTTATGTCTAAAAACACCAAAAATAATTTTGATTTGCGGCGGCGGCGCGCCCAATTCACGCGCGAACATGTGTGCGCCACCAAGTCTCGTAAACAACTGAAGAATCCGTAAATGTTTTGCATTAGGTTGGCGACAAATTGATGCAGATCAAGTAGGGCATATTTTCACCAGTGTAGCCGGTACGATCAAAGGAAAGTACTGACATGCGGATTGGGTGATGTAGCCAACCAGGCAGGAAGATTTCATTAAAAAAAATTATCTGTATGCAAGCAGAGTTGAAGCAATTCCTAACCTTTTATTGTTGTCCAAATATTACAGGTGGTTCCACACACGCTGCCTCGAGAAATACACGTCTCCTTCGTAGAGAGAGTGGTGGACATCACTCTCTCTCACTATGGCAGAGTGATAAGAGAGAACGAGACGGACATAAATCAGAAGTGCGCACTCCAACTGCTGATGGACGTCAGGCACTTGACGCTGCTGCTGATACCGCGAGAGAACAAGAAAGCTGTGGACGAGTCGCACAACATTTGCGAGTTTCTGAGGAAGATCATAGACCCGTTTGACTACGACGTCTTCTATCCGTACATACAGACGAACGTGAAGAGATCCGTGCAGAGGGTGCAGGTTAGTGGCGACTTTGATCGGTGTTGAATAGTACGGCCGTTCCAGCGTACTCCTACGCTAAGTACTGCAACTTAGTAGACTGGATTGTGAGAAACGGATTCAAGACTGATCACTTCGCTGTGGGATTCGGAGCAAGAGGACTACCAGCGAAGTCACTCTACAGTCTCCTCAAGAATCTAGGGCTGCCAAAATCGACGCTAAGCTCATACATGGAGAGAGCTTCGAAAACGTCACTGGAAGCATCCTACAGAATATGGATAGGTAGAGAGAGGGAGGTCGAGAGCGGGACTGGTGTTTCCCCGCGTCCTACTCAACGCAGACTAGCTGACGAGGGCTTGATGCGAGCCGAAACGTGAAGCATGCGCGGGAAATCTAGAGTGGCCACTCGCTAGTCCCGACCTCGATTAACACCCTCCTCAACTGCCGATGGGCCCGGATATGTTCGGTGAAGCCATCGCAAGCTTAGTTCCACACCTTCTTTCCGTAGTTTCGAACAATTTAGTCGTCGCATAGAAGTGCTGCACGTTTTTCCGTACAAAGGAGTTTTTTTTTGTCATTTATTACTGTAGCGGTCAGTGTCAAATCTTTGTGGGAAAAACCTGTGTCATCGTATTTAAAAAATAGTTTATTGCAGTAAAACATTAGAGTAAAACAGTCGTTTTGCTGAAAAATTGTGAATAGAAATAGGTTTTTTCTTTCAGCTGTAACTTTTTTCCCACAACGATTTGAGACTGAACGCCGCCGTAGTGACTAATGAATGACAGTCATGAAAAGAGCTTTAAAACTACATATAGTGCGACAAGGCTTGAAATGAACGTGGCTGACAGCGGAACTAACGCCGCCACAGTGTTGCCAGATGACCGTCTCGCGTTTCACCCGTTCACGCGTACGTTAGTATCTCTTCTTAGTCTGTGGTGTTAGCAGAAATCGAAGTCTATCTGTTATTTTATTAGTGAGCAAGTCTTCCTAAAATTCAATGCATAAAATAAAAAATAAGTAAGTACTATACATACATTTTCTTTTGCAGCGATATTTTCACCTAGTGACTAGTGTAAGGAAATTTTCAAAATTGACAACCCTAATGCTGCAGCAGCGCCCTCCCACAAACGTCATCCATGTTCATTTCAAGCCTTGTCGCACTTGTTAAGTGGTGGGAATGTTTTGTTGCATCCTCCTTTACGTCAGCGATTATCGAAGTGATAGTCACTAAAACTTATTGTAGAACCGCACTGTTCACGCCCGCCGACTTGTAAAAAATATTGGTGTCAAAAATTGGTTTGCATATTCAAGTGTCAATCATACCGTAAATATAATATAGATTTGGAATTTTTACGAGTTCTTAATTTGTAGTAGGTATGTATGATAGATAATTTAATGGAGTCAAATGTGGTTTTACCAGCAATTAACAGAGCACAGTTTAGATTGTGACATAAAATAATTAAACTGCAAGTTAGCCTCGGTAGCTCACTGGTGCGGTCGGTCGACTGTTGTTAAGCACACCTGGGCGCGGTCAGTACTTGGATGGGTGACCGCTCGACCGTTGAGGCTGACCGCGGTTCGGATTCCACGTTAAACTGTAGGTCCCTTCCCTTCTTACCTTACTATGTGGTAGGGTTTATCCCACCCGGGTTGGTACCACCGCACTGAGCGAAACGTCGATCGAAACGGCTATGTAAATAGTTCGTGTTTTCCGTCCAGTTCAGTGTAGCCGACATGAAATGAAGGGAAGCTATGACATGGCACCTAGTTCACCCGGTGTTATGGGCTGACATCACGGATGTTGTAGGTGATGAAGCGGACCGTAGCAGTTTCCATAAAAAAAAACAATGATTTCGAGACTGAACGCCATAGTGACTAATGAAATGACAGGAATGAAAAGAGCTTTCCAAAAACCTATGTGGTCGTAATTTGTTTGGTGGGAATGTTTTGTTGCATCCGTTTGCCATTATCGAAGCGATAGTCACTATAACCCAATTTTTATAACTGTGCACTTCGAGCTGTCAAAGTCGTTAGGTTGGCAGGACTGAATTCACCCCCCGCTTAATTCCTCACCTCTCCGGCCGACGCCTATCAGTACACGCCCTTGCTGTGTGTGTGTGTGTGTACTGATAGGCGTCGGCGGAGAGGTGAGGAAGTAAGCGGGGGGTGAATTCAGTCCTGCCGACCTAACGACTTTGACAGCTCGAAGTGCACAGTTATAAAAATTGGGTTATAAAGCTTATTGTAGGCCCACCCGCATTGTTTGACTGCTTGCAAATGCATCGCACACGACACACCGCCTGGGCATTTGGGCATTACAGACGATGCTGGGCAGCGTGATGGTGAACGCGGAGCAGGTGGCGTCGGTGGTGGGCGGGCGCGTGGTCTCGTCGGGCGGCACCGCGGACAAGGCGCCAGCGCTGCTCGCCGCCGCCTCCGAGCCGGGACACTGGTTCTCCCTCCTGCCAGTCACCGCGCCCGTCGCCATACCCAAGAAGGAGAAAACGGTGAGGGGGGCACACTTGACTCGGTATCACTTTACAATATGTTGCTACACCAATCCGGTGATTAGCACCCAATGCAGTGTTGCCAGTTCTGGTTGGGAGGCCTTTTTTTATGGAGCCGTTTGTACCGTGTGGGGCCGGTACTTTAAAAGAATAACCCCGCTGCATCTCTCCACGTGTATGTCGTGAAATGCGACTAAGGAACATGACTCCCTTCTTATATTACTAGGTGGTAGGGGGTCTTTTTTTCCATAAAAAAAACCCGCCCGGGTTGTTACCGCCGCACTGAATGAAAGGTCGGTCGAAACGGCTATGTAAATAGTTTGTGTTTTCCGTCCAGTTCAGTGTAGCCGGCACGACCGAAGGTAAACACTGACGTGGCACCTGGTTCACCCGGTGTTATGGGCTGACATCACGGATGTTGTAGGTGATGTAGACAAACGTGTAAGTTACCATAAAAAAAATAAAATCTGTGATTATCACTCAATGCAGTGTTGCCAGTTCTGGTTGGGAGGCCTTATTTTATGGAGCCGTTATGGGTCGGCGAGTGAGAGGGCTCAGGCACATACTTTCAGTCAATATCATCTCTGAGGAACAAATAGGTATAGTAGTATCTCTGGCCTCCATGACAGGAAAAGGATGTGGCACAGCATGTGACTCCATATAGCTAACAAGCTAAATGGAAACGCTGGTTTTTACGCCACACCCCAACAAAAAAAAAATATTACTAAGAAGCAACTTATCCCAGCTCTACAGCCCAAACGTGTTACCCAAACAAAGCAGCAATTAATTCCTAAATCTACACAATAAAAAAAAAACACATACTTAAAAAACCAATTCCGAACACATACGAGTGCCTACCCAGATACTCGACAAGTTCCACAAATAAAACTACAACAAAACCAATTCCGAACACATACGAGTGCCTACCCAGATACTTGACAAGTTCCACAAATAAAACTACAACAAAACCAATTCCGAACACATACGAGTGCCTACCCAGATACTTGACAAGTTCCACAAATAAAACTACAACAAACCCAATTCCGAACACATACGAGTGCCTACCCAGATACTTGACAAGTTCCACAAATAAAACAACAACAAAACCAATTCCGAACACATACAAGTGCCTACCCAGATACTCGACAAGTTCCACAAATAAAACTACAACAAAACCAATTCCGAACACATACGAGTGCCTACCCAGATACTTGACAAGTTCCACAAATAAAACAACAACAAAACCAATTCCGAACACATACGAGTGCCTACCCAGATACTTGACAAGTTCCACAAATAAAACAATAACAAAACCAATTCCGAACACATACGAGTGCCTACCCAGATACTTGACAAGTTCCACAAATAAAACAACAACAAAACCAATTCCGAACACATACGAGTGCCTACCCAGATACTTGACAAGTTCCACAAATAAAACTACAACAAAAACAAAGCGCAAAACGCACTTCGTACCATGTGGGGTCGGTACTTAAAAAGAATAGCCCCACTGCATCTCTCCCCGTCGCATGTCGTAAAAGTCGACTAAGGGATAAGAAAATTCGTCAGCCTCGGTAGCTCAGTGGCGCGGTTGGTTAGTCCACTGTTATTAAGCAACGCTGAGCGCGGTCAGTGATTGGATGGGTGACCGCTCGACCGTTGGAGGCTGACCGTGGTTCGGATTCCACGTTAAACTGTAGGTCCCTTCCCTTCTTACCTTACTAGGTGGTAGGGTTTATCCCGGCCGGATTGGTACCACCGCACTGAACGAAACGTCGGTCGAAACGGCTATGTAAATAGTTCGTGTTTTCCGTCCAGTTTAGTGTAGCCGACATGAAATGAAGGGAAGCACTGACATGGCACCTAGTTCACCCTGTGTTATGGGCTGACATCACGGATGTTGTAGGTGAGGGAGGCAACTGTGTCAAGTGCTAAAAAAAAAAAAAAAAAACTAACGACCAGCCAATCACAAACAAAACACAACAAAGCAAAGCACGAAACACTAAGGACCAACCAACCCTCCATACCAACTCAAAGGATAGTGCGACACTGGGCTGCAAGCAGGTTGAAGCAACCATACCTTCCCTACTAACCTTGGAGACTTGCCCTTTTGGATTGCTGGCTATACTGAACTAGAGGAAAACACAGCCGAGGCCGCTATGCGGCCATCTTTCTTCCAGTACGGTGGTATCAATCCAATCGGCTACAAGTTGACCCGTAAGGGGCAAAAAAAAGCTCTATAAGGTTTCTTACCCGGTTCCTCCTTATAGATTGCATTGCTGAACGGGACATGACACAAATTTTTTTATGACAAACCATACTGAATATGCATATGTCTCAATGAAATATTGTTAATGTTGTGTGTTCTTTATGGCGAAATAAATATCTGATTCTGAATCTGAATCTGAATCTGCAAGGGAAGGGGCATATGTCGAACAGTAGGTTTTATAACACAGGTTACGAATGGTGCAGCAGGTGTAGTCAGTCAGTCAGTCAGCGTATATGCGTCCACTGCTGGACATACGCCTCTCCAGTTTTCCTCCAGTCCCCCCGTCCTTCAGCGGTCCTCCCCAACCTAATACAACGGTCGTCGTATCTTCGGCTGACAGATGTAGGTAGGGTTGCCATGTCCAATTTTGTAAACCCAGGACAGGTGTCCAAAAAGGTATCACATTTATGTAGGTATATTTATTATACATATATTTTATTATTTATTGTTACATTTATATCCTTATTTATTTATATAATGTATTTGTACATTTGTATACCTATATAAGGTGCTTCGTTAGTCTTGTCAAAAATTTCGGGAGGATTACATACACACTCAAATAAACACTTTACGTTTATAGGAGCATTTTTTCTCCTAACAAAAAAATCAAATGAAATAAGTAGCTGTAAAAACCAATCATAGTGACCTTGTGACTTACTTACAACAAACAGCTGTTCTGCGTTTGAACATAGTACGGTCATTGACCCGTACAATGCAAGTTACCTACTGTTACACACAGGTTAATGTTTAGGTAGCAAACATGTTTTGTTAAATTTCTCGAAAAGTAATGCTAAAGACATATAATTTTTATGCGTAACGTGTTTATTTGAGTTTGTGTGTTGTCCCGAAATTTTTGACAAGACTAACGAAGCACCTTATATACGTGGCTACATGAAAATTATGTATCTCTCTGTATGTATGTATATTGTGTCGCACAGCAGCGCGCGAAATTTGATTGCACAGTGCAATGCGCTTGCTCGCGTGCAATTTACACGTAATTTTGAAACCAGGGACAAAATGAAAATCCTCCCGGGACGCCCTAAAGAGCAGGACTTGTCCTGGGAAAAGAGGACCGATGGCAACCCTAGATGCAGGTGTAGTGTAAACACGTAATAATATTGAGCTGTTTGAAACATGATTCAAAGTGTCACAGGGTTGCCAGAATGGTTCAGTTGAAAAAAAAAACGGACATTTTTATCAAAGGGCCTTTGATTTTGAAGTACAAAATGTTTCATGATCTTTAAATGCTAAAGTATTCGAAAATGAAAGATTCAGATTCAGATTCAGATATTTATTTCGCCATAAAGAACACACACGAATAACAATATTACATTGAGACATATTCAGTATGGTTCGTCATCATAATATAAGGAAAATAATAATAAATAAAAGGCAGCCAAGGTTGAATTGATCGAACTGTTTTCAATATTGAACAAAGATTAGTATTAAAATGTTCTGAACAAAATAAATATATGACGAAAAAACGTTGTGTTTGGATGTCCGGTTTTTCATTATTTCGGAGACCGGACACAAGCCTCAAAAACCGGACTGTTCGGTTCAAAGCCGGACATCTGGCAACCCTGAAGTGGCATGACCCCTTAGTCGAATTTGGAACTTCAATCCGAGGGATGTGTGAGTTCGCTTCACGTGTGAAGCTGTGTGAAACTGCATTAGTAGTGTATGGTGTAGGGTTGTGCATGTTGTCCTAAATAGGGTGAATCAACTTTTTCTTGTTTTTGGTATCTGTCTGAGATATTATATTGATAAATTCACCTTATTTTAATAGTTACAGCAAGTCTCAGATAAGTAACTGATTAATAAGAAAGAAGCTGCACAAAGAATTTTGAGTAATTTAATAAAAAATATTGGTTACCCTGGGGACAACCACTTTTTTCCATACAAAACTGGGGACAAAATTGTCCCCTGGGTCACCCCTAAAAATTTGGTTAATGTTTTATTTTAAATAGTTTTCTTTTATTTCAATTGCTTATCAACCTAAGTATTTTATACTTATTGATTTTCAACTAAGTAATAAATTGTAATACACTTTTATTATTATTTGACTTTGCAGTTGGTTTTTACGTTACAAGAAAAAGTTGATTCACCCATTAAATGTAATATTTTATCTGTGCAGCTGAGCTGAGCGAATCTGTACAGTGACACTAGAAGGGTATGATAGTCTGTGTGGAGTTGTTCTTGTTGTGGGACACTAATCGAATGGGTTGCCATAACAGGCATGATTGAGTTTTTAAGGTTTCCGTGTGTGACGTTTTCCACAAAAAAGTTATTAAACAAATTCATATTACTTTTCAAAAGAGAGGAGGTCCTTAATTCGTTGGAATGTTTTTTAATAAGTATTGTCTTTTTTTTATTAATACACTCGTTATTAAAATTATCCATTCTTTAGTACATAAATTGTTTTAGACAAATTTAGACTTTAAAAGCGGCGGGTGGCCGAGTGGTTTGGGCATTGGCTTCTCATGCGGGAGGTCCGAGGTTCGAATCCGGTCGGCGTGTACCAATGAGTTTTTTCTGACGAAAAAATTTACGTGCATACCTACACCTGCTGCTTCACCGTTCGGAACCGGTGTAAAACTGTAGGTCTCTTCACTTGCCCCTTACTAGGTGGTAGGCTCAAATTGTAGCCGACTGGGTTGGTACCACCGTACTGGATGTAAGATGGCCGCATAGCAGCCTCGGTTGTGTTCTCCTCTAGTCCAGTATAGCCAGCAATCCAGGGAAGTCCCCGGTATGGCACCTACCTTCTCGGAGGTGAAATTGGCTGGTCGGAGCATGCGCTTTGGCCCCTCCGACTCAGCCATCCATACCGGATTACATAAAAAAAAAAAAAAGACTATGCATGACTTATATATAATATAATACCTAACCTGGCTTAATATACTTTGGCATTTGCGTTTGGAGTTCTTACATCACACATGTAACTAGTATGCTCACATTGTCTGCAACTAAGGATTACTTATGTACCATCCGCAAAATTTAATGTGATTATCGCTTTGTGTGATGATGATAATTGAATATTATAACATTATAGGTACGAGTCCTTTCCTCCAATGTACAGTCTGGGGTCCTTCAAACATAATGTGAAGGTGCACCTACCACCCACACACCACGGTTGCTAGATGCACACGTGGGCGCCGTCGGACTACACCTCTGCGTTAGTCTGACGCGCGACATATGTCGTGCTTCCCATTAAAAAAAAGGCAATATCACAGACTTACGTTTTTTTTTTTATGGAGACTGACACGGTTGGCTACATCACCTACAACATCCGTGATGTCAGCCCATAACACCGGGTGAACTTGGTGCAACGTCAGTGCTTCCCTTCGGTCGCGCCGGCTACACTGAACTGGACGGAAAACACAAACTATTTACATAGCCGTTTCGACCGACCTTTCATTCAGTGCGGTGGTACCAACCCGGGCGGGTTAAACCCTACCACCTAGTAATATAAGAAGGGAGTCATATCCCTTAGTCGCCTTTTACGACATACACGGGGAGAGATGCAGTGGGGCTATTCTTTTAAAGTACCGGCCCCACACGGTATATACGGTAATATTGCCTCAAGTTATATTGTACGTAAAAATGCTAAGCGTCTTCCCCAAAGTATGCAAAAGTATAAATGTTACAGGTCTGTTAACCAAAGCTGGCACGCGCACAGTACTCACACCAATGCAATTGTGCAAGTGCGAGTGGACAGATCGGGGCATACGCATCACGAAAACCCGATCTGTCTCACGACGCGCCAGCTTTTGTTAACAGACCTGTAAGTGTATAATAATAGTACCGCGTGGGGCCGGTACTTAAAAAGAATATCCCCACTGCATCTCTCCCCGTGCATGTCGTAAAAGGCGAATAAGGGATAAGGACAAGATGCTGTGCTAAAGGGCGACGGGCTCGCCACCTCTCACCTTGGCACGGTAGTTCCACCGAGTCATGCAGCAGGTGGGTCTTCGTGCCTTACTTGCTGCTTGATCGATTGAATCTTCTTCGAACACTTTGCGAAACGTGGTGGTCGGTGTTGTGCTGTAATTGTATTTATTTATTTTTTAATGAACAAGCAGCTCTAGCTGATGTGTTCATATCAGTTTTTTTTTCAGATAATGAATGATTATAATGATTTTTTATGTTTTTTTTTTAGTAATTTACCACAGTTCTTGCAGCACAACACCCATTACTCTGCTTACCCCGATTGTCGGTATTCAGCGTGTGTAATATGTATGTATAATAATAATAGAATGTGTGAACAGCGCAAGAAGGGTGGCGCGACATCGGTCGGGGCGGCGGCGGCGGCCGGCGCGGGCGGCGGCGCCGGCAAGCCCGGCGACGCCGCGGAGCTGGCGGGCGGCTCGCTGCCGATCAACCTCGCGAGCGCCAAGTCCGGCGCGGCGGCATTCTTCGGCTCCATGACCTCCGACTGGTTCAGCGGATCATAACCTCACTTTTTGTATTTGCCATCGGCAGGGTTACCAGATGGTCCAGATAAAAAAAGAGGACATTGTTCACCAAAGGCTCCCTTTGATTTTTCGGGTAAAACTTTTACGAAAAATCTATCCCCTCTTTTGTTTTATCCGCGGAAGTCTAAAACTTTTCCGCGGACAAGACTTCAAAAAAGATGACTGTCCGCGGTAAAAGCGAACACATGGCAACCCTGTGGAACATCTGGAATGGTTGGAAGAAATCTCTGTAAGGGATAGGTCCGCCTTAGCAGCGCATTTAAATGTTCGAATGTTCTTTATGTTACTGTTAAATGTTACTTGGAGCAATAAAGTATTTTATTTCTATCTATTTATCTATTGAATTGAATTTTATTTTATTTTATTAGGGGTGCCAAGTATGCGCCATGTCTGTAGACGTTTTATGACATGATCTCCTAAATTATATTATGTAATATGAGGAAACGTGTGTGGACATTCACAAATTTTGTATGGATGAATTTTGTGTTACACCTTTTGTATTGTATTGTTTTTTGATCATATGGCAGTTAGACTGCACTCGAACTTGTCACAATTTGTTCCATCCAGTTTGATTACACCCACGAAGAAGAAACGGCAAGAAACTCCCCAAGATATTTTTTTTTTCTTATATCTTACTAGCCACATCACCTAGCGTTTATCGAAAACAACCTGAGAGCAAGATTAACCATTTTGCTGAGAGTTCTGACTAGAAAGACTTATTAATTAAGTATTATCAGGTGTAAAGAGCCTTTGTCAAACTTTGATAAGTAATTTGTATCAACTTAATTATGTTAGTCAGTCAGTCAGTCAGTCAGTCAACGTGTAAGCGTCCACTGCTGGACATACGCCTCTCCAATTTTCCTCCAGTCCCCCCGGCCTTCAGCGGTACGGAACCACTGCTTTCAGCCGACGTACTTGATGTCGTCGTCCCACCTGGCGGGTGGTCTTCCCATGTTAGTACATTAAACATACTTCAGTGTAGTATAATTGTCAAAAAATGAAAAAAATATTGAATTATCAAGTTGTCAATGGGTTAATAAAATTGAGGTACTAATCGTACCTAGTCAAGAGTTAACTAATTTTATTATGCAGTCATTTAAGTAGTATATACTTAAGTATACCATTCAGATAATATGCTGGCAATTGTAGCAGACCAGTCTCCACAAACAGCACCCGTTCACGAGCATCATGCCAGGGTCAGCCATCTTGAGCATTCATTTCGAATGTGTTACCTTTTGACTTTTACGAACTTATTCACTAATTCAGTATCAGATAATCCCATGTAAAATTTAAAGTTGATATGTAACTTAGATGGCTCGTTTAGGTAAGAGTAACAAGCGTATTCTAGACAAGCCTCTTAATTGTTTAATAGTAGATATTTCTTTGAGTGTTTTTTCCATAATCTATGTTCATTATGTGATGGTTACAGATTTTTCTATTATTTAAATAAACATTTATGACCAGTTTAGCTGCGTTTTATTGCGAAAATTCCCGCAATTACATTAGCAATGACCAGGGGGTCTACCGGGGCGTTAACTCACTCGCTAACTCACACAAATACTCGCATATTTCAACCAATAGCCGGGCCGGATGCCTCAGCGAACGCCTTCTGATTGGTTGAGTGAGATCGTTTCTCATACTCACATCGGCGAGTGAGTAACGACGGTACAGGGCTGATCTTTAATCAAACATAGCTAAGGACCATCCCGGTTAAACCAACTTAAAAAAAAAACCAGCCAAGTGCGAGTAGAACGCGCGCCCCGAGGGTTCCGTATCGCCATGACATGGTTAGGTCCACTCACGCTATCTATGGTGTGTTATGAAATGCTTCATATTGGTTAAATTTCATGATTAGTTAAACTGCTTCACGCTCTATTCGGTAGATGGCACGCGCGCATACACTTTTTTGGTTTCTTCTATGGGGTCCCCATAGAAGAAACCAAAAAAGTGATTTTTTACTTTTTCTTATTTTTATTATTTGCTGTTATATCGGCTATAATAAATAACACATATTCTGTGAAAATTTCAACGAGCTACCTATTACGGTTCAAGAGATACAACGCTCGGACAGACAGACGGACGGACGGACAGACAGACGGCGTAGTCTTAGTAATAGGGTCCCGTACCGGATACGGAACCCAAAAAAGTATGATAAAAAATAAACACAACGAATACAAAACAAACTTAAATTTATTGGTAACACAGAAAACACAAACACAACCGGACAGAACTTAGCAGCGGATCAGTCATCGCTGTCCTTCTTGGGGTCCGCCGCTTTGCGCGCCAGCAGCCTGAAGTTGTCGCTGTATCCGTCCCCGTAGCCTCCGAAGTAGTTGCCTTGGGCGCCTGAAGCCAGCCAACGATAGAACTCATGATGAGACATTTCTAATCAGAAGCTTCTGTTAAGACGAAACGGAAGTTAACTTTCTCCATACAAAATCGTCTTTAGGCATTTATGTTTTCTAGCACCTTAAACGATTTTTAAAAATTTTTTTTCTTGTCTTAAGCAAAGTCCAAACTACGTTCCTGTAATAATTATTGTGCCGTATGGGGCCGGCACTTAAAAAGAATAGCCCCACTGCATCTCTCCCCGTGCATGTCGTAAAAGGCGACTAAGGGATAAGGACAAGATGTCGTGCTAAAGGGCGACAGGCTAGTCACCTCTCATCTTGGAACGGTCCTTCCACCGAGTCATGCAGCGGATGATTCTTCGTGCCTTACTTGCTGCTTAATAGTTATCTTGGCCTAACAACTTTGCTAAACATGGTGGTCGGTGTTGTGCTATAATTTACAAGAGTCCTTGCAGCACAACATCGATTACTCTGCTTACCCCGATTGTCGGGATACAGCGTGAATGTTGATGATGAAATATTGTTCTTGTGAGCGGTAGTATGGGTTAATATTGTAAGTTACTTTAAATATAATACTCATAAGGTTACTAACAAAACATTGTGACTTGCGAAGTTTGTTTGTCAGTTCTTGTTAGCACAGCCACCCATATTGGTTTTCATAAAAAAAAACTTATAATTACACACCTACCTGGATATCCGGGTCTGTAGCCCTGCTGGTAGCCCTCATATCCGGGTCTGTACTGGTTGTACCCCGGTCTGTACTGGTTGTAGCCCTGGTTGTAACCCTGGTTGTAATATCCTGTCTGGCCCGGATAGTTGTTGTACCCTGGTCGGTAGTTCTCGTATCCGGGTCGGTAACCAGACCCGCCGATGCTTGGACGGTACCCTGTGATCGACACAACTTGGTCATACATATAACGCTACCAAAACTAGTAGACCAATGGCATTAGTGTTAGTGATAATATGTACAAGTGTAGGCGCTGAGTGCATCTATTAGTGTGCCGAGCACCGCAGTGGCGTTCACGCACACTAACTCACTAACTAACACTAATGCCATTGGTCTAAAAGTTTTGGTAGCGTAGTAATCTAAATAAGAACTTACGTCAAAAACTTTAAGGCAAAATCTCTTTTACCATACGTTTGTTCTAATTAAGGGTAAACATTAATAAAGGATATGATATACATATCATAATCAGACCGGCATGGCATTCGCCACCCCCGCATGCGACCGAGTGTCCATGGGCGTCGTTAGACACCTTATAGGTGGCTCGAAGCCATATGTCGCGTTTTAAATTAAAAAAAATAAAAAAATTAAATGTAAGTAACTATCATTCTTCTTATCTTATTGCTACTCTATATTATGTTTGTAATTATAAGTCAGGTTGATTAGTAGATATTGCCATAGGTAATAAGTCCGCCTTTTGTAAAATTTATATTTAAGTGCAATAAAGAATATTTCTATTCTATTTATAATAGGTATCATTTGCCAGGCTCGTGATGACAGCCCTTTGCAGCATGTGGTGGGAACTGGGTGACATGACAGTCGTCATGGTATCTAGTGTCAACTAGACCTAACGGACAGCTTTCTCATTTTAATAAATGCCCTAATGGGCTACTCACAGATTAGTTCTTTCAAATGACCATTCGCGGGCTTCATTCGACATCCTAAATGTGTTAAATTCTTGATTAGGGTGGAAATTGTTGTTTACTACAGGTAAGACCAAATATAAATTTGACAGAAGACGAAATAAAAATATTCATGCATCCTCGGTCCATCACTCATTGTCCTAAGGGCGGACGCCGCGTTTTCTCGCTGGACGGCGAGATTATATTTAGTTTGAGGAACGTTTTGACACGACGGTCCCCGAGTCCCGAGTGCCCGACGCTTCGCTTCGATATGCAGCTGACCTAACTGCTTAACGAGTTCAGGGGTCCACACTCCATGAGTCTTCTCCCTGAGGTCTGCCCTTCCGCAAAATTTAAAGACCCTGTATGTATGACCAGTGTGTCCTCCCGGTTATGACGTACGGGTGTGAAACGTGGACTCTGACGGTCGCTGCTGTGCAAAAGTTGAAAGTTGCCCAGCGAGCAATGGAGCGAGCCATGCTGGGAATATCGCTACGTGATATGCTGCGTAACGAGGCAATCCGCCGACGTACCAAAGTAGTTAATATTAGACACCGGGTGGCTAAGCTCAAGTGGCAGTGGGCTGGGCACGTTAGCCGAAGAGATGACGACCGTTGGAGTAACTATGTCGTACGTTGGCGGCCGTTGACAGGAAAACGGAGTGTGGGAAGACCACCCGCCAGGTGGGATGACGACATTCATCATGTACGTCGGCGGAAAGCAGTGGTTCCGTACCGTTGAAGGCCGGGAGGACTGGAGGAAAATTGGAGAGGCGTATGTTCAGCAGTGGACGCTTACACGCTGAGTGACTGACTGACTGACTCCATGAGACTCCACAGCAAAGGCGACCAACTCGACGGCATAGCGGCATAGCCATAGCCAGCAACCTGATTAGAGGCCTGAGATCCACTTGATAAGGTATATTTTTTAGGAACATTTCAAAATATTGGAAAGTATAATTTTAAAATATGAACCATGAACTTACCACCACCGAACGGAGGCGCGTTCTGGTACCCGCCCACTCCTCCCTGATATCCGTTACTCGGATATCCGTTGTACCCGCCCAATCCTCCCTGATATCCGTTGTACCCTCCCGCGCCCTGGTACCCTCCCGCGCCCTGGTACCCTCCTGCGCCCTGGTACCCTCCTGCGCCCTGGTACCCGCCCGCGCCCTGGTACCCGCCCTGGTAGCCGCTCTGGTAGCCTGGCCGCAGGAGTCCGTAGCCGGTCCGCGCGCGTGTGTCGGTTAAGTCGTTGCTGAGCTCATCGTAACGCTGTTGGGGCGCTGCGAGCGCCGACGAACAGAGGATGATGGCGGCGCACTGTGGAGCAAGCAGGAATGAACTCAATGGGTGGAGTAACTCCACATAATGGGCCTTAGCATCTATTCTGTGACCTTAGTGACGAGCCACTGTGCGCTTAATGTGGAGAGGCAAAAACTAGCGCTCACTTCGTCGGTTTGTACACCGTGTATAGTTCCCTCAAAACGTTAATGCCGCTCGACCTAACTGCGAATTTTAACAGTCAACGAATTTTAGTTCATAATTCGTAGAACATATTATAGGGTAGACTTTAATGTCGCTCTCATCTTGGGTTCGCGCATGTTCAGTGAAGCAATTATCTACCCTATGATCTACGAGTGATGCCCTAACATTCGTTGACTGCGCAGGTAGGTCGAGCGGTATTTAAGTTTTGAGGGAACTGTACGTAGGATCGAGATGGAAGACACTGGGAAAGGACCACTACGGTGAGGAAGGACTTCGAGGAATAGACTGGAAGAAATTATTGGAGTATGCAGCGAAGACGGGCAGACTGGACCACCATGAGCAGGGAGCAGATGACGACGGCAGCAGGTAATTCCCCCCACCCCTCCGGGATAGGTAATGTGGTCCCAACCTGTGGACCTGATCGCCGGAATGACCCCGTCAGTCCTCCCACCAAGGGCTGGTGTTTCAGGGTAGGGTTTCGTAACTTCAGGGTTTGAAAGGGGTCCATATTTGAAGACGAAAAGCTCTAAAGATTTTCCCATATAATATTCGGTCATTTTATAGTATTTTTTGGTGAAAATAGTTTAATCGTGATTTGGTGGACGGTTAACGTCCATCTTTATTAAATAAAAATAAAATGACTAACTTACATGCTTAACTAGTAGAATTGAACTGCATGTAGGTAAATTCCCAACACTAAAATTTGAATGACATCACAAGAAAAAGGGGACTGGAATTAGGTCATTGCAATATCTAGACCTAAGCACACTAAGCCGCACTTTTCCCAAACTCACTGTCCATCGAGTTTTTATAACAATTTAAAATTTTTGTATGAAAAAAATACGGGTTTTCGATTTGAGTGATAAGGATTTTTGTCTTCTAATAATGAGTAATTTCTATTCCTGAAGTTTCTCAAGCCTATCCTGAACATTCTGAATATGGAAGGAGCATGATAGTTGCATGAACCTGAGTGAAATGATGATGAATGAAAGTCGAGCTTTAGAAAGAGACCATCCGGTTGTAGAGCGTCGTCCCTGTCGCACGAATTCGCACTTCTCTGTGCGACAGGGACGACGCTCTACAACCGCATTGTCTCTTTCTAAAGCTCGACACGCATTATTTGCTGCCAGGAACTAGCGTCCGTAGCGTTTTGAATTCACGCAGTGGAAGACTAGCACGCACTGCGAAAATAATCAGTGCCATTTTTTCGAAATTCTGTAAACTAGAGAAATTATATGAACGCACCGCGATTTTATTTCCGCGCGAATACAACAAATCCACCGCCTTGTCAGCCTCGGTAGCTCAGTGGTGCGGTCGGTCGACTGGTTGTTAAGCAACCCTGAGCACCGTCAGTACTTGAATGGGTGACCGCACGACCGTTGGAGGCTGACCGCGATTCGGATTCCACGTAAAACTGTAGGTGCCTTCCCTTCTTACCTTACTAAGTTGTAGGGTTCATCCCGCCCGGGTTGGTACCACCGCCCTGAATGAAACGTCGGTCGAAACGGCTATGTAAAATAGTTCGTGTTTTCCTTTCAGATAGGTGTACCAGACATGAAATGAAGGGAAGCACTGACATGGCAGGTACCTAGATCGCCCGGTGTTATATATGGGCTGACATCACGGATGTTGTAGGTGATGTAGCCAACCGTGTCAGTTTCCATTAAAGAAAACCTCGCGGTCTGCAGTAACCTAGTACTACGGTCATACAATGACCACCAAGTCCAGCAACTGAGATTATTTTTTTTGTTTTTTTTTTTTTTATGGAAACTGACACGGTTGGCTACATCACCTACAACATCCGTGATGTCAGCCCATAACACCGGGTGAACTAGGTGCTATGTCAGTGCTTCCCTTCATTTCGCGTCGGCTACACTGAACTGGACGGAAAACACGAACTATTTACATAGCCGTTTCGACCGACGTTTCGCTCAGTGCGGTGGTACCAACCCGGCCGGGATAAACCCTACCACCCAGTAAGGTAAGAAGGGAAGGGACCTACAGTTTAACGTGGAATCCGAACCACGGTCAGCCTCCAACGGTCGGGCGGTCACCCATCCAATAACTGACCGCACCACTGAGCTGCCGAGGCTGGCGATCCCTTAGTCGACTTTTACGACATGCGACGGGGAGAGATGCAGTGGGGCTATTCTTTTTAAGTACCGACCCCACACGGTACGGCGGTGAGATGCGGCTTCAGACCGCGGATTATTTTTTCGCGGGAATAGAATTCACTCGGAAAATTTCCGCAGTGCGTGCGAGGCCTTACACGTATCTTTTTCATATTTACCCATACACCACACGTTGTATTCCGACAATCGGTGTAAGCAGGGTAATCGGTGTTGTGCTGCAATCTATCTGGTAAATTGCAGTACAAAACCGATCACCACGTTTAACAAAGCATTCCATCGGACAAGATAACTATCAGGCAGCGAGTAAGGCACGAAGGCCCACCTGCTGCATGACTCGGTGGAAGGACCGCGCCAAAGTGAGCGGTGGCTAGCCTGTCGCCCTTTAGCACGGCATCTTGTCCTTATCCCTTAGTCGCCTTTTACGACATGTCCGGGGAGAGATGCGGTAGGTTATCCTTATTAAGTACCAGCCCCACACGGTAGTTAATATTTAGGTACACTAAACCATTCCATTCATAAAAGTGAATAACCGTGTGCACAGACATAAATTGTATTTGGTAATTCTGCCGGAACAATAAAAATTCCCCAAAAATATTATGATCCATAGAAAAGATTTCAATGCGCGGGGTTTCGTTACCAAATCCTTACCACAGATTAAGTCTAATAGTTACTTCGTTCCTTTCCTTATTCCTTATTACTTTTCCTTATTTCCTGATTTCCTTATTTCCTTTTCCTTCCTTACATTTAATAAAATCCAACGTCTGCTTTCTGTCTGTCTGTCTGTCCGCTTATAACTTGAGAACCACTGAACCGATTTTAATGCAGTTTGCTTCTACGGATAGCTTGGTTCTTCCCATCAATTATAGGTTACTTTTCATTACGTTAAATGGCTTATGAGGTTAGCAGAGAAGTCAAATATGAGAGCGGGCGGAGCTGCGGGCACAGCAATTAAAACAATTATACTTACTTAAACGAGTATATTGTTTTATTTACGCATTGAATCCAAACAACGGAGCAACTGGTGTTCAAACAGATCAGAGATTGACAGTCCTTGCAGCACAGCACCGATTACTCCGCTTACCCCGATTGTCGGAATAGAACGTGTGGTATTGTAAGTAGTTATTATAATACAACATACTAATAGGGGCACTGATAGCGTTACTGGTCCTTCGAACCTTCGTAGTCGAACCTTCGAATCCTTTGTAGCCGGAAGGTTGGTATCTCTGAACGTCTATAAACAAGACGTAAATCAATAAATGATAGTAAGAAGGTTGGTCCTTCGAACCGGACCAACGCAACCCGTTCCTACAAGAGGCTAAATTGATATTATTGTTCGTTTATTCATACTAGCTTTTGCCCGCGGCTTCGCTCGCGTAAAATTCGTATTTAAACAGAAGAAAGTAAGTAAGCCCGCTGCCGTACCTTTATTTCGGCGCGCGGAACAATTCCGTTTGTATGGGAGCCACATCTTAGCGTAACCTTTACAAAATTTTATTTAGCCTATCCTGTGTCCCGTGTAGTTAAATGTGCTTGTACTAAGCTTAATCGAAGTTGGATGATCGGTTTAAGAGTAATGGAGGAACATACATACATACAAACACACACACAGAAAATATTTCTAAAAATCGTCAATTTAGTTTGAGTATAATGCATATAGAGTCTACAAACGCAATATCTTATAAAACAAAGTAACTTACTCCATGACCATCCCTTACAGATTTATTATTAGTATTGATGATTGATATGACCCCAATCAAACCGGCCGAAGGAGCATTTTTTGCAAGTACCTAATACTAACTACACAATTTTTCGTACAATATCTGCATAAAAATACAATTAATTGCGTTGGAATTAATCGCCAAAAAGCACGGGATAGTGTTTTTTGTGAGAATAAAAATCTATTGTTGTCGAAATATACGTGACCTTTATTAAACTTTTTGTACGTAGCCAATTTAAATTAATATGACTTCCTTAATTTAACCCACATTTTGGTAATTTTTTTTTTCAATTTAAATCTCACAAATAAAAAATAAATACCTATATATTTTAGCAAAATAATTTAATTAACTTTTTTTTTTTTTTTTTTTTATGTAATCCGGTATGGGTGGCTGAGTTGGAGGGGCCAAAGCGCATGCTCCGACCAGCCAATATCACCTCCGAGAAGGTAGGTGCCATACCGGAGACTTCCCTGGATTGCTGGCTATACTGGACTAGAGGAGAACACAACCGAGGTTGCTATGCGGCCATCTTACATCCAGTACGGTGGTACCAACCCAGTCGACTACAAATTGAGCCTACCACCTAGTAAGGGACAAGGGAAGGGACCTACAGTTTTACACCGGTTCCGAACGGTGAAGCAGCGGGTGTAGGTATGCACGTAAATTTTTTCGTCAGAAAAAACTCATTGGTACACGCCGACGCGATTCGAACCTCGGACCTCTCGCATGAGAAGCCGATGCCCAAACCACTCGGCCACCCGCCGCGGTAATATATATAACTTTCTCTGATTAATAAACACTTTTATAATTTTTTTATTAAATTTTGATGTATTTTTACGATACACTAATGTTTAAAATTAAGAACTTTATCTATTTGTTAGTACTTTTATATAAAACAAGTATTTAGATTAAATCTATTAACGCCCTATGATTCTAGAAATAAAAAAAAAATATTTTTACTTACATTTTTAATTGATTTTTAGGATCCACATAACTCGTGAACGGGCAACATTGGGCGCGCGCTGATAGTGTAGGATTATAGTCAATAAACCACAGAACAATGCGCAAGACCTGTCAAGACTTGGCCGAAACGGAGCGTTTTATGTCTAATTCCATACATCAAAATTTGAAAATATTTTTTTCCTGGCAAACTATCAGTTTTAGACGAAAATGTTTAATGACAACTATTCATCAGAATGATGAGACCTATCGATCGGCGTTTATAAAAAATGAAATTTGTAAAAAAAATCCCTATGTCCCTTATATAGCAGTCTCGACCCACTGTGCGCCGCTTACAAATAACGACTGAGCTTTGTCTATGAAAATGTTGTATGGGCCTTCTGTTTTTTCCTAGGGCGGTTCATTAACATAATCGTCACGCACCAAACTTTGAAATAAAGACAATTTTTCTGCACCACATTTTGACAGATTGTTTTCTTCGCTGATGGCTCTTTTGTTGAGATTCAAATCTAAAACTCACCAAGAACTTCATTGTCATAAAATAGCACTGCACTTTATCACAAACTTCACTTCCATGCGACCACTCCGTGCACCGCAACGTACAACATTGGACGCGTTCGTCTCACGTTGCGTTTTTATATATTCTCGCGCGCACGCGTTCGGCACGGTAAGTTCGAGATGACAGTTTTTTATAGAGTTCAACATAACATAATTACGATTATTACAATTGTTGTTATTTTTATAATCTATTGTCGCAGAGGGATTAGACTTCTGTCGATAATTGTGCGAAATGCGGGAAAGCAAATGAAGCGTTAATTATGTAAGATCTTTTCATCTGTTTTGTTGATGTCGCTTCTGATTGCATTAGTAGGTATTTTATTTTATGGTATTTTGCATTGCAATGACAGTAAGAGTCTCGACGACCACCTTGAGAGGCTCTCGCTGAGTGGTTGGGTCAAGGGCCAGATTCAGAAGGCAGCCCTGCTCGACACTGCACGCATCGTCCAGAGGTTTCTCTCCCTAGGGCCCGACCATCGGTAGCTTGGTTTCGCCGCCGCGCCGCCACGGCCGGTGGTGGTGGAAACTCCGTTTATTTTTATATTAATTTTAGGTTTTAATCTCACTAATATCATAAATGTGAAAGTATGTTTGTTTGTTTGTTTGTTTGTTCCTCTTTCACGCCTGAACGGCTGGACGGATTTTGACGAAACTTTGTATAGTGGTAGTGTATATCCCGGAGTAACATAATTTTGAAAAAAAGTGGTCAAGTTCGAGACGTGCTCGCGTAAAGAGGGTTCCGTACCATCCCGATTTCTGCGAGAACTAAAAAACTTAGGATTTTCGTTTAGGTTATCCTGTAAATTAAGTGTATATCCCATGGTAAGATAATTTTGAAAAAAAGTGGTCAAGTTCGAGTCGACCTTGCGTAAAGAGGGTTCCGTACCATCCTGTTTTCTATGAGAACTTGAAGGATTAGGATTTTCGTTTAGGTTTTCCTGTAAATGAAGTGTATATTAGGATTTTCGATTAGGGAGAGAGGGAGGGAGCGAGGGGGAGCTATGAACGCGGAACGAAGGGGGAAAGGGGGTGGGGGTAAATAGAGGCATAGAGGGAGGGAGGTGAGAGCGGGCGAGAGGGGAGGTGGAGGGAGGTGAGGGAGGGCCGAGAGGGAGGGTTGACGTAGAGAGATGGAAGGGAGGGAAGGGAGGGAAGGAGGGAGAGGGAGAGGGAGAGGGAGAGGGAGAGGGAGAGGGAGAGGGAGAGGGAGAGGGAGAGGGAGAGGGAGAGGGAGAGGGAGAGGGAGAGGGAGAGGGAGAGGGAGAGGGAGAGGGAGAGGGAGAGGGAGAGGGAGAGGGAGAGGGAGAATATAAGAGAAACGACAATTTATTATCATATTTGCGTTTAAATCGGATTTACTGTTAGATCGAGTCTACAGCGAGCGAAGCCGCGGGCAAAAGCTATCCTCCATAAAATTTAAGCCGATCATCTAAGTTCAATTAAAATTAGTACATGCACATTTAACTGAACTTTTGGAACTGAATTTTACTGTTTACTGGAACTGAACACATGGAACTGAATTTTATTTAGCCTATCCTGTGTCACGTATAGTACGTGACACAGGATAGGCTAAATAAAATTCAGTTCCGGTTACGCTAATAGGTGGAATATTTTACTTAGTTAGGTATCTAAAGTATTTCATTTATTTTAACTGAAGTTTCATAATTTAATAACGATAGCTTTTTCCCGCGGTTTCGCTCGCGTGAAATTCGTATTTCAAAAGAAGAAAGTTACTTAACTTAGGCCGGGGCCGGAGGGAGAACTGGATTCAGATAAACAATAAACATTCTCAAAGGAAGTAAGTAACATACCAAAGGCGAGGCCGAAGGCCGAGCTGCGTTCAGGGAGAGTATAAACCTTTTCGAAGAAAGTAAGTAACAAAGGGCGAGGCCGAAGGCCGAGCTGCGTTCAGGAAACCTTCAACCTTCTCGAAGAAAGTAAGTAACTGAGGGCGAGGCCTAAGGTCGAGCTGCGTTCAGGAAGACTATAATCCTTCCCGAAGAAAGTAAGTAACTAAGGGCCTGGCCGAAGGCCGAGCTGTATCCTGGAAGACGCTGACAGTAAGTAACTATGGGCGATAGTTACTTACTTTCTTCAAGACGGTTTATAGTCTTCGTGAACGCAGCTCGGCCTTCGGCCTCGCCCTCAATTACTTGATTTCTTCGAAAAGGTTTATAGTCTTCCTGAACGCAGCTCGGCCTCCGGCCTCGCTCTTATTTACTTACTTTCTTCGAGAAGGTTTATGGTCTTCCTGAACGCAGCTCGGCCTTCGGCATCGCCCTTATTTACTTACTTTCTTCGAAAAGGTTATCGCTTTCCTGAACGCAGCTCGGCCTTCGGCCTCGCCCTCAGTTACTTACTTTCTTCGAGAAGGTTTATGGTCTTCCTGAACGCAGCTCGGCCTTCGGCCTCGCCTTCTGTTACTTACTTTCTTCGAAAAGGTTATCGTCTTCCTGAACGCAGCTCGGCCTTCGGCCTCACCCTCAATTACTTCATTTCTTCGAGAAGGTTTATAGTCTACCTGGACGGAGCTCGGCCTTCGGCCTCGGCCTTATTTACTTACTTTCTTCGAGAAGGTTTATGGTCTTCCTGAACGCAGCTCGCCCTTCGGCCTCGCCCTCAGTTACTTACTTTCTTCGAGAATGTTTATCGTCTTCCTGAACGCAGCTCGGCCTTCGGCCTCGCCTTCTGTTACTTACTTTCTTCGAAAAGGTTATCGTCTTCCTGAACGCAGCTCGGCCTTCGGCCTCGTCCTCAATTGCTTAATTTCTTCGAGAAGGTTTATAGTCTTCCTGAACGGAGCTCGGCCTTCGGCCTCGCCCTCAGTTACTTACTTTCATCAAGAAGGTTTATAGTCTTCCCGAACGCAGCTCGGCCTTCGGCCTCGCCCTCAGTCTTCCAGAATGCAACTCACCCTGAAGCCTCGCCGTTAGTTACTTACTTGAGTTGAGAAGGTTTATTGTTTACCTTAACGCAGATTGGCCTTAGTTACTTACTGTCTTCCTTTGAAATACGAATTTCACGCGAGCGAAGCCGCGGGCAAAAGCTAGTTTTTAATAAAAAAAAAATGTAAAATTTATATAAAAAGAAACGTGTAAAGAAATGGATGAAACAATAAACAATTATTATTGTAATAATAACAATTCTATGAAAATACGAACGATCGTTTTGCGCTTTTCTGGTTTGAAATGAAAAATTGTTGCGCTCTGCTGATTTTTTTTAAATTCTTTTTTTATGGATGCTGACACGGTTGGCTACATCACCTACAACATCCGTGATGTCAGCACATAACACCGGGTGAACTAGGTGCCATGTCAGCCTTTCCCTTCATTTCATGTCGGCTACGAACTATTTACATAGCCTTTTCGACCGACGTTTCGCTCAGTGCGGTGGTATCAACCCGGCCGGGATAAACCCTACCACCTAGTAAGGTAAGAAGGGAAATGACCTAAAATCGACTTTCAAGTTATGTTGAGAATCCTGTGCGGGTCCGTGCTCCACCTAGGTTCTCCACCTGGGTGAAGCATGGGATACTTACAGGTTTTCATGCTCCAACTGATATGATATTATTGTACAGCCCAGTACAGTTAATTATTCAAATCATGTCCCTGTTGAAATATTGAAAGTTCCAATAGATCTGACGGAAAAATTTACGTCCATACCTACACCTGCTGCTTCGTCGTTCGGTGTAAAACTGTAGGTCCCTTCCCTTGCCCCTTACTAGGTGAGGTGGTAGGCTCAAATTGTAGCCGACTGGTTTGGTACCACCGTACTGGTTTTTTTTATGTATCCGGGTGGCTGAGTCGGAGGGGCCAAAGCGCATGCTCCGACCAGTCAATATCACCTCCGAGAAGGTAGGTGCCATACCGGAGACTTCCCTGGATTGCTGGCTATACTGGACTAGAGGAGAACACAACCGAGGCTGCTATGCTAACCAACCCAGTCGGCTACAATTTGAGCCTACCACCTAGTAAGGGGCAAGGGAAGGAACCTACAGTTTTACACCGGTTCCGAACGATGAAGCAGCAGGTGTAGGTATGCACGTAAATTATTTCGTCAGAAAAAACTCATTGGTACACGCCGACCGGATTTGAACCTCGGACCGCTAGCATGAGAAGCAGATGCTCAAACCACTCGGCCACCCGCCGCTTGGATGTAAGATGGCCGCACTGAAAATATATATTAACGTTTAGGTACATAGAACAGCTTATCTAAATACCTACTTTTGTTCAGATAAAATCCAACTTCACAACAAGAGCAGTGACAAACAAAACACAATGGAACCGACTGGAAACGCCTCTCTAAATAAGTTTAGTTGAAATTGGCAATATAAGAACGCATCTACTAGAGGCGAACGACCTAATCCGAGTCGAGGGTCGCAGTATTTAAGAGGCGGTTTTATTATATTTCTGTATAAGAACAAACCAAGGTCCACGTGTGTGTTGTTAGGACCATTATCCTTGCTGATACAAACTAGGATTATTATAATTCAGTCGGTTATAAAATTGGTGGTGAATGTACTGACTGACATAGGTAAGATTTTTAAATGTTCATTTTTAAAATTTGAAATTATTTGAAATGAAATGATGAAATTGTTTACTCGGAAAACTCACAGTTTATACAACATATCTATGTTGCAAGCGGTTTTTCATATACATTCCTGAACCAGAAAAAGATTTTCTCATATTTACCTGGAAATCATTTACAGAAAAATGTATGTACAAAAATTACTATACCACTGTGCCGTAAAACAAAGAAGTGAATATAATAAATAGTTATTACCTATTTATAATATGTATATAATAAATAAAAAAATATAAATAATGAACAATAAAAAACATTATTTAACACTCAAATATAAGAAATAATTTTTATTGCTATTTTCTGTTTAGCTAAATTTATTTTATTGCTTAAAATAAATTTCGGGACCTGTACAATAAACGTCGTACGGGACCTGTATGTCCGAGGGCTGTATCTCTTGACCATAATAGGTAGCCCGTTGAAATTTTCAAAGAATATTTTTTATTATGGCCGTTATAACAATACTTAAATAATAAAATGAAATAAAAATTAAAAAATTCACGGGGGTCCCCATACAAGAAACTAAAAAGTGTATGCGCGTCATCTACCGAAAACAGTATGAAGCAGCGCTGACCATGACATGGCGATACGGAACCCTCGGGCGCAAGTTCGACTCGCATTTGGCCGGTTTTTTAACATAGCCGCGCCGCTGCCTCCGCCGCGCCGCCGCCGTAGCGCAGCTCGCTAGAAACTAGTGAGATGACAAGGTTCTATTAAGTGTTTGAAATTGACACTTAGGGTACATCACCCACCACATGCTCAAAAAAAGCTTGAAACAAAAATAATTTTTTTTAAATTTTTTTTTTATTGATGCTGACACGATTGTCTTCATCACCTACAACATCCGTGATGTCAGCCCATAACACCGGATGAACTTGGTGCCACGTCAGTGATTCCCTTCGGTCGTGGCGGCTACACTGAACTGGACGGAAAACACAAACTATTTACATAGCCGTTTCGACCGACCTTTCATTCAGTGCGGTGGTACCAACCCGGGCGGGTTGAACCCTACCACCTAGTAATATAAGAAGGGAGTCATATCCCTTAGTCGCCTTTTACGACATACACGGGGAGAGATGCAGTGGGGCTATTATTTTAAAGTATCGGCCCCACACGGTACAATTTGATTTAATTCCCAATAATAATCTGTTCTTTATTTATTATCGACGACAACGTAAGAATCGAGAAGCAATCAAAAGAAATCCTATTTACCTACGTATGAGCTAAAACACGAATTACATCACAATATAATTAAATTAACTCATTATAGCTTTCTCAATCCAATCGTAACGTGCAAATACAAAATGTACGAGCGATTTAGAATTTTTCATTCGAGCAGTCTGCCAAGACAATGCCGCGGAAACGCACGCGTTTCCCCCTCGCTGGAAGTCAACAATTATGCCAGCAGAGTTCGAACCGAGATGGTTCGCACCAGGGTTGTTGCTGATGCACATTTTTTCACTGCATGATCATCATCATGCATCAGCATTAGCTGATGCTGATGCTGATGCTGATATTTTATCATTGACATCAGCTGATGCTGATGCTGATATTTTATCATTGACATCAGCTGATGCTGATGCTGATGCTGATATTTTATCATTGACATCAGCTGATGCTGATGCTGATATTTTATCATTGACATCAGCTGATGCTGATGCTGATGCTGATATTTTATCATTGACATCAGCTGATGCTGATGCTGATATTTTATCATTGACATCAGCTGATGCTGATGCTGATATTTTATCATTGACATCAGCTGATGCTGATGCTGATATTTTATAATTGACATCAGCTGATGCTGATGCTGATATTTTATAATTGACATCAGCTGATGCTGATGCTGATGCTGATATTTTATCATTGACATCAGCTGATGCTGATGCTGATATTTTATCATTGACATCAGCTGATGCTGATGCTGATATTTTATCATTGACATCAACTGATGCTGATGCTGATATTTTATCATTGACATCAACTGATGCTGATGCTGATATTTTATCATTGACATCAGCTGATGCTGATGCTGATGCTGATATTTTATCATTGACATCAGCGGATGCTGATGCTGATGCTGATTTTAATTATTTTCTTTAAAAAAAGGGAAAAATATTGAACTATATGAATATTATGTATGAATTTATATCCAAAATTTTGAGTGGTATTGAAATAAAAGATTGTGTTTTAATAATTTTGTAAAATAAAAAAAAAAAATAAGCAATCTGATACCAGTACCAGTTTATTAATTATCTTAGCAATTAAATTATTAGTATTGGATGGAACTTTGGAACTATTTGGAACTGTATGTGCTGCTTTTTCGGCTTCGAGTTTGTTCAGAGAAGGTTTGCCATTAATAATCAGCATCGATCAATGCGGATGCTGATGCGATGCTGATGTTGAAAATGATGCTGAAGTTCCGCGGATGCTGTTTTTTTTTTTATGTAAACTGACATGGTTGGCTACATCACCTACAACATCCGTGATGTCAGCCCATAACACCGGGTGAACTTGGTGTCACGTCAGTGCTTCCCTTCGGTCGTGCCGGCTACACTGAACTGGACGGAAAACACAAACTATTTACATAGCCGTTTCGACCGACCTTTCATTCAGTGCGGTGGTACCAACCCGGGCGGGTTAAACCCTACCACCTAGTAATATAATATAAGAAGGGAGTCATATCCCTTAGTCGCCTTTTACGACATACACGGGGAGAGATGCAGTGGGGCTATTCTTTTAAAGTACCGGCCCCACACGGTACAATCCGGTATGCTGATGCTGATGTCGGCAACAACCCTGGTTCGCACTGTCAATCGAATGTGACGGCGGCGATCGGGTGCGGAACGATTCGTTTCATTCGCTGCGAATCGTGCGCTTGTGGGCGTTTCCGAGGCAACAACTAGAATATAGAACAAAAGAAATGCAATCTGTGTTTATTGCAATTGGCCCGCAATGATGTTAGCTGAAATTAGCTGTATAATCTATGGACATACCTTAAATATACTTGCCTCCCTTTGTGTTGCCGATGGTCGGTCGGTTTTCGATGTGGCGCGTCCTTGGAGGTGATCGGAGCTTCGAGGCACTTCTGACTGACTCAGCCACTCTTACCGGATTGCATACGGAAAAAAACACATTACCCTCCTTTGCGTCGCGCAGTCGGGTAAAAAGAAGAAGGGAAGGTTGTTACGCTTTGTATCGGGATAGCGACATCTATGCGATATTCCTTTGAACAAGATGGCCGCATAGCAGCCTCGGTTGTGTTCTCCTCTAGTCCAGTATGCAGCCATCCAGGGAAGTCTAGGGTATGGCACCTACATTCTCGGAGGTGATATTGGCTAGTCAGAGCATGTGCTTTGGCCCCTCTGACTCAGACACCCATACCGGATTAGGTTCATAAAAAAAAATTATATTTCACCCAAGTATAGTCTCGGGTCCGTTAAGAGAGGCGTGAAAAGAAACCTGTCAGTCAGGCCGACATGTCATTTGCAAGCCCCGCGTCCATGGGCGTCGTTAGAGATCTTATGGGTGGCTCGGCACCATATGTCGCGCTTTTTATTAAAGAAAAAAAACAATGGTTCGACTTCAAAAGACTCTCACAGATGGCACCGCGCCGGGCGGCGCAGCCAATGCTGCTCTACGCGTAGCGCTGCCCAATCAATGAGGAGCGTTGCTACTTGCCGTTCGTACTTTCATGACGTTTCACTTTTTCTGAATTAGGTCCCCATCCCAAACATGGGTTTTAGGCAGTTTATTGAGTCCAAGGCCAAAACCGCATCAAAACAACTGGGGATCCTATACCGAAATAGGAGGTTCTTCTCACCGGCACAACTACTCATGTTGTACAAATCACAGATATAGGCCGGTGATGGAACACTGTAGCTACGTTTGGCAAGGCAGCCCCCAGTATCTGTTGGCGTACTTGGATTCAATACAGCGCCGAGCCGTCCGTCTGGTGGGAGACCTGAAACTGACTGATGATCTGGAGTCTCTCAGTCACGGACGATTTGTAGGGTCACTTAATCTGTTCTACAGGTACTATCATGGAAGCTGCTCGGAGGAACTTGCTTCCCTTATTCCTTGCCATCCAACCTATCTTCGCAGCACTCGCCGCAGAGAAACTGAACACCCTTTTGGGCTTTTGAGAACCCATCGATTCTCAAAATCGTTTCTTTGTCGCACCGCTCGGGTGTGGAACTGTCCCCCGGCGAGTGTGTTCCCCGAATCCTTTAACCTGGGTGTCTTCAAACGTCGTATCAACGGGCTAGACAACCTAGCAACAGTCCGCGAATCTGCTGGCATGGCGCCTCACTGAGCGTGGTTTCGCGAGGAGAGGGGTTTTTGGCTCGTTAAAAAGCTTCGCTTCAAAAATCTATGAAGCATCTGCAGTTGCATTCTCACTTTTTACCCAACTGTACATAAACGGAAACTTTGGATTATGTTACATCCATATTGTCGCTGGAAATTCGGTTGTTCTTTGGCGAGCATTATAAAATCTTTCCTTTGTATTCCTGCTCTAATCCTGTTCTACGCAGATATAATTACAGTTTGAACACGAACAGGTGGATTGAATTATGCATACAGTGGTTAATTTAGTTAGACAATATACCTCGCTCGTGTGACGCGCGTTGTCCGTTACGCCGGCCGGACCATCGCAATTCTTTTGTTCGTCTATCACTGAACATGGCAGCTCATAGCTTTGTTGAGTGATAGTGGGAGGATCTTTGGAAAATGCCATTGTTTATTGTATCATCTCGGCCTTGATCTTATTTAGTTAGCGGTTACGGACATTTTGCAAGTTTTTTAGGGTTTCTTATCCGTACGGAATCCCTATTACTAAGCCGATATATAAGGTCTTTCAATAGTAGGTAGAGTGTTTTCATTTTACGAAGGCACGAGGGGTATGAGGTAGAAAGTGGTGTGAGACCGCGCGGAGCTCAGTGGAGAACGACTCGGTTCGACGGAGGGACGCGGAGACGTGTAGAACGTGTGTACCGACCTAACATCGAGTTCGTTCTCTACTGAGCTCCGCGCGGTCGCCTATCGCACCGCTTCCTACCTCGTACCCCTCGTGCCTTCGTAAAATGAAAACACTCTAACGATACGCTAAGGCTAAGGGGTGTATGTGCATCAGATACTGATCACGTTCCCATAAATTTTTTTTTTGTACGATATAAAAAACGTACTTATTAAGCTGAAATACGCGCACTTAACGTATTCAATTTGAGGAGACGAGTGAGTAGGTTTTATAAATCGTAAAAAAAAAAATTGGTATGGGAACGTGATTAGTATCTGATACACTTACACCCCTTAGCGTATCGTTACCTACTAATGAAAGACCTTATAATAGAGGGGAGAGAAAAAAGGCAAAATTTAGCTTCTCAAAAAAACAAAAAATGAACCAGCTCCTCCAACTCAACAAGCACACTGAGAAACAAATAAATAATAAAAAGTTAAATTACAAATTAAAAAAAAAACACGTCACACAAAAACACAATTTCTGTTTACTTACATAAAGGGGTCGGGGGGCCGCTAAGTAAATACCCGCGCAGCTCTGACTTTTATATTTTACTAAATGGGCATTATTTTTGACATTATTATAAGTCATGTCTCTAAGTCGGTCGGGAACTTTTTTTAAAGTAATTCAACTTTTTAGGGTTCCGTATCCGGTACGGGACCCTATTACTAAGCTTACGCCGTCTGTCCGTCTGTCTGTCCGTGCGGCCGTCTGTCTGTCTGAGGGATGTATCTCTTGAACCGTAATAGGTAGCCTCGGTCGGTCGGTCCTCGGTGCGCGAGTTCGACTCGCACTTGGCCGGTTTTTTATAATTATAAGGCGGCGAAATAGTCACCACATGAATAGTCACCACCGCACCGGTTGCACCGCCGAACTACCGACCCAGGCCACCCCAGGCTGACATAGTTTCAAGTCTAGGTTCAAGTATTACCCATAAATATTCGACATGGTACATACATATTGAAGGTAAAAAATATTGTGAATATTTCGCGTAATATCAATAGCTATTACTAATAATAAATATGTTGTAAGGGATGGTCATGGAGTAAGTTGCTTTGTTTTAATGAGATATTGCGTTTGTAGACTCTACGTATGATAGGTACACATACTAAAACTAAACTGATGAATTAAAAAAATATGTTCTGTATGTATGTTCCTCTATAACTCTTAAACCGATCATCCGAATTTAATGAAACTTAGTACAAGCACATATAATAATACTATACGGGACAAAGGATGGGCCAAATAAAATTCTACCTTTTACGCTAAGATGTTGCTCTCAAGGTAACGCAGGAATGCAGCTTGGCCTTCTTTCTTACTTACTCACTTTCTTATTTTTAAATACTAATTTCACGCGAGCGAAGCCGCAGGCAAAAGCTAGTGACCACAATAAAAAACAGCCGAAAGTTGCATGTTTCCTTGCTATTATATCCGTCGGCGGCGTGAGAACGCTTGGGTGACTAATGCCGCCATGTTTGGTGCTGGTCTGACCTTGACCAGAGAAGTGAGGTCTTCGTCCGTAACATATCGCGTAGTTTTTGGTAACAAAATAACAACACTTTGTATCTTTATAACAACGTAAGTAAAAATCCCGGCAGCAAAGATAGCGTGTCGAGCTTTAGAAAGAGACAATCCCTGTGATCCCTGTCGCACAGAGACGTGCGTGTTCGTGCGACAGAGACGAGACGCTCTACAACCGGATTGCCTCTTTCTAAAGTCCGATGTGCATTATATTTATTGCCGCGTATAGTGCCCGGCACGTAACTTGGCCGCTGTGCGAGCGGGACAGCGTTATACCAACGATGGCATGCGTATAACGTCGTCCCTCTCGCACAGAGGCCAAGTTACGTGCCGCGCGCTATACTGTACCTAAATAATTATTATTGGTTTTTTATTTTTTTTTATTATGGAAACTGACACGGTTGGCAACATCACCTACAACGTCCGTGATGTCCAGCCCATAACACCGGGTGAACTAGGTGCCATGTCAGTGCTTCCCCCTTTGATCGTGCCGGCTACACTGAACTGGTCGGAAAACACAAACTATTTACATAGCCGTTTTGACCGACGTTTCATTCAGTGTAGGAAATATCTTCATTTGACAAATGCGACCTATACAGGGTGTCCCAGAAACCGAAGATAATCCTTCGACAGCTGATAGGGCTGCTAATTACCTCTCAGAATATCTAATTTTAGGTTTAGTAAAAATGGCTTAGTTTTTGAGATAAGTATTGTCATTTTTGTAAAAATCCAAAATGTTCTCTTCTCCCTCAGCTCATTTTTTTAAATGCCACAAGTACAAATTTAAGATTTTCTTAAATCTAGTTTGTGTCAAATAGTCCTAAAAAGTGAGGCTTTCACACGGTATAATTTATTTTTTCATGTTTAATCCTGCTTAGCTGAAAAACGACTTAAGAGCCACGTGTAACATTTTTTTCAGCCTCGTCCCTTGAATTTGCCCATTCGCGGTGAAATAAAAATTACTACACTAAAGTGGAATTATGCAACAAAAATACGCCCATCTGATGTAGTTTTTAAAATCGTACATCACTTACCGATTTGCCCAATAATTTATGAGATATTATTATTTATCTACAAAAGGACCTCGGAATTTGATAACTGTTCTACCAACTACGAATTGGAATAAAATAAACACTTGAAGTAATTGGTCTTTATTAACCTGTTAAAGTAGATATGTCCAAATTGTTTACCACTTGCACGAATGCTAGCTCGACATCTTCTCACAAATGCCCGGTTGATGCGTCGAGCAAGTACTCGATGTAAGTGCAGATACGTCCACCTGAGCTGCTGCCGTACCTCTTTCTTTGAGCTCTATCAAGATTTTCGCCGGGATCCGTAAACTTTTTCTTTTAAATAGCCACAATAATAAAAATCTAACGGATTTAAATCCGGTGATCAAGACGTCCGATCCATCTGTGGGGATCCAAGTGCGAGTCGGACTCGCGCACCGAGGTTTCCGCACCACAAAAAAAAACATTGAAAAAAAAACACGTTTCTTGTATGGGAACCCCCCTTATTTTTTTACTATTTTTTATTATTTGTTTTTATATCCGCCATAATAATGTGTAATATAATAAGGTCATAATAATGCCTAAAACAAACTGTTTGACAGATAGCTGGCGCTATTCTTCGCTCTGCATGGCTCTCTCTCTCTCTGCATCGCTCTGGATGTCAATTTGACCTTTCGTATAAGACTTCTCTTTCGAGAGGCCCGAAGTTCGAATCCGGTCGGGGGGCGTATACCAATGAGTTTTTTTCTGAAGGAAAAATTTACGTGCACACCTACATATTTTCAAATCCCGTTTGAGGGAACACTTGTTTAGAAACTGCATTAGGTATGTATGTATGTATTTGTTTATATTGCGTATATGTATGTACTTTTGAACTTGTATGTATGTAAATCACGAATGTATTTAGTTGTATGTTATTACTATTATCTATGTTTTATTGTTTATTTTTGTACTCTTAAAAAAAAAATCTCTCATTTAATTTTCCGCACGGGTAGTGCGGAAAATTAATAAATTAATAATCTACCCTACTCACAATCCCAGGTATGACTGGCAGATAATGCCCTTAGGCTTTAAGTCCGCCTTTTGTCACTTTTTGTGCAATAAAGTATATTTTCATTTCATTTCCTTTCATTTCATGTCATTTCATTTCATTACACCTGCTGCTTTACCGCGCTCGGAACCGGTGTAAAACCTGTAGGTCCCTTCCTTTCCCTAGGTGGTAGGCTCAAATTGTAGCCGACTGGGTTGGTACTACCGTACTGAATGTAACGTGGCCGCATAGCAGCCTCGGTTGTGTTCTCCTCTAGTTCAGTATAGCCAGCATTCCAAAGGGAAATCTCCGATATGGCACCTACGTTCTCGGAGGTGATATTGGCTGCGGGTCTACCGGCGTTAACTCACTCGCTAACTACTCGCATATTTCAACCAGTAGCCACTAGCCAGCCAATAGCTGGGCCGGATGCCTCACCGAACGCCTTCTGATTGGTTGAGTGAGATCGTTTCTCATACTCACATCGGCGAGTGAGTACGCCGATACAGGGGCTGGTCGCAGCATGTCTTTTGGCCCCTCTGACTCAGCTACCCATAGAATAGAATATAATAGAATATGCTTTATTGCTTTCCAATACAATGATTTTTAAAACGGCGGACTTATTACCTAAGGCAATCTCTGCCAGTCAACCTAACTTTTATGAAAACTTAATATAAGGGTAGCAAAACAAAGAAGAAGAATAACACAAACTTAATACTAACAAAACAATAAAATGAAGTGAACAAGACGCCAAGCATATAATATAATATGTAGATAAAATACTAGAACATATTACAAAAACAAAGGATATATTTATCATACTAAATAAGTATCGTATCATACCCATACCGGATTACATAAAAATATATATACATGTATAGACTTTACTTTACAGACTATACGATAGATAATCTGTGACGATACTGTAATTAATATGTGTCCCACAAACCAATTTGCTAATTTAAGTCATTTGTGGCCAGTTAGAACTCCCAAGGCGGGTCGGCCTCGCCCGCTACCCACTGGACACCGCTTTCGGTCTGTGTTCTTCGTTACTGTTTTTATTTATTGGTAAAGTTTATTTCTGACCGAGGTGAACCGGACCCGCGGTTTTCCCCCATTGACACGTCCACGGTCGTTGTGCGAACTGCGCATGCGACCTTATTATCGCTTAGTCAACAAAGGGCGGCGGCGCCGTTGGTGCAGCATAGTGCCAAGGGCGCTCCGGTATAGTGTTATATGGGCGCTCCGCGTCTGGCCGGCCTCTATCTAGCGCGAGTTGCGGTTATACGAACGTGTCTATAAGTTCGTAAAATATAGCTTGATATCTGTGACAGCTGTCATCGAAAACACGCGCATGAAGTTCCGTATTTTTGACATTGGAAATGTCTTTTCGATCGCTTCAATATAGTCCCCTATTTCCAGCGAGAGTACGAATTGGCCCTGGTGTCGTGAGTTTTAAGGCTACGTGAATATTTAAGATGTCAAAGGACGCGTATCGACGAGAGCTACAAAATTGAGAAAAAAATAATTAAACAAGTTTGAAAGTTTTTGAGAAAATCGCAAAAAACCTCTTAAAATAGCCGTTTTTAGGGGGTTTAAAAAGGGCACTTTTAAACATATTTCTAAATGTATATTTTAAACTTTTATATTTTTATATTGTAGATTGACTCAAAATCTGGGGACGTTTTTTTGATTGTTTGAAAAAAGTGAAAATTTTGGAAGTTATGATTTTTTTTTATTTTTCGTTACGCGAGTTTCGTGTCGTCTTTATCTTCCAGTGTGAGTAGCTAAAATGGTTTTCGTGTATGCATATACTTGAAAATTGAGAATTTTAATTGAGGTAATATTTTTTTTTATTTTTGAAAATTTTTGTCTATATTTCAAAATTTACAAATTTCAGTATGAAAAAGCAAGTAAATTATAATCAAATTTTTAAATATGGATATATATTCTTTATTGAAAACCAATTTATGCAAATTAGGCACAATAGGCGAGCTTAATGCCGTGAGGCATTCTATTCTAACTAACCTTCTTTGGTATGTGGCAAAAGTACTCATATATATGCAGGCGAACAAGAATAGTTTGTGGCAATGTTCTAAGTCTTGCAATATGATAAACTACAAACTAATCTCTACTTTTTCTCTATCTTCTTCTTCTACTTTTTATAAAAGGGAACGTCTGTCTGTTTGTATGTATGTATATATGTTTGAGGTAAACTCCGGAACCACTGAACAGATTTGATGTGGTTTGCACCAATGTAAAGATAGTTCTTGAAGCACACTATAGGCTATTATACCATCACGCGAAATAGCCTTAGGACAGAGCAGTATCAAAGAAAGTATAGGAAAGTATAGTATGAACTGAATTTAGTGTCGAATGGTTGTTGGTTTGGTAGAAGCGATGTTAGATATACAAAATATTTAGATACAATTTTGGGAAGAAGATATGTAGATTGCATCCTGGGGACTACCTTTTATCGAAAAAAAAAACGGAAGGGGGTGAAATAGGGAATGCAATTATGTTAGGGATATGAAGGGGGAAGGGTGAAGGAGGATGGGTGAAGTGGGAGGGGCGGTGATGGAGCAGGAGGATGGTCTTTGACGGAGAGGGATGAGGATGGAGGGGAAGGACGATAAAGGCGGGGGACGGAGAGGTGTGGGTTGGGGAGGGACCAGGTGGGGGAGGGAGGTATGAAAGAGGAGGGAGGGAGGACGGTGGGAGGGGCGGGAAGGGAGAGGAGGGAGGTAGGGAGATGGAGAAGATGGAAGGGATTTAAGGGAGGGGAGGTGTGTAAGATGAGTATGGGGGAGAGGTGAGGGAGGGAGGGGGAAGCGGCGGGGTTGAACAAGGGCTGAGATATGGGGGGGGGAGATGGAGGATGAGGGATAGAAGTGGCGGAGGGAGGGAGGGAGAGCAGGGGGGAGAAGGGAGGGATGAATTGGTGGAGAGGGGGGATAGGAAGGGAGAAGCGAGTGAGGCGAGGGAGGAGGGAGGGAGGGAAGGGAGGAGGAAGAGGGTAGGGATAAGGGAGAAGGGGAAAGAGTGGGAGGTAGAAAGGAGGTGGGAGGGGAAGATGAAAGGAGTGAGAGGGGACGGAAGGAGTGGGGGATGAGGAAAGTGGGGAGTAAGGGGAGCGAGGGAGAATGGAGAGGGAAGGAGAGAATTAGGGAGAGAGGTAGGCAGATGAGAAGAGCGAGGGGTGAGAGGGGGAGGGAGGGGAAGCGAGAGAGTTAGGGAGAGATACGTCGTAATATCCAATAAATTTTATTTCGTGCTGATACAATCATAAGCAAAAAATTTACAAAGGATTAAAGCTGGGATTTTGGTAATTTTCAAAAAAAAAGAAAAAAAAAAGCCTCAGGTGCACTCCGGGAGTGCCGGCAGAAGTGAAAACACCGTAACATTGTTTAAAAAAAAAAATTGTTTAAGTTTTAAGTTTATTTATAAAGAAGGTTTAAAAAAAATAAAAAATAAGGAAAAAAAAAATAATAAAAAAAAATTAAAAAAAATATAAAAAAAAAATTATGAGAAAAAAATTATAAAAAAAAATTTATGTAAAATTTAGTAGAACGGACAGACATGCATTTGTTACGGAACCCTACATTCATTTTGCAGAACTTAGTAGAATGGACAGACATAAACGTGTTACGGAACCCTACTTTTATTATAAAATAACTGTCGGAGGACCTTGGTTGAAAATTGTAAAATTTAGTAGAACGGACAGACATGCATTTGTCACGGAACCCTTCATTAATTTTGAAATAAATGTTAAATTTAGTAGAACGGACAGACATGCATTTTTTTACGGAACCCAACATTCATTTTGCAGAACTTAGTAGAATGGACAGTCATAAACGTGTTACGGAACCCTACTTTTATTATAAAATAACCGTCGGAGGAACTTGGTTGAAAATTGTAAAATTTAGTAGAATGGACAGACATCCATTTGTTACGGAACCCTACATTCATTTTGAAATAAATGTTAAATTTAGTAGAACGGACAGACATGCATTTGTTACGGAACCCTAGACATAAACGTGTTACGAAACGAAACCCTACAACCGAAACCGGGAGTGCCGGCAGATTCCGTGTCAATCGTAACTTAACCCTTATTGCAATGACTTAAGGTTACATTTTAAATAAAATGTCGCTGTCGCGGTGTTACGAACAGAATTGATCCCGTGCCACTGTAACTTAACCCTTAATGCAATGACTTAAGGTTACATTTCGCTTTTCGAGACTGACGAGGACGCGATGACGCGAGTTAAGAATTGTTTACCCAAGCGCCGCTAAAGAAGTTTTAACTTCAAAAATCTTATCTCGATACCACGTGACACCTGACAAAAGGTATCATGGGTAAAAACCTTGCAAATGACCCCACTTATATACAACAAAAAATTGGTCGGTCGATGTGCCGAACACCCTGTATATATCACCGGGATAGCCACCTCTCACCTTGGCACGGTCCTTCCGCCGAGTCATGCAGCGGGTGGGTCTTCGTCCTTCGTGCCTTACTTGCTGCTTGATGTAGTTATCTTGTCCGAACACTTTGGTGGTGGTCGGTGTTGTGCTGTAATTTACAAGGGTACTTGCAGCACAACACCGATTACGTCTCTGCTTACCCCAATTGTCGGGATACAGCGTGTGGTATGTATGTACCTACCTATGCGTGTACTTAGTTAGACTTAAGAAATGAAATAATGTTACTAACCTTCTTCATCATCATCATCATCATCATCATCATCATCATCATCATCATCATCATCATCATCAGCCTGTATGGGTCCACTGCTGGACATAGGCCTCTCCCAAGGCACGCCACCACACGCGGTCTTCCTTCCTTCTTCACAATAAATTAATACACAATAAATTCTACTGCACTAGCTGAGAGAAACCCCAGAGTACCTACTTGCTCCTCTAATGTATAACAGTCAGACTCTGCACTCAAACTTGTCACAATATTTTGATCTATCCGGTTCGATTACAACCACGAACGATTTCTTTACGTTAGGTACACGTGTGTGTACAGCCGCGTCTCAAAATAGACAGTTAGACTCTGCACTCAAACTTGTCACAATATTTTGTTCTATCCGGTTCGATTACAACCACGAACGATTTCTTTACACGTGTGTGTACAGCCGCGTCTCAAAATAGACAGTTAGACTCTGCACTCAAACTTGTCACAATATTTTGTTCTATCCGGTTCGATTACAACCACGAACGATTTCTTTACGTGTACACGTGTGTGTACAGCCGCGTCTCAAAATAGACAGTTAGACTCTGCACTCAAACTTGTCACAATATTTTGTTCTATCCGGTTCGATTACAACCACGAACGATTTTTTTACGTTAGGTACACGTGTGTGTACAGCCGCGTCTCAAAATAGACAGTTAGACTCTGCACTCAAACTTGTCACAATATTTTGTTCTATCCGGTTCGATTACAACCACGAACGATTTTTTTACGTATGGTACACGTGTGTGTACAGCCGCGTCTCCTGCGCATGTTTTGACATGGAATCCATATGTAGGCCCGTGCCATTTGCAAAAATCTACCGTCATTTTTAATGTACTTTCGGCATACCACTAATCTTACTTGGTGGTAGGGTTTAACCCGCCCGGGTTGGTACCACCGCACTGAATGAAACGTCGGTCAAAACGGCTATGTAAATAGTTTGTGTTTTCCGACCAGTTCAGTGTAGCCGGCACGATCAAAGGGGGAAGCACTGACATGGCACCTAGTTCACCCGGTGTTATGGGCTGACATCACGGACGTTGTAGGTGATGTAGCCAACCGTGTCAGTTTCCATAAAAAAAAAAAAACACTATCTCACGAACCGCTCATGCATGATAGAGTCACTCGGCCGCCTTCCACCTATGGCAACGTCAATGAATAATATGAACAATTGATGACGTCATAGCCTTTACAAAAAAGGCTTCGAAAATCAATAAATGCCTATAAGTAACTCCTAAACTCCTGGTCGGATCGATTTGAAATTTGGTTCCTTCCGCAAAAAAAAATCCTTTCAGAAAAATGTTTTTTTTTTATCAAAATCGGTTCAACCGTTTCAAAAAAAAAAGGAAAAAGACTTTGTCGCACGTACTCGTATGTCTCTGTGCGACAGGGACGACGCTCTGCAACCTGATTGTCTTTTTCTAAAGCTCGACACGCATTATTTGCAGCTGGGAACTGTGCCACCGTTTGCTATATAATAGTATGTAATGTACTAATGTATGTAAGTAAAGGTTGTTTTTTATTTCAATTGTAGTAGGTAGGTATATTAATAAAATTGAGTCCTCAGCCTTGAACGAACATATTCGTATTTACTTACGAGAACGGCCGCGGCGGTAGTGACGGACACGACACCTGAGTAAAAAATTTTAAAGATAATAGTCTGTGGATACTCCGTAATGCTAATTGCAGGGTGACCGCACCTTTGGTTACTTTTTACTAACATTCGGACCGGCTCGGCAATTTTTTTTTAATAGCGCCATACCTAGATGAATGAAACGTCGGTCTAAACGGCTATGTAAATAGTTTGTGTTTTCCGACCAGTTCAGTGTAGCCGGCACGATCAAAGGGGGAAGCACTGACATGGCACCTAGTTCACCCGCTGTTATGGGCTGACATCACGGACGTTGTAGGTGATGTAGCACACCGTGTCAGTTTCCATAAAAAAAAACCCTACTTTAGATTATTTTAACCCACATAACCTTTGTTCACTGCTTAATTTTTTTTATTTCAACAAAAAATAATAGTATAGCTAATTAATAATTATGAAAAACTACACACATGACAAAAATAAAAATCAATCTAAAGTTTATAAGTTCAATCCATGTTACATTATATTAAGTTTTGTATATATAGGTATAATGATTCTGTGTGGACAATGGTAATAAAAAAAAACATTAAAAATTAATTTTAAATGTTGTCAGTCCATTTTTACATCGTACACTAATTTTTTTAATAAAAAAGTACATAACTATTCAAACCCATGACAACGCCATCTATCATTCGTCATCATCATTTGACACATCACATCAAACATATAAAAATATATTAAATTTAATTCTTTCTTCTCTGACGACAACTTATTACTATTAGTCTAAATATAAGAAGATGTGTAGGTAATAAATAAATATTACAGATGAGATACTACACAGATAGATACACGGCCCACCCCAGAAGTGTCTGGTGCCCACCCCAGAAGTGTCTGGTGCCCACCCCAGAAGTGTCTGGTGCCCACCCCAGAAGTGTCTGGTGCCCACCCCAGGATGTTGGGTTGCCAACCGAAAATTCTAGGGTGGCACTTAAATAATTTCACACAAAAACACTTAAATAATCTACAGCTTTATGGAATAATCTATGGCTTTATGGAATTTTATGTTGATTCCGCATCAACATTAAATTCCATTTCCATCCAGGTAATCAAAATAAACACTTAAAAAAAATTTTTTTTTTGTTTAATTTTATTTAGGTAAAGAAACTTTCCGAAATCAATGGTCGAAATTTATATATACTTTTATTGCGTAGGTACATCGGGTTTCGGCTTCATCGGCCATCGCTTTTCAGGGGCCAGGCCCACCCTGGAAAATAACCCTAGATACGCCAATGGATACTGTGATATGTGTATTTTTTTAGGATGATTAGATCTAAGTGTAACATAATTGGTGTCATTACATCGAAGTATAACAACATTAATGATTACAACTAAGTGTAACACAATTGACGATTATTGATTTTAAGTATAACAAAATTTATGTCAACTTTTGCGCCACCTATTATTTTGACCACCACATACCTACACCATATTATTATTGAATAAATAATATTTACAAACAATGAGTTTATTAGTGAGGGTGTGTGTGTGTGTGTGTAATATTATTTAGTTGTAAAACCTTGTTTTTACTTCATTGTTTTACCACCATAACATAGATTGTGTAAAGATTTTAGTAAGTAATTTAGACTCATACAAATTATAACAGAAAAAAAAAAATGTTTTCACAATTATATCCTCTCTTCGAAGTTGACTTCGAGGGTCGGACGCGGATGGCGGCGACGACGGCGACCGCCGGACGACGAGTCGGAGTCGGAGTCGATGTTGGCTCTGAGGGTCGGACGCGGACGGCGGCGACGACGGCGGCCGCCGGACGACGAGTCGGAGTCGGAGTCGATGTTGGCTCTGAGGGTCGGACGCGGGGGGCGGCGACGACGGCGGCCGCCGGACGACGAGTCGGAGTCGGAGTCGGAGTCGGAGTCGTCATTATCATCAGATGACTTGTACCACCAGTACAGCCCCACACCTACCACCGCCGCTGCTCCTACGGCTATTCCGACCGGTGTTGCCGAAACTGCCATCGATCCTAATGATACGCATCCCGATGCGATCTGCAAGGTGAACATATTTTTTTTGTTATTTTTTTATTGTAGCCTCGACATGTGGCGCCGAGCCACCCATAAGGTGTCTAACGACGCCCATGGACATTCGGTCGTATTTGAGGGTTGCGAATGCCATGCCGACCTGACAGGTATTCACGCCGCTCTTAAAGGGCCCGAGACTGTATTTGGATGGAAATATATATGACAATGTTCCTCATTAGGTGATGTTGAAATAATTGAAGTGATTTGAATTTTCAATATCATAAGTATTGCTAAGTATAATATCCTAAATTTTCATTTAGGTCTGCAAGAATCCGTAGCTTATTGTTGTAGTTGAAAAAAAAAACTAAAGTTTTTTTTTCACAATCTTGAAATAAAATTGTTTTATCGTAATTTTAATACTAAAGTCAAATTAAGTTTTAATCTATGACATTACTCATTCATTACTCATTATGGTGAAATGCAAGTTGAATAATTTTTTTATTGATATTATGTATAATTTCATAGATTAAAACTATGATAATAATATGATAATAGGTCATTCATTACTAATGAATGACCTATTATCATATTTTTATTTTCGTACTCTTGAAAAAAAACATACTTACCTACCAAAAAACGCGTTTCTTTTCTTGTTTTTTTTTTCAACGATTTTTTGTTTCTTTTTGGAAAACACTGCTATGGCATTAAAATCGGCTATGGCGGTTTTTATACTGTTTTTATAGCGACTTATAAACGTTAATACCTCCCCTGACCTGCGATATTTAAAGAAATGTAAATATTAATATCTAAAACTACATTCGGTCGTGCGATCGATCGATCGCCGGTCTTCACCTTAAGCACACCTGGGCGGGTCAGAACTTGAATGGGTGAGCGTACGACCGTTGAGTCTGACCGTGGTTCGTATTCCACGTAAAACTGTAGGTCTCTTCACTTCTTACCTTACTAGCATGTTGTCTGTGGTTGTTACCACCGCACTAAATGAAAGTTTGGTCGAAGCGGCTGTGTAAATAGTTGGTGTTTTTCTTACAGTTCTGTGTAGCCGGCCGGCACGACCACTAAAGCACTGACACGGCACCTAATTCACCAATGTGTTATGGCCTGACTGACGATACGGGTATTGTGGGTGATGTCGCCAATCATGTCCTTTAACATAAAAAACACATTACCTTGACTGACAATCCGGCTTGTAAAGCCATTCTTTACAAAACGACACAGGAGGAGACAGACGGACTAGTGCCTCGTGATGAAAGATAAGTTTGCGAATGACGAATCGCAGATTAATATGCAGTAGAGTTTACTATGAAAGTATCTCGTGATAACGATAAGCTGATGAATGAAGAATTGCTGATTAAAATATATGCAGTACTTATAGTTTTATCTATAGATAAAGCGAAGAAATTGTATTGTTTATTTCATCATTCATATGGCAGTTAGACTGCGCTCGAACTTGTCACGGTTTGTTCTATCCGGTTCGATTACACCCACGAAGAAGAACCGACAAGAAACTTCGCAGGGTATTTTTTTTAAACATATTTTTACAAGTATTTAGTGACTAGCCAAATAATAACACCGCCCATAGTCTATCTAAAACACAGCTTGATTGAAATGGATAGAAAGGAAGTGCGTGCGTAGACGATTGACTTATATATATATATATATTTTTTTTTAAATGTAATCCGGTATGGATGGCTGAGTCGGAGGGGCCAAAGCGCATGCTCCGACCGGCCAATATCACCTCCGAAAAGGTAGGTGCCATACCGGAGACTTGCCTGGATTGCTGGCTATACTGAACTAAAGGAGAACACAACCGAGGCTGCTATGCGGCCATCTTACATCCAGTACGGTGGTACCAATTCAGTCGGCTACAATTTGAGCCAAGTCATGGTCAGCGCTGCTTCATACTGTTTTCGGTAGATGGCGCGCATAAACTTTTTAGTTTCTTGTATGGGGATTTTTTACTTTTTCTATTATTATTTGTTGTTATATCGGCCATAATAAATAACACACATTCTATGAAAATTTCAAAGTGCTATCTATTACGGTTCAAGAGATACAGCCCTCGGGGGAGTACAGTCGAGGCTCGAACAGACAGGCGGACAGACAGACAGATAGACAGACAGACAGACGGCGTAGGCTTAGTAATAAGGTCCCGTACGACGGATACGGAACCCTAATAAAAAAGTAAAGAGATGAAAGAAACAGAGGTTCGAGATTAAATAAAACATAAATAAAACAGACACTTAGGCAAATAGTTCTCGATCCCTGACTGACCGAAGCCAATATGAAACGTGGTAGTTCATTGTCGCCTGCACTAGCTAGCGTCAATTATTTTTTTTCCATGTTTGAAATAAATAAGAATGCTTAGTACGAGACCTTTGTTATACGCGGACGTAATAAAGTAATTTGGTATTATTGTAGGTATGATGATTGATGTGATGTGATGACTCATTGTCACACTGGCCCTTGATTGCGCCTACAAATAAAATACCAAAAAGTCTCAGGAAAGAAAACTAAAAAAACCGGCCAAGTGCGAGCCGATCTCGCGCACCGAGAGGGTTCCGTACCACCACGTAAAGTTTGCACTATAATCACGCCAAGTTTGACGCTTGTAAACAAAAAAAAAAACAAATTTGGAAAAAACACGTTTCTTGTATGGCTTTATGGACACCTCTTAAATTTTTTTTCTCTTTTTTATAATTTTTTTTTATATCCGCAATAATAAATAACACATATTATTCTGACAAATTTCAACAGGCTTCCTATTATGGTTCAAAAGATACAGCCATCGGACGGACGGACGAACGAACGGACCGACAGATAGACTGACGGACAGACAGACGTCGGAGACTTAGTAATAGGCTTCCGTACGGGGTACGGAAACCTAAAAATAAATTGAGTGTTTATCACACTCAATTTTTTTTTCCATTCCACATACATATACATACATAGCGTCACGCCTGTTTCCCGCTGGGGTAGGCAGAGACAACGAATTCCGCGTGCCACGACCCTGACACACCTCTGCCGCCTCTTCCACTTTCATAATGTTCTTCATGCATGCTCGTCCATTACGGGTAATACGCCCTGACCTGACCCTAAGAATGTGATAAGGTTTTATGGGTATATTTCCACTTACATAGCTTACTGTACATGCTATTTACTATAGTTGCCTTGTAACTTGCAATGGAAAGTCGATTTAAGGATGTGAAACTCCTGTTGCGTGACGTGTGAGTAGGTTTCACATCACCGGTTTCCTTGTAGTCGGTACCCGCTAAATATGTAAGTTTTCATATTCACTGATTGTAATTATAGACCTGTAGCGCTAGGATTTTTGGTTTCAAAAATATTAAAGTTGTTTATTTTTCGCATATAGTTTCCGAACCATTTGCCCAACCTAATATATTAGTTTGTGTCATCCTAGGAATTTGCATACGTAGAAATTTAGGTATTTGTCTTTTAGATCAGTATTGGACGAAAAGAAAATAAGAAAAGAAAATTTTACTTTCATGATAATAACGAAGTAGTAACCGATGTGCAAAAACATTTTGTGTCATCTCTGTCCACGGAAATCCTTATATTTAATTAGTACCTAATACATCGCGCAAATAGCTCTAAAAGAATATTAGAATAGGTTAAATAGGTGTTACGCGTTTTAGAGTACTGAGCACAAAAAAAAACTTTGAAAAAAAAACTCCTTTCTTGTATGGTATAATACCCCCCTTAATTTTTGACCTTTTCTATATTTTATATAGGTACTTTTTTGTTGTTATATCCAATATAATAAATAACACATGTTCTGTGAAAATTTCAACCGGTTACCTATTACGGTTTTAATGATACAGCAGTCGGACAGACAGACAGACATACGGCGGCGGGGCGTAGGCGTAGTAATAGGCTCCCCCGTACGGGATACAAAAACCTAAAAAGTATCAGGAAAGGAAAGTGTACAAGTGTGTAATGGAACCAAATTAATTAATTTATGTAAATGTGATGAATTTAATTATAAATGTATAAATGTAAAATCTAAATTAATGAAATTTTGAAGGCAATTAATTGGATTGGAATGTAACTTCAATTGTAGGTATTGTAAAACTAAAAAAAAACCCGTCAAGTGTAAGTCGGACTTGCGCACCGAGAGGGTTCCGTACCACCAGGTAAAGTTTGCACTATAATCACGCCAAGCTTGACGCTTGCATGTAATTTCCGTTCTTAAGATAGAGAGAAATAAAAAAAAAATACAAAAATCACGTTTCTTGTATAGGGACGCCCTTTAATTTTCCCACGATCCTGAAACACCTCTGCCGCCTCTTCCACTCCCATAATGTTCTTCATGCATGCTCGTCCGTTACGGGTAATACGCACTTGACCAATGTGATTTTTTTTTTATGGAAACTGACACGTTTGGCTACATCACCAACAACATCCGTGATGTCAGCCCATAACACCGGGTGAACTTGGTGCCACGTCAGCCTTCCCTTCGGTCGTGCCGGCTACACTGAACTGGACGGAAAACACAAACTATTTACATAGCCGTTTCGACCGACCTTTCATTCAATGCGGTGGTACCAACCCGGGCTGGTTAGGTTAAACCCTACCACCTAGTAATATAAGAAGGGAGTCATATCCCTTAGTCGCCTTTTACGACATACACGGGGAGAGATGCAGTGGCGCTATTCTTTTATAGTACCGGCCCCACACGGTATAATGTGATAAGGTTTTATGAGTATATTTCCACTTACATAGCTTACTGTACAAGCTATTTACTGTGTAGTTGCCCTGTAACTTGCAATGGAAAGTCGATTTAAGGATGTGAAACTCCTGTTGCGTGACGTGTGAGTAGGTTTCACATCACCGGTTTCCTTGTAGTCGGTATCCGCTAAATATGTAAGTTTTCATATTCACTGATTGTAAATTATTGACAGATAAAAATCGGCGCCTAGTAACGCCAACACGGGGCGGCGCGCGGCGGCGCGGCGCGTGGCGCGTAGTAATTTTCATAAGGGGTCTTTCATAAATTGCGATTCTTCGCATTAGAACTTTGAAAAGCGTGTGATCCATAGATATAACAAATGCCGTCATTTTGCTATAAACATTCCATTCAAATTATCTTTAGTTTCTGAGATCAAGTCTTCAAAGTTCACGCGGAAGAAAAAATCGACATTTGGTTACCGTATAGGTTGTATCTAGAAAATGATAACATTTTACAACAAAAAACGTGTGATCGATAGACAAAGAATTTGTTCTATATTTTGCAGTAGTTTTTATTTTAGCCTTTAGATTGGTCTAGTTATCACGGGCTACTTCTTCAAAAATCCACATGTAGCGTTACTAAGCGCCTTAATTCATGTCGGCGTCATCGTCGGTAGCTAGGTGCAATGGACCGACCGGATTGCGCTCGTCAACATGAAGCACACGCAGTCAGAACTTGAATGGGTGACCGTTCGACCGTTTAGACTGACCGTGGTTCGGATTCCATTAGGTGGAGGTAGGGTTTAATCCGTCCAGAGAAATACCACTGGACCGAATAAAGGTCAGTCGAAACGGCTATGCAAATAGTTCGTGTTTTCTGTCCAGTTCAGTGTAGCCGGCACAATCAAAGGACGGAGCGCTGACATAGCACCTAGTTCACCAAGTTGTGAGGGGCTGACATCATAGATGTAGTAAGAGGTGATGTAGCCAACCGTGTCAGTTTCCATAAAAATTAAATAATGTTTATGTAGCTAGACTCTGGGTTGTCAGTCAATCAGCGTGGATGCGTCCGCTGCTGGACATATGCCTCTTAAATTTGCCTCCAGTCCTCCCGCCCTTCTGCGATACGGAACCACTGCTTTCCGCCAATGTACTTGATGTCGTCGTCCCACCTGGCTCTGGTTGACGCAACTGAAAATCACAGACAACAGATACTCACCTATGTAACTTCAATTTTCTATTTCCAATGCTGAGTTGCATAATTTGACTGAGTTTGTATATTTTTTCAGTTCAGTGTACCCGGCGCGACCAAAGGGAACCAATGCAATGGTACCCAGTTCCAACGGAACATGGTGCAACAGGATGAGGTCACGAGTGTAGCAGCCAGCGTGGTGTAACTTGGCAGACTGCACAAAATAAAAATAAACCGGTCAAGTGCGAGTCGGACTCGCGCACCTAGGTTTCTGCACCACAAAAAAAACTTTGAACAAAGCACGTTTCTTGTATGGGGACCCCCCTTAATTTTTGACCTTTTCTATATTTTATTATTAGGTGTTATATCCACCATAATATAATAACACATATTCTGTGAAAATTTCAACCGGCTACCTATTACGGTTCCAAAGATACAGCAGTAGGACAGACAGACAGACAGACAGACGGCGTAGACTCAGTAATAGGCTTCCGTACGGGATACGGAAACCTAAAAACTAGAGGCGGTTCCAGGACTTGTCTCTGGGAGGGGTCGCCCATGCATGCATGCACATGCATATTCCGGTCACCCAATATCACCTCCGAGAAGGTAGGTGCCGTTTTTGTACCGTGTGGGGTCGGTACTTAAAAAGAATAGCCCCACTGCATCTCTCCCCGTCGCATGTCGTAAAAGTCGACTAAGGGATAAGAAAATTCGTCAGCCTCGGTAGCTCAGTGGCGCGGTTGGTTAGTCAACTGTTTTAAGCAACGCTGAGCGCGATCAGCTCGGCGATCAGTGATTGGATGGGTGACCGCTCGACCGTTGGAGGCTGACCGTGGTTCGGATTCTGTAGGTCCCTTCCCTTCTTACATTACTGGGTGGTAGGGTTTATCCCGGCTGGGTTGGTACCACCGCACTGAACGAAACGTCGGTCGAAACGGCTATGTAAATAGTTCGTGTTTTCCGTCCAATTTAGTGTAGCCGACATGAAATGAAGGGAAGCACTGACATGGCACCTCGTTCACCCTGTGTTATGGGCTGACATCACGGATGTTGTAGGTGATGTAGCCAACCGTGTCAGGTTCCATAAAAAAAAAAAAAAAAAAAAAGGTGCCGTACCGGAGACTTCCCTTTGGATTGCTGGCTATACTGGACTAGAGGAGAGTAGCCGAAGCTAATATACTCGTACAATCAAATCAAACATATTTATTTCTTCAGACACGAGATTCATAAAAAAAAAAACAAAAAAAAAACATTATAATATAAAATATCGACCATCTTACATCCAGTACGGTGGTGTGGTATTAACCCAGTCTACTAAAATTTTAGCATGCCACCTAGTAAGAGGCAAGGGAAGGGAAGGGACCTACAGTTTAACACCAGAACAGACTCATTGGTATGGAATACGCAGCAATTTATTTTTTTTTTTTTATGGAAACTGACACGGTTGGCTACATCACCTACAACGTCCGTGATGTCAGCCCATAACACCGGGCGAACTAGGTGCCATGTCAGTGCTTCCCCCTTTGATCGTGCCGGCTACACTGAACTGGTCGGAAAACACAAACTATTTACATAGCCGTTTTGTCCGACGTTTCATTCCTATGGACAATTTTTAGCCGCGCCATCATGCATGACGCGCCGCCGCACTTTTGCTGCCGCGTAGTCCGGCCGGTGCCTCCCTCACCTTTAGATGATTGCTGTACGATTTCAGCATCTAATTTAGCATTTAAATCAAACCAAATATGATAAACCCGTTTATTCGCAGTAATATTTCTACTTACGCATTTATTTAAAAAAATATAAGACAATATAGTTAAATCGAGCAACCGCTAAATTCAAATTTACGACTAACATTACTTAGTTTTAAAGTATTTTTTATTAATCTAAAAACAGAATCATGTAGATCGACATATCCTTGGAAATATCAATCAGAGATGCACCAAACAAAAATACTTAACCCACTAAAACATCACTCATACGGATACCGCACTCCTTCGAGCCGAGTGTTTCCGAAAGGAGTTTCCGCAGGATCCGCAGGAGCCGCCTGAGCTGTCAGGTGGCGGACCGCTTTGGATACGCATGGCAAGATAATGTATGCAAAAACCTGACTGCTAGTAAAATCAAAGGAAACAAATCTGAAACCCTCCTAACTACATCTTACTAGCTTTTGCCCGCGGCTTCGCGTGACTTTTAGCTCACAGCTCAGGCCGCCGATGACGTGGCGTTATGATTTATATCCTAAATCCATCTTGAGAAGTGTCAGAATGTAACAGTGAAAACCGGTAGTAAATATATAAAACGATTCTCGAGTTATAAGCAGAGGCGGACTTTCCATATAGGCCGACTAGGCCCGGGCCTAGGGCGGCCAGATATTAGGGGCGGCCAATCTGTACCTGCTGCTGGAAGCAGTGAGCGCAGGTACAGAATAGAAAGGGTGCCGGCCGGAGCAAGTGCGTGCGACGTGCGGGAGTGGTGAGCGCGGCGGAGGTGATGACGCACTATTTACGCGGAAAAAATAATTTTGCTATGACTATAAGGTCAATATTGCCGTAAAACTTGTAAAAAATACTTTTACTATATGTAAAATAAGCCGAGAAATACCTAATATATTTTTGGCAGGTTGAACCGAACGCAATACTGATTTTCATACAACTTCACATTTGTATCTATGCTGTAAACTTGAAAGGGGCGGCTGCATTGAATTGGGGCGGCTGGTACTAAACGGCCTAGGGCGGCTAAGGCTGCTAGTCCGCCTCTGGTTATAAGGATATTCATATATTGACGTGCGTTACGCGGCCGTTGAAACTTCGCTTTATTTAATAGTTTTAGAATTATATTTGACATAGTGTCTGTCTACCTCAGGAGCAATATCTCCTATATAAAATTATTTCTAAATCTCCTTCCGAATATTCTGAATCTGCCATGTTTATAATCCTTGAAGCTTGAACTCAAATTTAACTCAAGAAAACTTCTCTTATGCGTCTTCTACTGCCCATTTCTACACACGAAAAGCATCTGGAACAGCATAATGGGCGATCCAGATGTACATCTCATTATTGACTTCTTACTTCAACACTTATTTGAAGGACGACTATCGTTGTTATACATCTTCTCTCGATTATTAAACCTTTAAATCTCGACATTCTCCCTCTTCAACCCACCTACCTACCACATTTACTATTCCCACACTGATCTAGACGTAATCATTACTAGTCGAAAAGATGTAGCTATAGTAAGTGTTTATGGACAATTTAACGCACCAGGATTTTTTCGGGACATTCTGAATAATTATTATTTGCTGCAAATAAAAAAAACAAAATAAACCTAAACATGACATAAACATAAACATCCCCGTCGCATGTCGTAAAAGTCGACTAAGGGATAAGAAAATTCGTCAGCCTCGGTAGCTCAGTGGCGCGGTTGGTTATTCAACTGTTATTAAGCAACGCTGAGCGCGGTCAGTGTTTGGATGGGTGACCGCTCGACCGTTGGAGGTTGACCGTGGTTCGGATTCCACGTTAAACTGTAGGTCCCTTCCCTTCTTACCTTACTAGGTGGTAGGGTTTATCCCGGCCGGGTTGGTACCACCGCACTGAACGAAACGTCGGTCGAAACGGCTATGTAAATAGTTCGTGTTTTCCGTCCAGTTTAGTGTAGCCGACATGAAATGAAGGGAAGCACTGACATGGCACCTAGTTCACCCTGTGTTATGGGCTGACATCACGGATGTTGTAGGTGATGTAGCCAACCGTGTCAGGTTCCATAAAAAAAAAATTTACTTTAAATAAAACATTTCTTCCAGTTCCTATGTAGGCAGCCATAGTTACTAGGACGCTTATAGTGTTCCGTCTTTGAATTTCCAGGCGTCCTTTTTCAGCGGTGGCGTATGAAAAATGCCTTAGAGCGCACGTCACCGTACCTATCTACTATCAATTTGCAATGGTTTCGGCAAAAGCCAGTGCGTCCGGTGACCACGCACCAAGGGTTTCCACCGTAAAACCTAGAAACTCAAAGAGGGTTTTTAGGATTTTCGAATCATGATTTAATCTTTGCGTTCTATAAAATCTAACCTCCCAAACAAAAGCCCAAAACACTTCTGCTGCGCAATTTTGCTGGAATGAAATTGGAGGCGCTCAGAGCGGACGCTGCCAACATTGACTGGTCCACGCTCACTGACCTCGATGACAGCGACGACGATGCCAAGATTCGAGCTCTCTCCGTCGGTGTTACCAAGTTGTATGACAAGCAATGCTCCTATACGACCCAAAATGACGCACGCCCCACCACCTTGGTTTACCCGTGCTAGGTGTATTTGGTAAAAAGTTTTTTTTATGGAAACTGACACGTTTGGCTACATCACCCACTACATCCGTGAGTTCAGCCCGAGGTTCAGTCCATAACACCTTGGTGAACTAGGTGCCCATGTAGGCTTCCCTTCGGTCGCTGGACGGAAAACACCAACTATTTTACATAGCCGTTTCAACCGACCTTTCATTCTGTGCGGTTGTAACAAACCCAGGCGGGTTAAACTAAACCCTACCACCTAGTAAGGTAAGAAGGGAAGGGACCTACAGTTTTACGAGGAATCCGAACCACGGTTAATCTCCAAAGATCGAGCGGTCACCCATCCATCCACTGACCGCGCCCGGTGCGCTTATGATCCGACCGACAGTCGACAGTCTGCACCACTGAGCTATCGAGGCTGACAGATATAGTATAGTCAAAAGGTCGATCTCGACCGACCGGTCGATCGCAAGAGGCTTTTAGGTCGATCGCTGAAAATATGTAGAGCAAGAAGTGACTCGGAGAAACATCAAAGAATTCATAATATTTGATGTGACTAACATTTTCCGTGTGGTGTCGACTTCCACAAGGACCACAATAGTAACAAATATAGAGTACTAGCTTTTGCCCGCGGCTTCGCTCGCGGTAGACTTAGTCGCCTTTCACGACATGCACGGGGAGAGATGCAGTGGGACTATTATTTTTAAGCACCGGCGCGGCGGCCCCACACGTTACAATAATAAGTTCAAAATAAAACCCCTAATTAGATACTGGAGACTCCTCTTTGGATGGCTGGCTTTTATTTCAGGGCGCACTTGAAGCAATACTTAATAGGTAGTATTAGGTACTAACTGGTCACTATCATTCAGTACTATCGGTATTCCGTATTGCATCAAGTGACTGTGTGATTATTATACAAGCCTGTCATACTAAGCTATGCTACCGAGGCTAATTCATAAAACGCAAACATAAGCTGCAGCCTGCTGATGAGAACTTGGATACATACATACAAGTGTGCAAAGAATCGGCGCAATAAGATATGCAGAGACGCACACACGTCGCCATATTCACAATTTTCTTCTTTGAAAACCTAAACTTATTTTCCATAGAAAATACTTCTCCCAGTGAATAGATATGTGGAGGTTTTTAAGAACGATGAGTTGCTTTGCTACCCTGGGATGGACAGATTAGTGAGGTCAGTCGCAACTTAGCAAGGTGTTTGCTAGTTTCATGCTCTAAAACGCCTACAATATTTTTCATTCCTACTGCAACTTAAATCACTATAGGTAGGTACTAAGACAGTTAAAGTTAGTAGCCTATGATACTTTGACAAAATATAGATAGGTAATTCATTTATAAAAATTTCAATGATAAAAATCCATTCAGCCGTTTTTGAGTTACGAGGGAAACTCAATAAAGAAACTCAACCATTCACAAACATACATTATACCCTTCTTTGAGTTTGTAGTCGGGTAAACATTAAAATAAAAGACAATTTCTAAAGGACAACGCTCAAGTTGGCTTGAAGCTGATACACTTTTTATATATCAACATTATTTCTATAAATGACATTTTCGTGTATATTTCCTTCTGTATATGAACGAGCATCCATGTGTGAAGGCATGCAGAAGATCTAGGTAGGAACTATGATACAAATTCTTCTAAAATGACAGACAAATATCTTAGGCTGATTTTCCAGTCAAGCGCCGACGGTCATTGTAACTCGAAATCAGCCTTATAAAGAATAATACTGCTTTCCAGCGCTTCCCCTCTCGCACCCCATTGGTACGAATATACTGGTGAAGACACGTCTCTGTCTCTCAATTTGAAAAAGACAAAGAGTGCCTAGGTCTTCAATACCGCGCACTGCAAGCGTTAATCAGTAGCTCGCTTAAACACTCGACTGATAGAGTGCAATGAAAATAATGCAATACACATGCAATCCGTTATGGGTGGCTGATTCAGAGAGGCTAGAGCACATGCTCCGACCAGAGTCCAGACATATACTCTCAGAGAAAGGGTCGCACCGGAAATTTCCTTTCGGTTGCTGGCTATACTGGACTAGACGAGACCACAGCCATTTTCCGTCCAGTGTCACCAACACTGTGTGCTACAATTTGAGTCTACCGCCTAGTACGCGGCAAGGGTAAGGACCTCTACTTTCAACCAGCAATACTGATTGGAGCACGTCAGCCGGATTCCAACCACGGTCCGATCAATAGACCGACTCGTACTCTTGATCTCGATGACTTCTCCGATGCCAAGACAGCTCCAACCTCACGGTGGCTCCAACCACTCACCGCTTGGATTGCATGTGAAAGCAAGGAACCCGTTTCCAAACTGTCCTGTCCAGTTTGCGAGGGGCAATGGGAATTAATGTCAATCATCATGTTCTATAAAGTCTTCTTGTTCTATATTTTGTTCCATAGTCTTCCACGTTATCTACAATTCTATTTGTTTCACAATGAATCTAAATATTTGACGGAAACCCATCAACATCAGCACCACCCCCTTGTAAATTTGTTGCCAAAATTTTGCCGCTCACACGATGTTCCTCCGCTGCGCACAAGTAGAACTTCAGGTCAGGGAGCAGCTTGCGGAGTGAACATCGTACGAACGTCAATAAAGTTTAGCGCTAAGAGTACGACCCAAATTATACTAATTGCATCTACATAGCCTCAAGACTCTTGAGTATCTTCCGAGACGCCAGAATCGTCGGACGTATATCCACTATCGATACCCTTCACTTTACGGTTCATATCCTCATCACTTATCACATAACCTAGAGAGTAAAGTTCTGTCATGTAGATGTCGTCCCTTTTAATCCTCAATCCTTCGACCCAGGCGGGATAAGGATGGGAGATGGCAGTGCCTCCGTAAAGTTCTGGAAGGAGCTTGGGTTCGATGTGTTTGTGGAGGGACTTCAAGTCGAAACCGTGGAAGAAGATCCTGGAACGCACGCTGGCGTTGACGAAGGGCGAGAAGAGGTAGAACAGCTTGTCGAAGAGCCAGGAGTGGTTGACGATGTGGAATGAGTTGACTTTTATCGGGAACGCCAGCTGCAAGGAGAGACGAAAACACAATCAGAGGATAGATCAATCTTGTTGTATTAAATGTAACAAATGTAATCTAATACCTAAAAACACAGTTGGACACCAGGTTACAATCTCAAAGAGCGATTCTTAATATTCCTGTAATTTTTTAATTTATTAATTTCCAGTCGTATATACGCTCTCTGGAAGTACGACTAGCTAGCCAATATTCGCCCCCATAATTCGTACAAAGATTTTAGATGTTTTTGTTGAGAAATCTAATAAAGAACGCCGACTGGGGGTCGATTCGCTGCTAGCCAACATCGCATATCTTACAGACATTTCGAGAATTTTTTTGGAAGTCTGGAAAGAGTGTTTTTTCTCAATATTAAGGAACTACATGTCCAGGCTAGTCAAGGCAGCGGCGGATGGTCTTGATCCGAGGTTCTCTTGGTCCGAGGTTCGATTCTGGCCGAAATAAAGTTTGAGAATTAGTTTTATTCTGGCAGAAAACTTTACGTGCATACCTACACCTGTTCCTTCACCGTTCGGAACCGGTGTAAAACTGTAGGTCCCTTCCCTAGCCCTTTCTAGGTGGTAAGCTTAACTTGTGGCCGACTAGGTTGGTACCACCGTACTGGATGTAAGATGGCCGCATAGCAGCCTCGGCTGTATTGTCCTCTAGTCCAGTATAGCCAGCAATTCAAAGGGAAATCTCCGGTATGGCACCTACCTTATCGGAGATGATATTGGAGCATATGCTTTGGCCCCTCTGACTCGACCACCCATACCGCATTAAATAAAAAAAAGTCGAAGTCTTTGACGGAATGTATTCATTTTACTGGATATACCTACGTGCTCGATTCTCGATTTATCTGCTGACTGCTACTTAGTTCGCCTTCTTCTCTCTCGATTATGTTTTCTAAGCATTCGTAAAATTTCTGTGGTACAGTTTTCTATCATTATTCAGCCAATTTCGTGTCCGTCCTCCTTCACCACTTCGTCACACTCCAGTTAGAGTTTTAATAACGAGCCAGTTATTCTGCGAGTCAGTGAATCGAGTCAAGCTTTGACTCGATTCACTTGATGGGTAGACGTCGTTGGCAATGAATATGGGTGGGTCGGTGATAGTATGAGAAGTGTCAATTTTCAGTCTTTATTGCGTGAATGGACTTTACATGAGGCCGAACACACCATTCGGCTAAAAGCTACTGGTTACTTCCTCTCAAATGTATGAGAAATTTTACTTTCACTGACCGACATTACCTGTTGGGGTGGTGAAAACGGCCACTACTTGCTTTGTTCAGCTTCACACCAAGTAACCAGTATGGGTGGCTGTGCCGCGGGTTCACAGGTACCCGAAACAGCCAAATCTATCTCATCTCGCGAAACCACGCTCAGTGAGGTGAGGTGAGAGTGAGACCACAGAGCAAAAAGTGGTGAGACGCCATACCATCAGAGTTTCGGACTACCTATATTATCCATCCAGCTTCTTAATGCGACGACGTTTTGAAGACTGGTTGGAACCAGGTTGGAAGTATCGGGAAACATACTCACCGGTAGACAATTCTACACCCTAGTGGTGCGACAGAGAAACAATTTTGAGAAACGATGGGTCCTCAAAGGCCCAACGTCAACCAGAAAACGGTGTTCAGTTTCTCTGCGACCAGTTCTTTAGATAGTACTGATTTAGATAGCTAGAAATGTTTCACGGCATTACAAACATTTATTAGGGAATATTGCGTCCCACCGACCGATCCTATACCCTGACCCCTCTATACAAGGAAACACAAATACTATTTATTCCATAAAAACGTCTGCAGATTGAATACTCACTCCCATGAGCTTGGCTATAGTGGACACAATGGCCGTGTTGAACTGGCGCAGATGGTGGAGGCCGAGGTCCTGCAGGTCGAACAGCATGGTGACGCCTAACACCTGCGTCTTGGGCTCCATCGCGCCCAGCTCCAGCGTCAGAGCAGAGCCACGCAGTAGGTCCTCCATCGAGCAGAAGCTCGGATCCCAGTTCGCTGCGGATTGTTGAAGAATATCAGTTGCAGTTGCCCATTCAGCGGGGGAACGCTGCTTCGGCTCATGGGACCGCTTTAACCTTCCCAATGGAGGAGTTATTTATTTTAATTTAGTTTTACTTTGATTTTAATCTGTTGTTAATTTTCAATTTTTAATTTGTTTTTATTAATTACCTACCAGTGTATCAATAAAGTATTCCTTTAGTTGTAGTTTATTAATCTCGGTACCGTATGGGGCCGGTACTTTAAAAGAATAGCCCCACTGCATCTCTCCCCGTGTATGTCGTAAAAGGCGACTAAGGGATATGACTCCCTTCTTATATTACTAGGTGGTAGGGTTTAACCCGCCCGGGTTGATACCACCGCACTGAATGAAAGGTCGGTCGAAACGGCTATGTAAATAGTTTGTGTTTTCCGTCCAGTTCAGTGTAGCCGGCCCGACCGAAGGGAAGCACTGACGTGGCACCAAGTTCACCCGTTGTTATGGGCTGACATCATGGATGTTGTAGGTGATGTAGCCAAGCGTGTCAGTTTCTATAAAAAAAATATAATTAATTAATCCATTTGTTCATAATAATCCATTAATCCATACACTTGGGCACGTTCAACTAAACGGGCAAGAAAACTCGCCTGCGTAATTCTTTTCACATATTTTCCTAATACCTAATAGTTATTCAATAACTTTTCTTTATTATAGTTATTTCTTTATTGCAGCTAACTAAGAATTGTGACCCGGATGCATCATACTAGTCTGCAATCGCAGTAGATGAGGTATATCCTTTTTGGTATATTTGCGTCCCCACTCAGGGTGTATGTAGCCCGGGAGAGAGAACATGTTTCCGCAGTCCAGGATGAAGGGGTTCACTGCCTGAAACAATTCCGGAAACCGTCCTTGAAGCGGAAGTGACGCACTACCTGGACTGTACACTTACCGACTCTGTATATGACGAGGCATCCCCACTCAGGGTGTATGAAGCCCGGGAGAGAGAACACGTTGCCGCAGCGCAGGATGAAGGGGTTCACCGCGTGGAACACTTCCGGACACCGTCCTTGAAGCGGAACTGACGCACTACCTGGACTGTACACTTACCGACTCTGTATATGACGAGGCGTCCCCACTCAGGGTGTATGAAGCCCGGGAGAGAGAACACGTTGCCGTAGCGCAGGATGAAGGGGTTCACCGCGTGGAACACTTCCGGACACCGTCCTTGAAGCGGAAGTAGGTAACGCACTACCTGGACTGTACACTTACCGACTCTGTATATGACGAGGCGTCCCCACTCAGGGTGTATTAGGCCCGGGAGAGAGAACACGTTGCCGTAGCGCAGGATGAAGGGGTTCACCGCGTGGAACACTTCCGGACACCGTCCTTGAAGCGGAAGTAGGTAACGCACTACATGGACTGTACACTTACCGACTCTGTATATGACGAGGCGTCCCCACTCAGGGTGTATGAAGCCCGGGAGAGAGAACACGTTGCCGCAGCGCAGGATGAAGGGGTTCACCGCGTGGAACACTTCCGGACACTCGTCCATGAAGCGGAAGTGACGCACTACCTGGACTGTACACTTACCGACTCTGTATATGACGAGGCGTCCCCACTCAGGGTGTATGAAGCCCGGGAGAGAGAACACGCTTCCGCAGCGCAGGATGAAGGGGTTCACCGCGTGGAACACTTCCGGACACTCTTCTTTGAAGCGGAAGTAACGCATCATCTGGAACAACAGCATTACATGTTCAAATAAAATAAAATCAAATAAAAAATAAAAAAGTGTTTATTAGTCAGGCACATAGGTTACAGGTAATACATAAAAAACAATGCATGAAGATGGTACCAATACTCTGCCCGCGAAATCTGTACCTGGCCGAACTCGGGTGGCGAAAGGCTACAATAATTTGATACAATAATATTGCGGTGACGAAACGCTACAAACGTTGTATGAAAATGAATTCTTCATACAAAATTGGCCGGTGGCGAAACGCCGCGACTAACTCGCTGTTTCATAGGCGACATTGCTTGGTCAAATCAAACCACTTTTGATTACATTCGGGTATCTAATCTACTTATGTAATGTATGATATCATTTAAATCTTATATATAAACTAATTTATAATAGAATACTTATTCTAGTTTGTACGCCGTGTGTGAATGAGAGAGAGTGAGGATGTGTGGGGTGTGTGCGTGTGTTGTGTACGTGTATTGTGTACATGTATGTAATAAATACCTACAATGGAATAGATACATGGGAATTGATGAACTAAAATGTGAATGAAATTTATTTTAATTGGGCAGGCAGTACCTAGGCAACTTGTCTTCCTCGCTTTACTTGCTGCCCGATAGTGATAGTTGTGATTTCGTAAAGAAGGTGTTCGTCCGAATGCTGGTGGTAGGTGTTGTGCAGTAATTAATTCAATTTTTTTGTTCGTTACTTACACCTACGAGAACGAGGTAGGTGTTTTTTTTTTAATCCAGTGTGGGGTAGGTATCAATCCGGCAGGGTTTTATTGACCCTAACACCTACCTAGTAAGCATGCGCTCGTCCTAGAATGTAAAGAGAAACTGAATGAACTAGCCACCGGCAGAGAAGTTACCATAGGCTGGGTTCCTGGGCCCAGTAACATCAAAGGCAACGAGCTGGCAGATGAACTCGCCAGAAAAGGATCAGACACGACCTTGATTGGCCCGGAACCGGGAATTCCTATCTCGGAAAGAGCAATTCTAGAAGAATCCATAAACGGCTGGGCTAAGGAAAAAAGCAAAATTAGATGGAAATCCCAAGAAGGATGTAGACAATCCAGGCCATTTATAGAGTCAATCAATGGCAAAAGAACAAGATGGCTGCTGGGATTGAGCCGACAAAATGTACGAAGAATTACAGGCATAGTTACGGGGCACACACAACTGCCTCAAAAGACATCTCCACATAATGGGCCTTAGTGACGACCCACTGTGCGCTCAATGTGGGGAGGCAGAAACCAGTGCTCACTACGTCGGTCAGTGCACCATGTATGCAGGACCGAGATGGAAGACACTGGGGAAAGACCACTACGGTGAGGAAGAACTTCGAGGAATCGACTGGAAGAAATTATTGGAGTACATAGCGAAGACGGGCAGACTGGACCACCATGAGCAGGGAGTAGACGACGGCAGCAGGTAATTCCCCCCAGCCCCTCCGGGATAGGCGATATAGTCCCAACATTCAACATAGTAGACCTGATCGCCGGACTGACTCCGCCAGTCCTCCCACCAAGAACTATATATATAACTAGTAAGCATGTTGCAGTTTCATTATCTAGGTAAAGGTTAAGTCGTCTGTGTCTTGGTAGGTATCTATTTGTTGGCTTGAAATATACATACATACATAACACACGCCGTATCCCGACAATCAGGGTAAGCAGAGTAATCGGTGTTGTGCTATAAGGACTCTGGTAAATTACAGCACAACACCGACCACCACGTCTAGCACAGTATACGGACAAGACAACTATCAAGCAGCAAGTAAGACACGAAGAACCCACCTGCTGCATGACTAGGTGGAAGGACTGCGCCAAGGTGAGAAGTGGCTAGCCTGTCGCCCTTTAGCGCAGTATGTTGTCCTTATCCCTGGCTTGAAATATCAAAGCGGAAATTTCACAAAGCCCGTTATATCGCGAGTAACGCCGAGTATTTATATATTTTTATCTATTTATTTATTTATTTATTTATTTATTTATTTATTTATTTATTTATTTATTTATTTATGTTGTATAATTTGTTGAAATTGTAAATCTATACCTACATCATTCTTATTTATTCTCTGCCACTCCACACTCATTCATGATAATGATAACCCAAAGGTTGGCTGGAGGAGAACGCCTATGGCATTAAGCTGTACCTTTTGCAAAAATTAAAAAGTGCTATAAACATAATATTTTGATTTGATTTGAATAACGGTGCGAGCCTTCGATCTTAAAAATACAACAATAAATTTTTTTCCGTCCACGGTGCGAGCAGATAGTGACGCATGCATGCGTGAAAGAAACTAAAAAAAATCACCGTTACGTTGAATCTCGCTAGTTAGAAAGGAAAAAAAAAACACACACATGTACGATTATCGATTACTTCTAAAAGCAGAATACCATCACGGCATTCGTCACTGTCCACTGCTTGTTCGTGCCTCTCTATTTGAGCCCGCCTGTGTTGCCGAGCCACACCAACCTGCATACATACACACGTATACATGTGTTCTATCTAGTGGCTTATTCCATGGGGAGTGCTCGGAGGAGCTGTTTAATGCGATCCCTTTCCACCTTTGCACCAAGCGCACTGGGCAGGGATTGCATCCCTACACGCTGGACTTACCGCGGATGCGTACCAATCGATTCTGCAGATCTTTTCTCTACCTACAGAGCCGGTAAACTCTGGAACGCTCTCCCTGCCCATATGTATATTTCCCACCAAGTACAGTCTCGGGTCCTTCAAGAGGGGCGTGAATGGGCACCTGTCAGGCCGGCATGGCATTCGCAACCCCCGCATACGACCGAATGGCCATGGGCGTCGTTAGACACCTTATGGGTGGCTCGGCGTCATATGTCGCGCTGTCAATAATAAAAAAAAAACAACGTCACGCCTGTTTCCCAACGGGGTAGGCAGAGACAACGGATCTCCACATGCTCCCCCTCTGAATGAACGGAATATTTAATGAATAACTAAACACGAAGGCTAACTATTTTGAACTAGCTTGGCCCCTGATTATTAGCCATTACACGGTTATCTTTCAATTCTTGATGTTTATAATTTTATTATTCTATCTAAATACATATTTATATTCTTTAGTAAATCCGAATGAAAAAAAATTATAAAGTTTAAAATTTTCATACTAATGAAAATAAAAAACCGGCCAAGTGCGAGTCGGACTCGGGCACCGAGGTTTCCACACTAAAAAAAAAAACACGAATCTTGTATGGGAACCCCTCTTAATTTTTTACTTTTTCTATTTTTTATTATTTGTTGTTATATCCGCCACAATAACACATATTCTGTGAAAATTTCAACGGGTTACCTATTACGGTTCAAGAGATACAGCCCTCGGACAGACAGACAGACGGCGGCGCGGCGCGGCGTAGGCTTAGTAATAGGCTTCCGTGCGGGATACGGAAACCTAGAAACTTCGCTTCTCAGTAGTTTTGTCATAAGCATCTTGAGGCAATTCCATCCTGCTTCTACTAAAAAGGAACCTGCATTTAAGAAATACTCTTATCAAAGATTTAAAGACGGACCGATTCAATTTATTTTTTGCTATCCACAGGCCGTTAGGTGATCCCCTCACGGAAAAATGCAAAATTCTCAATACATTTTTCCAAGCATATCTAGCCCTCAGAGGCTAGAGATTGTTTTGTAGTTACGACGGGGCTGGCATAGTCGACAGGCGGCTACAGCCCTATTTCATAAAGTAGAAAAAGAAAAAAATCTCGCTCCTCATTCCGATGATGGCATACGTCATACACATAATAGACGGTACCCGTCATGCGCTCAGCGGAATCGGGAGCGGGGACAGGGGTGCCGCCACCCCGTTTCCTCTTTAGGCAGTTCCCTCTTTACTAGAGCGGGATGGAATCGCCACAAGGCGCTTACGATAAAACAAAGCGAAGGCGAATAACGCGCAAATCTTTTTTATTTTAATAAGTATGCAAATTTTTAGCATTGTGACTTTTTTCAATTTATGTTGCACTAAAGAATATAAAATTTTATTTGGAGAAAAATTATAAAAAATTTACATTAATTCTTTATATTTTTACAGTAGAAATTGCTGTAAAAATAGAGGAATATTTGGATTTTTTTCTATCGAATGAAGTTAAAAAACTTGCTGTTTCAACGTTTTGGTTCACTAAAGATACATACATATCACACACGCTGAATCCCGATAATCGGGGTAAGCAGAGTAATCGGTGTTGTGCTGCAAGTACTCTGGTCAATTACAGCACAACACCGACCACCACGTTTCGCAAAGTATTCGAACAAGATTAAATCGATCAAGCAGCAAGTAAGGCACGAAGACCCACCTGCTGCATGACTCGGTGGAAGTACCGTGCCAAGGTGAGAGGTGGCGAGCCTGTCGCCCTTTAGCACGGCATCTTGTCCTTATCCCTTAGTCGCCTTTTACGACATGCATGGGGAGAGATGCAGTGGGGATATTCTTTTTAAGTACCGGCCCCACGCGGTACTAAAAATAATCCTGCAGATTGAAAACCTAGAACATTCCCTATACTTATCTTTAACATTTCATTATGTCTGCATCAATCCTACGGTACAGATGACACGAGGAGTAAAGGCTTAACTCTTAATAGGTGTTTAAATATATTGTTGCTTAATATAGGTAAGTACTTCTAGTTCAACTACGAAACACGATGACCACACTGACTGGCCAATGATAACCGCTACAGTTATTAAATCTATGCCGCCACCGCTCTAATCTTCTCGAGATTAATCCACTTCGTAATCGGACACAATTATTACTAAATACACGAGAATCGTTTCGACACCGATTCTTTTTTCTTCTATTTGCTTCAAAAGTTGTGCGGTAGGTAGAGAGATCGGATGTTTATAAAGTAGCTTTTGCCCGCGGCTTCGCTCGCGGTAAACTCGGTTTAATAGTAAATCCGATTTAAACGCAAATCAATATTAATAGTAAATCTTTATGGGATGGTCATAGAGTAAGAACTTTGTTTTATAAGATACTGCGTTTGTAGACTCTATGTAGGTAGGTATGATACTAAAACTAAATTGACAATTTTTAAATATCTTTTCTGTATGTATGTATGTCAGTCAGTCAGTCAGTCAGTCAGCGTGTAAGCGTCCACTGCTGGACATACGCCTCTCCAATTTTCCTCCAGTCCTCCCGGCCTTCAGCGATACGGAACCACTGATTTTCGCCGGCGTACTTGATTTCGTCGTCCCACCTGGCGGGTGGTCTTCCCACACTCCGTTTTCCTGTCCACGGCCGCCAGTGTAGGACACGGTTACTCCAACGGTCATCGTCTCTTCGTCTAACGTGCCCAGCCCACTGCCACTTGAGCTTAGCCACCCGGTGTCCAATATGCATGTATGTATGTTCCTCCATAACTCTTAAACTTCAGATCTTAAACCGATCATCCGAATTCGATGAAACTTAGTACGAGCACTTTTAACTATACGTGACACAGAATAGGCTGAATAAAAAGTTCCGGTTACGCTAAGATTTGGCTCTCATACAAACCGAATTGTTACGCGCGACGAATAAAGATAACGCAGGAACGCAGCTCGGCCTTCTTTCTTACTTATTTACTACTTTCTTCTTTTTAAATATGAATTTTACGCAAGCGAAGCTGCGGGCAAAATCTATAATATGATAATAAACGATCGCTTATCGTATGTCCCCTCTCCCCCGACTATACCATACTTTCTTTAATACTGCTCAGCCCTAAGGCTATTTAGCGTGATGGTATATTAGCCTATAGTGAGCCTCAAGAACTACTTATTCTATTGGTGCGAGCAGCATCAAAATTTTTTCAGTGGTTCCGAAGTTTACCTCGAGCATACATACAGACAGACGTTCCCTTTTATGAGAAGTATAAGTAGAAGATAAGTAGATAGAGATTTCGTATGCGCGCTCACTTACAAGGTTCAGTATTTGAGAGGAAAATAAACCGCTTAGTATGACAGGCTTGTATAAACACACAGTCACTTGATGCAATACGGAATACAGATAGTAGTGAATGGTAGTGACCAGTTAGTACCTAATACCTATTAAGGCAAATCAATAGCTGAAAATATTTCTCTTAGACAATCCATTTTATAAGTTAAGTGAATTTTTTTCATACTGTAAATAAAAATCCTGCTGACTTTGATAATTCAAATTGTTTATATGCATAAACACAAATTTTCTAAAATAACTTGACTGAACCCAATGTTCTTTGTTTTGTATTTTATTATCTTTTTTAATGGGTATATTTTTGACTTAGTATTTTTAATTTTTTGCTAAGATATAGTATGTTATATTTAACATAATGAAAACTTAGTATGTAAGTTATATTTAAAAAAAGCTCTGTAAGGTTTCTTACCCGGTTCTTCCTTATAGATTGCACTACTGAACGGGACATCACAAGAAATGATGACGAACCATACTGAATATGCATATGTCTCAATGTAATATTGTTATTGTTGTGTGTTCTTTATGGCGAAATAAATATCTGAATCTGAATCTGAATACTAGGCAAAATCACTTCGTATTTCCCTAACCATACCCACATTTCAAGTGATTTAACTATAATTTATATGCCTATAATAGTTAGGTAAAGATTCAAGGTATATCTAATGTAAATACATTATTTTTAATTTAATCTTATAAATTCCCTTAAAAATATGTGGTTGAAAAGTTGTAAAATCGTTCAAAAATGCCTTTGCTATCCAGTAACCTTGTCGGCTGAGAGGAAGAGGTACCATCCGTCAAATCCGGTAGTTCTGATTTTTTGCAGACTTGTTTATGATGTTGGCCCAATGAATAATCCAAGTTTGTGACTTTTTTTCAGTTTTTGGCGATTTTAAACCTAAAGAACTAGTTTTTTGATAAAACTTACTAAATACGTTTTAAAGTAGACTAAATTTTCTACAATATGATGTGTAAAATTGTCTCTATATACCCAATAGTTTTTGAGATAAAACATTTTCAAAATAGACTTTTTTTTTTTCCGAACTTCCAAATTTTCTTTTCAGCAATATTTTGTCGTTCTGAATGGATTTTGACCCTATTTCTTCTGAACACCCCGATCATATTCTATGAATCCTGAAGAGATTTGAGGGGCCCACAGATTCCTCCCTCCCCCCCCCCCCTCCCCCCCCCCCCCCCCCCCCCCCCTCCCCCCGCTTTACATTTTAAACATTCCACCCACCTGTAGCACATTTATAACCTAATCTAACCAATTTGTTTTCCATTTCGGTTTTTGTCTGGCCGGCTAGCCCATGACGTGAGTGCTGTTTGAATTCCAAATCTACAGAATGTCGGATCCCAGTCCATGTAAATTCTGTTATCCCTGATTCTTCTTAAAGAATCAGGGATAACAGAATTAAACAAAATAACAGAGAACACTGTTTTATCTTAATAAAACAGTGTTCTCTGAAATATAACTGCTCGGAGACTGATCTCGTGGCCCTTGATGGCGTAACATTTGATTCTCCGCGGCGAACGGCTGCTTTGATCAACTTCGGGTTATTGTATTTAATCTGACAAGCACTGTGCACAGATGTCTCATTCACACACTTCAATAAACACTCATGTTCTCGGTTTTTAAGAGAAATACTCGATGCAATAAGGGTTTTCACACCTCTTTCCTTCACTAGCCGCACTTCACCTACAAGTCTCCTTACATATAAAACACAAACCCGCGCTGGAACTGGGATCCGACATTCTGTAGATTTGGAATTCAAACAGCACTCACGTCATGGGCTAGCCGGCCAGACAAAAACCGAAATGAAAAAAAAAGCGTGGGTGAAATGTTAAAAATGTAAAGCGGGGGGGGGGGGGGGGGGGGGGGGGGGGAGGGAGGAATATGTGGGCCCCTCAAACCTCTTCAGGATCCACTAGAATATGATCGGTGTTTTCAGAAGAAATAGGGTCAAAATTCATTCAGAACGACAAAATATCGATGGAAAGAAAATTTGGAAGTTCGGAAAAAAAGTCAATTTTGAAAATGTTTTATCTCAAAAACTATTGGGTATATAGAGACAATTTTAGTATCATATTGTAGAAAATTTAGTCTACTTTAAAACGTATTTAGTAAGATTTATCAAAAAGCTAGTTCTTTAGGCTTAAAATCGCCAAAAACTGAAAAAAAGTCGAAAATTTCGCGGTTTTTATTTTTTTTGACAAGGTTGCGTTCGGCTCTCGAGGTCACAAACTTGGATTATTCATTGTATGTCGTAAAAGGCGACTAAGGGATATGACTCCCTTCTTATATTACTAGGTGGTAGGGTTTAACCCGCCCGGGTTGGTACCACCGCACTGAATGAAAGGTCGGTCGAAACGGCTATGTAAATAGTTTGTGTTTTCCGTCCAGTTCAGTATAGCCGGCACGACCGAAGGGAAGGCTGACGTGGCACCAAGATCACCCGGTGTTATGGGCTGACATCACGGGAGTTGTAGGTGATGTAGCAAACCGTGTCAGTTTCCATAAAAAAAAAAAAAAAAATTGGGCCAACGTCATACACAAGTCTGCAAAAAATCAGAACTACCGGATCTGACGCACGGTCTGAAGTATAAAGTTACTGGACTATTGCTATTTGCCTCGCCATTTCTTACAAATGCATCTAATACGAAAAATGCTTCATTCACCTTAGAGTCAATAATACTAAGAATCATCTAAATAAATTCAAACGCTTACAGAATAAATGGTTTTTCACTGAACTATCTTTGAACATTCTAAATTATGGGCCGTTGTTGCCGTGCGCGAGCGTTTTATATATGGACGTATTTGTAACGAAATTAGCAAATGCATTTTCGAACGTTTTGACCACTTTTCACCCACTTATTTTTCGGAAAATTTACAAGATTATATTACAATAATCTATCACACATTATACCTTGAATCTTTACCTAAGTGTAAGCATATAAATTATATTAGGTTTTTTTTTATTTTTTTTTATTTTTATATGTTAGTACTAAGTATGTAAGTACTCGCTTTTTATATTTCTTCATTAGAGAAAATGCAAAGTCGAAAATGAAGAGAAAATATACGTCCCGACCAGGAATCGAACCTGGAACTCCGGCTTGAGCTGCCAGCGCGTTACCAATTCCGCTACCGGGCCGCCGACGTATTTCTTTAAATTTTCGAACCGTTGCTTGCATCGATATCTATTGTTGCTTGCATTTCTCTAGTAGGTATTTCGCATATTCCTGCGTTCAGTCAACTTGCACGATTCAATATTGAACCTTATTTCCTTTTTTTCTCATCATTTTCGACTTTGCATTTTCTCTAATGAAAAATATATAAATTATAGTTATATCTACTGAAATATGGCTATAGTTAGGATAATATGATGTGATGTTTTGCCTAGTCCCCCCCTTAAGTATTGCTTCTAGTGGGCCCTGAAATAAAGCCAACCATCCAAAGAGGAGTCTCCAGTATTTATATAGGGGTTTTATTTTGAACTTATTATTGTACAGTGTGGGGCCGCCGCGCCGGTACTTAAAAATAATAGTCCCACTGCATCTCTCCCCGTGCATGTCGTAAAAGGCGACTAAGTCTACCGCGAGCGAAGCCGCGGGCAAAAGCTAGTACTCAATATTGGCTACTATTGCGGTCCTTGTGGAAGTTGACACCACACGAAAAATGTTAGTCACATAAAATATTATGAATTCTTTGATGTTTTTACGAGTCACTTCTTGCTCTACATATTTTCAGCGATCGACCTAAAAACCTCTTGCGATCGACCGGTCGGTCGCGATCGACCGTTTGGGCACCACTGATCTAGATACTATACTAATTGACGATGGCACTATACACCAGATATAGGTAATGTAAATAGGCAGAGTGGTCAGATTCTTGAGTGTTCATGCTTATGCTGTAAATATTAATGTTCTTGTGAGCGGTAGTATGCGTTAATTATTGTAAATTACTTGAATTATAATACTTATATATAAGGTACTAACAAAACATTGTGACTTGCGAAGTTTGTTTGTCAGTTCTTCTTCGCATTGAATTTAGAACTGGCGGAATTATCGACATGTCCAAGCGTAGGTTACCTACCTATGGATGAAATTATACAATAAACAATAAACAATCGACAAGTGACAAAAATAGGGAAAATTATTAGGGTAGAATTTCTTCAATAACAAACAAACAAATAAAAGAATTTAAAGAGTGAAGGACATACTTAGTGCGGCAGTGAAGTTCCATAGACGAGCAGAATGGACAGTAAATGAATCGGTGTAGAAACCAGAAGCGTGAAGTGAATCCCTAAGATGTTATCATCACCAGAGCGGAGAATGTATTAGTTAGAACAATAAATTGGTGCTAACGGCAGGTTGTTTTAGATCTTATAGTGGTATATTGGATTAATATAACGCGTCACTACTGTAGAGCTCTTGTCTCACCCTCGTAGCACTTACTAACGCTGCTATTGTCAGTCAGTCAGCGTGTAAGCGTCCACTGCTGGACATACGCTTCTCCAATTTTCCTCCAGTCCTCCCGGCCTTCAGCGATAACCACTGCTTTCCGCCGACGTACTTGATGTCGTCGTCCCACCTGGCGGGTGTGGTTTTCCCACGGGTGGTCTTCTAGCGCTATTGTAAAGTCACTAAAGAACATTAACCTGTATAAGAATGGGCCTTCTTATAACACTGAATTTCAAGAGCTCGTGACGGTTACGGAACCAAAAAAACAAAAAATTGGACAACTGGGATCTTGCGACAAAAAAATTGGGAACAAATCTTGAAACTGGCCCGAGGCGCAGAGGGCCGCCCCCAATTTCAAATCCTGGATCCCCCCTTGGTTGGATGGTGTTTAGTCTTACAAACTTGTGTGCATTACCTGCCTAAACATTACAAGGCGAGAAATGTAAGCAACAAATAATCGTCGCATTTTGGCAACACGGTTGTGGTGTGCTCATGATTGCTTGCACAGTATTTCGTCAATGCGCATATATGCGCTATGTATTGCACGTGTAGGGTTGCCAGCTCACATTTTGTGCTAATCTGATATCAATGAAGTCGGATTATTTCAATGCCGTAACTTTATACTATTAGTGTGTTCGCCGCAATAGGATTTTGAAAATGTTGCCTCATGAAGCGGTGTACCTACTGGCTCACAGTATTCCACAGTTTAGTTTTGGCTTGTTGAATCGATTTACATGTGTCATTGTATTTTTAGGGTTCCGTATCCGTCGTACGGGACGCTATTTCTAAGCCTACACCGTCTGTCTGTTTGTCTGTCCGAGGGATGTATCTCTTGAACCGTGATAGGTAGCCCGTTGAAATTTTCACAGAATATGTGTTACTATGGCCGATATAACAACAAATAATAAAAATAAGAAAAAGTAAAAAATTCCCGGGGGTCCCCAATCCCCATATAAGAAACTAAGAAGTGTATGGGCGCCATCTACCGAAAACTGTATGAAGCAGCGCTGACCATGGCAAGGCGATTCGGAACCCTCGGCGCGAGGCGCGAGTTCGACTCTCACTTGGCCGAGTGTCAAGTGATCATCAGTGTTAAGTGAGGATTCATGATCAAAATGATCATATGCGGTTAAGGACAAAAAAATATATGCAGACTGAACACAGAGTCTTGAAAATTTAAGTTTGTCCATTGTGTTTTTCCCTCATCTTTACTAATAAGCTTGAACCCGGAGTGGTTAGTTTTTGTGGAGCTCGCTACATTGTCTATAACGACTTCAAATAAAAACTCCTCCGAGTAAAAACTGCAATCCAATGCCATTTTCATATTCTTAGGTCATTGTATTGTTTTGTCAGTATGAGGCACCGCACGAGGACAAAACATGAGTTCATACATTATGTACATTGAAATACTCGTACATAGCATGATTGTCATTGAAGCGGCGGGTGAGATTCGAAATTCGAATCCGGTCGGCGGCGCGTGAGCTAAGCGCAAACTGGCGCGGTGGTGGCGGTCATAGCGGTGGCGGCCAAAGTAGCGGCGGCGGTGGCGTTCAAAAGCCCCGCAGATCAGAGCGTTCAGATTCGACGGCGGTGGTGCCGCGGTGGTTGCGTAATTTCGTAATTTTCGTACTTTTAACTACAACATTGAAGAAATTTTACTTTTTTTTACTCTTAAATTTAACTTTTTTTATATTTTTTACTTTTTTTTACTTTTGTTTTACTGTTTTTTGATTCCGCGTGAGCAGTATTGTATAGAATTGAGTGATTGTAGACCTCGTTTATAATTGTTTCCTCCATCCTTTCGTCAGTTCCTATGATTATCACGCGATCAGATGCTGCAGGCGCGATCTGATCGCCACCGCCGCCACCGCCGCGATCGGATCGCGCACTGACCGCACGCGTGCAGCGATCGGCCGCGCCAGTGTGCGCCTGCACACACAATTGCATATAACCTATCTGATCGCCACCGCCACCGCCACCGCCGTGATCGCCTTGATCGCCGCAGTTTGCGCTTAGCTTTAAGCTAAGCGCAAACTGCGGCGATCAAGGCGATGACGGCGCTTAGCTTGAATTTTTTGTGACGGAAAAATTTACGTTTTTTTATTTTGATTTTTTTTATGAAAACTGACACGGTTGGCTACATCACCTATAAAATCCGCGATGTCAGCCCATAACACCGGGTGAACTAGGTGCCGTGTCAGTGCTTCCCTTCATTTCATGTCGGCTACACTGAATTGGACGGAAAACACGGACTATTTACATAGCCGTTTCGACCGACGTTTCGTTCAGTGCGGTGGTACCAACCCGGCCGGGATAAACCCTACCACCCAGTAAGGTAAGAAGGGAAGGGACCTACATTTTAACTTGGAATCCGAGACGCGGTCAGCCTCCAACAACGGTCGAGCGGTCGATCACCCATCCAAGTACTGACCGCGCCCAGGGTTTCTTCCTGCATACCCATTACTTACACATGCTGCTTCACCGTTCGAAACAAGTGTAAAACTGTAGGTCCCTTCCCTTGCCCCTTACTAGGTGGTAGGCTCGAATTGTAGCCGACTGGGTTAGCACCACAGTTACTGGATGTAAGATGGCAGCGCATAGCAGCCTCGGCTGTGCTCTCTCCGTGCTTTGGCCCATCTGACTCAAGGCGATTAAATTGTCAAAGTGTCAGTACTTACAAGTCTGTAGGCGCGCTCGCAGTCGAACTTGCGTATTCTGAGGAAGCGGACGAGATAGTCGTCGTCCATTCTGTGCGGTGAGATCTCCCCGCGTTCTAAAACACAATTTGCATTCAATAACGGCTCCTTTGTAGTCTTCCGAGCGAGGTCTTGCTTGACTCTTGAGTCGCGACTTATTATCAAATTATATCAATCAATCAATATTGCGTTGGTCCATTTAATGCTCAATTTAATCAAGTAATTAAGTAATCAAAACAATTAATAAAGATCTAAAACTAATAACTAAAACTAACCTAAAGCATAACTTACCTATCTAACAAAAGAAAAATTAACAAGAACCTATAAATAAAAAAATTTCTTCTAGTTCAGCCGAGGCAGCCATAGTCCCTAGGACGCTTATAGCGTTCCCTCTTTGAATTTCTAGGCTTATGCGGCGTATGAAGTACGCCTTGGCACGCACGTCACCGGACTTATCCACTAGCAATTCCCCGATGGTTTCAGCAAAAGCCAGTGCGTCTGGTGACCACGCACCAAGGGTTTCCATCGCAAAACCTAGAAACTCAATAGGTACTAATAATAAATCTGTAAAGTATGGTCAGCGAGTAAGTTAATTTTTTTATGAGATACTGCGCTTGTAGACTCTATGTATGATACTCAAACTAAATGACGATTTTTTAAAATCTTTTCTGTATTTATGTATGTAGGTTGGTTTACCCTCAAACACACATACCCACCCTCACACACACCCTGACACACCCTCACACACACACCCTACACACCCTCATACACACATACTTAGACAGATCAAAGTGTATGCCCATTTAGGTAACTTAAGCTCCTAACAATAGTTATGTTATGTATAAACAATTAAACATGTATAAATGACTAAACAGGGAAACATGTAATTGGCCATACGCCTTGCATAAAACAATGTACCTACTGTAACTGATATTGGCTGTATGTTTTCTTAAAATAAATAAATAAAAAAAAATAAAATGTTCCTCCATACACTGATCATCCGAATTGAATGAAACTTAGTGTAAGTACATTTTACTATACGGAACACAGGACAGGCTAAATAAAATTCAGATCCGGTTACTCTAAGATGTGGCTCTCATACAAACCGAATTGTTCCGCGCACCGAAATAGAGGTACGGTAGCAGCGGGATTACTTACTCTCTTCTTTTCAAATAGGAATTTCACGCGAGCGAAGCCGCGGGAAAAAGCTAGTTAAAATAATATGCCCACTACGAACCACTTGCACATATAGCCAACCTTAGCCTGGAAACTGGCGTTTTTCCATCGGCCTTCAAGAGCATTGTTGTGCCAATCTTAAAAAAAAGATGGAAAAAAGAAGCAGTTAACTGCAGACCCATCTCTTTGATGACATTAATGTCAAAAATACTATAAATATAAAAATACTATATACTCAAATCAAAACAAACGTGCAGTTCGCATAATAAAGTTTTATGGCTCAGTGAACGGAATCTCCCTTCACTAAGCCATAAAATTTTGTTGTGCGAGCTGCACGTTTGTTTTGATTTGATAGAGACGCTGATGAAAACCCGTCTAATTAGTTACATCGACAATTTTTAATTGTATACAGGGTGTTTCAGGATAGGGTTTCGTAACTTCAGGGTTCGAAAGGGTTTCATATTTGAAGAGGAAAAGCTCTGAAACTTTTTTCCAGATTCGGTCATTTTATATTACTTTTTACCCGACTACGGCGAAGCCAAAAAAGGAAGGGTTATGAGTTTGGCGTGTATGTATGTATGTATGTATGTATGTATGTATGTATGTGACTATCTATATTCCACTCTACAGCCTAAAGTACTGGGCCGATTTGAATAATTCTTACGCCATTGGATTCGTCTTATTCACGGGAGTGTCATAGGCTATATAACAATTTTCAAAATTCAAAATGGCGGACGCACGGCCTCAAAATGTCAAATTAGTTTTTCAAAATATATTGAGTGGGGTATCAAATTAAAGATAATTAAATTACGATTCCGAAAATATATACTTTGCTATCTATTAAAATTATGTGTACAGAGAAATAGAGCAAAATGTGTGGCGCATGTATGAATCGCGATTATTCGCGATGAAGCGTGGTCGCCCGCGCACCGCGCCGCGCGCCCCCCTCGGTTTCGGTACGTTACCTATTTAGTAATCTGTGACGTTACATACACCGACGACACGGGCCGACGCGACGCGAAGAAGCGACATGGTATTGTTGGTAATATAGCTACATACTAACTCACTGATCTACCGCAAATTTTATATAGATATATAATATTATTATTAGATACAGTACTATGCTAAAATAAATTGGTATTAAATGTCCATGTAGGTACCTAGTGTAAGCATAATATGTAGTGTAGGTGTACCGTGTGGGGCCGGTACTTAAAAAGAATAGCCCCACTGCATCTCTCCCCGTCGCATGTCGTAAAAGTCGACTAAGGGATCGTCAGCCTCGGCAGCTTAATGGTGCGGTCAGTTATTGGATGGATGATCGCCCGACTGTTGGAGGCTGACCGTGGTTCGGATACCACGTTAAACTGTAGGTCCCTTCCCTTCTTACCTTACTAGGTGGTAGGGTTTATCCCGGCCGGGTTGGTACCACCGCACTGAGCGAAACGTCGGTCGAAACGGCTATGTAAATAGTTCGTGTTTTCCGTCCAGTTCAGTGTAGCCGGCGCGAAATGAAGGGAAGCACTGACATGGCACCTAGTTCACCCGGTGTTATGGGCTGACATCACGGATGTTGTAGGTGATGTAGCCAACCGTGTCAAGTTTTCATAAAAAAAAAAGGTAGGTACATTAAATATACCTAATACCTACAATATTTTCGGATGCAAGTTACCCTTCAGCTAAGCGGGCTATTGTGGAAGAGAAGAACCGCCGATTGCGGAAAAGTATTCCCAATTTTCTGGGCGCAGTTTTAGCCCTAAACTCGATTAGTTGCCGGAAACCTACGTCTTTGGAAATGGCGGTGCCCAGGAGGTTCAGGTGCTTCCAGACAGGTATGACGCTGACTTAGAAACTGGCTTGGAAAGCAAAAGGGCCTTCAAATCGACCTTCGCAGATAATGCGCAGCACTGAGCCTTGCTAACGTTGAAGGCGTGGGTGTAGCATTCAGGGGGCAACATATCATTGTTATACATACGAGAGTACGGAACACGGGTTCTACACCAGTTACCCTTCAACTAGGCGGGATGTGGATTAGAAGAGGCGAAGACTTGTGTCTGAACTTGAGCAAACACTCGGCTCTATTTCCGAATGGGCCGTAGCAAGTTGGTCAAGTTAAATACCTCCAAGATACAAGTTTGCGCGTTCAGTGCGAAGAGAGCGGCGTTCACACCAGCTCCTTCCTACCAAGGCACGTCACTTAAATTTTGCGACCACCTCGGGGTCCTCCGAGTCGAATTTTCGCACGATCTAAACTTCCGGCGTGACATCGAGGGCAAGGCCGTATAAATCGGAGATTCGGTACTGCTCGCACCTATGGGATGGCTCAGTCAAATACCAGCTGGCGCCTCTGGACTCGATCCAGCGTCGAGCCGTGCGAATAGTAGGTGACTCCCAAATGTCCCGCGATCTAAAACCACTGCAACTCCGTAGGAATACATCGCTAAATCAGAGCCTGTTGAAATACAAACAGAGAGAAATATTTTCCCCCAAGTACAGTCTCGGGTCCTTCAACCTGGGCACCTGTCAGGCCGGCATGGCATTCGCAGCCTCCGCATGCTACCGAATGTCCATGGGCATCGCTAGACACCTTATGGGTGGCTCGGCGCCACATGTCGCGCTTACTATAAAAATAATATCAGTAGCTTTGGCCTCGCCTTAGTGGCTTACCTGCTTCGAGTGAGTACATTATTCAACTATGTACAACCTGAAACCTCCCTTGGTCTTCGGCCTTGAACTGATTGGTTTACTTACTTCCCGAATCCGCTTCACCCCAGCCAGATATATTTACTTACATAGACAAAGAAAATCGTGTACTTACAAAGCTCAGTCTTCGGTCTTGCTCTGACTGACTTTTCATTTTACTTCAAGACTATACATCGTTCAACTATACATAGTTTGTATAATATATGTAGGTACTCACTCATGCGCTATTTGCAGAAAACTTTAGTTTCAAATAGAGATCACGACAAATAAACGGACGGATAGTATCAAGCCGGTACTTATATAAAAGAATAGCCCCACTGTATCTCTCCCCGTGTATGTCGTAAAAGGCGACTAAGGGATATGACTTCCTTCTTATATTACTAGGTGGTAGGGTTTAACCCGCCCGTGTTGGTACCACCGCACCGCACTGAATGAAAGGTCGGTAGAAATGGCTATGTATTTAGTGTAGCCGGTACGACCGAAGGGAAGCACTGACGTGGCACCAAGTTCACCCGGTGTTATGGGCTGACATCACGGATGTTGTAGCCTGTAGGTGATGTGTCAGATTCCATAAAAAAAAATCAATATACGAGTTACATACAATATTTAAAGTATGCAAACAGTTTTTAAAAAAGCCTAAAATAACAAAAAATTAGTTATAAAAAACTAAAACCCGACTACGTAAAAGCTAATTATGAAAATCGTTTAAATAAAAAAAATAGTTATAAAAAACTAAAACCCGTCTACGAAAAAGCAAACTATGAAAATAGTTTAACTATAACTAAAAATAACAAAATAATGATTTCCATATAATTTATCAGATACAGCATTTCTCTTTTTATATTGATTTTACCTTAGCACTAACTCTATAAATATTGATAAATTTATTATTTTTAACGTTCTAAATATAGAGCCGTGGTCGGGCGTTCTTCGTTCAACAAGACAAGTGAGACCGTCGTTGTGCATTATAGCCGTTGACGTTCGGTATTTACCTATGTATCTACTTATAATAATTTTAGATTGGCTCTGACTGATCTTACAAAAAGATGCCAGTATGACACAATGGCGATGGCCGTCCTAAGTTCCGCGCTCTAATAATGCACGACGAGGGCCTCACTTGTCTTGTTGAACGAAGAACGCCCGACCACGGCTCTATATTTAGAACGTTAAAAATAATAAATTTATCAATATTTATAGAGTTAGTGCTAAGGTAAAATCAATATAAAAAGAGAAATGCTGTATCTGATAAATTATATGGAAATCATTATTTTGTTATTTTTAGTTATAGTTAAACTATTTTCATAGTTTGCTTTTTCGTAGACGGGTTTTAGTTTTTTATAACTATTTTTTTTATTTAAACGATTTTCATAATTAGCTTTTACGTAGTCGGGTTTTAGTTTTTAGTGAAAATCGTTTCATCGAGATTTGGTGGACCGTTAACGTCCGTCTAAATTAAACAATAAAAAAAAGACTAACTTACATGCTGAAATAGTAGAATTTAACCGCATGTAGGTAAATTCCAAACACTAAATTTGAATGACATCAAAAGAATAAAAAGGGGACTAGACTAGGTCATTGCACTCCCTAGACCTAGACAAATCTCTCCGTACTCACTGTCCATTGAGTTTTTATACAATTTTCAATTTTTTTTTTGAAAACGAAAAGTACGGAATTCCGATTTGAGTGATAAGGATGTAGGTATTATGTACATTAGAAATAAAAAAAAAACACAAATTTTTCATAATATTTCGACCTATTTTCGCCGTCATATAAATGATTTTTTATATGCAAGTTTAATATGTCAAATGATGTGATGATATAAAAAAATTGTTATTTGACGACGACAATAGTTCGAAATATTATGAAAAATATGTGAAAATATTAGGGTTAAAATAAAAATACTGAGGCAGGAACAGCACATACCGTATACAATGTCGCGCAGCTCAGAGACAGCCTGGAGCCTGGTGTCAGGGTGTTCAGCGCAGCGCTCGCGCGAGATCTCCTCGAACTTGGCCGGGAGGGGGCGCACGTCCAGGTACGGCAACTCGTAGCTCGACATGCTAGCGCTGAGGGGTAGCTGGTGCCTGCAGATGAAGAAGAATGGGCGTATTTAGTATATTTCAGTTCAAGATTAATTTTCGGTGGAGACGATGGGGGCATGGTCTGAGGAGGCAAAGCGGCTCGCGAAAGACATCGGGATGTCCCTGTACGCTGCTTTAGGAGAACAACGTTCGCTTGAGTTCCTGAGGCAGCGTATCAGTGTGGTCATCCAGCGAGGCAACGCCGCTAGCGTCCTCGGTACAGTCACAGATTACTTAATAGTTACTTCGTAACAGATAAATCACTCCATAGAAAATGTTCCTACCTTCGGGCTTTAATAGCCTACTGTTTCACATCGCCAATCGCTGCGTGCGAAAATGTACCTTAACGATCGAGTGTAAAGTGTTTATTGCTTTGCAGCTTCGCGCAGTTGCGTGGGCGAGCGTCTATGTATACTTCGCGCGGCTGACGAATTTGTACTGAAATAGACCGCCCCGGCGGCCCGTCGGGCGATAGGTAGTTAGCGCGCGCAAGTACATAGAGTGAGTGAGGCCTGGTACAGTGCCCACATCGTCACACCTGGAGGAGGGTTATTAAGTTTTGTATTGGTTATAGATTTATATATTTTTTTATTTTGTAATTAGTATTACTAGATTCATCATAATACATACATGCATCCATACCACACGCTGTATCGACTATCGGGGTCTGAGCGGCGGGTGGCCGAGTGGTTTGGGCATCGGCTTCTCATGCGAGAGGTTCGCGGTTCGAATCCGGTCGGCGTGTACCAATGAGTTTTTTCTGACCAAAAAAATTACGTGCATACCTACACCTGCTGCTTTACCGTTCGGAACCGGTGTAAAACTGTAGGTCCCTTCCCTTGCCGCTTACTAGGTGGTAGGCTCAAATTGTAGCCGACTGGGTTGGTACCACCGTACTGGATGTCAGATGGCCGCATAGCAGCCTCGGTTGTGTTCTGCTATAGGCCAGTATAGCCAGCAATCCAGGGAAGTCTCCGGTATGGCGCCTACCTTCTCGGAGGTGATATTGGCTGGTCGGAGCATGCGCTTTGGCCCCTCCGACTCAGCCACCCATACCGGATTACATAAAAAAAAACAAGCTGTATCCCGACAATCGGGGTAAGCAGAGTAATCGGTGTTGTGCTGTAAATTACTCCTGTAAATTACAGCACAACACCGACCACCACATTTTGCAAAATATTCGGACAATATAACTATCAAGCAGCAATTAAGGCACGAAGACGCACCTGCTGCATGACTCGGTGAAAGGACATACCAAGTTGAGAGGTGGCTACCCTGTCGCCCTTTAGCACAGCATCTTATCCTTATCGGCTTTTACGACATACACAGGGAGAGATGCAGTGAGGCTATTCTTTTTAAGTAGTTACAGGCTTGGTACAGGCCCTACACGGTTCAAGTACCAGCAAAAAACATTTATATGTAATAAAAATTATGATTACGCTAAAATGTCCACATAAAACTCACCAGCACGCACTCTGTGCGACATAAACATAATTATAATATTTTACGAAAACCCGCCTTCATGCTATTTTCACAAAATGTTTTTTCAGGGCAAGAATACGCGGGAAGTGGTCGGGTAAGGCGGCTGGTTCCGGCATGAACATGATCTAATGACTGGCATTAAGTTTCGATGTGCCGCGGCGCGGGGCAGTCGGGCATGCAAGGTCATGAAAAGTCGACAGGCTGCTCGTTCCGTCAATTATTCCGTTTTCACGCGACTCCGCCGAAGTCAATCAGCGGTTGTGAATATAATATAGTATAACTTATATGAATAGTAAATATATCTATCTCTAATCTCTATCTCTATATCTATCTTCTCTATCTCTATCTTCTCTATCTCTATCTTCTTTATTTCTATCTTCTCTATCTCTATCTCTACTCTCTACCTCTATCTTCTCTATCTCTATCTCTACTCTCTATCTCTATCTCTATCTCTATCTCTATCTCTATCTCTATCTCTATCTCTATCTCTATCTCTACTCTCTATCTCTATCTCTATCTTCTCTATCTCTATCTCGGTCTCTATCTC